>JBAMBL010000037.1:0-600000 GCA_037043405.1 Drosophila subquinaria | reverse complement strand
GCCATAATCGCGTCTGCCGCAGACTACGAATCGTGCCTGCCACATGGCCAACACTTGAAAGGGCAGTGCACCACCAGAGAGACAGAAGGAGAGAATCGAGCAATAGGAAGATCACCCTAAGAAAGAAGAAAGACGAGTTGTCTATGTATATAGGCACAGTATATAGCCGAATGCTGATGAAGTGGCCGGCAAAAATAAAAATGCAACGAGCCACTCCAGAAGAGATGCATCGTTAAACCGGCTTTTCAGGCAGTTGGAGACGGGGAACAAGCCAAGAGGGGGATGAGGAAACGACTAGGTGAACAAGTGCCGGCCGGCCGGCACTCTAAAAGTCGCCTGCTGATGCTGCGAGTAAAATGACTTGGACTTGGAGAACCGTCGTCGTCGTCGCTGAACGTGGTGTGTGCAGTTGCCCGCCCCAAGTGCCACCCAAAGAAAGTCGCACCGTGGTATCGTATCAATTGGAAACACTTGAAAACAAAACTGACTTCAAAATCGTGAGCTCTTCACATGAGAAAACCTGCATTATCATTAACGGATCCACACTCAGATCACGCACTTTGAGAGCATCGCTCGTCTACCTAAGGCCCGAATAAAGACCCGGGCCGCCATCAGAGAATGTCAACGAGTCACGCACGCCACACACACAATCACACACACACACTTTCTATGACAAGAAATGGTCTCAGTTCCCGACAATGCGTGGCGGAAAACGTCGACAATTTCACAGAGTTGAATTGATGTGGGTACTCGTAATACAAATGAAAATGTGGGTTTTCAATAGAAACACGGGATATGTACGAGTACATGCATGAATGTCTAAACAAAGGTCATGTCTTGAAAAAACCACTATGATGGTAACTTTTATCATTCAAGTGAATTAAATCAGTTGATTTCCCAAAGGGCACTTTCAGCTACTTATAGAAAAATCACAGACAAATCCGTCTAGACCTTAATGGTGCATAATCTCATTTTTTTACCGTACTTAGAGTTTGAAACCTTTTTAAAATTAATGTGAATTGTTTAGGTAATCGATTTGTAAATAATTATTATTAACTATTTATCAAACATTTTAGCTTTATCAAAACATTATCAAGTAATAATAATCATAATCAGAAACATATTTAAATTGTTTTAGATTAAGATTTTTATTATTTTGCTATTTAACTATCGTATGGTATGGTATGGGATTCCTGTGAAATTCGTACAGCTTATTTTATCTTAAGTTCACTGTTCTGCCCTCTAAACTCTGCCCTGACACTAACCCAATCGATATGCCGGTTGCATTTCAATGTAGCGCATGGGAAAGTCGATGTAGAAATGAGATCTCATATCTAAAACGACAACTTTTACACAATTCGCCTCAAAGCATAATTGATTTAGAGCCGACAACTCGACAAAGACAACGGGAAAGAAACATAAATTGCATAAAGAAAAGCGTGGGCTGTAAAGGTGCTCAGAGATCGACGATTGCAGCCTGAAGAAACCACTCGAAAGGCAAGCAAGTGAAACGTCACACAACAGATAAAATACTCAAGGCATGAGTAGTTTTATTTTCTCTCGTATTCTCTCATATTAGACATTGATAAGATAAAGAGTTTACCTTAAAAGAATTTACCTTAAAGAAGTATATATACCTTCTGTTATAAATACCCTTCGTTATGCTTTCGTCACTAGCGTGGACTGCCGTCCACATTGCCATACATACTTATAAATTCCGAAATTAAACGCACGAGCTAATGATCGTACGCTGATCATGTCTTCAAAGCCTGACACATGAAATGACTTTGTCTCAGGCGGCGGCGCCTAATACTAACAAAAATAGCAAGTAAACTAAAGCAAAACTAAAACTAACTACAACTACAATCAGTGCAATCGAAATGCAACAACGATCAACGATCGCGTCGGGCAGCAGGCAAAGAGAACGAGGGAGACCGAACGACGACACAAGCAACTTCTAGATTGCTCTCTCAATCGCAATGTTGGACTCTCTCACGCTCTTTCTCTCTGGGATTAGTAGCCTGTGCCTGGTGGCAGTCTTGACGGTGAGTTGCCCTAACAGCAATCGTTTATTCGTCTCTGAATCGTCGAGGCGTACGGTACTGAAAGCCGGACAGCAACAGGCAACAACAAAACGCGATGCGGTCCTAATTTTTCGTGTCGCTAAAACTACAACTAAAAATAAATAATACAAGTACCAATATAACAACAACAACAACATCAATAAAGAAAACAAAAAGCGCGCGAATTATATATTTGTAAAGGAGAAGAAAATTCCAAATATAATATTGTTTCTTCCACGTTTAAAGTTTGTAAAGTTTTGTTGTCGGTCGTCGTTTTGTTCAGTGCGTTGCTGCAAACGTTGTGTGTGTACTTGCTTTTTTGAAATTTTAACTTTTCTGCATAAATTTGAAATTTAAATACGAAATATAAGAAAAATATTTCATTGTCTGACGCGCGTTTCCATTGCCCATGAATAGCGCGCGTGATGCACATATGAAAGAAGATCAATAAGAAAGTTGAGCAGAAATAGAAAAGAAGTAAAATAGTGATATCAGTAAAGTTCCTTAACACACACTAAGAGAAGGAGACACAGGGAAACGGGAGTACGTTAAGGAAATATACAACAAAGTCATATTCCAACTAACGGTTAGTCTCTCAGTTCACATTTATACTTATATTTATATACTTATAAGCATTATCAATAATTCCATCCATAAACATATTCATTCGAGCATTTTGTTTATAAACTATTGCCAATTAAAATTCCCTTTTCGCTTCGTTTCCCAATGTTTATACAATAATTTTGCTCACTTTATCAATATTACTCTGTCTAATTTACAGGCCCAGCAACAACAATAAAAGTTCCTTGTTTAGAGCTCTATATAAAAGAGCCAATCTATAAAATGATTTCACACAGTCCACCTATATTCAGCCACAGTCCACCCGTTAGTTTCTTAGCGGACTACATGAGTGGACATCAGCGTCAAACATTAAAGTAAGTCTAAACAATAACAAAATACTCTACTGTTCATTAACGAACCCAAACAGTCAACCCAATTTTGGGGGCCAGTCAATCTCAACTACATTAATTGATATCAATTGAACGCACGAGTTTCGGCAGTCAATACATTTTTTTATTTTTTTCGTTCTTTTCCTTTATTTTGTGAGCAACATTTTTTAGAACTTGTGTTATAATCCAAAGAGCTTAAATAATATTTTAAAATTTCGTTGCTTTAAGGCTTGTGGCAGGTCTTAATTTAATTTAATTTATCTTATCTTTATTTCTTTTGTGAAACTTCACTTATCGTTAGATTAACGCAAAGCATTTTCTGATATAAATCATAAAGTTGCGTACGTGTTTAAATTGAAAATATAGGAATAGTAAAACAAGTTCATTATATTTTATTCTTTTAAAAAATAACTAATTTTTATAATATAATCATTGAATTGAAGTTAAAACAAAACATATTGAGCTTTAGAGAAGCTTAATAGATTTTTTTTCGAAAACTCATTAGAAGTAAAAAACCCCCTTAAATAAGCATTCTAAATAGAAGCATGAACTAGCTTCTATCAATCTAATACAATGCTGTCTTTTCTTAATAATCAAATCTATACAGTTCGATAATATTGTATATATCACAAATTGAATTCTTTTTGATAAAATTATTTAAGCCTCAGACTAATAGACATCCAAGTAAAATGTAAACATATTTTTTATATGCTCTAAAATAGTTTTTAAATTGCTTGAAGATACTATAATTTTTGTAAAATTAAATTCATTCTGAATCTTTCCGCAATAAATCGATGTAATATAATTGACCTTCCAATTGCATTTACAAAGTTATTTCAATAACAAACACAACCTAAATAAGTTTTCAATAATTAAATAAAATTTTTGTGCAAATACCGATGTAACGCGTTTGTTTACTAGTCACTGACAGGTATGAATAAATATTGATATATTATTTACAACACATTGAGTAATGTAGTAAAAAAACAACACTCAGAAACAGTTACGTTTGCATGATAACAGGAATTATCATACATTGGGGAATCATAGTAATTTTGCTTTGTTGGAATTCTATACACGAGTTTGTATTTGCACAAAAAATGAAACACGCACTAAAAATATGTTGAGCTTATTCTGGTTGACAACAGAATTGCGAAAATTTTGTTGAAAGCATTCAAGATCAAGG
This sequence comes from Drosophila subquinaria, assembly GCA_037043405.1. Classification (NCBI taxonomy): domain Eukaryota; kingdom Metazoa; phylum Arthropoda; class Insecta; order Diptera; family Drosophilidae; genus Drosophila; species Drosophila subquinaria. The sequence goes on along the minus strand of JBAMBL010000037.1, from coordinate 595,801 downwards.
CGATGAAATGATCAAAACAAACTTTTGCTTTTGTTGTAGCTCAGATTTAGTGACTGACTGTTAGGAGCAGGTGCAGAAGGCAGAAGTGTGGCACGGGGAACTCTAGATGTTCTCGAGTACGGCAGATGCTGATGCTGCTAGTGACAGAAAATTGCGCGTGGCGCTTGAAATTATTTACTTTTTTGCCAACATGAAGAATGAATAATGTTCACTTGGGTCTCGGTGTCTGCTTCTCGGGGTCTCTTGACGCAATTGATCTAAATTATGCTTGACCAATTTTGTGCAAATTCAAAATTCGATGAACATGATTTCTGGTGGCAATAAAAATATATTCGACAAATCCAAGCTAAAAATAAAAAAGTATAATCTGAATATTTTGAATATATTCGGATTTTGAATAAAAAAAATACAGCTTTTAAAACACGTGATTTTATATATTCCAATCACTGAAAAAGCCTCAGGTAACTCGTCTATTTGTGGCTTAAATCGGATGAAGTTTTAAATTTAAATCTTAGACAGTCATATAAACTATTTACTCTTAGGACTATCCTTATTCCTAAAACAATCTCAAGTAACTCGGCTTTTTATTGCCCAATATGACCAGAAATTTTGTGGTCTAATTCTTATATACTTAGATAAACTTTTTTAGCCGTTAAGTCAATATATATAACACTAATACTATTTCAAGTAACTCTCTTTCTGTCCCATATATTTCTGATTAATGTTTGCCGAATTTCTACTATCATGAGTCTGGGAAATGCTTTAGAAATTAAAAAAACCTTATCGGACAGTGACATTATAGTTTTTCCATGTCTAGCCGAAAACAAGTTGATATGATTCGGCATAAAAAAACTGCAAACAGTAGTTCCAAAAATAAATTGTATAATAAATCGTGAGTCAGAGAAAGAGACCCAAACAAATAAATGTGAATAGGCAAATAGGCAAATACAAATACGAGTACTAATACGACTACGAATTCGAATACCTTTCCCCCGCTGAGTGCTATTCAAATCAAGTGCGGAGGTCGTGCGTAAGAGACTGAACAACTTCAACGCTTATCAATGGCAGAAGCCTGGCGCTCTTATAGATAGTATATGTATAATATAGAATATATAGCAGACATACATATGTATATGAATAGCGGTTGAACAATGCAATGCTCAAGTATACGTCGTCTATTATCGCACAGTAGAAAATAAAAGACTGAGCCGGAATAAAGACAACCTTATCAGACTGATAAAAATAAAAAGAAAGTAAACGTGAGGGTCTTGTGGCCTCTGAGAGGCATTTAAGAACTCGTACGATCGATTGTTCATATAATGCGCAGATATATTACGAAGCATTAAAAAAAAAAAAATCTGGCACATACAATTTATACTAATGTACTTTTAATCTCTGCTCTGCTTACAGCTACAATGACGAAGCCAACCGAGCATCCCGCTATTGTCGTCCCCAGGCGGTGGTAACTCTGGCCTCCAAAGCCATGGTCAATAATGCATCCAGCGCGGCCCACGGCCAACAGATGCCCACAAAAACAGGCGGTACACCCCTCGGTGTTGGCAGTCGCTCCGGTCGCAGTTATTTGGAGCGCATGGTCTCTGCCCCATCGCTCAATACACAGCCAAAATCGTGCCTCAGCCGTAAGTCCTGCCTGCACAAAAGCAACCAAAGCTCCGGCAACAGTTCCACAGATGCTTCCTCCCCAACGGAGAATGCCGATGTCACAGACAGTTGCAACAGCTCCAACGGCATCGATGGCTTGCCACACTGTGACCAAAGGTGAGTTGAGTGCATCTTACATAAGTGGGTAATCCGAGTGATTCGAGAGCAAAACTCAATCAAACCGCGATCACAAATTGGTAGTAGCTTAGTTGTGGAAGACCGTCATTCGGTATCTTACCACAAGTTAAACTACATTGTGGAGGGGTTTATAAAAGTACAACTCAATAGGGTAAATAAAAAGCAAACAGTCGGAATTCGAGTGATTCGATCAAACCGCGATCACAAATTGGTAGTAGCTCGGTTGTGGAAGACCGTCATTTGGTATCTTGCCGCAAGTTGAACTACATTGTGGTGGGGTTGCTAAAAGTGAAACTCAATAGGGTAAATAGAAAGCAAACAGTCAGATTTTTTAATAAACTGCAATCAATTTTCAATAAATACATATTACATATCCTTTCCCTAGTACATTTATATTGGTAGTAGCTCAGTTGTGGAAGACCGTCATTCGGTATCTTACCACAAGTTGAACTACATTGCGGTGGGGTTGATAAAAGTGAAACTCAAGAGGGTAAATAGAAAGCAAATAGACGGAAATATTGAATGAACTGCAATAAATGTTTAATCGATACATATTATATATCCTTTTCCTAGTACATTTAAACCCAATTTGGCTAGAGTTCAAGAATAAAGAAAACAGACCACAATCTAAACATTTCTGTTGGCAGTCAAAATCATTTTTTAGACGTCATAGCAAACACATGTCACAGGGATACATAGATACTTATATATGAATAAGTATAATAAAAACTGCATATGCCATATACAAATAATAATAAAGTATACATACGGGATTCAATGTGATAATCTAAATTTAAATATATATATATATATATACATAAATATATAAAGAGCTCAGTGCAATTTACAAAAATGATCTACAATTTTGCCCCCAAGCTTCGCATATAACCAAAAAGCTAAAAACACGCCACAATCTGTCGTCTTTATATTATATAAAGATAAAAAAGCCAAACAAATAAAGGCTAACATAAAGAGATCGCAGATTCGGATTGGCGCCATTATTTAGCTTTCTCTTTCTATATTGTACATATGTACATCTACGTATGATCTGAATTATTTTGAAATATTGCACAATGCCAGCAAATGAAAGTGTTAACAGGCTTTTGACCTGGCTAAAAGCGTTTTGTGCACTTGAATTTGACATTTGGAAAATGCCTAAAAATAAAAAATTTCAAAAGTGAATAAAACAAAATACAGAAAATGCATCCCAAACAAACATCAGATGTCAGTGCAAGTGTACTTAAAATGTAGAAACACTATTTTTGGTTAAGCAATGTCTAGACGGGGCTTGTCGAGTGCTGATATCACCAAAAAGTGATGGAGACATATGTATGTATATATTCACATGCATAGAGTTATCAATGTAAACCAGGCACACGTAAGCTAATACATATGTATGTACACATTATGTAGATGGTGTGTACACTTTTGCGGTTGCGTATGCATTGTTTCTCGTTCCTATCACTGAGAAAAATCAGTTATCAATATATTTCAGAGCTTTATAGAACTTATAGAACTGTTTCTGAAAAGATTTGGCATAAATTTACAGAATGGCTAGATGAATAAGAAGTGTTGTGAGTTTTAAATAATTTAAAAACTGTCCCTATTTAAGATCACGTAAGTAAGAAATTTGCATATAGTTCTAAAAGATTCTATTAATAGAATAGAAACCTCATGTAACTCGAGTTTATCTGTTTAATGTAAACATAAGATAACAAAGTCTGTATAGATTGTTCGGAATTTCTTTAGGTAATTATGCTGACATTCATTAATCACAATCGGACTTCCTCTGAACAGTCTGTCACCAAAGCATGCGACACTTTTAATTACCCCACAGCAAAACCCGACAAGATCTAAGACAGAGTACCAGGTCACGCCAAGGCCACCAAATAGGCGACATCATTTTAAAACTACACGCGTGATAATTTCATTTAAATTCTATTTTTTCGGGTGTAGAAAATGTATTTCAGCAGACAGAGCAAAGGCGATCTACATATACACACAAATAAATACGAATGTAAAACTCGTATAATATATGCATGTGTGTGTATAAATTTTAAAACAGACTGTGCATGCACCCATCACGTGTACATCTGTAAGATGCGTCAAATCAGATTTTTGTAAAAATTTCAAAAAATGAAATTTGTACATTTTATTATGCTACATTAATTATACTATATCTACAGATGAGTTCGATAAATTAGTGTGTTCCAAAACGACGCCCACACAAGCAGAAAAAAACTATTTTTTTAATTCTGATCAAATTTTTTTGTAAATGGAAAGTAAAATGACGGAACGTGCGTGTCAAATTTAGGAGTAAAAGCTCGACAAGGCTACTTTGTAAAGGTCAACTGAGTGACCATCAAATGTCAATCTAAAAAGTTGTAAAAATGTTGAACAAGGTCTTGGCACAGTAGACTAGAACTAAGGGTTGTTGACTTTAATCAAAGTCATGTGGTTAATCTTAAGGAAATAAAAAGTGATTCAAAGCATTCCATAGATTATACCAGCGGTGGGCATGCAGTGTCTCCGGGAGCAGAGGCTGCTCCCAACTGAGGTAGACTCTAATAGGGTTGTTGTTGTTGATGTTGTTGTAGTGTTTCCGAATTCAGATTTCGTGCCCACAGCTGGATTATACAATAATAAACTTAGTCCTCCAGGCCACAGAAGCCCACATTGACTTTCTAGACTCCTGTGGCTTGGAGGACTTAGTTTATTATTAAAAAAAGAGATAATACAGTTTATGATCAGTATTTGGTATTTCTAAATTATTGATTGTCATTTCGTATGGCTTTTGTAATCCCTTTTGAAAAACTTGTTTGACTTCACACCTTAATGTGCATTTCAATTTTTCATGCCTTTAATCGTATTGTAAACCGGACCCACTCCAAATATGCATCTGATTTTTCGGGCTTGGATTCGAGTTTCAGATAATGCATATTAATGAGTGCACTTAAAAGACAGTGGAGAAGACAGAAATCACACACACACAAACTCGTTTTGGGCATTTCCTTAGCTTAACGTGGCCTATAAAAATCACAGCCCACAATCAATGAAAATCTATGTAAATTTGTTACTCAGAGACAGTTTCATAGCAACAATTTAGTGGTTACACACACAGTTGACACGTCCCAACATTCGAGAGAGCAGGAAAGCGCGTTCAAAACGAGACCAGCTCTTGGGCCCACACGATAAGCGATCGCCCGATCGACGACGACAAGACCAGCAAATAATAAAAAAAAAGAGACATACAAAAAAACCTGTTAAAGAAAATGCAGCGTCGATTGCACGCCTTCAACGCGTGATCGCCGCCGCATCGACAGCGACAACGACAACGAATGTGGCCAGTTCCCGCAGTCGGCTGTTTGATATTGGCGTCGGCTAACAAACTGAGCCAACATAGCAATAGCCATGTAGAAAGTACACATACTATATAAATAAATATATGGATCTCTGTGAGTTTTGTTTGCAATTCATTAAAGAAATATGTTCTTCAATATCATTTAGCCAGCTACTCTTTGGGATCAGTCGGATAGCTTTTATCTCCTTCGTTAGTCATTCTATATTTGCATTATCATGAACAGACCTTAAAACAAGCCCCTAACAACTTGATATATTTTTAGTCTTATCAAAGCAATTGACGTGTTATCAATCAAAAATTGCTTGTTGTAAATATAATTCTTCTATAATTTTTGTATATCTCTAAAATGGTGTTTAATTGAACATTATTCCTCAAATTGAAAATATGTATAGAAAATATTCAAAAATACTCTGACAACATGACCTATTTCAGATTTTTCTTATACCTTATGATTCTATTTTATATAATAGATAAATATTTACAATAACATGAAATCCTAGTTTACTATTTGCGCACATATTTATTTAAATATTTCAATTGTTTATCCAGATTCTAAAAATGTTCCTTTATTTGTATTTTAATTTTTCCATACTGGAAATATTTTTGTAATAAATACACAAATTTTTAAAAATTTTATCTAAAAATTTCCGAAATGTACTCGATATTTTTTGGTTTGTAAGTCAGAAACTCGTGAACTTTTCTACAATATATCCCTAGATATTTCGGTGCACACCTTTTCCAATGGGCGTGTTTTATTTACATTTTAATATCGTGGGAGTCTTTCGACGTATATAGTACATATAAATATATGCATCAATATAGATATAAGAAATATAAAATAAAATGAAATGTAGGCACGGGGAATAGACTCACCCGATCATTCTCGTGGCAATTTCTTTTGGCCTGAAATGAAAATTCGTACATGTCGACCGAAATAGACCAAAATATACATACATCCATTATTTTTCACACACTCTGTTTTTGGGGTGTATGAGCCTCCGGAATTATGACGCAAAAAAATAAACGAAAAGTAAAGGAAAGAAGAATTTCAATATCAACAAATAAAATTAATATATCGTGAGTAAAACAACTAAATTGGGTTGTAAATAGTAAGAATCTCGTTGTAGTTGTTGCTTAAATGCCAAATTACTGGCAATGGGGATGAGGATGGTGACAGCTTCCGATTTGTGCAATTCTCTGGCAAAGCAGATTGAAATACTTAAATATACTTTGCTGGTACCCAATATGTTGACATTGTTGTTGGCAACTTTTGTTTGTCAAATTTAAACATCGATTTGCCAAAAATAAAATTAACAACAGCAAGAAACAAGAAAAAAAAAAATGCAACGTCGCAGTTTGAAACATGAAATGAAAACAAATCCATTAACGTGTAGCATAAATTTAGAAATTCTTAACGATACTTGACTTAATGGGCAATTCAAAAAATAATTTGAGGGGGGCCCCAAATACAAATAAAAATGAGAACTTGAACTGATAAGGCCAGGTTCAAGGTTAAAAGAGAGTCTATTTTAAAATCACACTCTCTCAATTGAGTTCCCAACTCAAGATCAATATAAACAACGCTCTTTCGCTGTCTCTCTCTAACGCCCTGTCTCTTTCTATTGCAGTCACTTGCGCAAAAAGCATGTGATCTTTGCGGATGATGAGGGTCTGTCGCTAACGGAGGTTCGCGTTATGTCCGAGCCCTCGAATGTGCCGCCCTATTGGAGCATGAAGTTTCTGGAGCAGATCACACAGGGATTGGTCAGTCCTCATCCGCCAGATCAATGGACTGTGGACTTCAAACAGCCAGCATCCGACTATTTAACATTTAGGTAAGTTTTAACCAGGGATTAAAAACGTAATCATAACCGTAAACCGGTATTAACCGATTGGAATTTGTAACCGTAAAGAAACAAAACTTTTTAATGATACCGATATCGAAAAACCCAATATATTCAAACCGAAAAAACCGTTCAGAAACCGATTCATGCATAACGGTTAATTTCGGTTTGGCCAGTCATAAAATTAAATTACGTTATAAAGGTTTAATCATCTTTTTTTTTTTAAATTAAATTTAATTTTTACTTCTGCCCCAATTTAATTTATATATTGATTTAAATAAAAGATTTTAATATTTAAAAATTTAAATAAAACCGAAATATTTATCCAAGTTTAACTTTCTATTTCAGACAAAAGATCGAACGTGATTATGTCTCACTGGAGAATGTCATTGTGAAGGACGAAGAATCGATTGTGGTGGGCACCATCAAGGTGAGGAACATCGACTTTGAAAAGGAGGTGATTGTGCGCGTCACCTGGGACGATTGGAAGAGTCAGCAGGACATATTCTGTACATTTGCCCGGGCTTATGGGGCTCCAGCTACATGTGCCCACGTTGTCTTCGATACATTCTCATTCAAGATCACACTTCCACCATCGTCCAAGCGTCTGGAATTCTGCATATGCTATCGCTCTAACGAACTCGAATTCTGGGACAATAATGATGTAAGCATTGATCAATCAAATTTTCAATCAATCAATTGTAACTCGATGAATCATCCATTGCAGGGTAAAAACTATACCATTAGCAAGCGTTCGCCCTTCTACTACAATGCCTTGTCGCCCTATGATAAGGGCCAGATTCGCAATTCCAGTCAACAAATGCGATCAACTCTCACCGATGCCCTGGCCAAGGCCCAAAAGCAAAGTCCTGGAATCCATGAGCCCAGTACGCCCTATTGGTAGAGCACTGTTTATTGATTTAAGTGTCAAGTCAAGCTAACTGTAAAGCTATAAACAGGTCTGTCTGTCGTCTGGACATACTAGCGCATATGGAGAGGAATCCATGAAGACTTTGACTTTTCAGTCTCAAGTGGAATTGATTTCCAACAAACCCATCCATCCTAAAATTGGCTTTGTGGAATATACAACAGAAATTATGCAGTGATTGTAAAAATCGCAACTGAATCTTTAGTTGTGAGTTGTGGGGGGAAAAAACTCATCAATTTTAAGCGGACACAATTTTGTAAGCCCAAAAGTGCCATTGACTTTTTATAGGTACAACAATCAAAAAGAAACTACTTTAAATCTAAGCTAAAATCGAGTTTTTTAAAAACCAACTCAATGGAATTTCAAGATCATATCTTTTTATATACATATATATCTCTCTCAAGAAACAAAAATTTGTTTTATGTTTGATTGTGAAATTTTTAATTTTTTTATTTTTTAATTTGAATTTTATGTTTGCCTGTATGTGTGTGATTGATTGTCTACTATATATGTATACATATAACTGATATTAGCTTAAAAACGAAACAAGTCAACAACAAAAAACAAAAAACAGAAATACTAAAGCGTGAGTTATCCTAGCAAACCATTGTTTCGAAATTATCTTCAAATAAATACATCAAAAATTCAATTCAAAACACAAAACCACTAAACGAATATATCAAAAATTTAGTAATTAAGTTTTATTAATTTTGTTTTTATTTTTATTATTAATATTTTTGGTTATTTGAAACTCTAAGACTGAAATGGCTTGTTATGGAGAAAACACGTCCTGCAATTCACTAAAATATACAACAAACAGAAAAAATAAACAATATATAATACGAAACATCACATTAAACAACAGCTAAATGTTTTTAAATTGTTTTTGTGCGTGAGAACCCGACTTTGAAACTTAGCTTTAAGTGATCTGTACATAGAATAAACATATATATATTTATATATATATATTTGTAGTTATATATATCGTATACCAGAAAATTGCCTGTTATATACATTTATATACATTTTACCTATGCGATTAGTTTTCTAAAGAATTTAGCTGTAGTCCTTAGCGGTTATTTAGTTATAAGTCGCCCCAAATCCCCCTTAGATACTGACAAGAAATCTAAGTTTCTTATCTTAAACTCTATGATTATTTAGTTTTTAATGGCCAATTTGCCATTTGCAATAGCAAATTGCAAACACAACATGTACACACAGTGAAATTATGATACAACGAGCTATTTTATAATATCATTAAGCTCATTTATCATAAAAAAAATAAAATTTTTAAAAAGAAAAAAATGTTAAATGGTGTTTTACTAATTTACTTAAAATTATTTGTAATTCATTGCTATACATATATTTATATTATTTATGTTTTCAAAAACGTTTGTTTAAAACGAACGTTTCGGCATCAAAGTAAAGAATCTGGGTATCAAAACAAAAAGAATATCGATTTCAGCTAAGATTTTGGTTATGTTTCCTTTTAATCTACGTATTTTTATTTTTTTGTCAGTTTAAAAATATCGGTGAAAGTCCTAAAAATTACTATTTTAACCCCTTTTTCCTACTTTTCACACAATAAGTGTTATTTTAGCAATTTCCAAAAAATTGTAAACAAATTTTGCAGTCATACTTAGAATTGTTTGAAGAATATTTCGAGAAAAAAAAGTTGAAAAATAGACTTTTAAAATGCCAAATTTTCAATGGGTTCTTAATGGGCTAAGAAAAGTTTTGCATCATTCAAATAAATGTTGGTCTGAGTGTATAAACAAAAATTCTTTAATTTTCAAAAATATCTTGAAATGAGATCATGACTCAAAATCAAAATTAGCTTAAAAAACGATGTTTACATAATAACAACATACTTAGTTCAATAATTGATTGTATCGATCAGGGTATCAAGCCGAAACGAATATAGGTTTCAGTTACGGTTCCAGATAAGATCTTTTTTTTAACTTTTAAAAAAAGGATTACACCCTAACTTTAATTTAAATTTAACATTAAATTTTATGCTACACCGCACCAAAACTAACCGTTATTCATGAATCGGTTACTAAACGGTTTTTTTGGTTTGAATACGGTTACGGTTTCAGTTATGGTTAATAATTTCAATCGGTTAGTAATGGGTAACGGTTATGGTCTCGGCTTAAATCCCTGGTATCCATACTAACCGATTTACGTGAATCAGCTACTAATCGACTATTTCGGCTTGAATAATTTCGGTTTATTGGTTTCTTGTAAAATAAATAGGTTTTGTATCCGTTACGGTTTTCAATCGATTGATACCGGTTAACGGTTACGGTTTTACTTTCTAATGCTGTTGATGGAACTGAAAACAGTCCTGAGACGCTGTATTGAAGCATTGACAAATTATTTCTGAGTTTTCTCAATAATGGTAAATCCGTACATATGTATATCATATTTAAAATGCTATATTTTAATTTGATTTATTTATTGTGGATTCTGCATGTATTTTTAGTGGTCCACAAATCCTTTTGTATACACTTGTAGATTATGATTCCAAATTGACTTTAGTTCCATTGCCATTGACGCTCGTAAAGCTGTTGCAAAATCTGTGATGAGGTCACAGGGTATCTCACAGCTCAGAGTTACCTGCACATAGTATAGGCTACCGACTGTGTGGTTTATGTAATTTACAAGTGCAAAGCGTGCAACTCATAAACCGGATTCCGTTCGCTTAGAATGAAACACAAACTACGTTTTTGGTGTTTTATTTTATAATTTAATTTATTTAGAAGGTTTGGGATTATTTCTGGTTTCTTTTCACTAGCGACATTTACCATATCTATTGCGTAATATCATGTTTAGCCTGTCTAAAATGTAACAATTATATTTTGAGTTTGGAGAAACAACATACAAGTAAATTCTTTAGTATAAGCTAAGATGCGTACGTAAAATTACACTGGGTGTACATAACATACATATATTAGCTCGTAATATACATACATAGAATTTACAGATTTGTGAATACCTTAAAGTTGAGTACAGCTAAGAAATGTATTTGTTAAGAATGTAGTTTGTTGTTTGCAGTTTGCAGAAAGAGTTTAAAAAAATGCGATAGTTTTCTTGGAATGGTCAAAGGCCGTTGAAATGCGCGTACACCGCTCCAAATAGAGAGGGATTGAAGTTGATTGAGAAACGATTTGAAATTTGAAATGAATTGAATGGTATGTTAGTTTCGCCAGCTCATCCATCCTGATATTGGTTGGTTGTTGTTATAACCATTCCGGATCTTGTCCATTGCTCTGTGATTTTGACTAAATATCGATAATTTGTTGTTGTATTTTTGGGTACAAAACTCAAGTTTTGTGAATACGGCGAGTGTGAAGAATTTACTTGGCCTCCTTGGCCTTCAGGCTGGCGGGCATCTCTGGTGGTGGTGGGCGGGGGATGCCCAGAGCGACCTTGACACCATCATAGATGAACCATTGCAGGGCAGTCAGCGTACCGATCATAATGATACGTGGCGTCAAACCATTCCACATGCCCATGAAGCCCAGAGACTTGACTATGCTGCCAGCGGTGGCACCCTTGACCTGGTTCAGCTTGGAGACGACCACATCAGCAGGATGCGAGACAACGGCACAGAAGACACCAGCGATGTAACCAGCGGCAAAGGTCACAACCAGCTGCTCGCCCTTGGTGCAATCACCACGAGGCTTGGGCACCACATACCTGGTGAAAGGAACACATTAAGGCACATTAAATAAACGTAGCTAAAGCATATTTATGGAGGGGGAAACTTACTTGTAGAGCAGCTCAACGGTACGCTCGAAGCAAGCGAACTTCATCATTGTGTATGGGATTTGACGCATCCACAATGGCACCAGACCCTTGTAGAAGGCACCCATGCCCTCTTCCTTGATCATCTTCGGCACTGCCTCGCGGAAGGTGTTGGCATAGCCGGGCATGGTTTGAATCTTAACCTTGGCAGCTTCAAATGGTGCTAGCGCAATATCGGCAAAGACCTCAGCTGATGCGGATGCAGCCAGATACAAGTAGGTACGACACAGATAGGCATTCTCGTCACCAATAATTTCGCCGTACTTAACCTTGAACACTTCATAAAGACCAAACTTGCACAGACCCTGTAAACACATATCATGTGTGTATGTCATCAGTTAAAAGAGATTATATGTCTTATGTAACTCACCTGAGCCGAATAGCCGATCAGAGTGGGGAACCATCCCTTGACCAAGCCACGAGCTCCCTCCTCGGCAACGGTGACCTTGAAGCCATGGAACAGATTCTTATACTTGGCCTGATCCACCTGCAGGCGGCACTTGACCAAATCCAATGGCACAACAAAGGTGTGCGTGGTACCGCAGCTCAGAATGCCGCCAATACCGCACAGGGCAAAGTATTTGTTGCTGCCAAACTCGCAGGAGTCGTTCGTCGAGGACGCCGATGCGGCGGCAGCAATCTCGCGTCCAACTACAGGTGTTGGATCATTGCCAACGGCTGCGACGGCGACTGTCGATTCGCCATCGGCGGCACACTGGGCGCGAGCAAATGGTGTACGGAATGGCGAGTTATTAGCGGCTTGAAAGAATGATGAGAACATCTTGGCGACTTTTGGCGACTACTATTTTATGGAGTCTGCGAAAAACAAAAAAAAGAAACAAGAAAACATTTAATTAGCACACGTTTATCTAATTTAATCAGCTGCTTGCGAGTCGGGCAAATTTTCACTGAGTCGGTGGTTCACTTTTTCTAGGTTACATAATGCCGTGCATAAACCGTTGTCAAATACTGTGCAAAGCGAGCAGCACAACACACTTACAATTGGAAGGAATTTATAAAAACAACAATTTGGCAAGAGAATTTATATAGATTTGAGCATGTGATTACTTTTTCTTATGCAATTAATATAACATAATATTTTCTCACTTACGTTGCGGCCGTTCGTGGCGTGTCAAGGAATCGGATTCAAAGAATGAGCGAAGTGTAGTGATGTAAAAAAACATCGATGCATCGAGCATCGATGTTTTTTCAGCGATGTTTCTCGATGTTTTCCGATGTTTTTGTTGATGCCGATTTATCGATGTTGCATGGCGATGCATCGATGTTTTGCAAAGCATCGGCTGCCGCACTTTCAACACGCTATTTTCGCCGCTCTGGCAATGAGTTTATAGTAATTTGGGCAGTGTTTACAATGCCTAAGTGAGTAAATTTATTTAAATTGGTCAGAGATACTATAGCTACAAGAAGGCTTACATATGTATGTCGTTTCAAAGTTCTCATCAAAAAGACCTCTTGTAGTTTGTGTTTATACTTTTAAAGTAAAAACTGTATAAAACTTTAAATATGTTATGAAAGCATACGTTTTTAAGAGAACAATGAGCTATCATTAATCTAAGAAATTCTATGTTTCCTTCTAAAAATGGAATATGGTTTTCAAACATTAGACATACATCGATGCATCGATGTTTCGACCCGATGCATCAACCAACATCGATGTTAAATTTTGAAAACATCGATGAGCATTGACATCGATGTTTCCACTCAAATTTACATCCCTAGCGAAGTGTGACCGCACCCAACAACTGAAAATATACCAAAACCTAAACGACACAGCTCTACATTAAATATGCAAAGTTTAATAAAATGAAGTCTTTGGCTATAAGGGACGGACTTTTCGTAAATATTAAACAGTCCTGCCCAAGGATATTTGCAAAATTCTTGTAGTTTATTTAATTAAATTTTTACAAAAATCAATCAGTTTGGTCACTCTAGTATCTACGATACTCGCAAGTTTATAGGGCCGATAAACCAAATTTAACCAAGAATATTTATTTTTTTTTATGATAACAACTTGAACATGTTTCTTCTGAATTCGTGGCATATCTCAGAATAGCACATGGGAATATGCTGATTTTATAATAAATTTTAAGCAAAATACTTATTTGATTAATAAAAAAAACCAAGAAATAAATTTAAAAATTCTTAGCCCGCGCAATTCTTCAAATAGACACATTTGCGTATGCACCAGTGTTGTTTACAATTCTACATAAAAAAAAGGCCGGTTGAACCCATAAAAGGCCAAAAACTGAGATAATATCAAAGCTTTTAAAATAACTCCAATATTGAAAGTATTTGCTCTTTATTGGCCCGTAAAATATTTTCAGCAAAAAAATGCATACATTTTTTTTTTAATTTAAAGTTTTTTGGCTGTCCGAAAACTAATATTCTAGATGCAACATAGCTATATTAGATGATTTGTATGAGCGACTTAAAACAATTAAAAATTTATGAATAAAGGATATTATAATAGCAAGCAATAGCAATATTATAATACAATTTTTTCCGGATATGCGACTTTTAAATTTATTCCGGAAATCACAGTTCTAAAATAACAAATCTGTCCGCAAAAAGGACGAACTGGCAGCACTGGTGTGAACAGATATTTATCTGTGAATACAACAATAGTAAACAGTAAACAATGCTGGTACACTTGAAAAAAATGTATAAGTCAAAGTTACAGACTTCTGTAGTGAAAAAGGGACATAATGCATTTTTTGTTTAATTTAATTAATGTGTATTTATTTATGTTTCGGATAACTGCGAAAGTGTCCAATAAGATTTGCCATCTGATTGAAACTCTTCGAGCAAGTCGGACACTTAATTGGCCGCTCTCCGGTGTGAGTGCGCATATGCACAGCTCGTGTGTGATTCTGAGCAAAGGCTTTCGGGCATTGGGAGCACTTAAAGGGGCGCTCTCCGGTGTGCGTGCGGATGTGCGTCTTCAGATTGCCCTTTGTGCTCGAGTCAAATTTGCAGAAGGGGCACGTAAAGGATTCCTGTGTTGCATTTGAGCTCAACTTTTTCTTTGGTGGTTTGTTTTCTCTTCCTGTTCGCATAGCTTGATTTTTAATACTCGCAGTTCTATGTTTAATTTCCTTGCGTCTGGTATTATTTCTAGTATTATATTCCTTGCCTCTAGTATTATAATGATATCCACTATTATTTAAAAAGCTGTGCTCTTCGATTTGTGTGTCCTCCATTGCGAGATCTTCGAAATCAATCAAATCGCATATGTCATTAAGTTCAAGATCCTCGCAGTCCACTTTAATCTCTCTTTTGGCCGCATGGACTTTCGTTTGCTGGCTGACAAAATGCCGATGACTCGTCTCCACCATGCGTTTGAAGTTTAGTGCAATTTCTGCCATTTTTATGCAAGTTTCACAAACAAATTGAGGCAATTCATCATTTGATACCAATTCGCATCCCGTGAGTTCGTTTAAAATGTTGGCTACACATTGCGATTGCTTGTGCTCGTCCACTGCCTCTCTTAGAGGCGAAAATATGTGTGTCAGAATGGCTGAACTATTTCTGCAAGTACGGCACACTTCCATTTTTGAAATCTGCATTAATTTTCTACAGCTAAATTTATTTCAAGTTGCTGCGTTCAGCAAATTTCAGGGACGCATAACTTGAGATTCTGACAGGAAGCTATTTTAGCTATTATTAATAATTTCAGGGATGCACAGCTTTAGATTCTGATAAATAGCTACAGGAATCGGTTATTAATAAAACCTTGTTCTAATGGCATATAAATAAAAAGACTGGTTGAACTATAATTAATTAATATATACAGTTACCAATCAAATATAAATAATGTCACTTGATAAATTCCCGATCGCGCTGTTTCTCAAATGCACAACGTTTATATACTACTTATCGATAAGTTTGTCGAGTCATTTTCCAGCACTGCCACATTTGAAACAGCGACAGCTGCATCGGCAGGCAGCAGAGAAAGAGAATTCTAAAATTAGTAGTGGGATTCCGGTAAACGTTTTTGATTTGCTTTTGATTTGATTTTTATTTTTCAGTCAGCTGTTCACAGCTGCTCCATACAAAATTTTCAGTGTGCCCAGAGCAAATCAGGGAAATGTGGTCTTACTAATTGATTTAAAAAAACCAGCTCTGAGATTGATTATTTTTGCATTTTGATTTTCTTTCAACTCAAAACTGTGTCATCTGTGTGGCATATGGTGTTTGTTTACATTCTGCTGTCATATCAATATGGAGAACGTTAGTCTAATGCATTTAAAGTATTTATAAATAAATAAATATAAAATGTTTGTTTAAATCTGCGAATATTCAATAAAAACATAATCGAAAAGCAAACTTTCGTTTAAAACGCGTATAAATTTCCTTTTCTGGCTTTCTTTCGGCATATTGTATACTTTTTAGTTGTCAATTAGCTGTTCGCCCAGGCTGTCAGCTGTTCACGAAATCAAAAAATAATCAGTGTGCAAAAAGGGTCGTTCCGTCAAATAATTTTGATTTGGTTAAAAATAATCAAAAGCAAATCAAAAACGTTTACCGGAATCCCACTAGTGTAAATAAATCAATAGTGGGATTCCGGTAAACGTTTATGATTTGCTTTTGATTTGATTTTGATTTTTCAGTCAGCTGTTCACAGCTGCTCCATACAAAATTTTCAGTGTGCCCAGAGCAAATCAGAGAAATGTGGTCTTACTAATTGATTTCGAAAAATCAGCTCTGAGACTGATTATTATTTCATTTTGATTTGGTTTCGAACAGCTGTGTGACAGTTGGTGTTTGTTTGCATTGTAAATCTACGAATATTCAATAAAAACATATTCGATGACTTTCTTTCGGCATTTTGTGCAATTATGCAAATTTTTGTATACTTTTTAGTTGTCAATTAGCTGTTCGCCCAGGCTGTCAGCTGTTCACGAAATCAAAAAATAATCAGTGTGCAAAAAGGGTCGTTCCGTCAACTGATTTATATTTGGCTAAAAATAATCAAAAGCAAATCAAAAACGTTTACCGGAATCCCACTAATATATTTGTGCCTAAATTACTAAAAATATCACTTGATAAATTCCCGAATGCGCTGCTTTTCAAAGGCACAACGTTCGTATTCTACCTATCGATATGTTTGTCGAGACATTTTCCAGCACTGCAGCATTTGAAATAGCGACAGCTGCCTGCAGCAGGCAGCGAAGAAAGAAAATTGTAAAATTAGTTTAAGAAAACCAATTAAATATTGCCAAAATTACTAAATATATTTGTAAAAGATGTACACGGATGAGGTACGCACACCGCAAACACTTCGGACGAGGTATTACGCCAGTCTTAACGAGATTAAATGCCGCGTTACGACAAGCGGCAGGCGCAGCAGCAACAACAACAAAAATTGTTTGACAGCGGCGTCTGCAACGCCAACGAATGGCGCCAAGCAAAACAGATCAAAAACTAGCCCCCAAATGTGCACAATAGTGTGCACACCGCCGCCCAAAAGACTGCAAAAGGTGCGCAATCCATTTGAGGGCGCTTTAACCGATCGTCTACATTTGCCGCTAATTGCCAGGTGAGCATTCACATTCTAAAATGTCCTTTAAGGTTAACTTTCTACCAATTTCTCTCCCCACCCGTAGTCCGTCACTTTTTCAATGCCGTTCGCGCACTCCGCAGCTGTCGTCCACACAGTTTGAGTGGGACATTGAGGAGGTGTCGCAGCTGAAGCCCGCCGATGTGGAACCCCACGAAACACAATTTCATGACTCGCCGGATCCCGAACAGGAATCCAAGGCACAATTGGCCATCAGTGCCTTCTTTAAGGAATCTCACATAGTGCCAAGTCCCGTCGACTGTCCGCTGCGAAAACACCGCATCATACTAAGCGAAATCGATGATAATACGCCCATATCGAATAAAACCAAGCCACGCTTTCGCGACTGCGAGGCTCAAACGGAGCTAACACTGCCTCCAGTGCTTCCCCAGGCTCTGGAAGAAGCCCTGCGTCCCTATTTGCAACCACATTTAACGGGCCCGCGAGTCATCAAATCAGGCAGCGGGGCTGACATCTTCAACAGCTCCATGCGGCGTAAGCTCTTTGACCTGCAGAACATCATTGTGGTCGGCGAAGTGGAGCAGCAGCAGCAGCCATCGGAAGAGGAGCATGCACAAATGGTGGGCTCGAGTCCACAGGCCAAGCAGACCATGTTTGCTGGTCGCCTCTCGGACTCGGCTGGCGAAGGCTCCAGCAGCTTTGGTTGCCTGTCGCCCATACGCAATCTCTGCGGTCTGCCGCCGGGCACACCTGACGATGGCAATGGAGCACGCGGTGACCACCGAAGGCGTAAGCAGCTGCTGCAAGAACTAATCGAGCTGCCTTCCCCCATTGCGCCCTCAGAGCATTTAAGTCGGCGTCTGCATAGAAGCAGCAACAATACCAGCGAGCATGTAACTCTCTCGGAGCTCACGGGCACCGGGCGAATGGCCTGCAAGTTTACACCCGATCGCAGCTCGTCACCAATGGCATTGGAGTATTCCACAGATAGCAGCATCAATCAGCGAGTGAGTCGCCTGCGTGTTAATAGCGCACGCCAATTGCCAAGCAAGTCGTTTATTGAGGAGCTCGAGCACGTCGAGGATGCTGATGATGTGGAAGCATTGGCGGCAGAAACAGAGCTGGAATATGAGTCCGATACGGAGGAGGAAGATGGCATGCAGTTGTCACAGATGTCCACGCATAGCTTCAATTGTAGCTCATCCAATTCGGACACGCCGCGCGTCCTTCGCCGTCGTCGTTCGGCGAATCGCAAGAATCTGTCGCAATCGTTTATTTCCAATCTGTTGGATGGCACGGAACAGCTGGAGGATGAGGATGATGATGAGGCTCGTCAACAAGAGGAAGCACCCCCGGTCGAGATTAAGGCGGAAACCTATCCAGCTCCTCAACGCATTGGATTCTATCGCACGGACAGCGGCTTCAATGAAACCAGCAGCACCTCAAATTTGGCCTGCTCCCAGGAGCTGCCCAGCGGCAGCAACTATGAGTGCACCTCGATCGATGTCTCAATGGCTTGCTGCTCGACGCCCTCAACACGTTCCTGACAGACAGACGGACAGACACTCATTCGTTTAAGAAATGATTCGCCTATATTTTATATATAAGTTTTGTAGTCAAAATTTTAATGCAATAACCATTTCTCAGACGAAAGAAAGACTAAAAACTGCAATGTAGCCCACCGTTTATCACCAAGGCCTTTCGCAATTATTGTTAAGTTTAGTTCATAGTTTATTATTGTATGCGTGTTTAGCAAATTTTAAAAGTTCATTGTCCTCAATAGTTGCCAAAATAGTCGTATAAGTTGTCATCGTTTGCAATTTCATTTTAATTGTCCATTACATAATCTAAGTAAACTTTTCATCTTATAATGATTTAAATAAAGGAATTTAACAAAGAGACAAATGGCAGAATCAACCATTAATTCCTATAAATATAAATTTTCTCAAAAATTCGAGTTAGAGCAGGTTATTTCGTGCAAGGGCTGGGACAAATTTTAAGATCGAATAACTCCCAAACTATTAAAGATATCAACAAAATTTAAATGCAGTTCTTTTCAGCGGACTGTTTATATTACATAATTAATTGTTATTCTATTTCTGTAAATAGCCCTTAAAATTAAGAAAAACTAAAACAATTGACTAATTTCATGTCACAGCTTACTTCGTGCAGGCACTTGGAGTAAAGCAGGCCATCCATAGTCGAATTTGTTTGACGAACGTGTTCGATTCGACGAAATATTCGTCGTTGGTGGTAGTGTTCGTGTCCAAATTTTGTGTTGCTTGTTTTGTTCGAGAAAAATAGAACTGATTCTATTTTTCGTGTGTTCGATTGAACAATTCGACAATGGATGGCAATGTTGGCGCAAACATCATTTGTCAAAAGTTTTCGTAGCGTAAACACATGTCAAAAATGTCGAAGCAATTTTTTCTAAAGTTTATTTATTGTCTGCAAAATTAACCAGCACTGTGGCATGCAAAAAGCGAGGCATATAAAAACAAAAATATGCGAATCAAGTCATTTTTTTCTATAAATAAATATATATGGCCATCAAGGCAATAACTGTATCGTTATCCGATGACATGTTTATTCTCTGAAAATTTTCTACAAATGATGTTTGCAAGCAATGTTTGAAATAGTTAGTGGGCAAATGTAATCTTGGTCGACGAACAGTTCGTCAAACAAATTCGACTGTGGATGGCCTGCTTAACTCTAAATCTGTAATTGTGATTATAATGTCGCAGCTTCTTCTTTTAACCTCTAGGACGCTTCATTACCTAATATTATTTTACTTTTAATGGGTTAATTCAGGTTGAAAATTTTAGTTTTGTGGTGAATTCCAAAATGAGCCCGGGTACAAATATCAAATAGTAGAAATCGGTCATAACGAGATTAAAATAAGGTTTAACTTAGCGGAATATTGTTGAAATGATTAAATTACGTCCTAGTGCAGAACATTCGCTCATCCAATGTTTTCTTTAAGCCAACCAAGTGGCAGAAAAGAGCCAAAATTATCCCACCTAAGCTTTCACTGATACCGATAGGAAATTTATCAGGCGGATTATCAAAGCTAATCCAAATTTATCGGTCCCAAAAATGACTTCGTTGTTGAAGGCAAATATTCTTGTCCATGATTCCATCAATAAAACCCCTATTTTCATCGCCATGGGCGCCCAAACAAAAACACTGTCGCAGGCATTCTTAACATTGGTTTCTAGTTGCTTATGTTATAGCTCGGTATTCGGTTAATGCCAAACCTATTGCATTCCATCGATACCAAAGATGTTTAATTTGGACTTTTCTGCTGATATAAAGTCATTCCAGAAGAAAATTTGACGATTGTTGATAAATTTTACTCTGCATAGCTGATAACTTTATGTAATGTTAGTTTATTTTATCCAATTTATAATTTATTTGTTTTTATTAAATTATATATAATTGCTTAATAATTGCCAAATTAACAAATTACAAATGTGAATTTAAATTACGCGCGCTGGTCATATTTAGATCCACTGTTAAGTTTAACATAACAGCTTGTTTGTCATGTGAATGGCATATAGGAAGAGGCAGTCACATATTTTATAAATTCGAATTTTTATTGGAATTCGAAGTCGAAGCAGCCGATCGGTTTAGTTGTTGTTTCGCCGTCCAAAACGTAGGAAGCAGATCGGTTAGCGCGTGAAGTTAAGAAAATAAGAGATTTGAAAACCAAAAATGTGTTGATTGTACGTGTAAAATATAGAAAAGTATATAGTTTAACGATATGCAAGTGATTTAGATTTGTGTATCACATTTACTCTTACTTCTGGTTAATTGTTGTTGTGTGCGGTATAAATATTTGGATAACTTGTTGCATTTGTGTGCTTTAAATTTTTGCCGCGTACGCTGTTTAATAAATACATTTTAGTGATACGCGTGCGAAATTACTGTAATATCAGCAAACGGCAACAGCAACAGCAACAACAACGTCTATAACTAAAAAATTGCTGCACTAATTTTCACCTGTGTGTTTTCGTTGCTGTTGTTGTTGGCTACGTTTGGCTGCTTTTTGATTTTAGGTGTTTGCATGTGTGTGTGTGTAGCATGCGTGAGTTGTTATAAATAGGCAAGAAAGGGAGAGAGCGAGAAAGAGAAGAGATCACTTCTTGCAAGCAGTAAAAATACACAAACACGAAAAGAAAGTGCAAAAAAACAGATGAGATAAAAAATATGTGTGCTTTTTTGTGGGCCAACAAATAAATTTGAGCACCGTCAATTGCGAATGTGTAAATAAATCTGGTGAATAATGTTCAATGCAAATAAACGAAAAACATAATCACAAATAAAAGGAAATCCCGGATATTATGCTGTTTATTTTTTCTTTTTATTGCTTTTGCAAATTAATACCATTTGGCAACACTGTCTGAATTCCTGTTACAAGAAACCAGTTAGACTGTTGCCCGCCCCATCTCCCTCTCACAATCCGACTCCCAACCAAGTATCCTATTGGATTCGCCTGCTGCATCCGTTTTGAGCGAAAGTTTTTTATGGGTGTCTGAAACACAGTGCAGAAAATAAGTGTGCAAACCAGCTTCAGACTTGAGACTGGCCAGCTGATGATTGTTGATCGCAGAAGGTGGCATCAAGAAGCGAAGAGAAATACATACAACAACAACAGCAACACATAAATCTAGTCAATTAAGTGTTTGTGCCGTGAAAGTGTCTATAATAAATACAATTTTTTACAATTGCAGTGTGATTTGTGTGCTGATTGAATGCAACATTGAAAATAATAAAAATAAAATCAAATAAAATCAACGTCAGCGCCAATGCCGTTTACAGCCGTATTTCGTTATTGAGGTAAGCGTTAACTCTTTTTTGTGCTTTACCCGGTAAATGTAGTTTTTAAAGTCCGCTACAAAGGTTAAGCATTTGCATTTCAATGTGGTTTGCACTGCGTATAGTTTACAAATTTAGTTCACTCCTTGAATTTTCAATACTTAAAAGGAAAATATTCAAGCAAATGTATAGGACTTGGATATACTCTAATTAGACATATATAAAATTTACACTGCTTGCAGTTGCAGTTTGAATAGCACAGCAATTGAAAGCATTGTATTTAAATATGCATGTTGGGATCTTATTGGAATGTCATTACATCCAATTTTATTACACACTATTATTATTACAATAGAAAACATATAAAAATTAAATATAATATAAAAAAAATTTAGATAATACGAACCCGAGTGAATCAAAGTATAAATCTTTAAAATTGAGTGCAATAATTTTGAATAAATTTGTTTGCGTTACATAATACGCAGTTTCAAAAGAACAGCAAGCAGTGTACGTTACTATTCTTAGTTGAATCTTATTGGAATAATTTATTATATAATTGTAATGGTTACTTTTTTTTTGGCTAAAAAGAACACACTTAAAATGGATTCTTGGCTTGCACAAAGCTTCATATAAAAGTCAACTTTAATGTGGTTGCATTTAAAGAGTTTCCTAGCCGGTTCATAAAGCACAATAGCGGAGAGTTCAATGGTACCGCATTCAGAGTCAAAACATCCAAATGGGGTTTATTTTCGTACATACTACTGTGGGCAAAAAGTATCGGGAATTTTAAATTTAAAAAATTTTGGGATTCCAATTGGAACAAATGTTTGTACTTTTAGGTTGGCACTACTATCACTAACATCTGTGCAAAATTATACGTTAAAATATTCATTAGTGTTTAAGCTACGATTAGTTTTGTACGACGCCAAAAGTGCAATTGGCGATTTTGGTTGAATCTCCTCAATCGACTCGAAACGGTGTCCTCGGAGTGGTCTTTTGAGCTTAGAAAATAGCCAGAGGTCACACGAAGATAAATCAGGCGAAAAAGGTAGCTGTGGGAAAATTTTGGTCGAGTTTTTGGCAAAATGGTCACGAAGAACAGGGGCAGTATGAGAGGGCGCATTATCGTGTTGCAAGAACCATGAGTTGTCAGCCCATAGTTCTGGCGTCTTTTTACGCATAGCTTCGCGCAAACGACGCAAATCTCTCAAACAATATTCCTTGTTGACAGTTTGGTCGGTCGGAAGGAATTTATAATGAACTACAACACGATAATCCAAATAAACTGTCAACATGACCTTGATTTTTGAGCAAATTTGACGCGATTTTTTCGGTCTCGGCTCACCTTTAGCCGATATTCGCTCGATTGATCGGTAATTTCCATGTCGTAAGCGTAGATCCAAGTCTCATCGCCCGTAATAATGCGTTTTATCTTGTCCTGGTAGTCAGAAAACATTGTTTCACTCACTTCTACGCGGGGCTTTTTTCGATGAAATTGACCGTTTTTTGGCACCAAAATCGCCAAATGCACATTTGGCGTCTTACAAAACTAATCGTAGCTTAAACACTAATGAATATTTTAACGTATAATTTTGCACAGATGTTAATGATAGTAGTGCCAACCTAAAAGTACAAACATTTGTTCCAATTGGAATCCCAAAATTTTTTAAATTTAAAATTCCCGATACTTTTTGCCCACAGTAGTACTTACATACATATGAGTTGTTGCATGTGACACATGTTGATGGAACCTTCTCAGCCTTGGTAGACACCGTTGTCGTTCTTGTTGCTGTTGTTATGTTGGCCGGTTCGGTTCTCTTGCGGCTTTTGTACAACTTCCGCTATATGTGAAGTTGTTTCATAGAAAAAAGTGTAATTAAACTGACACTGAGACGCAAGATGGAGACAGATATAGAGACAGAGACAGGGTAGATACGCTTGCAAGTACTTTGTAGGTAGCAAACAAAGAGTATAGCACATACCGACTATGGCAACAACAACAACAACAAAAAATTATAATGATAATCATAATAACAACTACAACAATAACAGAATGAAAAAACAACGATGTCTGGGTAAACAAATGAACCCGGACTGCAGCAGCCTCTCATGGGAGTTATAACTTGATGTTGTTGCTGTTGTTGTTACTGCTGTTGTTGTTGCTAGCACTTCAAAAACCGGTTACAAAACCATTAAACTCAAAAAATTCTAAAGCATTGCCTTAGTACCGCCTATCTGCTATTGACTGCCCTCTCTCTCCCCCTCTTGCCGTCTTTGTCTCTCTCTCTGTATGTCTTTAGCTCACATGCATCGCTGCGCATGCGTGCAACTTGTTGCCAGCTGCTTTTGCTGCTGCTGCTGCACTTTCATTAAACAACTGCCCGTCCAGCAACATGAATATGTGTCTCTTTTTGTTGTATACTCTAAACAATAGAGCATATTGGCTTTGCTA
Source organism: Drosophila subquinaria (assembly GCA_037043405.1). Classification (NCBI taxonomy): domain Eukaryota; kingdom Metazoa; phylum Arthropoda; class Insecta; order Diptera; family Drosophilidae; genus Drosophila; species Drosophila subquinaria. The sequence goes on along the minus strand of JBAMBL010000037.1, from coordinate 571,246 downwards.
TCATTGAGAGCATCTCTTCTAGTCTGATAAACACGCAATGACACTAGCTGCAAATATAATTCAAGTCATTCAATTAATCGTTCAATACAATACAATTAGCTGAATAGAAAGATTGAATTAATTATTGCTGACATGGAGTTAGAACTTAATGAGAACACATGTAAATAATGTAATAAAAGGTTGTTTTTTTTCTGCTAAATTTTTAGGTTTTCTTTGACTGTTATTTTATTTTGTTATTAAATTATGGTTAGTCAAAATATTCATTTAAGATAAGATATTTATAAATAAATAATTTTCATACATTTCACTTTTTGTGACATCCCATTGTAGATGTTATTCATTTCAAGAAGTTTTATTAGTCAAAATTTATAAATTATTCGTTACCCACTTTGTTAGCATCGAGTTTGTTGTCATACACTTAAACCTTTAAATATTTATCGCAAGAGCATTTAAAATTCGTTATGTTTTTGATAAGAGCTGTATCTACTTGATTTTCCTGTTTGTTTGCATACAAATTCAATTTCTAATATACAAAATGGGAAACACGTTTCTGCATCCTTGTGGCACACTGACATCTTTTGTGTGTCTCGAACTAAATTTGCTTAATTAATTTCAAAGCTTTTGCTTTCAGTTTCCCCCCTCTCTCTCTCTCTCTCTCTCTCTCTCTCTCTTGTCTGTCTGTGTCTCCGTCTCATGTTGTTTGTCCAGTCATTTGCATTGATTTGCAAATTTCGTTTGATTTTTAGTGTTCGCTTGACGTAATTTGTTGATATTTATTATTTACCTGCTTGAAGTCGATAGCTAACTAATCACTTTGCCTTTTGTTTTGTTCCAATTTATGGGACAGTTGCCATTGCGATTTATTTAGTGGTCATTAACCAACATTTGCCAAGGACTCTCTCATGTCGCTCAAGGCCCAACAACATGTGCGTCCCATAAAATATCTCTTTGTAATTCAATGCTGTGGAATGCCTCAAGGAAGCGTCTTCCGACAGCTGTTCAATTAGTGTGTGTTGTACTGACAACAACAGCTGCGTTTGCCAACTACGAGTAGAACAGAAAAACCAGATCAGATCAGACCAAGACCAAGACAACCAAACCAGACAATTAACCAGACAAACAAGCCCTTGACTTTGCTAAAAAGTTTGCTTAATAAGCAGGGCAAGGCAGAGAAGCTAAATGTAAAACGTATTTAAACTACAAATATGTACAACTTGTTAATTGCTCACTTTGCATTATATTGCAAGTTCATTTAACGGTATATTTCCATGCAGCTTGCAAAGAAGAAGCAGCAAGAGAGAGAGAGAGAGAGAGAGAGAAAGCAACAGCTGCATCATCGGTATTCAGCCTCAAAAGTCAGTCAACTAATTCAATTAGTGCCATGTGAATTACTTGCCCAAATCTGTAAGAGAGCTCTATTTAGAGATGAGAGCGGGGAGAGGGAGATAGAGAGAGGGCTGTGATTGTGGTTTGAGTGAGACCAGTGTTGCCAGGTGTTGAGCGCCTGCATAAGCTAGACTCTGAGTAAAAATAAGCTTAAATAAGCTAAAAATAAAAAAAATTCTGATGTCCAAATGCAAGAAAACATACAAAATTATAAGGTTTTGATTTAGATTAAAACAGTTAAAAAATCACCAGTTCCATCATTTTCTTCATCACTTATATATTTATATTTTTTTTGTATAAGACTGGCATATTTTATGAACTTTAAAATATGCTAGATTTATTGCTATAAGCTATTTGCAAATTTTATAAGCTATTCCATTTTCAAATATACTAGATTTAGCCTGAAATAAGCTAATCGGGCAACACTGGGGTAGAGTGAGGCAAACAGTTGTGATGAAGCCATTGTAAGTTCATTTATTCTTTCTGCATGCATTAGAGATGGAACTAAATGAAAATAAATCAATTGTGAGCTGATTAAATAAATACAAAGAAAATGCTATGATATACCATAACAATACGTGGTATCAATAAAGAAGTGTCGGGCGAATAATGAGACCATGAAGAAGAACCAGATAATTAATGGGAGAATCAACATAAAATATTGCAAACATAAATGTTGAGTGGTTAGAGCCATAAGAAAAAAGCTCAAGTAAAAGTAAATATGAATATTAATAAATCTATAGACTGCAAAATAATAACAGGTAACTAAGAGACGGATGACTAAACTGAAAGTGAAGTACAAAAAATCATAAAAGATTTATATTTCTTTTACTTTTTAATAGGTCTAATAGTTCTGTTTATTTCCACTGTGATGTTTTCTAGTATAATTTTCTACAATTTATTTACAATTTAATATAACGAGATAAGATAAGCTAGTGGTTTGCCATTGAAGAGTGGGCACTATTGACTGATTGTAAGTCATATGATGATTGGCATTGAAAGTCACACACTTCCTCTAAGAATATGACTCAAATAATAATTATGTACAATTGAATGGTGTAAGAACTAAATAACCAAATTTATATAAACAAAAATTAAATATATGTATGTATATAATGTTATAATATAAATACGTATATGGAAAATATTAGCCTCATTAGTATATTAATTGTGCGTCATATTATAATCAAATATCCGAAGTTTTTCCAACCGAAATAAACGTTAAGAAACCAATTTATGCATTACGTTTAGTTTCGGTTCAGTCAAGCATAAAATTATGTTGTTAAGGTGTAATCATCGTGTTTTTAAAAATAAAATTAATATTTACTTTTGTACTAACTAAAATTTTATATTGGCCTCAATAAAATATCTTAATTTTTTAATTTGAAATTTGTGAATATTTGTTTTCAAATTAACATATCTTCAAAATTTTTTAAATTTAATTTGAAAAGCCGGTAACCGTAACGGTTTTGGTTTTATACCCTGATATAAATATTTAAATATAATTATTGTAATTTTACTTTATATTTTAGCTACACTTAAATTTTTTCTGGTTGAGTTCTTGTTTATTTCGATTCTACTATTATATTTTTTCCTACAACACTTATCAATTTATCACGCTGCCATCTCTAGCCAGCGCATGTCCGTCGCTAATACTTCCGAATTAGCTCTGCGGCCGGCGCTTGTTTGTGCCCAGTGTTTTGGCCAACTGGACCGGCCTTTGGTCTGGCTTATTATCTCACAAAGTTAAGCTTGACTACCAAAAAAAAAAAAAAACTTTTGTGCCAGTTTCATTTTCCATTGTTCTCAGAGGCTCAACAAATTCGAGAGTTGACCTCTTCCCCTCCAATCACCGCACTCCATCGTCATTGTCTCAACAAAAATTGCAGAACAACAAAACTTTTCTATTTGTAAATTTTTGTGGGTGTCAACGTTGTTGGCTGCTGTGGCTGCGGCTGCGGTTGATTGCGGAGTGGCATAAAAGTCACACGATTGCCCCAAGTGCCGCGCCCTTAACTCATAAGCAACAACAACAACCACTACAACAACACTAAGAAAATAGTAAACAATTGTGCTTTTGTTTACTAATTTGTGGCTGATTTGTTCTTGTTGTTGTTGCTCTTAGTTTTCGTCTTTGCCTTTTATCATTTATTTTGTTTACTTTCTTTGACTTGGTTTAGTTCAGAGATTTTTGTTGATATTTTTTTATTTCTCTCTCGCTGCGAGTTGAAAGTTCATTTGCCGTTTTAATTGCCAGCTAATAGCTCGAAAGTTACTTGAATTTTGGTTTTTCTCATTTTTTGTTTTTCATTGAAAGCTTTTTGGGCGAATGAATGGCAAAAGTTATTTATGCCTGTCCAGAGAGCTCAGACATTTTGTAATTGAGTATTTGACTTTTTGGGAAAGTTTGTGCCACCATTGTGCTGCAAGTGAATACTCAATGAATAATTATACATTATATTTAACCTTTAAAGCAAATGAGCCAGAAAAAAATGAATGATAAACGAAAATTGCAATGCGGTTTTCTGAGGGAAATTTTATTTGAAATATAAAGTATTTTTTTGAATAGAAAAAAAAAGTTTAAAATGTGCTAACTATTTTATATTATTCGACCCTTATAAGATAGACATACAATATATAATTTACAATGAAGTGAGTATTCAAATAACCATACTAAAATGTTAAAGTAATGTTTAATTATGTATTTTAAATTTTGTATATTTTTAAACAATATTGCAGAAGGCTCCAATTGTTATAAAATAATTTCAAATAATAATTTTAGAGTATAAAATGATAAAATAGTGCTGCTTTGAAATTGTGTGAAAATTTCAATGTTTCACACTCATTTGTCAACTCTTAAATAAATCATTTGACTTTACTTAAAATTAATAAAATATGTCAATTCTTTTCAATTTAAAAATCCATTTGCTGCTGTCACCAAGTATTTGTCTCTTTTTTAATTATTTTATTTTTAAATTATTACCGAAATAATTATTGAATTTCAAAAGTCGCAATCTTTTAAGTAACATAATGATCAATAGTAATCATATGTTGCTATTTTTAACTGTGTGTATGTGATGATTTATTATGGACAATTAAACTCAACAATTAAATTATCAGCTTATATTTATTATAGGCTTTGACCGCTTATCAAATTGTCCGAGACAGGTTCACCTTGTACTTGGGAATATAGAATTGAATAGAAATGTGAGTTAAATTCCGATTAATAGACCGATGCGGAACAGAAATATTTTTATGTATATTGGCAGCTTGAATGTGAAATGAAATATGCTGAAAATACTGAATCGGTGGCGTCCAAGTGACTAATTGGCACAAAGCGCCACATGAAGCAGCAAACACGGAAAAACCAAACAGCATTAAATTTATAACATTTTAATGGCCAATTAGTGGCGGCCATAAACAGTGGGTGTCTATGTCTGTGTGTCTAGGACAACAGCAGACACTCACACACGTGCCACACTCCACATTCCACAAATATTGGGAATGTCAAGTAAATCTATCTGTTCACGTTGAAATCAAACGCGTTTCAATTTCCAAAATTCGAAGCCAATTAACGTTTTGTGGCTGCACATTTTCAGCTCACACAGCCAGTTGAGTTGTCCAAAAATTGCTCTGTGGTTAAATGGCAACAGATTGCTGCAAATATATATATTTGCAAATACATATCTATACAAATTGAATTTCCTTTAGCTGGCAGATTCTGTATTGTACTTATTTTACCGGCCGGTTTGCTTTTGTGCACATTTAATGCTATTAACAGCTTGTCAGAGCCAACTCATGGCCAACTTGTGGGCTATTGAAAAAGTGGCCAACTCGAGCAGCAGATTGCTTTGGTTTTTGGGGTCTACTACCTGCGGTACCAGGTAAAAGAAATAGAATAAAAATAAGATTGAATGAGTTTTATTTTTCAGTGAAGAAAGTTTCATGACAACCTCTTCAAGTTTTGCTTCCTTTTTACGAGCTTTTCTCGAGCGCAATTCTTTTTAACTACCTTACTTGCTGTCTTTCTCTCTTCCTCTGTCGTTCGCCTGCTCCATCTCTATCTGTCAGCTCAAGTAGAAATATTGCTCACATATATTATAAAGTAAAATATCTATGTAGAATTTGTGTGCGATTGTTGTCGGTCGGTTGTTCGGCTTGTTGCCTGGTTTGTTGGCAGTCACGGGTCTATTTCAGTTAATTATCGCGCCCGCAGCGCAGGTTAACTTGACTGCTGTCCGAGGTATTGAGTCAAACGACCCCTTGCCCATTTCCCCTTCTTCTCCTTCTACTCTCTCACTTTACTCACTCCCTTCTACCCCCTTTCCTAACGGGCCTGACGCACATTGACTGATATTTTTGCTCGAATGATCTAATCAGAAACAAGTTGATTTAAATTGTTGTTGTTGTTATTATTATTGTTGTTATTGTTGGCGCTGCTTTTGTCACTCGAATATAGACGCTGTTGTTATTGGCTTCTATATAAAGAACTAATATGCATTGCAGAAACACATTCAATAAACATACATCATATTTCTGCATTCGTTCGTGAATTTAGAATATGCATATATAGAAGTATAGAAAATTGGCTGGAAGAGAGTCTAGACATCATGCAGTTTTTATCTCTGCTCTTGCTATTGATTATGAATATAAGCATACTTACACTTCTGACTCTAAGACTCTTAACTACATTTGTACCTATTTTCAGATTATACAAAGTATACAAACATTTTTTTATAGTTTGATTTCAGGTGAAAGATAAGTACTTTATTTAGACTAGCTGCCAAAACTATTGAATTTAAAATGCTTTGTTAGCCTACAAAAAATGTGGAATTTAAGTGAAAAATTATGGAATATTTAGATAATTATTATTGACATGCAAAAGATAATAAAGATATTTCAACTAGATTGTTGAAATAATACAACAAATGTTATAAATCCGTTTAAAAATTGCTGTTGCTATCACCTGCGAAAATGATTGCGTACAATCTAGCCGGTTTTCGCCACTTTAAAATGTTGTTTACATACAAAAAAAAAAAAAAAAAATGCTTAAAGATTCGATTATGATGTCTATACTTGTTAATAGATTTACCTTCTAAGCTATGAATTGATCGTAAACAGCGTCAGTTTTTATAATAGCTTTAATTAATTTTATAACTTTATAATTTAGTGTTCGCATTCATACATTCCACTGCCAGCACTGCCAGAGAGAGAGAGAGAGAGAGAGAGAGATAGAGAAAGAGATTATCAATATTAGTAGAACCCATAATGGCTTATCGGGTGAAACATGTTCACTTGGTTTCACACTTCTTGTCGTTTGTCAAATTTGTGATTATGAAATGGTTTTTTGAAGATAAACTGCACGTACCTTTAATTTTTAGCTCGTACTACAAACTGGCCAACAAGTAACACGCTTTGTTTAATTTAGCGATAAATTGCGCAAAGTTATCATATCGTATAATAAAGCGATTCGCATGTGCAACAGAAACTGAACCCATGACCAAATACAAAATAAAATATATTTATATAAAAAGCTTTTCCAGTTTGTCTAACAAAGCAAATTAAATGTTTTTGACTCCAACCATATCGTTGTTTTAACTGGCATCAACAGAACGTATAAAAAAACAATAAGACATATGACTCTATGACAGTAAAATACCCTGTAAATAGCAATGTCTGTAATGGAGCGATTCGTGTTAAGTTCAAGTTTCATTTGGCTTATAAATGAAATGAAATGTGTTTACTTTAATGATATCTACAAGTATTTTTTGTTATCAGACTGCATATATACCCTGTTTAATTCAATGACCATATCAGAAGATATTCTATTGGAAAGCTAAGGCACATTTCGGGATTTGATTTGTTATCGTTTTCAATAATAAATATAAACTCTTTTGGTGTGTGCTCCTGTGGCCTAAAAGGCTAAGTTCCCGACGTTAGCAAGAAATAAATATAAATTCCTTGAAGCTTTTGAGCTTGATCAAAAGCAATAAGGTTTAAATGAATTTGAAGCGGCTCCTTTTGATATATGTATGTATAGTTATAGAAATTTTCATATACCCGTTTCGACTGTGTTAACAAAAGAAAACAGTTAAATGGCCACATGGTTAAAAACAAATTCTATTCAATTCTATTATCTGCTGACGCTTTTTGTTGACACTTTTTTTGCCGTCTGTTCGCCATATCGCAAAATCAACAAATGAAAATAAAACAAAAAACGTTAACAGATATGGCTTAAACAATTAAAAAACGCGTGAAATATGCACAGGCAGGCAATAGAAAGAGCTCGAAATATTCACGACTCGTTGAAGAGTGAGATAGCAATAGATTTGGGATTGCTTTGCGGGGTCATCAACTGGTCAGTTGCTCGCTTGGCCCCCGGGCAATTTCCAAGTCGAGCTGTTTTGTGGCCAACAACTTTATGGCCGTAACAATAATAAATAATAACAATAATGCGCGCCGAAAGAAAATAGAAAAGAACATAAAATAAAAAAGGCTGAAAAATTGAACAAAGACTGGAAGTTTGATTAATGGGCGGGAGGTGGCAACTGGCAACTGTTTTGCCCCTTGCGGCGAAGGCGAAGACTTAAGCTAGTGCCAACAAAGTTTACTCGCAGTCATTCTTAGCCAGGCTAAAATCGAATCTTGTATAACAAATGAATTTCTTGCTTGCGGCTTCTTCTGAAGCTTCTGATTTGATTGAGGTCAGTTTCAGTTTGAAGAAAGCAATATTGGATGGATAAAAGATGACAATTCGCTACACAAAAAACACAAATTAAACCACTTGAATGGCTAAAACTCTTTTTTATCAGCTGTTGACCGAGTATTGTGGGTGAAATGTATGTCAATTATGAGGCTTGCCTCTTGAAGATTTTCAATGATGATGTTCCTAATGTCTGCTTGACATATTTAGACCGTGAATTGTTTGGAATATGTATGTGGATGGTATTTGGTAGGTCTGATAGAACTTTAAATAGCTTCTGGCTAAATCATGGAGGATTGAATAAATCCATTTTGTCCATCTGTGCGTTTTTGGTCAGGATGTAACAGGCAGAGCTATCTTACTTAACAATTATGTTTTTCATACTTCTAGGTTTTACCGTTTGGCCTACACGTTGATATGTGAGTCAGGCAAGACAAAGAGTTTTATGTATATTGATATATTGAAATATATTTGTTATATTTAAATTTCTTATTTACATATTTATACTGTACTGTTAATATGAAACCAATGTAGCTTTTATTTATAATGAAATCAATATGAGAAATGTCCAACATTCGCTCAATAATTAAGAATTTGTTACGCAAATAACTATTATAATCAGGGATTAAAACCGAAACGAATATCGGTTTCAGTTACGGTTTCGGTTATGTTCGGATTAAGGTTTTCGGTTATAGGTTACGCAAAATCTTTGAATAAAGGTTTCGTAACGGTGAACCGGTTTTCATATGTTTCGGTTTTGAAATACCGGTATGGTTTCGGTTCACAAAAAAAAAATTTCTTTGTAAAAATATAAATATACTAACAATATAATAATAATTAAAAAGGCATAACTTTCTTAATGTTTCATTCACACATTTATTTCACATATAAATCAAAATTAAAAATAAAAAATAAAATAAAAAATAAAATACAAAACTAATAACAAAATATCAGAGATCGCAAACAGTCGGTAAAAATAAAAACAGTTCAAAATTTTTCGTTTTAAATTATTTTAAACTTGTTTTTTAAATTTTTATAACAAAAATTAATAGTAAAACATGCTTTTAAAATTGTATTTTAAAGTTATACCATAACTCTTTTTTGCAATTTTTAAAATATCAATTAAAAATAAACCTTTTTTTATTTTTATTATAAAAATTTTAAATAAAAATTTATTTTAAGATGTATGAAAAACCGAAATTAACCCTTATAAATGAAACGGTTACTAAACGGTTATTTCGGTTTACAGAGTTTCGGTTTAAAGGTTTCGGTCAATTGAAAATTTTTTTTTCGGTTACGGTTTCGGTTAATGTTTCAAACTTCAATCGGTTTTTACCGGTTAAAGGTTACGGTTTCGGTTAGGGTTTTAATCCCTGATTATAATTAAAACTTAGTTGGCTCATAATGAAATTTAATTTTGCCAATTCAGGATGAAAGCCCATTTACTATAAAAACAAAACAACAAACAACAGCTGTTGATGGAGCATCTTTAATCACATTTCGCAGCTCTTTCAATGTCATTCAAATGTCAACAGTTGGCGTGCTGTGAACTCATCCATTTCATTCTCATCTCTGGCATTAAGCTGTTCATTTCAGTCCATAAAAACATAATCAAATATTTATATTAAATTACCCATTTGCAGACCGAGTAACTAAAAATCTATTCAATTATTTATCACTTAAAAACAATGCGCAATATTAAAAATGCAATTTCAATAAAAAGCAGCAAATAAAATTCAATTATAAACAAATTTGCCAAACAACAACTGCAGAGACTATAAACTGGCAAAAACAACGGCATCACTTGAATGTGTGAACATTTTTAGCTGTGAACTTTTTATACTCTGTAAACATAATGTAATTAAAATTATATCAATAGAAAAAATCTATTCACTTTAAAAATTAATAACTTGTTTTCAATACCTCGAGAATTTTAATTTTGTATTCTGCAAGCTTTTCTTAAAATATAAAATATTATCATAATTATCTATGGTTAAGCTGTTACTTGTCTCAGGATAAGCTATCAAAAATAAGAAAATATATGAAAATCTGGAGCTTAATATATAAATAAAGAAACTATCTTTTAAATTAAATGCACTATATAGTAAGTTTGTTCTAAATAAATGATAGTCAGAGAATGGGATAAAATCTAAAATATATTGAAGATTATAAAGATTGTTTTTAATTATTATTGCCTTTGCTTCATAATCTTCGAATTGAATTTAAACGTAAAACGCAAGATCGTTTTCAGCGCTCAAAGTATCTCTCAGCGGAGCGAAGTTACAATATATATGTACTTCTGAATATATATTTGATTTATTTGTTGTAAAGGTGACATTTCAATGAACTCGTTTGCTATCCATTAAATAAACTACTTACCAACAAGTGTTAACCCGCCCCCAATGTTAATTAGTGGCACTCCACAAATCGCCTGAATACAGAGAGTTTGTAGCTCGTCGAAAAGTTTATGTTGACGCCCCAAAATGCAATTAAAAAATATACAGTCAAAAGTTTAGAGAGTTCGAGCTCGAGAGCTTTTTTAGCCAACTAACCCAGTCACGTTCCTACCTTGCTGGAGTACAAATGGGGATGGGAAATGCTTAAAAAAGTGCTCATAAAGCGATTTTCCTGCGCGTGCCATAATAACAATTTTCCCCCAACTATTCATTCATTCACATAGATAATGGTGGATAAGGGATGTGCTCCATAAATGCCATCAACGTAGTCATAGTCATGTACCAGTAGCATATTTTTGCATATCCTGTCGTACAAATATTTTCCATGTAACAGCTTCGCAGCTGCAGATTCCACTTGCCACATGCCCCACTTTGTTAAACACTAACTACCGACTGACTGGCAACATTGTTGCCAAAACGAAACTTTTCGCCAAAATAAACAATAATCATAACATGAAGTTTTGTAAATTAATAACGAAGCGCTGTTGCTCTACCAAATAAGTTTGTTCTATTAACGGTAGTTGTGCTGACTTGATTAGCGATCCAAGCTTAATGCATCTTTGATTCACTAGAACCAGTTGAGAATTCTAAGTCGCAAAAGTGAAAAAATATATGTAAAGCTGATTTGGCCCTCTGTGTGTTGTTGTTATTAATTTAATTTATATAAAAATATAAAAAAAAGTTTAAATAATGAATTCAAATATATTCAACTTTCCCTTTTTATGTGAACAAACAAGTTTTCAAAAATATAAAAACTACATTTTAAATTAAGAAATTTGCCACAGTATTTTTAGTTTTATTATACATATTCCTATTTAATTCCAAGTATAATCTTCATTTTATTTTTGCATTCGTATCTACCAAGAAGTTTTCTATCGCTTTGAATAGTTTCTAGTTAAGTTACAAACAAATTCCCAGATGTTTTGCAGCGTTAACATACCAAATGATTCAACTTATAACAACTGCTTTATATACCCTGAAAAATGTTGGTGTTGGACTCAAAGTTTCTCCACAGTTCCACAGCTGCATAGCCAGGGGCCTAGAGAAGAGTTTAGTCGCCGAGTTAGAGAGGTGTGCGACGCGAGGGGGTTACAAACAAAGAGCGGGGGAGTCAACACCTAACCGCTGCTAAACAAAAAGAAAACAATGTAATGGCGGCGAGAACAGAAAACCACGCACAACAAATAAAATAACAGCAGTAGCAGCAGCAGCAGTAACAAAAGCAACGACAACAACAAAGCTGTGGCTGTGGCATCCGTCAACTGGGAAGTGGTTGTGGGTGGCCAGTTGCCAGTTGCCCGTTGCCAGATGAGAACAACAGAAGCGTAGCCAGAGAATAGAAGAGATGCTGCACAGCAGTTACAAAGTGAAACAATGCGACATGTTGCGCTTCAAAGGTTTTGGCTAGAATCCTTTCCAGACACACACACACACACCCCTTTGGTTTGACCTTTGCAAGTGGCGCGTGTGTGGGAATTGATAATCATTGTAGTTGGATGGGGTTAAGGGTAGAGTTGCATGCTGGATTCTGGCACAGAATGCGCTTTGCATGAACTTGACTCAAATTCCATTGCAACTTTCGTTTTGTACTTTTTTTATCATGCTTTGTGTTTGGCAACATTTAGCCGGTTTATGTTACTCAGTTTGGTTGCTAATAATCTGCAACTGGGTTATGAACTGCGGTAAATCGATTGGGATGCAATTTGTGTGATAAAACCACTTTTATTACATTGTCTGCAGTGTGCCAAAGTTTTGCTTGTTTTGTATTATAGGCACAAGCTGCCAGCTATTGTTACTTAAAGGGAAGGAGTAAAGCAATAGGATAATTGGACATCTTTGTAGCGTAGCCTTTAACAGGAGGCTAATTAGTATAAGTATGGAACTGATACTTTTTAGATTTGTTTCACAACATAATCTCTAGTTTCTAGTGGTAATCAATGCCTATGCTTTAAAGATAAAGATAAGATAAGATATAAAAGAGGTCTATTTGACCCTCAACTATGCAGGAAATGGAAATTTCATAAATATTACATTTTGTATACAAATAAGTGTATTTTAAGTACACGAATAAAAAAGTCTATATTTTTATTAAATCTTGTTTCGCAAATTTATCGTGTGATATAATAAATTTTATTTTATAAATTTATTTTATAGCTATGTCGAAATTATTATGAGTAGAATATGCCGCGGGATTTTATTTTTTCAATTTTTATTTCCATTTGAAGCTTTTAGCGCTGGTTAGATGAACTTTTTTTAAAAACAGATTACATAACTATTTATTGCGTAAAATGACTCATGGTAAATTTGATAATCCGAATATGTTGATTATGCAACCGAGAATTTTAATTCTTTTCACTTTTTTAAATATCATTTGAAGTACATTTTTAATCCTTTATCGAGTTGCATTGATATAGCATACAACTGTCTGAATAGATTCTGGATACTCGTATATTCAAAATGAAATGTTCTTTTGAATAAACAACCATACGGATGTTCCTCTTTTATGTTTGTTAAATATTCTCAGTTAAATACACTGTTGATACATTAGAAATGCTGTGTTAGTGTGTCACAGTCAAACAGAAGCTCAATTCTATTTCTATTTACTAAACATACTCATAAAGGATTTAAATGAATAAATGAACAGAATTTATTGCACATTCAATAGTCTAAACATAAACACGCAACATTCCAAACGAAATTCCAATATGCCGAATCACGTTGCATTCCAGAGTCAAACGAAAGCTTTAATTGAATTACCTTCTCATATTTGTTAAAAAGTTAAAGTGAGAATAAATAAATTGTGCATTCATATCCTTATGAAATAGATACATTTCAATTAGTAATTTTATGAATTTGGTAAACTGAAATTAAACTTACAAATAACAAATTACTGAGTATCATGGATTGAGATATCTTATTTATTAAATATTATTGAAAAGGTTTAAAGTCTTTAAAATTCTTGTTCATATGATTCATGCAATTTGTCCTCGATAAAATGCCCTTTAATTACTTATCAAAAAAAAGTACAAAAAATATATTATTGTGACTTTTTTTTGACGATAAGAGCTTATGGCATAGGTGTAATAAATTAAACGTATCACAAATAATTAAAAATTGTTTGATTGTATTTTTGAAAGGAAATATAAGTTATTTGTTTTTTAGTTAATTCCCAGCGATAATGAAGAAATCATCGGTTTATATAGTTCATGGTATACTACTAAGATAGTGACATTTCAATGTGTAAGCACAGTTATCGGGCATTAGCTAAATATTTGTCCAGCTCACATGCCTTATCTGACAATTTGGTGCAACCATAATGTTGACTCTCTCGAGTGAAATTTTCTTCTCTATCAAGCAAATCCATTTTGCAACTTTCAGCAGCTGTTTTCCTCTAAAATTATGGACAATTCACCATAAGCAATTCGCACAGTCATCAGAGCACTTAACACACTGATTTCGATATAAAACTGCCTCGAAGATCCCCACGCCCCATTTCGCCACGCCCACGTAGACGACTCGGAAATTCCATAAAAGAAGCTCAGACTTTACAACTGCACATAAAGCGTAAAATCTTATATTTATGTATACAATTCCCTGCGTTTTGCTTATCATGAATCAAATAATTAAAAAATAATATGACAGGAAATGGGGAAGGAAATAGGGGAACGACCCCGTGTCGATAAAAATTAATAGATGGCAACCCTTAGACTGTCGTAGGTGGCAATATAATCGAAAACTGTTACTATAACAATATTTACGAAATTATTGGTCGACTTACAGGTATTCTATAAAATGTATTTGAATTTAAATATATTAAATTTTCAGTTTATTTTTAACAAATATCGACACAATTGTCGAAAATTTATTGATATTTCAATATTGATCTAGACCTTATCGAATCTGAGAATATTTTAAATATTAAAGATTACTTAATTTGATTTTTCCACATCCGCAAACCGCGAAAAGCCACCACACACACACAGATTTTAAGATATTACGTTTTTTTCGTAATTAACGTTAACTACTATTGTTAGCTTTCATACAAATTAATCGCAAGATCGGACAAATAGATAGGTGGTAATTTTTTTTTTTTTTTTTTAACAATAACGAAATTTCTTTTATTTGGTAAGTTTGGAATCCGTGCATACAAATTAGCAACATAACCAACACAGATTTAGTATAAATAAAATAAGGACCAAACCTCTTGCGTAACGCAAAGGACTTGCTAAGATAGGTGGTAATGACCGATTTAAGTTTAAAGCAATTTACGTGCATAGAAGTATGCAGTAAAAAATATTGTGTGTATATTTAAATAAGTAACTGGTATCCTATAGTCGGGAACTCGACTATAGCCTTTCTCACTTGTTTTTAATATACTTTTTAGTTCAATATTAAATCCTTAATGAATAATAATTCGATGAGAGCTCGAAATTAATTACACCAAATTAATTACAAAGTTGAGAATACTAAATTTTACCTTTTATTATAAAACTTTTCCTCTTTTTAAGTAATATCAATTAGCACAGGGTACAATAAGACGTACAAATTTGTTAAACAAAGTGGTTTTCAGCAGCCCATAAAAAAGCGTCATACAACGACAACAACAAAAACAACAGAAAGCGATGTACAATGCAAAGGAAGAACAAATAAAAAGTAGAAAAGCAAAAGAGCAGCAGGCAAATTTCCGTTGTGAAAAGCAAATAAATAACAGAGCAGTGCAAAATGTAAACAATGAATGCGATGCGCAGAATTTCAGGTAGAACTTTTGCAGCAATTGCAAAAAGGAAGGTAAAAGCAGATGCAAAACTAGTTGCCAACAGTGAGCAGTGAACAGTGTTGGCCAACAATGAAAGGCAAAGAACAAGATGCAAAAGATGGAGAAGGGCAAGGAGAAGAAGGTGTAGAAGAATAAGTACTTAACATACTATAGGTAAAAGACTGGAACGATAAACAAAACAAGAGACGCCAAATGGACAAACAAATCTATGACAGAGCCAAATGAAATGGAGCAAATCTTTTAGCGCAACAAAAGGCGAGGCAAAAAGTCGAGTCGAGTCGCAACGTGGGCGGGCAATTGATAATGTTGCCCCACAGTGAAGTGCACAGTCAGACATGGGGGGTAAAAGGGAGAGGGAAACTAAGGCGCAGCGTTTCGGAAACAATTTGAAGGCCATAAAAGTTGATGTGACGGCAGTCAGTAAAAGAGGCGTTCGCAACGCCTTGCTATAAGCCAAAGATGGCAACTGCAGGGATGCAAAGCAGGAGGGGGAGGTGGAAGGTGGAATGGGGGCAAGGTGTAGGGACCTGTGACAGCAATTGAGTAGTGCATGTCGAAGACATGGCTCGGATAAAATGACAGCGTCTTAGCTGCAACAACAGCAAGAAACACATTGAAAGCATTCAAACAAATAAACATAAAGCAGCTGTTTCGTGCCGCCTCTGAGCGGCACACAAAGAGAAAGAGAGAGACCAACCGAGAGAGAGCCAGAGAACAGAGAGAGAGAGAGACTCTCTGAATTCTCTTTGCCGGCTGCCCACGCAAATATTGTTACGCTGTCAATCAATGCTGCACATTGCACATACGCACAGTGGTACACAAACAGTGGGTATGTGATGTAAGTTGCACACAAATTTATTCATTTCTTTAATTGTCAATTAAATTTAATAAAAAATATCTTATATCTGAACTACTTAACCACTTAATTTAATAAGCCTTATGAAATCACTTGTGTACAGCCTTGCCAATTTAGCTATTTTCCCGACAGATTTAGTGGGTTGCAACTGGCAAATAAATATAAATATAAAAATATGGTACTGTTTTTTTAGCATTCTGTTATTTTATTTCTACCTTCTTTCCATTCTAATTCAGAAATAAAATAAAAGTTTGCTAAAAAAAGTAGTACCATCATTTTTATTATTTCTTTAAAATTTGACTATTCAAATCTGGCTATATTTTAACGGACTAATCTTGGCAACGCTGCTTGTGTAGCTGGCAATTGCATTTAGTAGTTCCACTTTAAGTAATAGAAACTGCAAAGGGACATCAAAACTTAGAATATTATATTTTGGGAATGCTTTTGAGCTTATGCCAAAATATTTCAATATGTCACAGAAATATTCACACAAAACTTCATCAATGTAATGGATATTTGAAATATTGGTCATGCAAAGGCAAAATAACCTTTATTGAACCTTTTTTTATGCTATTATCATAAATTGAAGAAAATAAATATGCATATCATTAAATAATAATTATATGTGCTATGTTTTTTTTTAAATTTTGTTAATCAGATTAATTATCACATTTGTAATTTGACCACAATTATATACTCAAAATAAAATAAAAATTAATTAAAATTTGTTATCATAATTATTTTTAATGCTTATTAACAATTACTGAGTTCGTAATGTTAAACATACCACTTCAATTAAAACACAGTTCATTGCAACAGCATAACCACTGTGCAGCATTGTTACACCTAGAACGTAGAATCAATGCGATGTTTTTGCGCTCGGCTGTGTTCGTGTCGTGCGCTCAATTTCTCTCTCTCTCTCTGCCTCTCTGTGTCTGTCTACTTCGCTGTCTCTCTTTGTGATGCCTTCTCTCACTCGAACACTCACCGCCCACTTGTCACTTGGCACTCACTCATTCATAGCTAGACTGGCGCACTCCTCTCCCTCTCTCTGGTTCCTCGCCCCTTGTTACCCTGATGCCTGTTTGCGCCTATTGGCAAACGAGACGCCGCTGCCTGTCGACGACGACGGAAAACGACGCTGCGGCATTTTGGCCACGGCTTTGGCTCTTGGCTCTTTGGCGCGTTGGGCGCTTGGCCGTATTTCAAGTGTTTCGACTGCGTTCAGTTTCAGTTCTGTGGCTGCAGCGCCAGCAACAAAACGGACGCTTTCAATTGGAAAAGTAGAACGAAATTGTCGGCGCTTTAAGTGCGAGTGTGAATCTGATGAATCCAAGTGCGAGTGCTACGTGAATGAAACGTAAGCGAGTTGAAAATTATTCGAAGCGCGTTTGTGTCGCTTCAATTTGTATTACGTATACGCCGCGTGCCGTTTGCATTTAGCCATTCGCTATTTGTTTGGCAATTTATTCGACTTGTGTCACAAGGCATGCCAAATATGAAACGAAAATGAAAATGTAAATGCCAAGCGAGCAAGTCGCTCAGAACACAACAATGAGATAAAGCAACAACAGCGATAACAACAACAACAGCAACTTGAAGCGAACGTCGATAAGGGGGCGCACGCGGCAAACAATTCGAAAATATAAGCGCAAAAAAATCAAAAAGATAAAAAAAACTACAGCAAAAAAGTAGTAAAAATTCAATTGTGCTTTTTTTTTTGCTACGCTTCATCTGTTTTTGTTGTTGCCCATCACGTGATACGTGCGGCCGTCTAAGATAAGCAAAACGGTAAAAAAAAAAGACAGAGTGTTGGACACACGGGGCGTATGATTGTTAACGACACAATGCTTTGCCGCCAGTGAATGCCAAATTCAGTAAAGTTGAGCAAATACAAAATATTTATAAATTGAAATTTAAAATAAAGTAGTTCTAAATATATAAATTACCCAAATAAAAGTCTTATAGTAAGCACAGGTAATTCGCACTGACTATTTTTGTAAAATTAAAAATAATCAAATTTATATTCAACATCAAATGCATCAATTCCATAAATTAAGACCGAATGTATTTCTTCCGAGAACCTGTTCCCGCAAAATTTTTGCCAGACCACAAATCAAATGTCAACACATTTCTAAATTTTTGCATACAAACAAAATTATATACATATCATTGTCAATTGTCGAATTATACAGTATATATTTAAATACATATATCATTTTTTGTTTTTGCGTTTTCGCAAGAGCTTGATTTTCAATTGATCGTACTGTTGACAGCTATGAGCTGTCGGTTATATTATCATTACTTGGCCATTAAATGAAACTCATAAATGCGTCAACAAAATTATTTAATAATAAAAATAACAACTATTGGCAGGCACTTGTAAAAACAAAAATTATATTTAAAAATTGAAAAAGATCAAAGCTTATGTTTATTTTTTGTATTACAAAAATATGCAAAATAAATATACAAATTTCATAAAAATATATTATATTTTTAACTAAATTTTTTATTGAATTTCGCAGTTTAATTAGCTTTTGGTATTATATTTTATGCACAGCTTATGCTTTAAAGATATAAACAAAAAAAATCTAAATATTTAAATAAATATTTACATTATCTCTGTATTTTAAATTGAGTTCTAAGTGTACTCTATATGTTAACTGCTATTTAAATTATCAACTAGATACTTGATAAATTTACTAAAATAATAAGCAAATATAGATATTTGCATTTTCATTATCTCTTGGATGTAAATCAGGTTGGCAGCATTTTAGTTTTAGAGTGTCCATTATATTAAACATATATTAGGACAGTTTTTAAACTGGCTTAAAAATAGTAATTATGTAATTCCTATATTCACACATTCGTAATTATTATGTTAAACAAACTCATCCCACTCTCAAATACGGTCAATATTATTAATTTTAAATAGATGACATAATTTCCTAATCTGATCAAATGCTTCATTGCTAATTAATACCTTTCGACACCAGCGTAAACTGTCAACTGCAGTAATTACAAGAGTTTGCAAACGAAATCACAAAGTTTTAAATGCGTTTTTCGCATAAATCAAAAACTCTCAAAGAAAAAATATAATAATAATAATAATAACAACCATTAGAAATTGGCACACACAAACTAAGCCATTTAAAAGCAACAATCTGAATGAAAGTTCAGCTGCCAAAAACAACTTGAAAATACAACAGAAGAACAGAGCAAATAACAGAGATCGAAAGGGCCAACTTTTTCAATTGGCCAAACACAACACACACACATTGAGTGTGTGTGTGTGTGGGTGTGCAAGTGAGTAAGTGGATAACCTAAGCACTCATCATTATCCACATGTGACCATGGCCAATGACACGATGTTCTGTTCTGTTATTTACGCCAGCAATTTCTACCGACAGCTTCATAATTTATGGCCCACTTATTGATTAAGGCAACGCCTTTCAAGGTAAAACCTTAAAGATGTTTATCAATGAATGGATGGTTGAAAGATTAAGGGTAAAAGCAAACAGTTATTGTTGGTCAAAAAACGCATTCGTTGCCATAATTTGCCAGTTAACATCATCCGTAAATTCTTTCCACTCGCAATTTTTGGCTCGCACCGTTGGCCAAGCGGAAACGAGCTGCGCTCTGTGACAGCCGCTGCCAGTTTCCGGCCATTTTGTTGTTGTTGTTGGGGGACACAAAATGTGTATGCAATTGTTGCAATTTTATTGCCACAAATGGGGCCAACTGTTTTTGGCTAATCTGCTGCCAAATTTGCTGACCACTTTCCCACTTTTTTTGTGGACGCTTTTTGTGGGTGAATTGCTTTGCAATTTGTTTGGCTTTAAAGGCTTTAAGTCCTCTTTTCTTTAATGTTCAAATGCTTTTTAGACTTTGACGAGTGCTTTCAAAAAGTTGCTTAGTTGTTTTGCATATTTTTTGACTGCAATTCATCCTCGTTCGCCTGTTCTGTACTTGTATTATGCTAATTGCGAGTGGTTGCTCTCCCCCGTTCCTCTTCTCCTCTTGGCCTTAACCAACTTTCCCAAGGGGCAATGGTTTTATTCAAAGAGATTTTTACTTTGTTGGCACAATTTTTGTTGGTTTCGCTAATTAGTTGCGGAAAATTTATGCAGATAAGCTGAGCTTTTCTTCTAAGCTGTCAGCCGATGGCGCAGAAGGCATTCAAAAGTACCAGAAAATAATCCAAGCAGCTAGACAAAATTTTGAAGCATACTTTATAGTTTGTTGTTGTTTTGTTCTTGTTCCACAAGCCTCAAAAGCCAAGTTATTCTTACGAATTAATTCGATAAATCGATGTAAATATATTTTGGAAATCTTTTAAGAATACTATAATTTCCATAAGCTTTTAATTTGTAAAATCACATCAAGATTTTAAGCACATTAACATGTAATTGTGCATATGATTAAATTGAGTTTAACCTTAAAGCGGCTTAAAATTAATGTATAACTGTTATTTTGTGTGCATATATAATGCAGTTGATCTAATGGAAAATGATTATTTGAAAATTAAAAGCATTTAAATGCTTCTAAAGCTGCTTGTATCACAGATTGCAGTGTGAAAAATGCATAGTTGAAAATAAATAAATTATTAACACTTGCAGAAAATATGAGCAATATTAACTAACTTTATGACAACGTATATAATTTTTGTTATGCAATGATTTTGTCTTGTGAATTCAATTTCTCGGTCTACTTAAAAACATTCTTATGCTTGACAATATAGAATAAGTTCTTTACTGGTTATTAAAGATTAATCCGTCGCTTGTTATGGTGTCTTTAACTTTGGCGATACTTTATCATTTATGGGCGATGCATAAAAGTGACAGCTTAACGCCCAAGATGATCAATAAGCCAATCCCCAATTCACAATTGACAACCGATAAGCTACAATACCAAAGTTTAAGGGAACCGCAAAAATCTTTTCTCGCTTATCACTTTTAACCCACATTACGTATCATATTTTTATGAAGCAACCATATACTTACATACTTATACTCGTATATACGAAAATGCAATGTAAAGCCATTCAAGTGTAAAAACGTGCGGGAAAAAAGAAAGTCGGCCACACACAACCGAACATGCAGAAAAGCAGGCAACAATATTTACGTAAAATGGCAAATTCAGCGCATGGAAAACTCATTTATCATAGCCGCCCCAGCAACCGCAACACGCACATTTTCACAACAACAGTAACAACAACAACATCAATAATAACGACAAACAAATGATTTAAATTAATCCACTTAAAGCCACTCAAAACCCATGTCATAGACCAAAAAAGAGCACAAATTATACTTATGTACATACAATTTGTATATCAAAAGCCTGTTCCAAATTCCCAATTCGAATTTAATCCACTGAAATTACCAAAGCATACTTTTGGCATCATCCAAAATTCAAATTGAAGGACAACAAAGCGACATAGAATATATTCCAAATCAAACAAAAATAAAAGTTTGTCATTTACGTTTCACTGGAATCGGAATTGGAATTGATTCCCACTCGTAAAGTGGAATTCCAAATAAGCCTCAAAAAGCGACAACAGTTCAAAATGTTAAGTGACATTTGAACTCGGTTGGTAGAGCAATGAAATGCTGGACGGACAAACAAAACAATTGTCCGATATGCCAAATAAGAGTGAAGTGAATTGAATAAACTGCTAAAAATCACACTGAAATGTTGACTCGTCGAATGTATAATGCTCTGTGTTTCGGAGAAATTTTATATACATCGATTGTTGCAAAATGTAAAGTTTATTAATTGACATTATTTAACTTCAACCATCAAAAGTCTCTCAGAATCTGTAATGCTGTAGGCTTGCCTTGTTAAACAACGTACTAAAAATTACTTTTCTTGGAAACTTTTTTAAATGGAAAAGCAACTCCATAAACAACTTTAGGTTGGGAAATTCAGAAAGACGTCCATCAAATGTTTTTATAACAGTTTTGTTTGCAGAGAATTAAATCAGATATTCAGGCATGTGCTACAAATTTTTTTATACAAATTTTATGAAAATTGATCCAAATTTAAATGTATTTAATTACATTTAAATTAAAAAAAAGGCGTAAAATAAATCTTTAACTTTAAAGCATATCAAAAATTAATAATGTTGTACAAATATAAGTTAAATTTATTTATGTATTTGTGACTTCAAAAATACATATTTATATTTATTAAATCTCTGACATTCCAGGAACTTAGTCATGTATCTGTCATTGAAATCTCTAGATATTTTCGCAACACACCTGTTTAAGATGTAATCAGTTACATACTTAATTATTTAAGTGTTTTATAGTCGGTAGAGGTTTTAAATTATTTTAAACTGTTTATGCAACCTAAACCCCAAAACGCTTAACTCTAAACGTAGTCAAGCGGTATTTAAAATTAATGGTAACCATTTAAAACTGTTAGATTCTTTTGAACCGGCATATTGCATGAAAAGCAGCTGAAGAAGTAAAAAAAAAAAGAGAAAATTTTTCAATTTCGATATAAAGGCTAAAGACATGCCATAAGTGGGTGACAAGAAAGAGAGCCAGGGAGGGAGTGTGAGAGGGGCCTACGGCTTCTCGGCACGCCTCGAATGTGGGTCACACTACAATGGAGGTTGGAGGTTGTCAACGTAACGACCCGCTTTTGGCCAAGGCGCCGGCAAACGGTGACGACAACGGCGACGACGACGACGACGTCGCACATATGGCCAACACCAGGATGAGCTGGCTCTCCAAGACCCACACCACATGCTCAACCACTTCGATACCACTGAGAGTGTTAAGGGGGGTTGTGGGGCTTAGGGGATTGGTTTGCGGTTGTCGTCAGCGTCATCGCTTAAATCGCCGCCGTCGTTTTTTACCGTTACAGCGCCGACATTTTATTGCTGCATCCTTGCAGTTTTTATAGACCCGTCCGCACTTGGTTTGCTCACTCACACACAAGCACAGACACAGATACAAACACAGACAGAGACACA
Source organism: Drosophila subquinaria (assembly GCA_037043405.1). Classification (NCBI taxonomy): domain Eukaryota; kingdom Metazoa; phylum Arthropoda; class Insecta; order Diptera; family Drosophilidae; genus Drosophila; species Drosophila subquinaria. Next base: position 548,083 of record JBAMBL010000037.1, on the reverse strand, counting down.
GACACAGACGTGCGTCTCTGTCTCTGTCTGGCACACGCCCATACAATTGAACATGTGTGTGTTTCCTCTTTTACACCCACTTGCAAATTGTTATTTACAGTTATTTTAGTGCATTGTGCGGCTGAGACTCTGACGGAAGTGGAATTGAAACTGGAAGTGGAAGTTGATCGCACTGGTATGCGTGAAGGACGTTTAAACCCATACAAACGCACACACTCATGACCACATAAATCCCATGATATGTATGTACATATGTCTGTACACACTCCGTATATCTAGGTATATTTACGATTTCAAAGCACAAAATGTAGGCGACATGAATAACAACAAAAAAAAAAAGAAAAGCTTGAAGCCTTCGTTTGATAACAAGAAGTCGTTGAAGGAAAATCGACAAGTGAAAAAAGCCAATGGCAAACGAGTCGTGCTGTCAGTTACCCTAAAAAGTTCTAGATATGTCAGATGTATGCAGAAAAGTAGTGCTCAATTTTAAAATAGCTCTGTAAAAGCTTTAACTTCTATAAACATACATTTTTATATATTCCAAGACAAGTTTTGATTTGGTAAAATATTACTGAAACTTTAAAATGCACAACAATTCACTTTTTTAAGGAACATAACAAATTTATCTGTTATTAATCCAACCATTTGTAAGAAATCCAAATAAAATCTTTACTATAAAATGCTTAAAAAATGTGATATGCTGTCATTGCATATCTTTCAATTCGAAGTGTTATAAAGGTCTTCAAAAAGCTTGTGGGCTCCAGTGGCCTGCTGGACCAAGAGTCCGGCGTTAGCAAATTTCAAAAAACTAAAGTGCTTTTATTACACTGCTGATAAGTAATGTAGTATGTAATTGAAAACTAAGATCATTAAAGAGAATTAAACGGTACTTTGATTTCTTACGATTGCATATACCCGTTTTCAACATTGCTGCTTGGTATTGTCGAGGGGCGATAAAAAAATCAGCGCCCATATGGAAGAGGAGCGCCAGTTGCCTAGAGTGAAACCCATACACATATGCCTGTGGGGTAGGCTAAATTGGTATGTACATATGTACATGTGGGCTGGGCAATATGTTGGCCCACGGGCGCTCTTGGGGACATGTACTGAAAAGCGGTTTTTCATTGGACATTTTTTTTCCGCTTTAACGTTGATAGTCAGCAAACGAAACTTTTTTTGTTCATTTTTTTTTTGAGCTCGCGTGTATATGTGGCCAAAAATCTCGTTTAAAAAAATAGTAGAAGGTAAGCAAATAATCGAATTTGGGAACACTTTTAAAATAGAAAACCCCAAGCATTGAAGCAAGATATTGTAATAAGATAAATGTGCAAATGCACAAATTTAAATATAAAGATATAAATAGACATAAATAAAGATAAGCGATAAATAGAATCGATAATTTTTGTATAATAAACTTGGGTACAAATACTTATCAGCTATTAGATAAGTAAGGGGAAAGCCCGAAACCAAATTGATATAGATATGTAGTTGTTATCAAATAAATAAATATGATAACGAGATACAAATAAAGAAGAATAATAAACAAGTAATGCAAAATGTTTAGTTTGATCATAACATACTTTGTATAAGTAATAAAAAATTGAGAAACTGTCATTTTTTTTTTTTAAATATGCCCTTTAAATCGCATAAATAGTGATTACATTTTTAATAATATAATAACATTTTAAATTCAGGTTTTACTACTTTTCCACCCATTAAGATCATATTCATCCCAGTTTTGACCTCTCAGGATTAGCCTAATTTATTTTTTTAATTAAAGAGAAATAACCTGATAGTTGAGCTCTCATTTACATTTTAAATATGTAATTATTATATATGTAAATGCTCTGCAATTTCTAGAATTTAATTACTCAAAGCATTTTATTAATGTAATATGAACTTGACTTAACTCAGTTCCCTAATCGGCAAATTAAAACTTTTCATAAGCAAATATTGGACGAATAAATAGAAGTCCTTCAATTGCTAGTACTTTCTTCTTCTTAGTTTTTTGACCTTTTTGCTTACGAACCTGGCCAAGATATTATCTCTGCTCTGTCGCTTATTACTGATATCATCATCAGTATTTTCAATCATAACAGGAAGTAGGAAGTACAGTTAGGGATCGTTTCCAACCCAAACACGTCCCCTTGCTGCAACCTTTTCATTTTCAATAGTCGTGCCACATTGACACTGGCTACGTGTTACTGACTTTTAAGCCTTGTCGCCTCTCGCTGTCGCTGTGGCAGCTTCAGTCTGTCCAACTGTCTGACTGTCTGGCTGTCAGACTGTCCTTTCAGCCTGCGTTCGACCCTCTTGCTGTCTGTACGTATTAAGAGCACATAAGCTGCCCTTAAACCCCTTTTTGTGAGGGACTCACGGGCTCTGTGTGCACACGCGTACCTACATTTAATACAAATTTGCCAGTTGTGTGTACTCCCGAAAGCCAATTACGTGCTCAAATGACTAAAGGAAATGAGATGAAGCGAGAAAGGGAGTCAGAGAGTACAAGGAAGGAGAGAAGGAATGTATGTGTTGAATAGAGAGTTCAGGTTTATGCCTTGCCATAACATTTATAAGATCACGTGCTCAATTATTAAGCCACTAAATAAATAAATAGCGGCATTCGGACACGTGCCCAAGCCGCAACGACAATCAAGTTAAATTCTGACCAAATGTTGCGTCCATATCGACATAATAAACTTCTTCTTTAGTTGGGCTCATTACTCATACGCAGCGTTGGATACGAATATTCTCGTATATTGCGTATACGCAGCGAGATAAATCGTTCGCTTTGTATAATCTGTATTAATTAATTAATCAGCAGCAGCAAAAAAGCCCAAAATCGAAAAAAAGAGCAAAAAAACAAAAAAAAACTTTGTTTGGTTTTTCGTCATGCTCGTGTTGTTGCTGTTTCTGCTGTTTGGGGTCGAATTCACGACCTCATTCTGTTGGGTGATAAAAATCGCGCAATTAGCTGGCGTTGATTTTCGCACAGGACATGCATATTTTATATACATGTACGAGTAGTGCTCAGACCAGCGGGTGGTATGGCTTTTGGGTCTATGCAAAGTAGAGCAGTTGGAGCCAATTCTAATTTACTCGCGTCTGGCGGAAAAATATAATTCACTTTAGCACATTGCTGGGGGTCTGGAGGTCCGAGCGTTTAAACGAAGGTGCAAATTAAATCAACATGCATATCCGTTTGACACCATTTCGCAAATCACCCCAGAACAGAACAGTACTCTCAGAGGGACTACAAAAAAGGTGGAGACACGAGACGTGCAACTCCCTATCCAACTGGGAACTGGGAAATGAGAGAGGGCCCTACAAAATGGCGCGCATATTGCAAATGACCGAAAAAAAACACTGAAAACAGCAACAACAGCAAAATGTAATGAAAGTTTCGGCCCCATGTGTATGTATATATGTATCTGTGTGTGACGCTAACCTTGTTAAAAACTGGAGCGTAGATATAGCAAACTGGGAAAATGGATAAAGGTAGAGTAGTAGGTAGTACCCACTGGGGTGCTAGTTGAGAGTGAATACAACAATAAAATAAGTGCAAACTTTTTTGAAATTCCTTCTACTTTTAATGTGCTTGTTGCTGGGCTATGCCACAGACTCATTGCCGAGATTTACTGTGGATTCCCCAACAACAAGAAAACAGCATTAACGTTATGTGAGGTAATCCAAAACAGTATAAGGCAGATAGAAAGTTCTATCGTACTACATATTTACATGCACTGTGAGCAATAACTCCTGGGCTTACAGTGACTGCAGGCAATTGAAGAGATTGTGTAATAATATACGAGAAGCGCTCGTAGGCACGTTTATATCGTAAAGTTTGTAGTCCTGTCTGTCCTTTAAAATCAATTGTTATGAAGAAATATTGAGAGAGAAGAGGTTAAGAAACATAAGGGTAGCAGAGCAGGAAAGAGTATGGATAAAAATAAATATAAATACTTAAAATAGTTTAGGTAAATTTAGTGTGAATTTAAATAGAATCATAAAAAGAATTTATATTAATATGATATAATAAAATAGTATACTCGTATGTGCCTCAAAGGATTGAATTGCATTATACTTGAAAGTATACAATACTATAAATATAACAATGAAAATGATGAGCAATGAAAATGATTTCATGATTTATTTTCTTTTATATTTGCTTACTGGTATTTTTTTCATAGAATTTAACTTGACACGTAGTGAAAACTGAATAAATAAAATGGAAATTGAAAGCGCAATATAAAGTGAAATATAATAAAACTGAATACGACAGATGTGGATAGAATTCATTTTAAATTAACTTAAATGAAATATAATATACACTTTAGAAAATGAAAATCCGGAATGCAAATAAAATATTAAGTAAATAGTGAAATAGAGTAACAACAATTAAATCAAGAATATACTTTTTACATGTTATAAAATTGAGCTAAATCGAATTGAGGCAACGAGAACAAAATAGCCAACAATATAATAAACTGAACTGAAATAAAACAAGATAATTATGGTGGCAAGTCAACCAAATTCCAGACGAAATAAATAAAAATTAATTATATGCATAGTACGAAATAAATTGCCATATTTTATGGACGCTCTGACCGTCCGTCTCACCCTCTGTCCGCCTGTCTGTCTGTCTATTTGGCTGGCTGACTTTTAGAGACAGCTAATATGCTCCCATTTAATTGTTTGCTGTGCTTAAAAATAGTTAATGCCACATAATCCGAAATTGAAATGGGGAAATGGGGAAAAAAGCGCGGTCCACCAAAATAATGCATTTTGTTTGTACACTTTTGTTTTCGGGGCAAAGGAGAATCCAACTCAGAGTGTGTGGGGAACGTGACGTCTGACACTCGCTTAAATAAAAGATTTTTTAATTAAAAATATTTCACCTGCGAAAAGCGTCGACGACGACACAATTTTCCTCTTTGCGCGCTCACATAAATAAATGCAGCCACGCACAGCAACAACAATAACATGAAGGAAAACAATAACAACAACAAGAGTGAAAATGAGAACAGGAACAGCAATTTAAAATACAAAGACACGAGACGACTACGCGTGTGGTGTGTGTGTGTGAGGGAGAAGAAGAGAGAGAGAGAGAGAATTGCCAGCTTGCCAGTGGGTCAAACTGAAAATGAGCCGTGGGCGTGAATATAAATAAATGAGCAAGCAAACGATGGACGGATGGACGACGAACGGAGGCCAACAAAGAAAAAAGGGCACAGGCAATAATTAAACCGATACGTAAACAATTGAACGATAGGTGGCGCCCCAGGTGTCCACAACCGCAAATGACAACAACAAACACCCGCAGCTTTACTCAGCGAAAGAGAGCGAGTGAAAGAGAGTGAAGGAAGGAGTCAGAGCGACAAATGGTGGGTGGCAACTGAAATTAACCCATGACTTTAAAAACATTCGTTAAGCGCTGCGTGCAAGAAAAATGACACAAATGATGGACACAGCTTAAACCAAGTGACAATGACAACACCAAAAGGAAAGACAACAACAAGGACCACATGCTGTGTATATTTGTGTGTGTGTGTGGGTGTCTGTAAATGTGCCATCAAACACTGTTGGTCTTAACACGTTGTGCTAAATTTTGAAAGATGACCAAAACTGCTGCCATCACACTTTGGGGGCGTTTTGGGGCGAAGTTGACTCCATTATAGTATGAAGAAGCAAATGAACACATCAGCCACGTAAATACATCATAAGAATCCACACACAGTCTGAACGTGTGAATGTGTGTGATTATTTGTTAAGGGAAGGGGGGACATGTAATTGATGGACAGCATTGGAAGTAATGGTCAAAGCAGCAAGTGAAAAATTGTCGCTTATTATTGTCTTCCTTCCTTCCTTAATTCAGCATTTAAGATAAAGAATACTTCCTCGAAATTTCTTAGAGAATTTATCTCTTGTGTGCTCGACATACATATTTATGATTAAAGCATTTTTGAAGCGTCTTTTGCATTTAAATGTCGATTTAAATAAATTTTAACTTGCATTTCAAGCAATTTCACTTTGACATTCCTTTTTGAAAATGCCATTAGAAATTTATTGAGTTATCGTGACAGTTATTGTGTACCCTTTAATGAATAAAATACTGAATGGGATAGTTAAAAGTTGCATAGATTATTTTAAAGGATAAAGCTTAAGCAATTAATCTAAATAAATGTTTGATAATGAGTATTTAGATCGAATTAAATTAATAATTAGGTTAACTATCCAAATGCAGGTTCACAAAAATAGGATGATGTTCGATTTTATGTTGATATTTTCCCAATTTTATGTAAGATATTCTCAGAAATTTTGTAGCAAGCCAATTTAAAATTGAATTTTTTGCAAATATTCTCATAAAAACATTCCAGATACGATTTCTGGGTATTCCCCTGCTTACAATTTATTTTCCCAACTTTTATTTCCAATAAAAATGTCAAACTTTTACTTGTAAAAGCATTTTAAACATTCAATGTATGTGTGGAAATGTACCATATTTCTTGTTATTTTTATGGCAAAATCGAAGGTTTGACATTTACAAATAATTTATGTCGCTTGTTAGCTTAGTTCACTTAGCGAACAGAAAATATTTGAATGCTTAAGCCAAACCAAATAGTCGGAAAAAATATTGAAGACATCTTATACATTTGTTATTGAATCGTACCTTCACTATTTTAAGTTCTCTCTGTTCAAGCATTAATAAGTAAATGAAATTTTAAACTGATAGATATTTATTTCTTAATTATACTGTTATTGTGTTTACATTTGCAATTTTATTTAAATTTTAATTAAGTGTCACATTTCTTTTGATCTGATAAATATTAATGGCCCTGCATGTAAATCCAAAAAAGGCATATCAGAAATTACAAAGTGGACGAGCAATAACCAAGAAATTTTAATTATGTTCCGATAATCCCAAAGGCATTTTGCCTCTGCTTGATATTTTTATGGCTGACAAGTGACATTGGCCAGGCAGAGAGACAGGTGCTGGTGCAAGGGGTGCGGTGAATGGGGGGCAGGTGCAGGTCGGTGCAGGATGCCCAAAAGCAATATCAATGCATCAAGGATATTGCGATGCAATTTCCATTTATGAGTTTGTCTGCTGCAGCTGCTCGTCAATACAAAGAATTGTTCTACGGTCTACAGGCAACTCACAGTCGACCCTCAAATTGTAGCCAAAAAACAAGAACAACCAGAGAAGCGAGACAACAGCAACTACCGAATACTCGAATACCGATTTATAGCCGAACATCATGGCGTATGCGTGATATCTGTGCTCAGACAAGGCAGTTTCCTTTGTCCTATCCGGTCATGTCCTTGTCCTTGTTCTTGTTCTTGTCCTGCCTCCTGTGCATGTGTATGCTTGGACATCTTTAGTTATTAATATTACTGCTGCTTAAGCTGAATATTTATGCAACTGTTTAGTAATAATTTATGGAATCAAGGCATTAAAAGATAAGATAACAAAAAGAACGGCCAACAGGAAGAACAGAAGAAAACATGAGGAAACACACAAGAAAAACAAAAAAAAAAACGTGAAAAACTCTTCAAGCTTAATTCAAACTAAGTGGCTCAACATCAAGGCAAGTGACGACAACGACGCCAGCGTTGATGATGACCTGAAGAGCGTCGGGCCAAAACTGACTGTTGTCAGAGCAGGACGAGCGAGAGGGCGAGCGGAACGTGCAGAAATGAATGGCTCTCGACAGGCGCAATGTGCAACATGAGTCGTCCAACAACAACAACAGCAGCAAGTGGGCCAAACCACAACAAGCGCGCCAAAAAACACCTTCAGGCTTGTGGCGGATACAGAACAGCATGGCATGCAGCATGGAATGGTTCACATTGGCTCCGAGCTTAGGACCCTCTAATGAGTTGCCGTTCCGGGTGGTGTCACAGTGTCTCCAACTCAATTCCCAATTGAATTCGGAATGCTGAAAATCCAGAAAGTTCGATTCGGTGTCAATTGATATTCATGATTTGTCCAGGATTTCTAGTACTTTTAAGGTGTTGCGAACGACATAAATTTTCTTAAATTTTTCTTAATATTTCTTAAATATATATAATGTTATAGATATATATAAAGTTATAGATGGGCAATGAGACAGACTGATTTATTTCTTTCTTTAGTTATCTCATATTCATTCAAAGAAATTTTAATTCCTTACTCTATTGCTAATCTTATATTAATTCTATTTCTGAATTACCTTAGAATCTACACATATTCCTTGTTTATCTTTTTATCTTTGAATTTAAATATTTTTCGGTCTTATTATAACTTATTTTTTACTTTTTATTTGAGGCTTATAGTACCCTTAAGCGAATAAATATTTTATTTTTGTATCAAGAAAGTTAAAAAATCCAATTAAAATTACATATTTTAATTGTGGATAGCGGATTTAATTTACCTTAATTCCATTCGCAATTCTTAGTTCTTTAACAAAGTCTAGTCAGATTTGATTTCTTCATTTTCTTAACTTTTCTAAAGATAAGTATCTCTACTTCAAGCGAATACTTTGTAATTTCCTCTTTTTGATCAAAATTCTAAGTTCTCAATGGATAACTAGTTCGTTGTCTTTCCTCTTTTGCCCTTAGTCTTCATCATCTTTTAATAATCATCTATAATCTACACTTTATATTTTCTTATTAGTAATTTTCGTAATCCGGTTTCTTTGAATTTTAATCTAAATCCTCTTCAGAGCTTATTTCCATTCTCAATTATTCTTTAGCTAGTATTTAGAGCTGGTTTCCTTTGATGTTCGTAACCACTGTAACAGTGGGTTAGCAAACAACGTGCACGGGGTTGGCTTCTCTTGGGCAACTCTTGGTGGCTTATGAGTACGAGTGTTTCACGCTCTCGGGCTCGAGGGCAGCGAATTATGTGCTTGCACTGAGTGCATTAGCACCCGGTTAGCATAAGGATGAGAATGTAAATGAGAATGTGAACGAGACCAGAAGGAAGAGGAGGAGAAGAAGGATGAGGGTGAGGTTAAGGATGTTAGTTTTAAGCGTTGCCCAGGAGAGGCGTCCATGTGGCATGCGGCGAGGCCAAGCGAAGGCATTGGAGCAAACTATTCTTATTGTTGTTCTCGAGGTTGTAGACCCAAAAACTGTGCCACAGCAATGCAGGGCAAAAGTAAATTATAGTTGTTGCTGTTGTAGTTGTTGCTGCTGCTGATGTTGTGCCTGCTGTGCTGTGCCCCAAAAAATGAAATCAAAATCAAATAAAGCGAGCGCACGTGAGTCAAGTCGAATCCCAGCTGAGCTAGCAAAAGTGGAGCTGAAGCTTCCACCAGACGGCAGCGCATGCAAATTAAATTCGAGTGCTGATTGTCCGCGTTGTCCCTTCCCCTTCTCCCTGTCCCACTTTGGTCTAAACAAATGGAAAAGGGACACAAAAGAAAGGGTCACAGGTGTACTTTGTGCCAATTTTCGTTTGTTTTGGCAAAAACTCTCTACGGAGGCAACATCACAATGCCACAAAATGCATGAGCCCAGGGACTGCCACACTCCCAATTTAGTTCAACACAATACGTTCTGAAATACAAAATAATGAGCGCTCACATGAGAATGCAACTGAGTTGAGCTGTGGATTTACCAAGGGGGTAACCAAATATTGAGGCAACATTTAAGCCAAGTCTAATCGATAAAGCAGCAAATAACAAATTATGGTTCACAAGAAATGAGCTTGTTTACCCAGTGAGTAAATAAACGGGGGCAATTCTAACATAAATATCTAAGATTTCAAGTAAACTTTGGCTTTCAAACATAAATGCATTTGGCACAGATTGCATTTCACATTTATTTATACATATGTATCTGTTACATTTAGTTAATTGAGCACTTAAAGGCATTTGATTGGCATTTAATTGGAGAATGTTTTGTACTCTGTCTCTATAGTATTATATATATCTATATAGAAATATTTTGCAATTTCAAACAACCCATAATATCAATAGATTCTATTATAAGATATTAAGTCTAAAATTTAAGAGAATAAATCTCACAGACAGGTAGAAAAGTTATATTTGCATTTCGATCGACTTGAGCAAGTTACGAATGCAAATATGAATCACATGCTCCATAAAATGTAATAAATGTTTGAAAATAGCAAATATAAATGTACAACTTAGTTACTTTTAAAACTGACAATAAGCTTAAGCTGCTTGAAAGGAAGAAGACTCCGTAACAGTTTGTAAATGAAGATAAAACTTTAAAATATGCTTGCATCAACTTGCATCTATATGCAGTTTTAAGCACACTTAAGAGGTTCAAGTTCTGCAGATGCTACCTTGTATCTTGTAGCACACATCCTCAACACACACACCCTCACACACATCCTCAACACACACACATACTCACACACATCCTTAACACACACACACGTCCTTTTCCTTTTGATGCCATGACTGCAATACTAAAGGGAGAACGAGAGCAGGAGCATAGTAAATTAGCAAGTTAGTTGAGTTGGCAGATTGTTTAAAGCGCTTTTCCAATTCTATTTAAAAATGCTCTTTATAATCAGAACCACACGGTAGTGAGTGCAGACAGTCGCCAAGTCAAATAAAGTCAAAAGACCCGATGACGGTGACTGCTCGGCATGCGAGTGCTGATGCTCAACTTTGGTTTGGTTTGGTTTGGTTTGGCTATCACAACCAAAAGGAGCCAAGTGCCAAGGACAGCACATGAATGACGTATTCACATTATTCGCACACTTGAGCGCACCCAAAAAAAAAGAAGGCTAGTAGCAAGTTCTACACTCGAAAGAACGCGACTGCAAGAGACCCTGTACTTATTCTGCAAAAATTCAAATTTTGTTAGAAATCATTTTATGCTGATGGCAATGGAAATATTATTATACACATTTACTCTCAGCTTATTTCACTCGTCATTTTAAGCTACACTTTGTGATTATCGCATAGTTCAGATATTAAAAAAAAATAAAAATATTTTGATTAAATTCAAAGATAAATGAACAAACCTACGTTTAAATTTTATTTATATATCCTTCAAATTCAAAGATTATAATTTTTCAACTTTAAATTCTCAAATATAAATCCTTTTTTGATTTTTATGAAAACTAAATAATTTAAACGTTAGTTGTTTTATAGCGTTTAAGACATATTCAATGGATTTTTAGTAAAAAAATAAAAATTTGTTAATATTCCATAATATGAAATTATAAGATCATTTTTATTTTTAAGGAAACCCTTTACGTAAATATTTTCTAGGCTTTTCTCCTCCGATTTTCTCATTCAGATTATCTTTGTCAGATTTAATCTTTTTATAAGTCATGTTTTTGATTGCAAGTCATGAATAAAACTTTGGAACTACGACTATGAATATACGAAATTTCTTATTTTTCATTAAAGTTTGGTGTTCCTAACTATTTATAGGATCCGTCAAGTCTGCCTGCCACTTCAACAAACCTAATAGACCCTTTGAACATATTAAGTTCAGGGTAAAAAGGATGAACGTGGTCATGAAATGGGTCTGTCTGTCAGGCAGTTTGTCTGCCAGTCCGTCTGGTTGTCTGTGCGATAGTTGATAGCTGATCCATTAGCACAATTGCTTGGACTGTTGCTTCAGTAACTTCTTGCCCCATGCTGATGTCTTCCGAGTGGCAGCATCAATTTATCTTCCTCTTGTTGAGTTTATCATGCAATTCGATTTTGGCCGTATGCATTTTAGTTGACTTTAACTATATGGCTATGGATATGAGTACATATTATATATACTATATGTGGACTAACACATGTTTTCTTTCCAATTTGTTTTGTTTGCAGAAAAGTTACCCGAGGAAGCAGAGAACCCTTGAAAATCAAAAGTAAACACAGGAGTCAAGTCAAAAATAACACCGTGACGACACGCTGAGAGCAACGCTGAACGCTGCTGCCATGAGAGCTGCCTCGGGTGCAGCGTTGCAGCAACAACAACAACAACAACTACAACAAATACAGCAACAACACCAGCAAATATCATAATAATAAAACTAACAGAGGCAGTCTCAGTTGCAGTTGCAGTGGCAAAGACAGCTGCCCCAATGATAACAACAATAAAGTCACAAGAGACACAACAAACGGAAATCAAATTCAAAGATGCAAATTACAATTTGCATGCAAGCGAAGAAGAAGACGAGCAACCAGAAGAAAAAGAACAACAACAACAGCAGCAACATTAGAAGGCAAACAATTGTATTGCCAACTCAATAAACTATTAAACAATTTTTTGTGAGTCCAGTATACATATCAGTGAGCGTCAACCAAAATGATCAAAAAAGGCATTTTGATACAACGCAAAAGTCAGGAAGATGCCAACTACACGAAACAGCTCAAAATGGAGCACGCCGATCTGGTGGCCGAAATGCAAACCGTCGAGAGTTTGCCCACACACGAGAGACTCCAGCTGGCCAGACTGTAAGTCAAAGTATTTTATTTTTATTTTTAGCAGATCGTAATATGTATAGTCTACCAGCTTATGATCAATTTTTTACAAAGGGCCAGATCGGATTTACAGCTATTTTGTCACTTTTGCGACTTAGAATTCACAACTGGTTCTAGCGTCTCAAAGATGACATTATTTTAAATATTTTAAAATAGTCTTGAATCTTATCCTATTAACAAGAACACTCTACGGAATTAGATTAAGTTGTAAATAGAACAAAATATCCCAATTCTTCGGTATAAATTTGTTTTTAAAACTGATTTTATAAGAATTTTTCAAGAGCTCAATTTTTGTTTAAAAACATTTCCGAACAGAATTTACACTTCTAAATAGTTTAACTTTTGTTTAAAAACATTTGCGTTAAGTATATGCACTCACACATTATTAAAAAAAAAAAAAACAAAGCTATTTCTCATGCATGCCTTTTCACACTGATAAGCTTAAATTGAACATGCAATTTTTAATTAGTTCAACATGTACCAAACGAAAGTGTAAAATAATTAAAATTAATTGATTTTGTAATAATGAAAGCACCACAAATTGAAAGCTTCATGGAAAAGCGTTTAGTAAATCACACATGGTATTTTTATTTTAAAGCAAAAACCGATGTTGATGAAAGAAAACAGATGTGGAATCTGCTTCTTTTAAAATGGATAATAAAAATGTTGTTTATAATTTTATCACCAAGTGCAAGTGAGTTATATCCAATTTAAGCCAAGGCTAACAAGGAATTGTTGCAAGCAACTCAAGTTACAATTCGTATGTAATTTGTTGTGATTTTAACAATTAAATTCGCATTTCATTTAACGCTTCTTATGTTATTTAAACTTTTGCTTAAGATTTCTTAAGGGACCCAAGCAAAGTCATGCAAGTTCATGCACGTTCATGCACGTTCATACACGTTCATGTGTGCAGCAACCACAGCAAAGTAAACTTTTTGCAGTAAGAGATGAAAAGTTTTGATTGATTTTAGCCAAGTTTCTCTCTGTGGCAAGAAGAACGTAGGGTAAAAATCTAGTGTACTGGATGATCTCTAAAAATTCACTTAAGTCTAGAACCATTACGATTACGAATTTTTTAATACATGTATACATATTATAAAATTTTAGATATTATAATTTAAAATAAAATATTAAAATTAATTATAAAATAAAAATTATTTAATTTATATTTATTAAAAATTTAAAAGAAAATTTTATTTTTTATCCATAAAAAGTATAAAAGAATTAATAAAAAATTTAAAATTAAAAAAAATTATTTATCGAATTACACAAAATAAATATTAAAAATATTATTTTTAATAGGTATAAAAAAATTTAATTTAAAAATTGTAATACCTAAAATATCCAAAAAAAAATTTTGAAATAAATTATTATTTTTTATATTATTATATAAATTTAAAGTTTTGTTACCAAGTTTTGTTATAAAGTTTTTTTAAATAATAATTTTTTATACATATTTTTCTTAAATTATAATTAAAACCAAAAAATAGCCAATCTGAGATTTATCCATTCAGTCAGCAAATTCTTGAATTCGATTTATTGTACTTAAAATAAAGTGTGTTTGTTTTCTCTCCCCATCGTTTAGTCGACGAGCTCAGCAGCTGAAACTCGCCCGGCAGAAGGAGAAGGAATGGCTGAAGCTGCAACGGGCCAAGGGGCAGGCGGGCAGCGGCGGGGGCGGTGGCGGTGGCGGCACAGTTAGCAGCCTGTTAAATGGAGGCGGTGGGGGCGATACCACACATCATTTTCGGCATGCCAACGGATCTGGCACATTGAGTGGCAGACGGCACATATCGTTTGAGAACAGTGTGGTGCTCTTGGAGGCGGCGTCGCGGTGAACCAGAGGTGGCGGCATTGCTGCAACATGGCATCACCCCGGATGCGGCCAATGAGGATGGACTGACGGCGCTGCATCAGTGTTGCATCGATAACAATGTGGACATGCTGCGGCTGCTGCTCGACTATGGGGCCAACGTGGACTCGCAGGACAGTGATAAATGGACGCCGTTGCATGCGGCTGCCACCTGCGGCCACTTGGAGCTGGTGCGCATCCTCATACGGCACAATGCCAACCTGCTGGCGGTCAACACCGACGGCAACATGCCCTACGATCTGTGCGACGACGAGAACACGCTCGACTTCATCGAGGGCGAGATGGCACAACGCGGCGTCACCCAGGAGCTGATCGACGAGACACGTTCGTCCACAGAGCGGGTCATGCTTAAGGATCTTACGGAGCTCACACGCACCGGCGGCGACCTCGAGGAGCCCGACTATCAAGGGGCCACACCCGTAAGTCAAAGTCCTTAGATTTGTAGACCCTTTTTATTTATTATGATTGCATTTCCTCCTCCTCATCCAGCTGCATATAGCTTCTGCCAATGGTTATGTGCGTGTGGTGGAATTCCTGCTGGAGCAGCACGTCAATGTGGATGCCATGGACAAGGATCTGTGGACGCCGGTGCATGCGGCGGCATGTTGGGGGCATGTAAGTCAAAGAAATTAGAATTCATTCTCTTGCCGATTGTAATTAATGCAAATTCTCGACAGCTCGAAGTTCTGGAGATGCTTGCGCAATGTGGCGCCGATTTGAATGTGCGCAACAAGGATGAGGAAACGCCCTCGGGTAAGTTGCATTCACAATTGCGTTTGCGACTTCATGAATATACTTATTTAATATCAGATTTTTGGGAAAAAAGGTTCCGTTAGGGTTTTGGTTTTTTGATTATTTTATCAAGTTTACGGTAACAAAAATAAAATCAAAGCACAACTTTTATATTTGTACTTTGCTTTTTAATTTAAAGCAAAATATGAATGTTACACAATTTTACACAACAAATTAAAAGACTACGATTTTTATTAAATTTCCCTCAATTTAAAAGTCAAGATCTCGAAAAAATACCTCAAAAAAATATGTAACCCTAAACTAATAACAATAATGCAAGTTCACATTTTAAAAACAGCCCATAAAATAAAATATTTTAAAAATTAAAAAAAATAAACAAACCATAGAAAAATTGGTATTATTTTAATTTTTTATCTGGTGTTTCTTATGTATTAAAATCAGGATCCGTATTCTTCATAAGTTATTTTAAACAAATTGCTCAGTAATGAGTACATTATGATTGTAATGATTATCATAAATTTAAATGATAAAAAATATAAAAATCGAACTATAAACATTATTTTTGGGCGAAAGGAATAAAACTTAAAAACACCTATTTATTTATTTTTATTTGAATCAATATTGTGATATTTTTCGCATTAAAATAAATTATAAAAAAAATTAAAACTCAACAAATTTACAATTTAGAAGAAAAGTGATCCAATGTAGCAATGAATAAGATATATACCTGATTTAGTAGAAGCCGTGCTCACTCTCTCTATCTCTCTATTGATCGCTATTAGATATCTGTGAGGATCCTGAGATACGTGAACGCATTGAGCAGCTGAAAACGGAACAGGAGAGCAAACGACTGGCGGAGGCGCAACGACGGCGCGTTCGACGCTCCCAGAGCAATAACACCAGGTACAACTTAACACAATCTAATCCATTCCCAATCCCAACTAATCGTATTTATTTTTATTTTCCTGCTTAGAGCCCAATCGGTGCGTCGCACCAGTTTGCGGGACAAAACGCTTACAACCAAAAAGGATGCCGTCGAAGAGGCTCGTCTGCGTTTGCAGGCACAGGAGGCGACGGATTCGAACTCCACATCGACAGCAGGCGCTGCTGATTTGCCCAACGGTTATGCCTATCACACAACCACCAACAGCAGCAGCAACAACAACAACAATGCTGAGAAGCGACCCTCCAACGCCAGCTTGAATGGCCAATTGTTATCGCACTCGAAATCCGCGGATGCGGTGGACAATGTAACGCTCACAACGACACATTCCTATCTGCCACGTCGTCCGCCCGACGGACGCGAAAATGATGAGCTGCTGCTGCTCAAGGCCCAAGGAGGTGGAGGTGGCGGTGACTCAAGCGGTGCTGGTGGGGAACTGCAACGGGCCACCTCAGCCGCAGCTGTCATACTGACTGACAAGGGCACCGCTGCGAGCGCTGAGGCGGTGCAAATTCAATCCTCTAAGGAGGCGGGCAATGGCAAAATCAACGTACAGGTCACCGTTCTAGTGGGTGAGTAACCAGACAATCCTAATCCAGACACGCAGCACATAAAGCGACACACCTAAGCACACACACAGATACACACACACACACACACTCTCGAAGAACTCAAACCATAGCTAGTAGCACCAATCAAGAAGCGCCGCTTAAATGCTTCCTTTGTGTCAATGTCAATGTCTATGTCTAATGTGTATTTAACGACGCTACTAAAAAAGAAAGTCAAGTCGAATTCGCTGACAGCATGCTCGACCCATACATACGCTGTAGTCTACAATTTCTAGTCAGACTCTTCAGTCCACTTTTGTTATTTGTCTTTCATTTTGTTTGCTTTTCATTTGTACTATGTATGTTTTTGCTTTTATTCCTAGTTTACCAAACTTATTTCATTTTCATTTATATTTCCATTTCATTTACTTCAATTATGTTTTACGTTTTCCTCTTTGAACTAGTGCATATTGGGTCTTAAAACAAAATTAATTGCACTGCAAACTTTGATAAAGTATAGTCGTAGCTAAGCATACACTAACTTATGTTTGTAGATTTCAGGCTTTAATTAATTTTTTTAAATTATGGCAACCTTTTCTATATATAAAGATATATTCTGTAGTTACGAACAGTTTTTTAATTTTTTTAGAAAATGTTAATGTGCATCCGATTGTTCCTATGATATAATTATCTGACTTTGATCAAATTTGGTCAGGATGTAGTAGACAGTCCCATATATACAGTTGAGATATCTTAAACAACAAAAAAGTTGTTCATACAAAGCAATTCCCTGAACTTTAACCCCGAATTTGACCCACTTAGCCGTTTACACGTTGATGTCAGTGAGTAAGGACAAAGAGTTTTATATATATATATATATATATATATATATATATATATATCACAAAAAACGCCCATTTTCGAACTTTATAAAATCGCTAGCACCTGAACTGCTGAACCGATCTTAATACTTTATGGAAGAAAGTTGAAGAGAATTAACTTACCTTTAATTTAAGTGCTTGGTTGGCAAATTCGGATAAGTAGATTTGGAAGTATACTCAAAAGTGTTGGAGTAACCTCAAAAATTCGAAAAAATTCGAATATTTCGAAAACGCTTCCATAAAAAAATTTTTAATTGCCATTTTCGTGTTTAGCCGGCCAAAGTCCATAAGAAAAAAATACTTTCATTCACTTTGCAAAAAAAAAATTTTATTTTGTAAACTAGTGTAATTGAAGTCGCTAGCTGCCTTTAAAATCTATATATATATATATATATATATATATGGATTATGGATTATGGATTTGCATAAACTATACCTTATTTTCTTTGAAACAGTATCGGCTTTACGATAAATGAGTAAAAAAAATTTTATCTCATTGATTTCTATTTTTTCCAGGACGATATGTTAGCTTTCAAGCTCAAAAAATCACAAAAAACGCCCATTTTCGAACTTTATAAAATCGCTAGCACCTGAACTGCTGAACTGATCTTAATACTCTATGGAAGAAAGTTGAAGAGAATTAACTTACCTTTAATTTAAGTGCTTGGTTGGCAAATTTAGACAAGTAGATTTGGAAGTATACTCAAAAGTGTTGGAGTAACCTCAAAAATTCGAAAAAATTCGAATATTTCGAAAACGCTTCCATAAAAAAATTTTTAAATGCCATTTTCGTATTTAGCGGGCCAAAGTCCATAAGAAAAAAATACTTTCATTCACTTTGCATTTTGGCTGTAAACTAGTGTTATTAGAGATAATATAGTTTTTGTTATTCTAGATCTGCTTTAAGCGATTTGTGACATAAGTATGCTTTGTCACTAGCGTGGACTTTTGTCCACAGTGATATACATATTTATACATAAAATCTCTTTTATATTGCATAGTTGCTAACAATAATAATTATTATTATTTTATACACTACACTCTCAAGTTTAAGCTGCTAACTCAGCTATAGGGTATACAAATCCATTCAAAGGGACTCAATAAAAAAAAACATTGTACATAAAAAAAAGTTGAATAACATTTGCCTGTAATTTTATGTTTACTTTTCTGTTTGGCTCGTTGCGCTCGTTTTGTGTCGTCTCTCTGCCTGCCCGCATCATCATCAACGTCACAACCAAACCACCAAACAAAAAACCAACCAACATCAACACTACCCAAAAAAACGCATAACATAGACACAAATAGCACGCATCATCAGCAACAGCAGCACCAGCAACATCATCATCAGCAACACCAACAGCAGCATCAGCAACATCAACAACAGTTGCAGCAACATGCGCTGCTGTTGCAACATCAGCAGCAGCAACAGCAGCAGCCGCAATATGTTGCTATGGATGCGGGTGCCGTTACTTTATCAAATTTAAAAAGCAACGTTCGCTGTCGCGTACTGCAAATGTGCTTAACAATTTCGAACTCTCATCAACCACAACTGCAGCGGCAGCAGCAGCAGCAACAGCAACAACTGCTTCAACAACAACAACTAATGGTTCTGTTTTAGGAGCCGCCACTACTGTTAATCACAATAACAACAACAACAATAACAACAGCAGCGCAAACAATAACAACAACAATGGTGCTGGACCAATTGCAACACAGCCCTTGGGACTCGGTGCAATGAGTCCCAGTTTGCTGGACTTTGAGGCAGCTGTGCCGGCGGCAGCGGCCAATGCGAATTCCGTTAACAAATTCAGCGGCATCACCGGCGACGTGGTCAGCGATAGCACAAGTTCCGGCCGCAAGTGCTGTGTCCTAATGTAAAACAAACAAACAGAAAAACAGCATTTGCACAAAGATAACTACAGAATAAACAGGGTATTACAAAGGATTGCCAGCCGTTAAGCTTACCAAAATTAGGGGAACTGGGTTAGTTGGATAATCTGGCTAAATATGGGAGGGATTACGTGCGCGTATGTATGTTATAAATGTACTTGTTAATGGTAAATAATGATAACAATTAGCAATTTTGAAATGCCTGGCAAACCGACAAATGGATAGCAAGCAAAAGTGTCTTTTTATTAGCATTTTAGTAGATGAAGAGGAGTTCAAGAAAGCAAATATGAATTCAATTTGTAAATTATAAACGATACTATATGATAATTGTAAAATGATTAATTGTATGATGGGTTCAATTCTATGAGCTCTACATTCGAGTAAACGGCTCAAAGTCGTGGCATTTTCCTAAGCCAGATAAAATAAAGGTAAACAACACAACACAAAACATACGATACAAATTTATATATACGATATATATGTATATGTTTTAATGTTTATTGAAAAATAGATGAAACAAAACTAAACAAAAAATTATCAACCATTTTGATGTGAGCAGTTTACGCTAGTTTATAAATTGTTAAGAGAATTGTTAAGAAATAAATGTCAAGAACTTTTGTTTTTTTGCTAGTTCTTAAACTTTTGCTTGGTATGGCAAAATGGCAAAGCAAAGTATTATGCAAAAGTATAAAATATCTATACATAACATACATATAAATAATTAAAATACATACATATATTAGCGAAATTCTAGCTACTTACGATATGAAATGGCAGCAAACAAAGCAATGCAATATTTAAATTGCAAGCACATAAGCAATTCAACAATAAACATACATAAAAATCAAACACTTCATATACTATTCATCTAAATGTCAAATAGTTTAAATTGCATATATTGCAGCTTCCAATTGAAAATATAAAAAATATATATGTATATTTAATTTGTTTACACTAATAATTATTTGTTTAAATTTTTCTTGGTCATTTCAATATTAATTGTAAATTACTTTGCTCTGCGTGATTTGAATTTAGTTATTATGCAAATTGTATTATTTATATATACAAATAATTTATACAATTTCTAGCGTCTACATAAATATACGAAATTCCAGATAATTAAGAAACAAATACAACGCGCAATTTAGCAATGAGACTTTCCTTTGAATTATTTAGTCCAAGGCGTGCTATTTATTGGCAGTATCAAATAGTTTTGTAAAATAAACGAATGAAAAAAAACAATGAAACGAATATCGTAAAGAAATAATGCTTTCATCTTTATTTGTACTCCTTATGCAAGGATATTTTTAAAATGTTGTCAACATGTAAGTATTATTATTCACTTAGTTGCGACAAATTCTTTTTTCATTCAAACTTTTTTACATAATTTCACATTATTGTTGTTGTAATCAATTGTTAAAGTCTATCTTATTTTAGCTTTTTGCTGGTTTTGCTTACGATCTATTCTTCTGTCCACCACATGACGCAATCGCCGGTCTGGTTTGACCAACTCACTCTCGTCCATTGGCTCGATAACTTGTCCCTTGCGAGTGATTACCGCCGGACGTGTCATCATGCGGAATGCCGTTTCCGGCACAAAATTACGTCCAATTGGCGCACGTATACTGGCCTCATAATCGGCCAGGGATTTGAATGGGAACGGTATGCTGGACACCATATGGGACCGCGCCTGTTTGTTGGTTGTCTCATTGATATAAAGGTTATCCTTGTTGTCATCTCGTCGCTTCTCCGGTGCCGCTAATTTGAGTAACAATCGCTTGTTGCGTCTTTTGATAGCATCCTGGGATATGCCAGCTCCGGCCCAAGATCCCCAGCCAGGCATAGCTAGTTGCAGCTCCGCGTTCTTTACCTCGGAATCTTTCGTCTTATCCTTGTTGAAATCAGCGATAATATCATCATCCTCAAAGGCCTGACTAATGGTCAACTGGCGCTCGGCCGCCGCATCAGTCTCATCATAATCCGCCTCATCGTCATCCGCTAGAGCGTCGTTCATTACATCCGAAGATCGCATACTTTGCTTCCACGTAATGGTTGTGACCTTATTTGGATCGATGGTGCTTGTGGCTGTTGGTTCTGCATCCTTTGGCTTCTCAACTGAATTATTTGACTCGTTAACAACATCTACAACCGGTTTTAGTTGATTTTCTTCTGCATTGAGCGGCTCATCGATTTCCACACGTTGATTTTTCTTCTTAAATGTCAAATCTTTAAGGTTCTTTAATTCGTCTCGCTTCTTTT
The DNA here is from genome assembly GCA_037043405.1 of Drosophila subquinaria. NCBI lineage: Eukaryota > Metazoa > Arthropoda > Insecta > Diptera > Drosophilidae > Drosophila > Drosophila subquinaria. The sequence goes on along the minus strand of JBAMBL010000037.1, from coordinate 526,484 downwards.
TTAATGGCTTGGCTTTCATTTTGGGCTCTTTAAGTTTTTCCGCTTGTTTTTTCAACTTTTCCAGCTTTTTACTAAGCTTTTGCCGTAATTTTTCCTCGTGTTGCTCGAATATCTCGTCAATTGTTTCCGATTTTACGGGCGATTCAACTTCCTCCACCTCCCAGCCATTTTCCACAGTGACAACCGGCTTTTTCTTTTTAGGTGCTTTCTTTGTTGGAGCTTTTATGGGCTTCGGTTCCTTCTGAATGTTTTCTTCCTCAGCGGCTTTCAATTCTGCACGATGCTCGGCAATCAGTTTCTCATTTACATTGCGCTCTGTCCAATACTTGCGCCAGTTGGGATCCTCACTGTCAGCTTGAACTTCAGTTTTTGCTGCTGCTGCTTTGCCTTTAGTCCAAGGATTAAAAGGATCGTTAACTTCTTGCTCATTTGTTTCCATTTCCCTCTCTTCAGCGTGCTCATCCTCGCTATCCGTATCTACTTTCTTCTCGGTTAATTGTCGACTGACTGCCAATTGTTCCGCAAGATCTTTGCGAACATCTTTATCGTACTTGGCGCGCACCTGCAAATTCTTGGCCCAGGTGCCGGTGTTTTTGTGCCGCAAACTGGCACGTTCCATCACACGGCTCTTCTCCAGGGCATTCAGTTTCTCTAGGGCCGCCTCCGGATTCGTCTTTTGCAGCAACTCAAATTCTTTCATTTGCTCCAAAATCTTTTGCCTTTTCTGCAACTTGTGAAATTTCTTGGACTTGATTTTATTCTGCATACGAGCCTTGGCTGACTTTTGGGATTCGCGCATCTTTAAATAGGCCAACTCTTTGCGCCGAGCAAAGAGTTCATCGCGGGTCATCTTCTTCTTCAGCAGCTCCCGTTCCTGTTGGGCCAAGGCCTTCTCATCCGTGGTGTCGCCGATTTGCGCCTTACGCAACTCTCGCAACTTTTTATCGCTGGCTTGAAGTTCCTTGGCCAAATCCGATTTGAGTTTCGTGTTTAGTTTTTTCACATGAGCCGCTGTGTTGACGTGAATCGTTTCCGAAGGAAGGGGAAATATCTGAAAGCCAAAAGTATTCATTTCCGAAACTTCTTTACAAGCAAAGTCCACTAAATCTTACCTGAGTCTCCGCAGATCGTTGCTGGGCCACAACGGCATCCCAGCGACCCAGTTTCTTCTGGATGCCTTCATAGCCAATTGTCCGCTTGATGCGATCGGCAGCCGGCTTTTCCAGGGGCTTTTGCAACACCTTCTTAGTACTGTGCACATTTTTTAGCTGCTTTCCTGTCTCTATGTGCTTCGAGGTGCGAAGTATCTGCACCAGATCGTTCAATCCCACCGCCTTGGATGCATGTTCAGTGTTGTTGTTTCGCTTCACAAGCTGAAATTCATTCTGTTGCGGCTGGCGCTCGTCGCGTGTCGATTTGCGTATATGCTGCACGTTCCCAAGATTGCTAATTGCCTGCAGAAGCTTCTTGTGTGCCCTGGGATTATATTGCTCTTCATCGTCACTCATTATTTTTGAGAAAATTTAATACAAGATTTTGTTGAACTAAACACGCGGTACTGAGAAACAGCTGTCAGCCAGAGTTGTCTGAAACTGTTCAAATGAAATGTTCAACGACAAGCATGTTCGATGAGAATGCTCGGCACGTTTGATTCATCGTAAGCTATCGATGAACTTCATATATATTTCCGTGAAATCAATTATATTAACTGTCCAGCAAATTTACACTTTACGACGGTTTTTATGTAATTAAAGTCTAATTAAACTATAATAATTTCATTTGACATATCAAAAATGGACACATCGATAATAATGAACTCTTATCGCGCGAGCGCAACGAATAAATATCGCATTATCGATAGACCGATACAATAATATTATCCCTGCATGCATGCAGACGCGAAAATATTAAAAAACAATTTCGGCTGCATCGTCGTGCCATGGCCGACACAAAATCTGGCCGTTATGCGAGCAGCAGCGCCGCTATATCTCCCCTAGTGCAAAGCCCCGAGAATCTAGAGTGCAAGAACTTTCAAGAATATCTGCGCACTCGCCAAACTCCCGAGTCGCTGGAGAAGCTCTACAATTACCCACCCATTTGCTTGGCCGTCTATCGCGAGTTGCCTGAAATTGCACGACAGTTCGTAATACGGATATTGTTCGTTGATCAGCCGGTGCCACAGGCCGTTGTCAGCTCGTGGGGAGCGCAGCGGGTTGCCAAGTAAGTGACACAGTCAGCATTCAACGTTTTCGGCCTGATCGGCAGCATTTTCGACCCGGCTAAATTCATATTTACCGATAGAATTAACTAAATCCTTTGCAGGGAGCAAACTGAGGCCACCAGCTGTCTAACTGCTTTGAATGTTTGGCGCGTTACGGCCATACCGGGTGGCCTGGCTGCCTGGGAGCTATCACCCACATTTAAGAAGAGCGTGCGTCAAGTGCTGCTGGGCGGCGGCAAGCCCTGGGCGATGACTAACAGTCTGGATAAGGACTCAAAGCCCCGTGATATTGCGTTCTTGGACACGTATGCCATGTCACGCTGGCGCTGTGTCCTGCATTACATGGTGGGCACGGGCAGTCGCAATGGAGGCACAGATGCCGAGGCTATTAGCCCGGATGCTGTGCGGATTCTACTGCATGCCAACCTGATGAAGCGCGATGAGCGCGATGGAATCACCATAACACGTCAGGGCTTTCAGTTCTTGCTGCTGGACACACGTGCTCAGGTATGGCATTTTATGCTTCAGTATTTGGAGACATGCGAGGAGCGTGGCATTCCGCTGCCCGAGTGCTTGTCGATGTTGTTCCAGCTGAGCTTCTCGACACTGGGACGCGACTACAGCTCGGACGGCATGAGCAATCAGATGTTGACATTCCTGCAGCATCTACGTGAATTTGGGCTGGTGTTTCAGCGCAAGCGCAAGGAGGGTCGCTTCTATCCCACACGTCTGGCACTGAATGTGACCAACAAGGATGCAGCGCAGGCATCCACCTCGGCGGATGATGAGCGCATGCAGGAACGAGGCTACATTGTGGTAGAAACAAACTATCGCGTTTACGCCTACACAGATTCACAGCTGCAGGTGGCTGTCCTGGGTCTGTTCACCGAATTGCTCTATCGTTTTCCCAATCTTGTTGTGGGCGTGCTCACTCGAGATTCTGTACGCCAAGCACTGCGTGGCGGAATAACAGCTGAGCAAATTGTCAGCTATTTGGAGCAGTATGCACATCCCAATATGAAACTAGTCGAGTCGGCTATACAATCGAAATCCTGCCTGCCGCCAACAGTTGTGGACCAAATCAAGCTCTGGGAAATGGAACGCAATCGTTTCACGTACACGGAGGGCGTCGTCTATAATCAGTTCCTGTCACAAAATGACTTTGTTACGCTGCGCGACTACGCACAGTCGATCAACATGCTGGTGTGGCAGAACGAACGCACACGCACCATGGTGGTGCAGAAGAACGGACACGACGATGTCAAGCGCTATTGGAAGAAGTACTCAAAGAGCGGCGGCTAGCGCCCCTTAATCATATGCTATGTATTTAAGCTAACTCGTTTAATTGTATAAATAAGTTAACAACGCGTTTAACAGTTGCCTTTGTAACAAGCACAAATTTCAATTGTTATTCATCGATTTAAGGCAACTGTAGGCGCATTCACTAATAAAAAAAAAGGTACAGCTCCATCTCTACACAATAATTAAGATGTTTGACTGGGCAGGAAACTGAAGTTCTTCTTCGGGATATTAAGGAACACCGATTAGTTAAGTTTATACATATATAATATATAAAATACAGTACATACATAAATTCATAAACAACACGAAAGAAACATTAAAGCTTGACAAAAATCGTACTTAAATGCATAAATGGAAAGTTTAGTATAAAATCGGACGTTGTGGCATACAGAGATTATAATAGCTCTTCTTGTCCCAGAAGTCCATGCCTTTCCAGCCGCACCAGCCTTTAATCTGAATAGTGGACAACTCATCGGCGCCCGTGTAATGTGGATCGAGTATCAAGAACTTTGCCTGTCCCGTCTGTACACAGTAGTCGACTCCGATAATTGTGTGGGCCAGAACACCGCCGCCAATCATAACAGGTGTGCCCTGGGTCTGAAAGTGCATGGCCAGCTCGGAGGCAATCGTTGAGAGCTCTGCCCCAGAGGCAACATGTAAAATCTTCGAATCGACATTGAGAAATCCCTGCAGACACATGCTCAGCTCTGTCGAACCAATCCATTGGGAGGAGCCCACAAATGAGGCAGGCTTATCATTAATTTTGTGCAAATATTCTTGAATCTCCAGATGTGTGGGTATTGCACGTTCCGTGTAGCCCTGCAGCAGGAACCACGAGCAGATTGTCTGCAGGGAGCGGTAGGCACAGCCCCAGCCCTTATCCTGAACCTGCTGCTGCAAATAGTGATAATAATGATAGTTGCCATTAACCAGATACTCTTTGCCATCCGTCACACCGCTGGGCCGTACGCCCAGGTGTGTGTTAAGTAGCGGCGTCCAGCTGGCCGTATCTGCTGCCACAATATCGCCCTGGAAACGACACTGGTTAGCACGCCTGAAGTAGGGACGTGTGACGGGCAATGCGAACTGACGATGGAGTCGCTTGCGTTTCTCCTGCACACTTGGCTCGTCGTCGCTTAGCTCTTCCAAATATGCACAGCTCAAAAAGTGGCCAAACTCCTTTGGATAGAAGTGATAGATGCGTGGAGCCAGTAGTTTGGGCTTCGTGGCAGTCTCCTGCTCCGTGAGTCGCTCAGTGAGGCACTGCTCAAAGAGGCGCAAAGATCGACAGATGCTCTCAATGAGCACATCATACAGACGCAACAGCTTGGTCTTCTTGCAAAGTATGGCCATCGACTCCAGTTCAAGTGGCACTTGGACTTTGCTGGGCTCCTCATGTGTAATGCACATGCTCAGAGCAGGATGCGGTGCAGCATCACCTGCTGCCGGCTCACGTGTCCGACAGCGCAGAACATCGATGTTAATAACATCAAAGGCACAACCCACAGCGCCATAATGCTTGTGCAGCTCCGGTGTCGAAGTAACTGTCTTCTTTTTGTTACCGCTTGGCGTTTCAGCTGGGACTGGAACTTCAGCGATCAGATGCTCAATTAGAGATTCGCTGTTGAAACTCTTGTGCTGTGTGCCGCAGTGGCTGCTCACGTAGATTTTCGTTTGTGAGACATTGAACACCAGACTGCCATCGGCCACACGCTTGCGCAGCACATGCAGCTCCTTGGCTATAGCCTCTGGTGTGGGCAATGTGTGCAAATAGAATCCACATTTCAATCTCGTGAAACAGAAATCGTTGAATAGTTGTTCTGCCTCCATAGTTTCATACGGCACATGCTCCAGCTTGCCATGCACTAAGAACGACGCCCTTAAGCCCACTAGAGTGCCCAGCTGACATTGGAGCACTATTGGATTATCCGTTATGTCCACCGATGAAATCACTTCGCTTAGATGCGCATCTGTGTCGGAGCAGTCGCCAAATTTGACCAGGCCACACAGATCCAGTTCGGCTGGGAATTTGTGTGAGATGTGCTCATAGCTCAGTTGACCTACGCTGGCCTCAACATTGAAACTCAAGAGCAGCAATGTTCCGTCTCCATAGAACACGCCATATAAACAACCGCTGCACTGCAGCTTTACACGCTCCAGACGCTGCAATGATTATGGTGAAAATAGCTATCAAAGTATTTATATCATGTAGACAGTTTACCTTAAGCAGAAATGACGATATTCTTAATTTGGGAAGCATTTTTTTCGAAAACTAGGCGTGAAATTACAGTATTCGGGTACAAACTGCACAGCTGGCAAATGTGCTATCGATAAACATATTATCGCAGTGCAGTGCATCGCGGTGCAGTGCCTATCGACAAACAGTGTGACCATAACACAACATAATTATCGCTATGGCGCTCAATTCTGTCAGATTGCAAATATTCAACTATGAAAAATAAAAACAGTTGATTTACACGCATACGAGACTGCCTTTTATATTTCTAGCCTAGACAAAAGTGCTTCGTAATCTGTTTAGAGCTGTTGGACAAATGTATTCAGCATCAAGGAGAATATTTTGAAAACCAATAAATTTAGTTTCAATTTTATTAATAGGATAGAAATATAAGAGGCAACCCTCGTACAACATTTATTAATATAATATATATTGAATTCGGCATAGATTATAGATTCGCAAAAAACGCTTTAGTATTTGACTGAGCAAGCAGCTTTATGTTATTTACGTACTTTAGCATTACTTCACACTCAATTGTTACCAGCACGTCGCTTTCATATTTCTCTTGTTTTTTTTTTGGGCGTTCTCGTTCTTCCTACTAAACGTTAATAGACAATGTTATACATTTATATATATACAAAATACAATATTAATAATTGTGTGCTATCGCTCTTACATTCCTAGTTCTTTCGGCTTAACTGGAATATCTGGCTTATTTTCCGATTCTTTACTAATTTACAATAAGTATTATTAAATTTGTTAGATACGAGACTACAAACTACTAGTATTTTTTCACAATTCTCTAATTAATTTTTTTTTTTTTTTTTTTGCTAATTTTGTTTGGTGTTGCCCAAAGAAAGCATTTAAGCATATTTTCAATACAATCCCTTGAATATAGTTATCAAATTCCTGCGGCTAGCTTGTTCCTTTCCCTTGCTTTCGTTCCTTTTTTAATTTGTTAATATTTACGTTGAACATTTAGATAAAACGCTAAACATGAAATTTAAAACACAAACATCCATTTCTATGGCGCTACTTTTTTTGCTTGGCAGACAAAGTTGCGCTTGTTGTTGTTGTTGTTGTTGCTGCTGCTGCTGCTGCTGCTGCTGATGTTGTTGTTGGTGTTGTTGTGGCCATTGGTTCCTTGCGTCCCATAGCTATTTGGACAGCGTTGACACCTACTGGCCTTATCGTTGTAATCGAAGTTTTTCTGGACGCATCGGTCTTAGCTGCAATAAATTCTCATTAGCAGGTTGTTTAAAAGTGGGAGTTAACGCACTTACCTAGATCGGTCTTTTTAGCCTTATCCGGCTGATGCTCTTTGGATGACGTCTTCTCCAATGTTTGGGTGGGCGATGACGATGATTCACCCTCAGCATACTCTTCAATAGCCGGCATAAATCCTTCAGATACGCTGCTACTGTCCTGCGTGCTAGTAGGCGAATCCTTCTCCTCTGCAATGCGTGGCAAGAGCTCACAGCTACTGCCGGGTATGGCCACCACATTGTTCGTTGTTTGATTATCAGCTGAAACGGATGCTGTGCCTGCTGCAGCGACTGCCGTCGTTGTCGTCTGTCTTTGAGATTCCTCATTGCTGCTGCTGTTGCTTGACGCCTGCTGTTGCTGTTGCTGCTGCTGTGCGACACCAGTTCCAGTTCCAGCACCAGCTCCAACTCCAGCTCCAATTACATTCCCAGGACCACCTGCTGATGGTCGCCAGGTGCCCGCAGCCACGCGTTGATGCTGATGCTGTGTCTGCTGCTTGATGGGCGGTGAGCAGCAGAGTGGCGATATTTTCGTCTCGGCGCTGCGTGGATGCAATCGATCTGGCGACAGTGCACGACGCAACAGCGGCGAACTTGGCTCCGCTGATTTAGTGCGTGCAAATCCCGCCTTTTTGCTGCTGGCACTCACCGCTGTCTGCAGCGTGGGCAGCGTGCTGCCTGGACTGTAAGACTGCGTGGTATTGGAGGCGCCAGGCTGGTGACCCACAAGGGGAAAAGCCAGTGGCGATGGCGATCTGGTTGGTGACGATGGCAGCGGTGACGGCGACGGTGTACGCGCGAGTGGAGACAGTGGTATATGGCCAACAGACTTGCGGCGATTGGGCAGCGCGTTGCTGCTCGAAGTGTGGAGTGTTTTTAAGCCGCCGCCTGCTGCTCCGCTGGTTGCTGCACCACCCCCGCCAGTGGCTGCCGCGTGCAGCTTGTGCTTTAGACCATGCAACGTCGACGGGCGCTGATATAACTGCGGCACGACGCCAGTGGGCGAAACTAAACAAGAAATGATTAAATTTATAATAATCAATCGTAAGTGATTCAACGCACCTGGCACATTGCCCACAGATGTGGCGCTATTGCCCACAACGGCACCAACATGTGGCAGCAGGACAACTGGACTGGACGGTGGCAGTGGCAGTTGCACGCTCAAAGCAGCGACAGGCGCAGAAATTATGGTATGCATTGCATTTCCATTTGCAGCGCCATTACCATTACCATTGCCACTAGATCCGGTGGGCGTGTTGGGCGACGACGACGAGGGCGAAGTGGACTGCGATGAGGAGTTGGCAGCCGACTGGCAGCAACTGCTGCTGTGATACGAAGAGTCCAGTGGCGATAGATTGCGCGCAGAGGGCGTGGTGGGTGAACTGGTGCCCGCCGAGTACTGCAATAAAATTAATAAATTGGCAACTTTAATTTAAATTTGTTAGTTTATTTAAAATAATGTGTGATAATAGGCAAGAGTTTTATGAATCCCATAGACTATTTAGTTAATTCATTAATTAGCTGATTTACTTTATATTTTTTGTTTGATAGTTTATTAAAATATTAAATTAAGTACTTTGGATAAAAAGTCTGCTAAGTAAAGCAAATACCAGACGTGTGATCGAAACTCGTCCACTGTGCGAATCTTGAATAATTTGCTTTATTTCTGGTGCCCCGCAACGCTTTCTAAAATTAACTGTATTTGCTTTTTTGATTTGAATGGTGCTGATTAATTCTGCTCATGCGACCAAAGAGTGAAACTTTATTTAATCTTTTAGAAACTTGTTTTCTGGATACAAAAAAGATCTCCCTTCAATCATAGGACATCGAATAAAATGTATTATATAGCTACAGCCAAAAAACTTCTGGGATGCGAAATAGCGCAGGTAGTAACGGGTCACAACTAAAATTCTGGACTAATTTCAAAAGTCCACCAAAAATTTATTTTTGATTAATACATATTGAGTTTATTTTTTTTATAAAGGTAGTAATAATATAAGTTTATTTTATTTATTGTACTTCATCAAAAGGTGCAAGGTCGGCCATACTACGCAGTCTTGTGCAGACGCTCGAGAATGCACGTTGTACGCCCCTTGGGTCAATTTCTTTTAGGTACTTTCGGATGCAACGTGTCAACTGCCTAAATTTTGGCCTTTCAGCCATTCTTATACACTAATCTTTTAAGTTCACCAAAAATATCTTCAATAGGAGTGGAATTTCTGTCTTTGGGAACTAATTTGATATTTTTGCTTACCAAGAATGAATGATTTTTTATGTAATTTTTACATATCCACCTGCATTGAGTTCTTGCTAGCTGGATTTGCGTCTCAGTGCAACCTGGTGACCGCTGCTTCTTTCTGGCTTTGATATTTAATGATTTGAATGGTTTGCAGATATGTTGCTGTGAGCATCCAAATTTTAGGGCCGCTTCAGCTTGGCTTATTCCATTTTTATTGTCAAAAGCAGTCTTTAGCTTTAAAATGTTATTTGTAGTCATAATTGTTGATTTTCTTCCCGAACCAGACTGCCTTTCTATTTTCAAACTGCTGAGAATTAAATATAAACTGCTTTTTGCCACGCCCTCCGCCATAAAATGGGCACAGGTGTAAGTTTTTCCCCGCTGTTTGTGATCTGGGCAAAAGCGTACAATACGTTTTCGCAGCTGTTGCTCTTTGGAAGGGAATTTGAAGTCTAATATAGTGCACATAATTTTTTGGAATTATTTGGTAAAAAGATCATGCAATAGCTGATTTTATTACCAAATTCCATCGTCATAAGACAAAGCATGCCTAAGCTGCAGGCATTTAAAATCTGTCCAGAATTTTAGTTGTGACCCGTTATATATAGTTGAATGTAATATTGTGGCATACTAAAATTTTTCGTTGCTCATCGAAGTTTTAAATTACGGTAAAGAAACCGTTTTCGAGGTTGATAGAGTTAAAAAATCGTATGTCTTAAACTATGCATCCTAAAATAAATTGTAATACATCGTTGGAAAGTGAAAAGCAACACCTTTCTAACGGTGTATTGCATTGCAATCTCGGAATATTGAGGGAGCTACATTAAAAACTATATGGATTTTTTCAGTTTTTTTGCGACTTTACCGTACTATAATCGTAAATTAATGAGTTAAATTTGTGGAAAGCAATTTACTTTTGGCATGCAGTTTTTAGTTTATTAAAGTTTACCTAAGTTTCTTCTTTCCAAAACCGTTAAAAAAATTAAAATCAGTGAATATTTGGCGAAGCTGTGACGTAATTTAAAATTTCGATGTGCACCAGAAAATTCTAGTATGCAAAAAAATTTATTTATCTATACCTTGTTATTTATTATATATTTTAGTTGTATATAATTTACTTTGCCAATTCTGTGTTCAGTTGCCACTCACCTGTTGCATCTCGGCATTGGCACGTTTGCTGCTAATGCGTCGGAACAATGACGTTTTGCGCTTCTTGTCGTGCTCCCGCTTCGTTTGCTTCTTCTGGCGATTGAGACCCTTCTTGGCCAATTTGCTCTGCATGAGGTCACGCTTACGGCCACCGCTCTGAATACTCGTGTGCTCCAACGGCGTGGCACGCAGAGTGACATGCTCACCACCGCTGAGCAAGAGCTGCAGCACCTGGGTGTGGAACAAGCCCTGCACTGGCTCGCCGTTAACATGGGTAATGAGATCGGCGGGCCGGAGACCAGCCTCAAATGCTGGACTGCCCTCATCGACGGCCATGACCAGATGATGCATGGTGTAAAAGTCTGTGTCGCCATAATACACTCGGATTGTGTGAACGGTGAAGCCAAATCCTCGCGGTCCGCGACGTATGATGATGGGCGGCTTGAGATTGGTGACCAGCGGCGAGAGTTCCCGACAAGGCGATGTATCCCTTGAGCTGGCTGTGCTCGAGCCGTTGCCACCGCCACCAGCGCTGCCGGGGGATTGAATGCCGCACAGCTGTGCTGCCAACTGCGTGTTATCCATCGAGGACATTAGGGAAAGGCCCAACGCCGAGGCGGATTTGACAATCGATCGCGAACGATGATGCTTGACTCCATATGAGGAGGGTCCGCTGCTGCAGCTGCCGTCCATAGACTTGGGCTGATGGTGCAGCGCCAATGGCGACTGTTCACGTATATTCATGTTCTCCGTTGAGGAGCTGCCAGCACTGATCGTCTCATCCTCAATGGAGATGGAAAAGCGTGGCAATATATCGCGGGCACAAACGCCCTTGCGTTTGCGATTGATTTGCGGCGAGAAGTCATCGCTGTCCGTTTGCGAGCTCTCCGGTGTGCTGCGCGAGAAGCTGCTCACGCTCGTCGGCTGTGGCGTCGCTGTCGACGCCTGTGTCGGTGGTGGCGGTGTTGCCGGCGTGCTAATGATCGTCGTTGTATTCGGTGGCATGCTGTGACGCTGCTGCATTCGCACCGCCGCGGGTGTTGCAGGCTGTTGCAAATAATGCTTGAGCATCCGCAGCTCAGCGTCGTTGCCAATGGTCACGTTGTGCAGCAGTTCCGGCAAATATTCCGTATCCGGCGTGGAGGGCACCTTCAGACAGCTGGATGAGAGCTGTGACAGAAATTAATTTTAGATAAATAATTAATTTAAATAGAAAATCAGGACACGATTTTTGTATTAGTAATTGATAAAAATTCGCTACTGATCGATAAAGTAAGCCAAGGGAATTGTCTGCTACTTACATCCAGTTTACGCAATTGTGGCGTATTCAAAAACTTGTTGACCACGCCCTCTTGGCCCCCAGTTAATGGCTTGAGTTTGGGCATCGCGCCCGTTGCAGCTGTCGCTGTCGCAGTCGCCATTGCCGATGTTGTGGCAATTTCCTGTGCACGCGATGGCAACGTTGTCATCGTTGGCGTCGCTTTGACGCTGTCGGTTGTTGTTGCCGTGGCGTGACGCGACCAGCTGTAATGCTGCTTACGATATTGCGGCGTGTAGGAGTTGAAGCTGCCAAAGACGGGCGTATCATCAGTGTCGTCAGTGTCCTCGCCGCCTAGATCGTGATTGTAGCGATCCATGCGAGCTATGGAAAGTAACACATTAATATACAACTAATATGCAACTTTTAGGTTACACACTGTCAAAATAGCTGGTATCATCATCGTGAGACAGCTGCGGCACAAACTCGGCCTTCTGCCGGAGCAGCGAGTTCCAGTCCATGCCCTGAAAGTAGAAATGCTCCTTCACCTCCAAGGCGCCAGTCTGAGTGCCCAATCGATCTCGCGGATTCTGCTGCAGCAGCTGTGAAATTATGTCCTTGGCCTCCGATTGCACGGGCCAATCCTGACTATCGGGCCACTCGATGTCATCGTTTACGGTATGTGCAAACAGTTCCTCAGCGGTTCTCGCCAAAAAATGGCACACATCCAATGAGAAACTCGTACAATACAATGCCCATGGACCACCAATCAACTGGTTTGCCATACCCCTGACGCAAAATCACTTCGGGTGCTATATACTCGGGAGTGCCATACACCTGGGAAAAGAAATGGAAGCAATGCAACAATTAGCAAAGGTTGTATACACTCAGACCAACTTTTATTTTTACGATTTTTTTAAAATTGCTTAAAAGGCACTTATTGTATGAAATGGACTAAAAAGTTAACCCCTTTTTTTCATTCATTTCATACAATAATTTCATAAAATAGTAATTTTTAGGATTTCCAAAAAAATTTTAAAAAATACTAGCGAAGAGATTTTGGAAAAAAAATGTTCCAGTCAATCAAGGACTTGACTTACAATAGCTTGTATAGTAAAAAAAAAAGAGTGTACTTATTATTTTGGCCAGTAGTGTATTTACATATATGTACATGTAGACCCTATTAAAATCAAAATCCTGATTTTGATTTCCCAATTTTTTTTCTTCCTAATTTTGGATTCCCAATAACTGTATTCCCGATTTCGGATTCGTAATATTGGATTTCTAATTTTTCGATTCCTAATTTTGGATTCCTAATAAATGTTGGTCCGAGTGTATAATACCATTGCAGAGATCTGTATTCAAATGTCATTTGACTGATCGTTTCACTATAAGACAATACAATTCTAAATATCTTTCAAAAGTTGTATATACCTGCTTATCGGAAAACTGTCGCGTCTCCGAGTCAATGTAGCCCTCATACAAATTGGTGGCGAGCGACATGAGACCCATTTTGGAGAGACCAAAATCGGTGAGTTTAATGTGACCGAGGGCCGTGATCAACAAATTGTCCGGCTTGAGATCGCGATGGACAATGCCATAGCTATGCAGATACTCCACGGCTAATACTGTTTCGGCAAAATAGAAGCGCGCCATGTCAGCTGGCAGCGGTCCGATATTCTTGAGCAGCGTGCCGCAATCGCCGCCCTCGACGTACTCCATGACGAGGCACAGATGCTTCTTTGTCTCAAAGGAGCAGTACATGCTGACCACAAAGGGATTGTCCGCAAACGACAATATATCGCGCTCGGCAAACACCTGTTCCACCTGATTGCGCAATATGAGATTATTCTTGTTGATTTTCTTCATTGCAAAGCGCTGGCGTGTCGTCTTGTGCTTCACCAGATATACGGCGCCATAGGCGCCATTTGAGATCAGCTTGGCAATGTCAAAGTCGCTTTCATGCGGCAGCGGTTGCTGTTGTTGTTGCTGCTGCTGTTGTTGTTGCTGTTGTATTTGTTGTTGCTTAGCAGTTGCCTCTGACGAAGCGTTAAGCTGGCTTATTGCCAATGCAAAACTCGGCGTCGATTGGCCATCACACGCCGCCGGCGTCTGCGGCGGTTGTTGTGGCAACATTGGCTGTGGCGTGCAACTGCCGCTGCCCCCAGAATTCGCACCATCCAGATGGATCGTGTCCAGCGTCAGGTTGCTCAGCTGCTTGGCCGCACAGGTCAGCGGAGAATTGAGAAACAATGCACCCGGTTGGTATTCCAGCAGCTTATCGCCTGTCACCTGCTCCGCACACATTTGCTGCGTCTCCCGCAGCTCTTGCTGCAACTCCGCAATGGGATCCCTATTCAAGCCCAGTTTGTGTATGATGTATTGCGGAATATCCGCCTTAATCACCGGCATTGCCTTGGCATGTCCTTCGGCAGCCTCCAACAGTTCGTAGAATTCCTGCGGATCGAATTCAAGACACTCTAACAATCGCGCTGGACGAGAGATGATTAGCAGCAACTTTTTAATGACGCCACTCAATTCGGCAGCAGCCTCCGGTGATTTCTCCCTTGTCTCCATCAGCAGTCTCTCCAGATTCTCGCTCAGCTCATAGAAATACTGTGCGGTTATCAGCTTCGCCTCCGATTTGTGCAGACAATCACGGGCCATTTCCAATACCTGATGATGCACAAAGCTAAAAGGACAATTTAGAGTAGTTAGTATACATTATTTATAAGAAAACTAATCTTACTTGTAGAGAAAGATTCGGTTGTTTTATAATACAAACATACATAAACTAAAAAATAAAAATGGATATTATAATATTGCCTTAAAGCTAAACCTCTTCTCAAGATATCACATCCAAAATATATATTCAATTTAATTATTTTGAAACTTATTACTCCTTTTTGCAATTCCTGCCTTAGATTAAATTTTCAATGTATTTTTTTAATACCTACCGCACAATGGGCTGTGAATCGCGAAAACTGCTGCAAGCAGCGCTTTTATTCTCATTGATGAAATGCTTTAAACGTTCCTCCATTTGCTGCGTGGCTTTGGGAAAGCGTTCCTTGTACAGCGTATTCATAACCGCGATCTCGCTGTCCACAACGGGTGAGCGCGATGGGCTGGACAGCGAGCGTGATCGTGGACGAAAATAGGGTGACAGACGGCCGCCTGCATTGCCCGGCATGGATGTCGTTGATGCATTGGCGCTGTTGGTGCCACTCGTATTGCCGCTGCAGGCGGCGCTCAGTTCGGCACAACAGTTGACGCAAGCGATCGGTGGTTTCAATGGTTGTGGCTGCAGCTGTGCCAGCTTTGGGGCATGCTGTGGTTGTGGCTTGTGCGTAGCCAGCAATAGGGCGCAATGCTTGGGACAATGCTGCTTCAAATGCTCCGCACAACAGGCGCCAGCGGCAACAGCGGCTGCATCCTCTTGACCAGGTGGAATGTTGTGCGGCAAATGATTCAGCCCCTCCTGACTCGAGCATTGAGACTGTAAAGAAACCCAAATTAAACATATATTAATATACATTTTCCAAAGAGCGCTCGAGGTGAAAGACATTAAAAAGTGTCATACTTATTTATTAGACCTTAATGCAAACATAAAATATTCTGTCTTGAAACTAATGATGCAGAAATATGTCCTGTTCTATAATTTGGTAATATTTTATGTACACTATTTATGTGTCAAAAGAGTTCCATTTTTTTAGACTGGGGTCAAAACTTTTAATGCTTTAATTGTGGCAGTTTGTGGGGCCTGTTATCTGTATTGCAACATATACAAAATATCATTTTACTTTAAGCGTAATGAGTATAATACTTAAATATTTATTTAGAATTGTTTTTGTATTTAAATATTTACATAGTTAAGACTTTTTATAAAAACCACTAAATAAATGTTAACAGCCACTAAATATAATATTTACTGGACATTTGCACTATGACTAAAAATCAATTTAATATGTTCACAGCCAGTAAATATTTTATTTTATTTTCACAGCCACTAAATATTTATTAAAAATTTTTACTACCACTAAATATTTCTTGGAATATTCCCTATACAAAAATTTGTAGTTCAAACTTTTCCACCTACTAAAGATTTATTTGGAACTTTTCATATTACTAGCTACTTAGTTAAACTACCACTAAATGTTACTAAATATACTAAACAAAGTATTATTTTTGCTATTTTACAATAACTTATCAAGCTCATCAAGTTTTAAGCTGCTTACCGAAAGATTAGAGCTGCCTGGCGTTGTGCCGTAGCCCGAGGAGGGCAGCGATGCCACCGACCAGCGTCTGCCGTCGACCACACCGCGACATGAGGCGATGCGTTTGATGGGCGCAAATGCAAAGGGCATGGGCGAGTTGAGACGTGGACTGTCCACTGGACTGGCCGAATAGGGCGAGTGGGCACGTGAGCCAACGGCAACAGCGGCTGCATTGGTAACCAAACTCAGGCGATGGTGGGCCACACCACTGGAGCCACCAGCACCGCTACCCGAGGCCGAGCCACGCATGACCACACCATGCAAATGATGATGCTTGGACAGGGCAATGCCGCTGCCAGAGCGCGAGATATTAAGGCCAGGCGAGGCAGCCGATGACCCAGAAGTTGGCGCAGGCGGCGCTGGTGGATTGCACAGCTCGTGGCGGAAATAGTTGCCGGTCAGACAGGGCGCTGACTTGCCCAGCGAGGAGTGACGCATTCGAAGTAAATTTGACGCTTCTATTAAATACAAAAAAAAAAGAAGCAAATTAATAATCAGTTAATTCCCAGAATCTTTGAAAACATACCGTTGCTCACAGCGCGCATAGAGTTTGTGTGCTGCTGATAGGAGATCTTGCGCAACAATGCCGTGTAGCCGCGTGAGTGTAACGAGCTCGAGCTGCCGGATAGGCCGCCAGATGAGCTCTTCGTCAGATTGAGATTGCGCAGCAGCGAAGAGCCATTATTGCTATTATCAATGCCCAGTTTAGCTGGCGATGCGGGCAGCAATTCAACGCCGCTAGCATTGGACGAACAGACGGATGTGGCCGCTGCTAGAGCCGCAGCAGCTGCTGCGGCTGCCTCCTGATCGGAATCATCAAAGACGAGCACGCGTGCCGAGTAACTGGACTGTGGACGTATGCGAGACAGATTCGCCGAGTTCAATTGACGCTTGGCCACTGGACTGGCGCCGCTGCTGCTGCTATTGATGGTCAGGTCACAAATGGCGCTCGCATCGCTGGCATCAATTTCGCTGGCAATGCTGCGATTAATAAACTCCTGTTCCTCCTGCCCAAGTGTTGATTCATCGCGTTTTTGTGGTGTTGATGTTGAGATTTTCTTGCTGCATGTTGTATTCGTTGTTGTTGTTGTGGTTGTTGATGTTTTTGTCGCTCCTGACGACGACGACGATGATGATGACGACGACGAGGATGTCGACGACGCTGTCGTTGATGTTGACACTAACTTCTCCTGACGACTCATGATCTTGTCTATGTTTTGCTGAACGCGTGCGCTTAACAGATTTGCATGTTTTTGCTGCTGTTGCTGTTGCATCTGCTGTTGCTGCTGTTGAATTTACTATTATTATTGCTCTTGTTGCGGCTTGGCATGGCTGCTGTTCCCGTTGCTGCTGCTGCTGTAAATGACCAAAAATAATAATAATTAGCATAGATCTAACAATGTCACTCCAAGCGTCCCAGACACTGGCAATTGATTTGATAAACACACACATACACATACCCATACACGCACACACTCAAGAACAAACAAAACACACACTAAAATTTTGAAATAATTTGTTTTCCTTTTTTTTTTTGTTGAATTTTCATTTTCACATACGTCAATGGAAATTTCAATATATGTAAATATATACATACAAAACATACATATGTATATGTAAATAGATAAAATAGTTCAGCTACTGAAAGAGTGATCACAAAAATATACAGTGTGCCAATAAAGTGCTCGCACGGCTGCTATTTTTAACTTTATTGACTTGAAAAATTAACATGTACAAGGTAAAATAAATATAAATGCTGTCGCAAATTTGTTTTTTTATTTAATTATATACAATTTGTCCAATTTGATAGCTAATCCGCGCAGTTTTCCGAACAATCTCAGCTAATAAAGACTTTGCACGATAATGTATACAAAAATTAAGTCTATGTACTGCACCAAGTTTATAAGGCAGCTAAACCTGATTATAGCAGCCACTTAATTTTATAATATTAAAGCGCCAAGTAAAATACAATTTAAACCGGTTTTAAAAAATTTCTATTCAAAAAGTATTTTTACGAAATTAATCTACCCGATTTAATTTAAAACGTCTTAAGCATGGCAATATTCAGTGTCAGAACATTTTTAAAGAACGGAAGAAAATTACTTGTGGGAATACCTCTAATAAAAACACATGTACATATGTATGCTTATCAGTGCTGCCATAAAATGGACAAAAACAGGATAGAACAAAGGCTAAAAAAAGCCAAAATTGCGTTTAAACAAATTTCATTCTCAAAAGATCCAAATCTGTCCTGAAAAAGGCTGATATGTCAGCACTGATGTTTATGTACATATATGATATGTATGCGCATATACGGAGATTCATTCAAATTTAATTTAATGACGCGAGTAAATATATAATATAATTTATATACATACGTATTTGTATATGAGAATTACTGTAATTAAAAACAAAAGACGCAACTGCACTTCACGGAATTTACTAGGGGCAATCAATGGGTGTAGGGTATACAGGAAAGGTGTATAGAACATTAATTGGCTTTGCGGTTGTAGATCGGTCGGTAGTTGTCGTAGTCACGATGTCGACGACTGGTCTGCGGTTATCAGTTAAGTGTTGAGTTTGTTTTTATTTTATTTATGTATTTTTAGGGGCACCTATTTACACACATATGTATACATATAACTGTGCTTGTCTCTCTCTCTCCCTCTCCCTCTGTCTCTCCATGTGTGTGTGTATGTGCCTCCCCCACTGTATTTGTTTAAATTTTGGTCGTATGATAATTGAATTTGTTTTTATTTAGCCAAGTGGTGGTTAGTGCTGTCAAGGGCAGTTGGGTGCCTATTTGAAGGATTTGACGCACAATGAAAGTCGAGTTAATTGCGTTCACAGGCCTCAACAACAGTGACACATACATTTGTCATTCAGCGGCTACTGCTCCACACCTTAAAAGCAAAGGAAATACATCCTTATTGTTGTTGGGCTGCCAACACAGGGTGTGTGTGAATGCTTAGTGGTCGGTGGTGGTCTCCTTATGGGCCGCCCACTGACTGGCTGCCTTGTACGCACACGCACACAAATGCACAGACACGCACTCTTGGTCACACTCGGACAGAGAGTGTGGGGCAACAATTGATTGTTACACACACTTTACATGCACTTGGTGTATTTTGCACATTACATGATATTTGCTGCAAGTATCGCGGATTCGCACACGCACGTGCACCGCACGCACAACACCAACAAAACTATTTATTAAATAAAAACTATTTAACAAGCAAACCAGAGCGACGAAAAATCGTTGTAATTAGAGTTGTATCGTATCGTTCGGACTAAGTTCGATTGAACTATTCACCAAAGTGAACGAACGAACTAAATCCCTGATTGTAGGTCTTATAGTTCAGTAGTTCAGTTGCTTAGTTCGTTCGTTCAATAGTTCGTTCGAGTCTTTTTATAGTTCGTTCGAGTCCTTTTATAGGTCAGTAGCTCGTTCGAGTCGTTTGAGTCTTTCGATTCGTTTGAGTCGTTCAATAGCTCGATCGAGTCCCATTACAGGTCAGCAACCTGATAAAGTAGACATTGACTTTCATACACAACAATATAGAATAGGTAAGCTTTTCATTATATTTTGTATGCTAATTTCTATTACTTTATCTCGTTGGCAGGCAGACTTGGACTGATATTTCAGTCAAAACACAAATGTTACTAATTTGCGTGAAGCAATTTGTTTTTTTTTTTATTTTTATTATCTTCGGAGAAGATTAATACTCAGACTAATTGGATTAAAGTATGAATTTTATTGTTTTTATTTTTAAAATCCGAATTGGCTTTTATTTTCAATCCTATTTTTAAATATAACGAGCGATAATGGGATTCGAACGAACTATTGAACGACTCAAACGACTCGAACGAACTACTGACCTATAAAAGGACTCGAACGAACTATTGAACGATAATGGGACTCGAGTCACTGAACTACTGAACTAAATGACCGATTAGTTCGTTCACTAAAAATTGAACTACTGAACTAAATCCTTCAACTGAACTAGAATCGACAACTCTAGTTGTAATATATCAATTGGTTTAGAGGTGGAGTAACATCGAGTGAAACATCGATGTCGTCAATGCTGGCAAAACATCGGAACCATCGGTGTTTGGGTAGGCCACTATCGAATGTTTTATATACAACAAAAATAAAAATCCTGATAATTAAGACCCTATAAAATATTGGAAAGAAAAAATTTGAAAATATAAGAAATATGTTCAATACAATCCCTTTTACGGATGAGAAGATTTAAAAGCCGTGCTCAAAAATTTGTATGTGTTCAGCAAGCATCGGAGAATCGGGGACACACAACACACACCTCTAATAAATAAATTCATTATCAGCTGATTGCATTGGCAAAACAAAAAAAAAATAAGTTGGCAGTCTTGGCAACGGTATCATATTTGACAATATTTAACCCTTTTCAGAAAACTTGTAAGTATAAACATTTTTTCTTTTTTAAATAAATATTGAAGCTAATACTTTAAGGGCCGTTTTTTTAATGTACATATACACTGTATCTAAGATATAAATGCAAATTTGGCAGTAATTTCTATACATTTTACATCAAAATATATTTTCAATAGTTATCAAACACCTTATTTAGACATTAAAAAAACGGGCCTGAAACTTTCACAGGAGTTTTCTTATATTTTTTTTTTTATATTTTTTAAAATTATTTTTTATAATTTCTTACTAATATTTTAACTTGTTCATCACGCAAAGTATGACGTGCCCCAAACCAATTTTAAAATGAACTTTATTATTTTATAAAGTTTATAATTTTCTTGGTTTTTGAATTTGTAGGTACAAATTTTTAATTTATTTTTTAAAAATAATAGGTTGAGTTGATATATCGAAGTTTCAATTTGTATCGGACTAAGCATCGGGGGGAGAACAGCAATCGATGCTTTGCAGCAAAAAAGATAACGGGGATTTCGGCGCGCATTTTAAATATGATCCGTTTTTTGTTCATTTAGCAATAATTTAACAATAACTTATAATTCAATGTAGACTTATAAATAAAAGATAATTTTAATGAATGGAAGCAGTTATTCCTTTGTAGTGTGAAACGGTTAAAATTAGTTAGAAATAAACAATTCTAAATTCAACAAAAATATATAAAAAATTCAAGTGAAATTTTAACTCATGATCAATTCACACTTCATGAATTGGAATAACTGCCGAAAGGACTAAATTTTTGTTGTTTTGGGAAACAAGTAAAAATTATTCTATACATTTACTAATTTTGTTTATTACGTTTTCTTTTTTTTGTGTTATAGAGAAATGTAAATTAATTCGCATTGCTTATTATCATCATTATTTGAAATAATCTGAATAAAAAGCAAAATTTTATCATTAATGAGAATATATGTCAATATAATGAATATATATATCATCAAGCAACGATCGTTAGCCATAATTCATATTTGTACTATGCGAGGTCTGGTAAGCGCTGGATATGTTCTTCTGGGACGATGATTGCTGCTGTTGTTGTTGTTGCGTGTGCTGCTGATCTGTGGCAAGATGATTATTTTCTTGGCACCATTCGACAAAATCATCAATAAGCACTGGCCAAGCACCCTCTGAATCATAGTTGCTCATGCGATCATCAATGTTGGTGGCAAAGTCCAGTAGCAGATTCCAAGTGTCCCTTGAAATGGCGCGCTTATGTTTCTCTTCGAGAAATTTACACCAAATGTCCAAGAATTTGAAACGATCACTGAGCACTATACACCAGTATGCAATGGCCATTTCTAAATCAATGCCCTTCTGTCCCGGATCCTTTGCATAGTTGAAAGTGAAATGATAGAAATCCTTAAATTTTCCCGCATCATTCAATTCCTGTTCCAATAATGGCAATTTCGACTTGAGCTTCTCAATACTATCAATGCCCAGGTCACACATGCCATTGATAAACTCATCACGAGAAAATTCGCACTGCACTTCAGCATGAAACTTCCAGGCAATGATGAGAACCAGTTTTGAGTCTGGGCTGAGCTCCAAATCCTCCAGAAATCGTATTACACCTTGAGAGCTGATCTTTTGCGCATCACTTGGATCCCGATAGCGCATAAACAACTGCTCGATACGCTTGCGATCTAGCTCCCGATAATAGTATTCGGGATTTTGGAAATAGTTATCGCCGGCCAAATCCAATTTCCAATCATTCTGTTGCAGGCAGAAAATGGCCGTCTGTTCGCCAGTTTGTGTTAGCGAAATGAATTTTTTCACCTTGTCACGGTGTTGGCTTGACTTTAGTTTGTTCTGCAAAAATAAACAACATTTATGGATGACTACCACATACATGTACATAAACACACTCAAAGTAACTACGAATTGCATAAATACAGCAACTACAACAACAATTTGTGCGTGCGCTGGCGCTTGTGTGCAAGAGAAGAAGCAGCACCATCAGCAAGCAAAACAAACACTTAAGTCACTGCATTTGGATACGCAATCAATGCAAATGGCTATTCACATTATAACTAATTATCTACACTTACCATGGTTTATTTATTGTATTAGATTTGTTATTATTTACTAAATATTATCAAAGTTTTCTCTGTGCTGCTGTTGTTTCGACGAACGAAACTCAGAGATGCCTTAGATATCGACATCGATTATTCGTAACGATATGGCAGCACCGCAAGTGGCAGCGCCACATTGCTATCGATAATCGACACATCTGTATCGATAATCGAGACATCTGACTCAGTATTGATTTTCAGAGTAGCAACAACAAAAAGTCAATAATAAGAAAACAAAGCAAACGAAAAACATTTTGTGGTGTAAAAAGCACGCATAAACCAGCCATATGCATTCCTTCAGGCTGCTGCTTGTGGCGCTATGCGCAGTCATTGTCCACGGCAGCAATATTACTAGCATTGTATTTGGCGACATTAAGGAAGGTGTTGTGGCAGCTTTTGGTGACTTTAATTCCGATGAACTTACGGACGTATTCGTCATTCGCGACAAAAGGAAGACGCTTCAGATTCTCTTTGGTACGCATTACTTATTCAATAATAAAATGCATTTATTGGAGCTGTGAAACAGCAACTTTCGACCCTTTGAAGTGGGATAACACCATGTACCAAGTTTATACGACAGCTTAAATCCGATTAAGTGTTGTCGAAAAACTGTTTGTAAAGAATAGAACTGTGAATATACCAGAAAACGAATTTTAATGGATAAAAAGGATAATACATCTACAAACTGCAGTAAAATAGTAGTAGTTGTACATTCACAAATTATATTTACTGCCGAGAGATACATATTTTAATTTTAATGAGTGATTACGATACAGATATTAATACTAACTTACATTTTTTCTGCGCTCTTTTTACAAACAAAAACAAGGTGCTGATACGGAACCCCTGCTGCGTCCTGGACCCATTTGCTATTATAATAATAAGATTATTGTGAGTGTAATACCTGGAGATTTTGATGGCGATGCACTGATGGATGTGCTGGTCAATGTCGAGAGGGGAAATGGCATCTACGATGTTTACATCAATTGGGGCAACACCACGAAACTGAATTGTGCCGACAAGCCGATCATTCAAACATTTGGCGAAGTAATGGCACTTGACTTTAATCGGGACATGATTATCGATTTGTATGGTCTGGATTCGAATAAGACACGATGCTTCTGGATATTTAATAACAAACGCGAGCCACCGATGGCCGTGCATCAGGCGATGCCCACTGGCGGCACTTTGCAGACTCTCAGCATTCCAAATGCGAATGCGTATTTGGATTTGAATGGCGACTATCTGGCCGATCTGTTTTTGCAAACGAATAATGCCTACGAGATTTGGCATGGTGTCAATGAGCATAATGAACAGGAGAATTTCAGTTATCAGCATGCGATCACAATTCAATTGATCGGCAGTCCTTACTATGCAGTGGGTCAGGCCGTGTTCATGGACTTTGAGCTGCGTGGAGTGCAAAATATTGTGCTACCCTTTTGCGTACAGGAAAATTGCCGAAATTCAACGATACTCGTCCACGATGGCAACGATTTTAACGACGTACATGTTAATTTCAAGGATCCGCAGGGCGTCCTTTGGTCATTTGTGCCTCCTGTGGCGGATGATGTTTACTTGAAGACAATTACAGCACGGAGTGGAGACTTCAATTTGGATGGTTATCCAGACTTGCTGGTTACATTGCAGCCGTTGAGTGTGGCCAAGCCAGTGATGCAAACGTTTCTAATGGAGAATGTGCCCTGCAAAACGTGTAGCAAGAACTTTAAACGCACCTTTGAGGTACGCTGGAATGCCCTGGCGCCCATGGGCAATAATACGGTGGCAGGTGCCTTCTATGACTTTTATCAGGATGGTGTCCTTGATGTCATTCTCATTGAAAAGCAACATAATGGAAATTATCGCCCACTCGCTTTTCGCAACACCCTCGACTATGATGCCAATTTCGTCAAGGTGATTGTGCTAACTGGACTGGTGAATGCACAGAATCCCACACCACGTACACCACTGGGCCGCAAGAAGCTCACCTATGGCAGTAATCTACCTGGTCCGAAAATGGTTTATAGCACAACCACACAGGATGGTGACCAGCAAAGTGGCAGCAGTGTCCAGTTACCGCAATCATCATATTTTGCACTTCAGCTGCCCTACACATGTTTCGGCTTGGGCCGCACACCCAACTTTGTGGATCAATTGGTGGTTGGACTGTACACTAAGACGCACAATTGGACACAGCTCATACCCAACTCGCAGATAATAGTGGTACCCAAGCCACTCGATCAACCGCAGCACTGGAAAGCGTTGCTCTTTGTTACGCCAAGCAAACTAATCCTAATGAGCGTCATTGCCTTGGGTGGCACTTGTCTGGTAATAGTTCTCATCATATTGGTGCTCTACATTAAAGAGAAACGCGAGGATAGACAGGAGCGTTTGCAAGAGTCGCACAGATTCCATTTCGATGCAATGTAAGCAATTTAAAGGAAACATTAGGCAATGTGTTTTGTCATCCAAGCAGTTGCTTTATTTTATGATTATATTTTTCGTTGTGTAATTAACATATAATATTCCCACATACCTAAGTTCTTTTAAACAGTGCAAAAACAACTGATGAAATCTGAGTTGGTTCTACACAATGTTTATGTACAGACTTTCAAAGGGTTTATCTTTGTTTATTTGAAATCTCAAGACAAAGCCGTACCTAGAACCAGCGGGGATTGCGCATAATAATTGTATAATATATATAGTTTAAAAAATGTGATAAAATAAAAAAAAATCCAATGAATATGATTAAATTTATACAGCCGTCTGATTTTCTTTTTTTTACGACTTTTAGAGAAGTTCACATAGTGGTGGATTATTATACAGTCGATTTACCCAAGAATGCTCATATTTCGAATTGAATCTTAAATGAATACGCGAAGTTAATCGCAACATTATTTTGTTGTTGAAAGGTTTTAAAAAGATTTAGAAAAAGATTTGATTAAATGACATGTTGAACCATATAGTCTAATGGGTAATCAGAGTGTTTTATAAACGATAAGTCGATCTAGGGTAGTTTGACTGCATTATCGAAGAGATTATTTGAATATAGAAAAAAGCTTGTAACAATTTTGATAGTGCCAATGACTTTAAACAAAATACATCGGATTCATTTTCATAAAATCTGGATTAATCAAGTGACGTTGGTATTCCTCCTTTGGTGAACGCACTAATTTTTTTCTACAAATAAGAAAGGAAACAAAGTCATTAAGTTTTGTTCAAATCGTATTTAGAATTGCAACTTACCCGGAGATGTAGACACGTCCACGTGCGGCAGCCAAATGAGCCAAATATGCTGGTGCCGGATATGATACGGAACGATTGCAACGTGGGAACATGTGGCACAAGTTATAAGTCAATTGTTGCAATAGATCAATGTCCAAATTGCCAGTGTTCTCAATAACATTGTAGCGTGTGGGCTTTGCGGTGCCCTGTATAGACTGATGACTAACCATAAAGAATTGCATCTCGTTTGGATGCACAATGGTGCGATCAACAACTGTGCCTGGATCAACATTGTTGAATTTGTTCCTTGGGTGCGGTGGGGCCGTTGGAAAGAAGCGTGTGTGATGACGCTTCACAACAATTACACAGCACAGTTTGGGTTTAATGCCCAGCTAGAAATAAAGAATACAAGATATTAATAATTTACAATTTCAAATGCTACAATTCCATATTCTACATTTTGGACATTTTAGTATTATTCATTAAATATACCTTGGCACAGGCCACGTTAATGCCCTTCAATTCCAGGTTTTTAATTTTCATAAATTGTCCATCGCTGACACCATCGCGATAGTAAATTATATGCTCCGGATAACGCTTGTGATACTGATGATACACCCGCAAATGTTCGGCAACAATGCCATCCATATCTTCAATTTCCTCCCGAGCACCGCCACCACCGCCGCATTGCAGTCTGTACTGCATGTTGTAGGAAGCACCAAATGGATCATGTGATGCGGCTACGCCGACCACGCTAGGTATGTCACGTTGATCGGGCGATGGATGTGCGACATCAGCACCCAAAAACATTACGTTAGGTAGCTTGGTACGAGGATCATCCTTAATCTTGTGATTGATGCCATTCAACTTGGAGTTAACCTTCAATAGAACGTTATCCACCAATTGGGAATTTAGACGACGTTCAACACTAAATTGCTTAATGCATTGTGTCAATATGCCATGCTGGAGTTCAGCCTTCTGTTTGATAACATCGTAGGTGGGACCATTACGGGACGGAATGATGACAAATAACAAATCGTATTGTTTTTGCTTCAACTCCCTAAAATGATCATCCAAATTTCGTTCGTCTCTGAAATTGCGTATATCCGCCTTTGGCTCAAGCCATACGTTGACATTTTTAGCTTGATTTAAAACCTATTCAGTTAAATAAAATTAGTTCATTAGTCATGATTAATTATAAAGGATTTCACTTACTAGTCTCTCCATTTCGCCAAGTTTAGCATATGGAATGCGTGAACTTTCACAATTTAAGATAGCCCACTTGTGGGACTTTTGATTGACCTTTAGAAATTGACATCTATCCATGTACCATGACCCATTCATGGGTCCCTTAAAATTGTTGTTGTTGTATTCCAGTTGTGGCGGCATGAGGCATCGTGTGCTGACCGTTATGAAGTCCCCGGCAATATGTATACCAAAGCGACTAACGGTGGGATCAGCATTGTGATTGAAGTATTTTAGTAAGTTCATTATCTTGTTCTTGCGTTCCGTTGTCGATGTGGCAGCAAACTTGATCATTGCCGAGACCTGATTCGCACCATCCTTGCGCTGTATTCAAGATGTATTCAAAAAATCATATCAGCTATTTCCGATGCCCTTCTGATTCTACTTACATTCAATGCTTGCCCTTCCTCAATGCGGCATAGTTCGATTGGTAAGTAAATGTTCTTGGCTGACGGCCCGACGTGGAGACACTGCAACTTTGGGTACTGCAGTTTATAGCTGCGTGAATTGAAGTATGCTTCAATGGTCATCGATTTGCCGTCCAGTTCAAATTTCTGTTGACTTGCTATTTGGGGCGATAAACCGTTGACCTTGTAGACACGCGGTGCCGTTCCAAAGCTTTTTGGTGGCTCATAGATGATATTGATGCCCCTAATAAAGGAATTGATGCTGGTCAAATCCCAGTTAGTCAATGTATAATTGCGTAGATCATTTACGCGACCGTTTAGTGCATATGTTGATATATATTCAGCCACTGGCATTGAAATGGGAAATGATTTATGCGACACATCCACATTGACAAAGGGCTTATCGCCGAGCACAAAACTCTGATAGAGGCCGACCAATGCCTCATAGCCATCGCCCAGATTGACGCGTTGGCCATTGTCGGAGGTCTTAAAAAAGGAGCGACCAGCTCGTATGGATCGCATGTTGCAGGGCGCGGCGAGCACGACCTCCAGACACTGCAGTGCACGCATGGGCTTATCATAGATCTTGTCCTTCATGTAGCTGCCGATTACATTAAAAAAATATCAATTTCATTAGTATACCATACTATATTTCAGGAATTTGGGATTCAACTGACTCAGCCATACTTACTTGTGCAGTGAGCTGAGCTCCACGGTTGAATTATCCGTCTCTTTGACCGTAATAGTATATTTAAGGGTACGACCATGACGATCGACCACCTATGAGAATACATTGTTAACAGTGAGGTACATTTAAAGAGTAAACAATAAGAAGGACTTGCCTCCACTTCGCCCGAGACGTTGGGCAGCTTTTCCACAGCATAGCAAGATTTACGTCCATCGAAAGCGGCTATTTTATTATTTAGATGTTGAACGCGAAACACTTCAAAGGCATTTCTATAAAACTTTTTCGGCCGCTCGGGATTTAGGGTCACGTCATAGTGGTAAGCAACAGCTGGCATTTTGCTCATATCTACATCCAAGTAATTGACACCACATGAACCAGGTTTTCCCAATGTGCCACGCTTTATGCTGCCTGTTTGTGGTGGTAGTGGAATTGCCACGCCTCCTGAACCCTGTTGACCTTCCTGGGGACCACGTTGCTGATAACCGCCCTGTTGACCTCCCTGTGGACCACGTTGCTGATAACCGCCCTGTTGACCTCCCTGCGGTCCACGCTGCTGATAGGCGCCCTGTTGTCCACCTCCTTGCTGTCCGCTCTGTGCACGTTGTTGGCCACCTTGTTGCCATCCTCCTTGCTGCCCGCCCTGGGGTCCACGCTGCTGAGACCCGCCCTGTTGTCCACCTCCTTGCTGGCCGCTCTGTGCACGTTGTTGGCCACCTTGTTGCCAGCCTCCTTGCTGCCCGCCCTGCGGTCCACGCTGCTGAGACCCGCCCTGTTGTCCACCTCCTTGCTGGCCGCCCTGTGCACGTTGTTGTCCACCTTGTTGTTGCCATCCTCCTTGCTGGCCACCCTGGGCCCGTTGTTGTCCACCTTGTTGTTGACCCTGAGGACGTTGCTGGCCACCCTGGGCCCGTTGTTGTCCAGTTTGTTGCCAGCCTCCTTGTTGTTGACCTGCAGCGCTTGTAGATGGTGCCTGGCTGGGTGCGGGAGCTGCCCGTGGCGCTACAGTATAAAATTTAAATTATAAGCCAATGAAATGAATGACGTGGCCAGAATATAGTGAAGCGTAAATTTCAAGTATTGTGATTCCCCTTAAATAAAACCTAATCGAATGTTAGCAAAACTCAAAGATAACATATGTATGTGATAAATTGTGAAAAAAATTACAGGTGCGAAATGTGTGAATCCCCCGAAAATAAAAACTTACTTATAAGAACTTACTGGAACTTACTATATATTTAAGTATGTATGTATATCGCATATGAAAATAACTTCATACATACATACATATATAAATGTGCATGTATGCACACACAATTTCATCATTATTGCACTTACCTTGTTGCTGTTGCTGCTGCTGCGGCTGCTGTTGGGGAGCTGGTGCTGCCTTCTCCTTATACTCTGAAATGGCAATTGCATTTCCATTGTAGAAGCTGTTAAATTATTTAACATCATCTGCCTGTACTCACTGTTATTTTTTCCCATATTGTTTTTAGTAATTTACTTTGAAAATTTTATCAAAAATTGAAATCTATTTATTCCTTCTTTCTGCGTTTTGAGACGACCTTTTTAGTGTTGGGTTGCTCAATGAGTGAACAAAAAGTAGTTGCTCACTGGAGTGAACATGTTCCTTCCAGATTGTTCTTTATTGCTCATCTTGCGTAGATTCCTGGTCATTCTTGCGTTTGTTTTCTTTGAGAACACAATTTGTCGTTAGCGTCAAGCCGAATACTCATTTAAAAAATTCAAAATGTCACTAATTAGGAAATATAGCGAAGTATCGCATCGGCATTCTTCATCGTCTTCTTGTTGCCTCTGAAAGGTTTGTATTCACCATTCACATTTTGGTCAAGCGTCATATGAATTTTGAGCTTTCGAATTAAAACACCATCAACATTCACAAAAATGATTCCTTTATTTGATATAAAAAATTATTTCACATTGAAATTGTGTGCCAACAGATTTTATATAATTCGGAACCAGTCGCTTGCTCCTCAAAAACTTATGTTGTTTTCCAGCACTGTCGACTAATAAAAGTTAAAAGTTATCACTTTACCGATAGCGATAGCTATTTTTGACATACAATGGCCGTGTTCACCAGAAAAAATCGACAACAGAAAATCGATGAAATTTGCATGATTATTCTGGTGAAATGCAGTGGCCGTGTTCACCAGAACAAATCGACAACAGAAAATCGATGAAATTTGCATGATTATTCTGGTGAAATGCAGTGATTAGCAATCATGATCTCAAATTTTGTGATTATGATGACTGAAAATTCATCACCAAAATAGTACGCTGAAATTTTCTGATTGTGATGCTTTGTTATCGAGCAAACAAAATACATGATTACTGATTGATTAGTTCTGGTGAACGCGGCCAGTGATTAGCAATCATGACTTCAAATTTTGTGATTATGATGACTGAAAATTCATCATCAAAATAGTACGCTGAAATTTTCTGATTGTGATGCTTAGTTATCGAGCAAACAAAATACATGATTACTGATTGATTAGTTCTGGTGAACACGGCCAATGAGTGTGCAAGCTGAAATAAGGAATTAAATATAATTGATAAATATTAGTTGGATACATTAATATGGATACACTCAACGATGATTGTCAATTGCTCATTATAAAGTATTTAGACTTGGAACAACAGTTTGCGCTATTCGAGGCAACCAACGAGGAAGAGACAACAAAAACAAATCGCATAAGCTCAAATCTGCGCTACACTTGGCGAAATCAACGGAGCTTTTCTTTAAATTTTGCGCTTTTCGATAAGAGATCAAAACTGATGCATGATTTTGTGTCCAGCATAAGTGAAACGGTGCAGCACTTGGACGCATTACAAGTTTCCGGAAATGAGAACATTGGAGTACACACTGCTTTATTCCGATTGCGATAATGATGTCTCTGAACTCTTTTCTTCAAAACTAGTCATTGAATTGATGGCAGAGCTCTTTCCAGGGCTGCATACTATGAAGCCTGACGGGAAATTTAATTTGATCCACTTCAGAAATTGGATGCATTTGCGAAAACTGGACATGTGCCAATTTTATCCGATTGAGCGAACATTTAAATCTGACCAAGGCGGAAAAGGATTACAAATGCTGGAAGATCTTCTCATTTATGCGGAGGACTTTAGCAAAGATCAATTTGAAAGTTTAGTGACTTTGCCCAAACTACGAAAATTATCCTTGCGATACTCGAAATACACCAGCTTAACCCGTATAATTAAGATGCGTGCTAAGGACATTTAGGAAATCGTTTTAAACTGTTTATACTTTCTCGAATTATCGGATATACGAAAATTGGTCAACTTGCGTCAAGTGACCTTAATGAATTTGAATTTCGATGATGATGTTCTCACAAGTGATGATTTTAAAAAAATATTTGGGAGTTTACTTTTACTGGAACGTCTTGATTTGATCTACTCGAAGATTTGGAGCTCGGAAATTGAACTCTGGCAGTTCGTCGACAGTTGTCCATCTCTCAAGATCTTAAACATATCGATCATGGACATGGACGAAGACTTTTTTATTTCCTCAAACAGGTGTACCATGGAAACGGTTCTGAATAAGCGTTTCAGCCCTCTTACTTTATATTCGCGTTTCTCTGGCGAAATCGAGAAGAATTCGCTCATGCTTCAAGCATCCAAAGTTAAAGGTCTCCTTGAGCCCTTGGAGATGAAGTACAGCGATAGGATTAAAGCTATATATATTATTATATTTTTACCCTTTGTCCAATGTCACCTAACGAAGAGAAATTTACTTTTGAATGCTTAAATATTGAAAGTAATTATACAAAAAAAATCATGTAAATTTATTAATAGTTAATTATTAAAAAAAAAATGATTATAAAACAACCTGACAACCCACGACGAAAAACGTAAAAATGATTAAAAACTCACATCTTGTGAAATTTTTTTCCAAAAATGTATTCAAGTTATTTGTTTTATCAATATACGCTAGAAAAAATTCAATAGGATGAACATATAGATTCTACATTGGAATAAATTCACTTTTTCCATATTTTTGCCTATTTTCTTTAAAATTGATTTTCAAAATGGACCGTTTGATTTACGTTAACTGAGTGGAGTAAGATTGTAACATAAACCATTTTAATATATAGAAAAATATTGAAAGTTTAATTTAAAACAAGTTCTAAGAGCTATATATCGGAATATAAAATAAATTTGATGAACAAACTCTTGGAAAACCTAGGTGGAAATCTTGTCACGTTCGCGATGTCACGTTACAAATTACTAAGAAAACTTGTAAAATATATAAAACGGTAGTTACATATCAAAATTATTTCTAAAATGGAAAGCTGCATTATTTTATTATGGTTTAAGAGTATTTTCTTCCGAATTACTCGCCACATTTCGCAAACTTTCGCATTTGTCAAGATGAAGTCGAAAATGACATCCATTTTTGGTCGCGTTCGCGATGCATTGTTTTCTATAAATAATTAAAAAACGACAGGTCTTCAAAGATTGTCTTTTATCATAAAAATAGAGTTGATAAAATGCATTAAACACGTGAGAAAACATTTTTGAAAATGTGAATTTTTGCCATTTTTTTTTTCATTTAAAGTCGTGCGAATGTCGAGTTCGCGATCCTGGAAATACCCATATACTTCACGATTTCTGCTCTGTATCGATAGCTGACAGAAACATATGCGATGATTTAATGTCGATATCTAGACTTTGAGCTCCGAATTCAAATATGCCGCCAGTTTGCAATTTTTATCTAATTGCCAAAGTGAAGATAATTGCAGCTGATTCTAAGCCCACTTTTCGTATTGATCCCAATATCATAATAAAATTCAAAAGTTTTTGTCGTTGTTATGGTTGTATCAATTTTATTTGGAATTGCACTTTTACTTGCCCAATTACAGCAACCAATTAAATGTTTTACAATTTTTTTTATTATTTTCTCCTTTTTTATGCGTTAAAAATGTTGTAGCCAAAAAATAATGTATAGTCATATGATATATAATATATATAGATATATTTATATGCATTTTCATATTTGTATAAATATATTTTAATGCACTTTCTCAATTTGTTTTA
Organism: Drosophila subquinaria; assembly: GCA_037043405.1. Classification (NCBI taxonomy): domain Eukaryota; kingdom Metazoa; phylum Arthropoda; class Insecta; order Diptera; family Drosophilidae; genus Drosophila; species Drosophila subquinaria. Next base: position 493,371 of record JBAMBL010000037.1, on the reverse strand, counting down.
ACGCATTTGAATAAAAATTTTCATTGCACAAATGTGGTTATCAAATTTTAGTCAACTCGATTTTGTTGTAATTTTCTATAGAATTTGTATATAAAATTTTACTAACAATTGCACAACTTCGTCCGCATGATTTATATACATTAAAAATAGCTACATTTATAACATATATGCATGTATATATGTTTATGATTTTATAAGAAATCTATTTATGCTTAAAGATTTTGTTTAAGTAATTTTTATGTTTCGTAAATTCAACTAATTTATACTAAAATGACTCATACATATAATATATTTAATATATAAAAGACTGATGGAAAACAAGAATAGTTATGCCGAAAAATTGCACTACAATGTAAATAAAATAAATTGTTATAATAAGAAAACAAAATCTTTGCTGCAAAGTAAATTATATATCGTAGTTGTTTTCTTATCGGTTTAAACTTAACAAACAATATTTTCTTTTTTTATTATTGGCTCGGAAATTGTTTAATTCGTCCAGGCAACAATCATCTTGTATACTTGGCTAAACATTCATTCAAATTGCTGCTGGTAAACAAAACTTAAAAGCTTAAATGCTGCATATAGACATAGTTCGTTTTTTACATAATCATAATTCATACATATATGAAAAAATATATATGGAATTGTTTTCGATTTTTGTTTTATCATTTGTTATGAAACATATCGTATAAAGGAACAAGAGTCATGCTCAAACAATTCAAAAGACTGCTCCGAATTTTTGGGAAACAGCTCTGAAAAAAGTTCGTACAATCAATCATTATTAAAACATAATGTACATGTCGTTGCTCTTAAATCTTACAGATTTGCTAACGTGGGAACTAAGTCCTCTAGGCCACAGGTGCCCACGCTCTTAAATCATTGCTAAGTCGATGTTTTCTTAGAGCTCACATGCGTTTTTGGTGTGTGTGATTTTTAATAATTTTTTCTTTCTTTCTTTCTGTTTTTCTTTTTTCTATTTTCTTTTTTAAACAATATTATAACGTAGCTTCTATTTAGACGCTGATTAAGTGGGGTTCTTTTGAGCTTGTTGGTTGCTGATCCTTGCCTACTCTATATCAGGTTATATATAACAGGAATGCATGACTAATAATATAAGATACGAACTATAAGTAGCATGATATAGATAAATATATATAAATTTATATATATATATATATATGTGTATAAATTTATATGGTTTCAGTTTTGCGCATATGGGCTACTAAATCTTAAGAGAAGGTGGCAGGGGAATTTGGGGAATGTTTACTGATTTGATTTGATTTGTGCTAATCAAAAGCCAAATTTTAAAATTGCTTCGTTAATCAAAGACAATTTGTTTATAAACTGATAAATTCTTAGAAAACTTTCACTCAACAGTCGCCTACATACATATATGTGTGAGTGCTTGTACAACAAAAAATAAAAATAAAAAATATCTCTCGGGCAGGCAGGCAAAACTTGAACCATTTGGCCACTTTATGTGGGCCTAGTTCAGGTTTAGGACTTTTTCACATTGTGCTTGCTAACTAAGGCCTGCAATTTGTGCAGCTGACTAAGTAGATTGGCATTGGTCTCCTCCAGTGACTCGAGGCGTTTTTTATAATCATGATTTTCGGTAACCAAAATTTCCACGCGACGCTCCAATTGATCCATATACTCTTTCTTTTTACGACGACTTTCCTGAGCGGAGATCTGTTGGATGAAAATTCAAATTAGATTACATTTTCTATTAAATAATTTAATTATATATCGAGCACCTAATGTGAAAATAACGTGACAGTTTTTAAAAAAACGATATTTTTGAATTTTCTTTTCTCAACAAAATTACTAACGTTAAGTTCATAAGTTCCAAACGCATCTTAACTCCAAATTATATGAATATTATTTATTTTATGATACGTAAAATTTCCGTTAATATATTTCATATTTTGTATTTATAGAAAATATTTATTTTTATTTGTATGTAACTTCTCCTTGATTCCAGCTATTTTTAAAATATGGTTCGACCAACTATAAAATGTAAGAAATAAAATATTTTTGATTTTGACTTTTTCGAATTTTCCTTTCATATTTTTTTCCCAAATTTGTATTTTCTAATAACATTATTCCTTATTTTAGGTTCCTAGTTTTTATTTCCATTGCTTCTAACTTTGATTCCCTAATTTTTATATTTGTAATATTTGTTTTTTTCGTTTACGTTATTGTCGCGATTAGGGCTCGAAATGTTTACACACCTTATTTTTAATTTTGCGTCGAATTTTCTTAAGTGACTTTTCTTCGGCTTTGGTCAGTGGCAGCTTCTGTGGAATGGGATAACCCTCGGCTAGAAGCGTGCGTTTCTCCTCCTCTGTTAATAGCAGGGTGCCCGTTGAGCCTTTCTATAAACCGAATATAAAACGATATTTAGATATTGTTCCTTAATAATTATATTTCAAGATTAATTACCGGCTGCGAGCTGATCAACGGCGTATGTATGGGTTGCCTCGTCGATGTTGCAGCAGCATTCGAGGCTCCGTTGCTGCTTGCCGCTCGTGTCATAGCAGCAGCAGCGCGTCGCGCGTTTCCATTGTTAACGGAATCACCATTGGCTGCATTGGCAACATTGGCGGATATCGAAACGGAAGCGTTCGGCGACAGTGGCGCATACAAATGCTCCGGCGACAAGTTACCTTCGGAGTCATCGCTGGGCAGAGAGGAGGGCGGCGTTAACGGTATACCATACGCGTGCGATTTACCCGAACTGCTGCTGCTGCTGCCGGCCGCATTTTGTTTCTCACTCTTGATGGCTATCTTGGGCAGCATAAGGCTTTGGCTGCTCTGGCCAAGCAATAGCTGATGCTGCTGGGATTTTATGAGGCTGTTGCTGCTCGCGGTAAGCAAAAGGCCACCGTGCTATTGATTGGAAAGAAAAAAAGAAATTTAATTCGAGTTTTTGGCGGCTCAACTTTACGGAATGAAAAATCGGGTTAAAATCAATACAATATCATGAGATTTTCATTTTAATGCATTCATTGTGACTAGTGCTTTTATTTTAAGTAATCTTATGTACTTTAGCGCTAGGAAGAAAAACGAATAAATACAAAATACAAATACAAAAGGGTGCCTAAAATTCGGTAATTTCAAATTTTCTTAAGCGATTTTTTTAATTAAAAAATAACTGGAATTTTTCTCTTTTATGCATTTAATTGTGTATTACCCTAATTGAATTTAGAGTAACTTTTTCCCACCAAAATTGTATTTAAAACTTTTTAGTCCGTTTCAACTAATAATAATATTTATAATCTGATTCTGGGTTTTCCCTAACCAAATAGAAATTTTGCGAATACCCCCAGTCTTATTATTATTTACTCTTTTACACATTATTTATATTAAATTAAAATTAAATTTCTTCTACTAATATTTTTTGATCCACCCAACAAATGTTGGATCATTTACACTAATGACTTTTAATTTCTTTTTTTTTCAATTTAAATTTAGCTTTATTTTAAAAATACTTTTATAAATACTTTAATAAACAAATAAAGAAAATAAATGTATATCGCTTTTCTCAATTTGGTTTTTCCCCAGACTTCAGTAACTTCATTGTCCAACTTGTATTTTAGAATAAATTTTGATGTTATTTGTGTGGGATCCTGTAGCCTAGATGTCTAAGTTCTCGACGTTAGCTATTTCTATGTTCTTTGTTTTACCTTTTGGTCAAAGAGCAGCTCTGTTTGTAAATTAGCCAGATTAAGGCTCAGCTGATGAGCGCTGCTGTTCTGTGAGTTTGGACTGGCGGGGCAGCTGGAATCGGGCGACATGGGCTCATCCTTGATGACCGCATCATCGATCTCAATGTCCGAGCAGAGATCCGGTGATATGCTGCCCTCTCTGGCTGATGACGCCGATGAGCTGCAATCATTATCGTCGTACATCTCCGACAAATGCTGAGGCTGCTGAAAATGCTCCAATGCTTCAGCGTTCATGCTATTGTTTCCATTGCTGACGCTGTTGCAATTCTGTTGCACCTCGCCATGACCACGAGCAAGGACTGTGGTCGCTGACATGGTCGCCAACTCCGTGATGGCTGTGTGTAACGCGGGATTAACGCTGGTGCTGCTCATGCTCAGCATGGCGCTGCTGCGGCTATTTCTTGCGGGCGGGTGTAGTGTGAGGCATTTTGGATCAATGGTGATGCGCCCGTTGCCTGAGTAGCACTCGTCATCCATGTCTGCAAAAGTGGGAACAATACAATATAGTAAAATTCACCCTATTTGTCGATTCATTTTATACAAATTAGTTTTATATTTTTGATAAAAAAATTTCAAATAAACCTTTAGAAAATATTTTCATTCAATTTTAATGTTACATTTTTAAAAAACTAAAATTTCAACAATTGAATAGAATATAATTTTTTGATAAAAATTGAAACCAGGAAAAATTAAATGCTGGAACTGGATTTATATAATATAATAAAGATAAGAAAAAATTATCTTTTTCAGCTTTTCTCATTCAGTCAGATAACTTTGTCGTAATCAGGGTATCAAACCAAAAATAATATCGGGTTCCGTTACGGTTTAGGTTTTGGGTTTTCGGTTATCGGTTTCGAAAAATTTTTGTATATCGGTTACGCAACGATTATCGGACTTTTAAATGTTTCGGTTTAAAAATACCGGTTTAATTTCGGTTCATAATAGTATTATGTAAAATGTTAAAGACATGTAAATTTGAAAAAAATATTACAAATCTCAAAAACTAAGATCTTTTTTTTTTAAATCAATATACATATTAGAAAATAAATCAATTTAATTTTTAAAACCAGGATTACAACTTAATAAGCTTGTAAAATTGTATGCTTGGTCGAACCGAAATTAACCGTTATATATGAATCGGTTTTTTGTTGAGGTATTATTTAAAAGTTTATTTTCAACAAAGGTATGAGTTACGGTTAAAAATTTCAATCGGTTGGTACCGGTTCACCGGCTCCAGATCGTTATATATTTTTTTAAACTAATATTTGCGATCCACGTTTGTAACTTGATCAGCAAATAAGAACAACCAACATTTGATAACATTATTTAGCAAATTATTGGTGTAATTATTATGTTAAGCTATTTAATAAGGATATGCAATTTCTTCACAAAAAAAAAAGAAATAAAATGATGCCATTTTTCATATCTCTTGTTTTTTTTTTGATTACTCATGACGTCTAGATTCTTGTTTACGTCTAAAGTCACAAACCACATCAAATAATTCAATATGTGAGCAAATATTTTGTAGACTAACCTACTTTTGTTTCATAATTTTTATTTATTTTTGTGTTTTTTTTTTCTATTTTATCGAGCTGAGTTATTTAAGACAAATATTATACAACAATTTGATATTCTTTACTGTAACTATACAAAACGGGCCCAAACATTGGATCACGTCAGCAGAAGCTATTGCCAAGGCACTTGTGTTTGCACATGATATTCTGTATTCTGTACAATGTATGTATGTTCTGTTGTTTCAGCTACGTCTCCCTCTCTGAATACTCGTTTTCATAAATTTTAATTTTATTTACACAATTGTTGTACAGTTTTCATCAAAATTACAAATAATAAAACAGCAAGAAACAGGCCAGTCAATTATACATATAAGTACAAATAAATGTATATATGCATAATATGTATAGGGGAATATTACCAACAACAACAGTAACAATAACAATAACTGATATCGCGTCAAAGTACAAAATTTCATGCACGAGTACTACGTTAAATTGCTAAATGCTACCGCGACAGTACAAAAAACACAGAACACACTGTTCAACTGTTTTTCCATGTTGTTGTTCACTATGTACATGGCCTAAATTTACAATGGAGCCACCAACTGGCAACTGTATTTGTCTTGGCTTTAAAGCGCAGAGCAAATTAAAAAAAAAAACAGGAAAAAAAACGTTAACGTAACCGTTATCAAAATTAATCGATAGCATTTTGAAGACGAAAATAACCCTTATGCTTGAATCGATTTCTTAACGGTTATTTCGGTTAGGATAATTTCGATTTTTGGGTTTCGGTATAATAAAAAAGTTTCGTTTCGGTTACGGTTACCAATTTAAATTGGTTAATACCGGTTAACGGTTTCGGTTATGGCTACGGTTTAAATCCCTGCCTAGGAATACGTACCATCGATCTTGGCCTGCAGGCTTTTTGGTGAATCGGGCAGGGAATCACCATCGCTGTTGAGACTATAGGAATGCTCCGTTTTAATTGGACCAGTGCCGTTAAGCAGCGCATCGGAGATGAGCTTGTCATGGAGTATTACGGCTGGATCCTTGACATCACGATCATAAAACCAATCGTGCATATCATGATCACTGCTTATTTTCAAGGATTCCGTCTGTAAAAATAGAATTGGAAACAAATAGAAAAAGTAATTAGTAAATGTACAAATGAAATATTGTCGCACTCGTGCTGCACAGCGATAGCACGCTTATATAACAGTGGAAATATATTTGTGCAAACAAAAAAAATAAAAACAAAAAAAAAGAAGAAAAATACACTAACAATAATTTAAAAGCAAATCGCACGAAATGCTGGCACACGTAAAACCCAAAACGCAGCGATACAGATACACGACCCATGCAGATAGCTCAAAAAAGCAACAACAGTTCTAAAGTACCTACATATATGAAATAAACAATATTATTTAAAAAAAAAAGACCGATAGATCGGCTGCCGACAGGCAGCCTTGCATGCGGTGCGAGGTATGTAGTATATTTTTGTTTGTCAATCTTATCAAAGACGACAGCGCCTCCTATCGTACCCTTGAAATTCTCATAGATTCAAACAAAATAAAAATAATAGCAATTTCAAGTTATCATTATGAAACGTATAAGAACTAAAGTGGGAGCTGCAAATGGAATGAGAATATGTATATGCATGTGAATGTAAACAGCTTAAATGTTTTCAATGCTTTAAATGTTTTCAAATGAGCCGCCATTTGGTGGCATAGAAAATGCACCACATCGATTTATCCTTTCAAGTTGGACTATCGATAAATGTGTCAAGGAAACGGTGCACAGTTCATCGGAATGAATGCAAAATTTTGCAAGGCTTGCAAAATCAATTAGTTATAGAAAAAAGAAAACGAGTGTGTAATAGATTAATTAATTATATTTTTAAACAGAGCGCATTTAGTGGTGTCGTGAGCGTGATTAGTCGTCAACAACCTTGAATAACAGCCATGTGCATGATGATGAGCTTGTTGTTGTTGTGGATGAGCACAAATGCGATTTTGCAACAAGTGTTTGTTTGTTGTTTGCCGCTCGGCGGGAACAAGTTTGCTTCTTCTTCTTCTACTTTTGCACTGATGACCGAAAAAATATCCAGAATGAGAAATTTGGTACGTACATATTTTAAAGCCCGATGATGTAATCTCGCAGTGTGCCAGTTCTTGTCAAATATAAAGCAAAAAAAAAAACTGCTTGAATTTACTTAATTGCTGTAAGCAAATCTACGGCTATAAATTGTTGACCCATATAAAAGCGACACTTTCTGTTTGTATGCATGTACATACATATGTATGCATGTATATCTTGTAGATTTACAAATGTATGTATGTATGTGTGTACAAATGTAGAATGATAAAAGTGCATGTAATTACGCTTTGCTTTAAAAACCCATTAGTATGTAAAATATGTTTTTTTTTTTGCCTTTAAAATGTTCACATTCTAAGCCACACTCAAATGGAAATCCAGTTTTGGCCATAAGAAAAAGGGAACGTCGCCGTCGCCGTTGCTGTCGCGGGCATGGCCACAAGTGAGTGCCTGTGTGCATGTGTATGTGTCTGTTTGTCAGCCGGCTTGCGTGTCGCGTCAGGTACGATTCTCTCTTGTCTCTCTGTCTGTCCAAGTCTCTCCGAATGCTTCTGTGTGGGTCTTCTTTCAAGCTTACCACTTATTCGTACTCGGCACATAAACTTAAACATTGATTACCGTTTGCACGCGTGCATTGTATGTATGTATGTATGTGCATATGTATACATTGGTATGTGCGAGGGTGGATTTAGAAATACCCGTCATGCACAATATGAAGATCATAGGTGATATGCAATTTGTGTTGACATTTACTTAACTTACATATGTGAGAGTCAAGAGAATTCTTCATAGTTTTTAAGTTATGTCGAAAATTGAGGACACTGCAAGGGCATTTTTAATCTTCGTTGTGCCATTTTCCATTCGTTCAAATTGTGATGCGATCAATAATTTATTGCAATTGTGATGTGCTTAGTATCGATAGATAATCGCATTCCCAGATTTTATTTTCATGCGTGATCTTAATTATTTGTATGATCCGCCCTCGTTTGCGTGTAAAAGCATACATATAATTGTGCATGTATGTATGTATGTATGTATGTGTAAGAATATCCCTGCACAAGTGCTTTCTCCATATTTTAGCCAACTCTCGGCTGCGGCCAAGAATCGGCAAAGTAGCTGCGGCAGCAGAGAAGCGTAAATAAATTGTGCAAGTGTGTATGTGCGTGCCTGTTTTGTATGTGTACGTGAATGTGTGTTTATGATGAGTTCATCGAACCTTGGAATTGTTGAGAATTAGCAATTCTTGAAAAATGTTACCAAAACGGGCAACATAAACACACAACACATACACACTCATCGGTATACAAAGAAAGAATGAGAGGGAGCGACAGAGAGAGTGTGAGAGAAAGAAAGAGATTTTTTGAGGGGAGCTGAATGATGAAAGAAAGCCAAGAAGAGACAGCAAAAATAAAATCGCTCACAGGCATTTGCTGCTGTCTTGCCGAAGCTGCCTGTCCCCCTCCCTCTCAGCTGTTGCTGACTGACTGTAACTGTGACTGTTGGTAGATCGTAGCATGGCGGCGCTGGGGGCACAGTTACTGACAAATCAAAGTTGTGGAGCATCGCTGAGCATTATTCATTGCTGCACGTTTTAGATGTTTTTCAGGTGTTCGTCTAACGTTCGATGAAAGCCGCTTTGGTGAAATGCCAAGGGCGACTACTGACAAGTCAAGTGCCCCATGCACTCAAGTGTCTAAACTCTTAAGCCACAAAAAACGCTTAGGCAATAGCTTAAGTATCTAATGATCATCTGATCATTATCGTTCAAATCGATTGTATTGTGCGAGTACTAAGCTATCGCTGCTATCGATGACAAACCCGTTATCGATGCAAATGAGCACCTGTTGCGCTGCTCACTTCACGTGTGTGCGACTTTGATGAGAACTTTTCCACATTTTCTTTGACTGCACTTTATTTCGAAATCGAAATCTATTCAAAAACAAGACCAAATGAGCCGCCCGAGGGTATTTCTATTTTACATACATATCTCGACGGCATTTGCATATCGCCTTCGTTCCATTATACAATTTTATTCAAATTTTTCGTTGTCCCAGCAAGAAAAAGGGTGTTAAAGACAAAAGGCAAAACAAAAAAAAATACACACAAAAAAAAAAATACAATTTCATAAAAATAATTAAACTGGTTATAGTTTTTTTTTTCTTTCTTCACTTTGGTTTTTGTTGGGGTTTTGTCTATAGATATTTCGATTTTTTTCGCTTGCTCCACAAATTGGATTGATTAAATAATGTTGCAACAAGCGAAAACCTTTCACATTTATAAAAATGCAGTTGTGTGTGTCTGTGTGAATGTGTTTGTATGCTTGTACACGTGTACTTATGTTTGTGGGCATACAACACACACTTAAAGTACATATGTATCGGTTTTCTTTGTGTTGTGCACAGCATTTATAGTTGCTCTTTATATCTTTTCAATTTTATGCTTGTCTGTCCCACTGCCGCCTTTCTGCTTCTTCATTTTCTTCAACATCATCATCATCATCGTCATCGTCATCATTATCATCGCTGTAAAGTGAAAGGTGCTCCCACAATTCAAAAATGCTTTTTAACTTGAAAAATTGCTACGCTTTGGCTTGCGCTTTGGTTTCTTATAACGAACGATTTGCGTTTTTATTTTCGGCCTGGCAGTCGAAAAAAGCGTGGTAAACGGTAATTGGTAAACGAAAAGTGGCCTGAAAAGAAAGTGGACGAACAGAAGAATGCTAAATGGTGGCAACCCTACCCCGTTGTCTACCTTTCAAATTCCGTTCATAATTAAGTTTCCAAATTTTAGGCAATATTTATTTTTAGTTCAAGATTAAGATTTTGGTTAATTTTTTAGTTTTTAATTATTATAAAAAATTGAAATTGAATATTTAGAAAAAAAAGAAGTCATATTTTATAAGTTTAAGCATTAGACTAACAACCTGCACTAAAATTATTTTATCTCTTTTAGTTTAGACTTTATAGAAATAAGCTGTAAGCCACTGTATATACAAACATTCATATCTTTTTAACGATCACTAAAATTTTTAATACCAAAAACCATAACTTTTAACTAATTACTAGAAATTAGTTTTAAAATTGTGTATTCAAATATTCGAAAGTGAACGTCAAAAACGATCGATACTTGAGTAACAATCGATCGAGCTGAGTTAAAAATCGATAAGTTCACTTAAGCGACGATCGAGCTAAGATAAAAGTCGATAAGTTCACTTTGGCGATTAATTGGCCTTGTTGATGCCACAACACATTACGTATACGACGTGTTGCAACCCCTATGCGACCCAAAACCCAATTGGCAACAAAACAGTAGCCAAATGACGTGTTTCGCCTTATTTGCAGTTATAAATAAACCCAAATAGGTATAATAATAGCAGCCGGTACACACAAACACAACCTTACTGATATCGCGGGGGCGTGCGTCCTATGCGGGTTTTAGCCTTATCACCAACATGCATATGGTAGGTCTGTGTATTTGAGCGTACTATGTGTGAAAATGAAGAGAGAAGTGCGCAAGCAGTGAGACGCCCTGACGTAAAAACCACCCGCCAGTTAACCAATTCGCAGTGTCAGACAGCTATTCAGTAAAATACGTATTTGCAAAAAAAAAAAAGAAAAGAAGGAAATGTGAAAGTTGCGAATGGTTGTGCACAACCCACGCAGAGTAGAGACTGAAGACCCAGTTGCCTTAGATACCCAATTGGAGGCGCTGGCGTGTGTCCTAATCGCATTTTGTGGCATTGTGGTTGCGCTCTATACGCTTACGGTGTTAAAGTGGCTAAAAGTGGTTGACTTTGACGCCTTTCAAAAAACCAACAGAAAATTCAACAAAAAAAAAAAATGAAACAAATTAAAAGACAGAGTGAAGAGGCCATTAGACGGAAGCAACAATTATGTAGATCAGTGCACATAATCAGCATACGATTCGATGGCAAAACGAATTGATCAAGTGAGCTTTGTTAGATGTTGACTGGTGATTCACTTAGGAACATTTATAAATATTGACTCATTTAATTGGCCGTGCTTATATGGCATTGACATTGTGATTGTGGGAAAATAATAACTTGATAAGCTGAACTTCTTCAAGTTTAATTGAAAAAACAACTGGATACCAAACACAGTACAATCAAAAAAAATGTATCTATTTATGAACAAAAACAAAAGAAAGATCTATTCAAAGTCGTAAAAATAGCCTGGAAAGCAGTATCATCGGATATATAATTGAATATCCTTAATGAACAAAGGATTCGCAACGAAATATTAATTTAACATTTAATTTTTTATTTGTAAATTTCTGAATTCCTTAAGCTTATTATTATCAATAATAAAAATATTAACAATTAAAAAATACCAAAAAAAAATAAATAAAAAACTTTGTTTTCAGTTAAAAATTATCATTTGAAAAGAATGACTCGAATAAATGACTCCATATAAATAAATCAAGTCTATTTTAATATATGTTCATATGTCCTGATTGGCATTATCCAAAAGTAATAACCACTCTCGAAAAATCAAGTCCATTTACACTTTCAACTATAAATAAAAGCTGCCTTATGGTCGGTATTCCTTTTCAATCCGCAACTTAAAGCCCAAGCAACTGTCATTACTTGTTGCATACCCGGCTCCTTTAATGAGCCCCAACTGTTGCACAACTTGTTGTCATCAACGCTTGCTGTTACACTTATCGTATAACACTTCATTAACAAAACAATATGGTACGCCCACGCAACAGAGGGAGAACTACTAGAATAGTGAGAAAGTCACCCCTCTTTAGCCGCATCACATCCGCACCACGTACATACATATTATAAATTCAATCTATGAATAATTCACAGAGAGCCTTCAACTCCTGCCTGACATTGACGTCAAAAGTAAACTAAACAGCTGCTCGCTTGCCGGTCCGGCCGCCCACATGCAAGCGCATTTAAGAGAGTGCAAAGAGCATGAGTGCTAAAAAGAGAGCAAACCGCAGGCAGGCAACAGCTACAACAACAAAAACAACAACAACAATAATTTTCAATGTGCGCATCCTGCACTGCGCAGCGCGTGTAAAATTCGCATGAATGGACGTGTGACTCAATGAATAGTGGGGGAGTCGTCTCTCTAACTGTAATACGATGATACTACATTTGTGTATGTATATGTATGTCGTAGTGTTCGTGTGTGTGTGAGTGTGTGGACAAATTTAATTATGCGCGCTTTTGCCATATGTTTGAACTTTTTTCATAGAAATGTGCCACTAACAAAAATTTGCAATGGGGCCATCGTCGCAAGTTTTATGATATTTTTTTTTTTTTTGGCATTCGCTTTGTATTTTTTAACCTGTTTTTGCAGATTGCAACGCTCCACTCTATTCCGCTTATTGGAAATGTCAAAGTTAAGCAATACATACAGACATACACAAACAGAGTCACTCACACACACACATATGTAGATAGATACATAGATATTGTTTTACTTAATAGCATATTGAAAGTATCCGTGGCTCGAACTAGTTATTCAAATATGCTGAGCGACCGTCTCTGTCTCTTGAGACACTGTTGCCAAGCACGTTTTTCAGTTTTGTGGGTTCTCGTGTGCATTTAAAATAGCGGCTCGTTGCACTAAGCCGTTAGAAATTGAACATAACCTCAAACGAAACACACACACACACACAAACCAATGCACATTTGCATTCACTCGGTTAACTGTTCTATGTATGTATGTATGTATGTTATGGCTGTTGCCGTACAGGAAAGGGTGTCAAATTGAATTGGTTAATAACATTATATACGGCTCATAGAGCTAGCAAAATATATGTAGTTGCCAATCTTTTGCTTATATAAGCGAAAGTTGTATCAAAAAGCGTTGAAATGTAAATTATAGCTGATTTTTTTCTTTTTCTTTGTTTTTATTTTGCTTTTTTTTGCTTTTTTCTTGTGTTGGCCACTCTCAATGGTAAAATGGTAAGTTAAGTAAACTTGCTGACTTATTAACTTGAACTTGTTTGTTAGCGCTGCAATTTTCTTCTCGACTTGACTTTTGGTCTTACCAATTTTGCCCCGTTCGAGAGTCAAGTCTGCTTTGGCTTTTTTCTTTCTGGTCAGCATTCTTTTGTGAAGGCGACCGCTGCTTTTTTTTTGGCTTTCGTTGACCCAAGGTAATAATTGTGACTGGGTTTCTTTCGTTAAATAAAAAATAAAATAAAAAGAAACAAGCGGAATAGGCTATAGTCGAGTTTCCGACTGTAAGATGCCCGTTACTTGTTTAAATAAATTTAAAATATTTTGTACTGCATAGCTTTAGGCATTTACATGGCTTGAAACTTAAATCAGCCATTACTACCGTTCTATTTGGCCGATCTTGATGCGACTAAGTAGGATGATAGCTAATAATGAATTACTAATAGTCTCTAGTGCTTATTTGTATGTACGGATTACACACTTATCAAGTAAATGTAAACTTTGTTATTGTTAAAAAAAAAACCCATTTTTACCCCGCCAAGCCTTTTAGGCCTTGGCCATATCGACTTGGCTGTTGGTGCTGATCAAGAATATGTATACTTAATAGAGTCGGAGATGCTTCCTTCTCCCTGTTACATACATTTCTCTAATGCAATGTACCCTTTTACTGATTTTTGAAGTAACGGGTATAAAAACTGAAACCGAAACCGAAAGAATAGTATCGAAAACAGTCCTATTTCTATAGTGAAATGCAAAATTGCTGAAGATTGCTTTTAGGACAAACTCAAAAAATACATATTTCCTGTTTCCTATCCAATCCGGAAGATTGACTTGAAGCTCTCTCGTGTTAATAACCCCTTCATAACATTGTACGACTAAATCTAGTAGCATGTGTACTAGTATATGTAGAATGTATGTATGCATACAAGATTAATTTGAAAGCTGTCTAGCGTGACGTTTTGTTTCCAAGCAACAACTTGTGCTCTAATCGCTGAAAACAAATTGTGAAAATAGAATTTTAGCTTCCAGCAGCAATATGTCTTGTTGGTCCTTATCAATAACAGTGGACTACCAGTCTAACGAATTCTGAATACTTGGCATTACGGTCTAATGTAGTCATATTTTGTCTATTCATAGATTTCAACTTCAATTAATTACGTAATTTGTATAGGATCTAAGATTCAAATCGAGATAACAGATGTCAATGCGTGTTTTATATAAATAATAATATAATTAAAGTTGACAACAGAAAAGGTAAACTAAATTCTACAGCTGATATATTAATAACTATTATTATATTAAATTAGTGGACATAAAAATAATCCATTATAATCACATAGTAGTTCACATTTCCACATTTAAATTTAGTTTAAGTGAAAGTAAAAGTAAAATCATTTTAATATCAGTAAATACCATTTATTGATACCACAGCAGATTACTTTAATCTTATATTCTATATCTGCTTTCTAAAAGAATTTCCAAAAAATATAGTCCTTATCTAAGACTTAAAAATATTTATTATGATCTCTTGAGTTTGAAATCTGAACTAGATGACATAGGCAAAACCAATTCTAAATTGGGAACTGCACTAAGAATTTGGATTAATTTTTATAGCTTGTAAAGAAAATGCCCAAAGCTGAGTGGAATTTTTTAAGTACAGTTTACCCAAATCTAACAGACATCTCGTTAATGAGATTGGTAAAACTTATAGCCTAAAACTTAGCTTTTCCAGATTTTATTTATTTTGATCACTTGTTTAAAGTTTTTAAAACTACCCCAGGTCGAGTTATTTCTCAGAACGTGTGTAATTATTCAATATTGTTGAAATAATCAATAAATATATGAAATGTGATGTGCTGCTGACACAACAGATAAGGGGAGCACTTGAAGAATTATGATTGCAACAGCCTGGGGTTTTTATATATTTCTATAAAGTGAGAGATTGCGATGATGAGAACGGTATACGAACAGGTTCTGGGATTTTTATTGATAAATATTGGTATTTCACTTTTATTTTCAATAAAATTCCAATGAAGGGATTATCTCTCCGCCGTTGTTGTTTTGCATTGAGCTTAATTCTCCTGAATAAAAAATAACAATAATAATTCGAAGTAACTTTAGTTACGCTTGTCCCAAAGTCTACGAAATGGGCGCGAAGCGTAATCAAAACTATTGTGAGGCCTTATCTGGCATTTGGCTCTCCCTTGCTTTTGGGCTACAAAATATAATTTCTGATAAGATTCTTGATATGCACGCCACAAAAGACTTCTCAAAAATTCAGCCCAATGATAATTTAAATTTTTAAATACAACTAAATGGTCAAAATGAGAAAAACAATAAAGTGAAGTTGCTCGATATGAGAAACTTGTGTTTACGGTCATTTCAATAAATATTTATGTGTGCATGTACTTTTGTGTGCTTAGACTTGATGATCATAAAACCCCCCCACACACACATACATAGAAAGAAAGAAACCGTAATGATTCTGACGTAATCGAGGGCGCACGCCCCGGCGTTCTGCTTACGGCGGGAAAAAATTGCACGCGCGTTTTTCCCGGGAATCTTTTTTGTTATTCGCCTGAGCCTATTTCGGTCTGGCGTCGCGTCGCGTCCGTTGCCGTCTTGGCTGCATTATCTCGCTCAGTAATGACACTGACAGCCCAGAGGTTTTGTCAGTTTAAAGTGCAGCGGCAGGCAAAAAAATACATACCAACAACTACATTCAACAGAAACAAAAGTCATTAGTTACTTTGCATTTGGCGCAGCTGATAGCGCAGTGCGTCTTATCACTTGATTGTATGTGTGCGTGTGCGTGTGTGTCTCTCAAATAGATTCTTTGCTGTCTTTTGTATTAGAGTCTGGTCGTAGTACTCATAAATGTTACGCCGACAGCGGCAGAGGCAGCAACAGCGGCAGCGACGCTTCCTCGACGGCGACATGTATTCATTACTGTTTCCGCAGCGATAAGCAGGTCTCACAAATGAAGCTCACAAGAGAGAAGAGAGAAGGAACAGCAACAGCAACAGAACATACTCTCACATGTACATGCCTTTCATTATATTGAAACTGTTGTTGTCGGTTTGTTAAGGGGGAGGGACAGGCGAATTTCGCTCGCTAATGATACATTTCTTCTTTTAATTTCTTGGAAAACTCTAATTATCACTATCAGACAAAACACTTACGTTACGCCAGCTAGAAATAGTTACTGACTTTTCGACTCTCCTCTTATCTAACGACCATGTAAATGATATTTTTGAACATAAAAAATCACTAAAAAATTGTTTATTGATACCCGTTTTTCATTCCCATTGACAGTCGCCCAATCCTATTCCCGTACGTACGTAAGTAGCAATCGTAACTGTCAGATAAAAAACCTTGGGACCCTACCTACCTATCATATCGTAACATTTTGCAAAACTTACGCGCGTTCTCCTCAATAAGCGAGAAATCAAATCGAAATAACAGAATACATATATTGAGAACAGGGTGTGTGTGTGTGTGTATTGAGTTGTATATCATTTCATAGTTGGGAACTCTGTTGGTAGTAGCGACAAGAGTGTCGATTAGATTTGGCTTTTGGTGACTGGCAAAGAGACAGACATATAGACACTTTTATTATGCTGTTTTATGAGACAGGTTTTTATATTTGAGGGGCCTTTCCAGGTCTCTTGTAAAGCCACTGCTTAATATGCAGGCACGAAGATCACTTTGATCCGAAAGGGAAAATGAAACTACACAGAGTCTCTCGCGACTGTATATACTAAAATACAGTAGACAGACATAACGAAACAAAAAAATTAAAACAAAAAACGTTCAACAATTTCTCCTCTCATGGCGTATAATTTGTTTTCTCTATTCTGTAGCTGCACTCACTACTTTAATTTCAATTCAAATCAGTGCACGTTTTTGGTTTTGTTTTACAATTGAGCCCACTGATAAGCATTTGTAAACTTAATGTGGGTCATTAATGTGTTTTTGAAATGCAATGTTATTAACTTCAAATAATTATACATATATTATATTTTGTTTAATACACTTTAAAGTGGGAATTAAATCGAAGCTTTGAGGCTCTTTTTAACGATCTATAAAGCTTTAATGTGCTTTATATTCGAAATTGAATACTGCGAATTGAATTCTGCAGTTTTGCCGATCTCTTAAGATTTACGTAAACATCTTTAAATTTAATTTAGTTTAATACACTTTAAAGTGGGAATTAAGTTGAAGCCTTTAAGCTCTTGATGTTTACTGATTCTTGCAACGGATCTACAAAGCTTTAATGTACTTTCTATACGAAATTGAATACTCTGGAGATTTGCCAATCTCTTAAGATTTACGTAAACATCTTTGAATTGAATTTGAATTTAGTTTAATACACTTTAAAGTGGGAATTAAGTAAAAGCTTTTAATCATCTGATTCTTAGAAAGTATATACAAAGCTTTAATATACTTTATATTTGAAATTGAAAAGATGACTCTGCAGATTTGCCAATCTCTAAAGATTAACGTTAACATCTTTGAATTGAATTTAAATTTAGTTGATGCTTTTAATCTCTTGTCGTCTTGTGGATCTTTAAAGGTTAACCTAGTCTTATTATACAAACATTTTCGACATATCGTATCACCAGGGAACATTAAAGTAAATTAACACAAAAGCTGATAAAGTTTTCACTGGATAGAACCATAAATAGAACTGGTTGCTTGCTTTGCTTACCGGATCTAAATCGGAGTCCCATATATCTTTAAGGTCGCCATCGTAGAATGAATCCATATTGAGGTTTATTTTGCGCTCTAAGAACTTTTCAGGTTTTTTTTGTATCTTTTTCTTTTTTTAAGCTGATTTTTTTGTGGTGTTTGTTCCGACTTTCGTTCCACCTGGTTGCAGTCACACAATTTCTTATATATATAAATATATATAATATTTGTTGCTTAATTATTCTCAAGACTCTTTTCTTTTTCCCCTCTTCGTTTACTTAATAGATTTTACAAATAAATTCCTTTTTCCCATAAGCAGTTCTGGACGCGCGTCTTTATAACACTTTTTAGGGCGAAACCTGTTGATTCCAGAGATTGTTTTCACTTGACATTGTTAAAGTCTCTCTATTTGTGTGTTTGTGTGTGTAGCGCGTGTATTTGTGTATTGGTGTGCGAACATATGTATGTATGTATGTTTAGTTCTAACTTGGTTTACAACTTGTAGCTGGATTTAACTTGTTGCACGCGTTTTTGTTGGGGGTTTTTTTTTTGTATACTAGTTGTTGTTTGGTAATTATATTTTTAATGATTTTTATCAACACAGTTACAATTTTCACTAGCTTTTCATAGAAAATAGTTATTAATTATTTATCATTGTGAATTTGGCGTTTTGTTGGTTGTTGTTATGTATTTTATTTTGATTTGAATTTTTGTGTTTGAGACAGCAGCACTATATTTCCATATGGCTGGGCATTGGTCATGTATAATAACATTTAAAATGTGTAGTTAATATCATTAACTTTTGCCGCTATATAATTTAATTGTATATGGTATATATAATTAATATTATTTTATATATATATGTACATATATATGTGTGTTGTATTTATGATGGTTAGCACAATTAGAATATTGTCCGTAGTGCGACTGCAGCCAAAAACGGTACTAAACTAAATGTCGGTGAAATTCTTGTGAATGCGAACGAACTGCCAGCAGCAGCCTCAGTCGTTGACGACGTCGCTGTCGTAGACTCGTTCAAGCAATTGCTCGCTCTCTCTCTCATATACACACACATACACACCAGCATATGCAGAGTCAAAGCAAAGAGCGCAGTGAATGACTTAATGTACTTGTAGGTGAGAGCTCCCTCTGACGCTCACTATATAACAATGCCGGTTGCCGGCTTGCGTTTGGCTCTCTTAACATAACTTTCACGCTCTTTTTTTTCTGTTTTTCTTTGTAAAGTGAATGTAAGCAGGCGTCGTTCGTTGTTGTCGTCGCGTCGTCGTCGCCGTCGTAAGCCGGCTTTGACGTCAAGTCAAGTCTTGGAGTATAAGAAAAAAAAAACAAGTTTCTTCCGACGTTGACGTTGCTGCCACTGCTTCTGCTGCTGCTGCTGTTGCGGCAACATTTGTTAACCTGTTTTTTATTATAGATTTTTTGTTGGTATTTGATTTGATTCCCCCCCTCGCACGTCACGCTCTCTCTAACTCTCAATCTCTCTCGCTCTCTCTCTGCCTCTCTGTACGCTGTGGCCGGCTTGAGCGCTGCCGCTTGGCAACACTTTGCGCTGTTGCTGCTGCTGTTGATCTTGTCAACTTGACCAAGTTATTTGAACTATGCGCATGTGCAGCCCTGTCTAGCTAGCTAGCCAAGCCAGCCAGTTAGCCAGTTAGCCAAGCTAAAGCAAGTCAGCTAGCTTTGTCATTTGAAGGCTGTTTGGGCCCGGCTGCAGCGACGTCAGCGCTAGCAGCAGCAGCAGCAGCAGTGGCATAAAGTGAATGTACTTTCAAACCAAAGATCCGGTTTAAGCCAGGCACAGATACAGCCATGATGACGACGTTTTCACAAATGCTTGTGTAATACAGATGGAGAGGCAGAGCCTCTATAGATACATATACACATACAGATACAGATACACATGCTTATACATACATGTATGTAACTACATACTTACATGCATATGTACATAGGGAGAGCTTTGGCTACAAATTTGTGTTATATTTGGACAAAGTTAAAATCCATATGTATATCGAATTGTTGGCCAGGCTTACAAGCTTAAAACCGGTCGCCAGTTCGTGATTATCGCACAAAATACAACAACAACAATAGCTACAAAATTAAGAAAAAGAAATACCCCCGGTGCGGTGTACTCCGGGAAAGTATTCGGAATAGTGTGCCTGGTGCCTAGAGGCAAGAGCAGGCAGCGGACACAGGCGTCGTCTTTACCCCAGATCAATGAGCTTTGATAGCTCGGGCAAGACGCCAGCCGCCCCAGAGATCTTTTAATATTTTATGTATATACCGAGTACATATGAATGTGCTTGTGTGTGTGTTTGTGTACAAACGAATCATTGAGAATGTGCATTGTATGTGTTTGTATGGTCTGTGCATGTATTTGTACATTAAATTTCATTTTATATCTGCAACTGTGTGTAATAATTCGTCATGCTGGCCGCATTTGAACCCGCATAGCTGGCCGGGCCGAACCAAATCCGAACCGCACCGGGCCGGGCCCAACACCGCCCCTAATAAGCAAATTACAAAGAAAACAAAAAAAAAAATCCCAACGCTCTTTGCTGCCCTCTCTCTTTTGCTCTCTCACATACATTATGCCTCTGCCAGATCTAACTCTCTTTGTGTTGAACACACTCTCTTCTCAATTTTTTCTGATCGGGCGCTGGCGCTTCAAGTGGTTTTTACAGTTACATAGTATATGTGTATAGACAAAGTGTGGGATAGAGAGAGAGAGGGAGAGATACTTTTGTATCTTACGGCTGGCACAAATATTTTTCGCGCAGCGCCCAAGCCACTGAACATTTTTTTATTATTATTATTTTATATTATTTGATTTGTGAATCACAACAAAAACCCGTAAATATATGGGTGTGAGTTCGTTTTAATGTGTGTGTGTGTATGGCTGCGTTTCACTGGAAAACAAGATACATTACGTGCCTCATGTTGTTGTTGTTATTGTTGTTATTTAGGTGTCGGTGTCTGTTGGTCTGCTGCCTCGTTGTTTGCGATTCGCATGTTGTTTATCTGCAGCAACATTTTAATCTGTACTTCACTTTAGTTTTTTTTTTGTTTTCTTTCAAAAATTATTATTTAGCATTGTGATTAGATTTTGTTTTTGCTGTTGTCACAGAACTGCGTAAAGAGTTGATAATTTAATGACTTCCTCTATGGCACTTAACCAGCTGATCTAAAAGAATCTTTCAACAGAATTCTCATTACTGATATTTCTACTGATATTTCTTAATTATTAATGAATTGAATTTTTCTAATCATTCGAATGCCACTATCTCAAACTAATGTTTCTTGAAAGGTTCCTCCAGTTCTTTTTTTGACTCTGATAAGATAGATTCGATTTCAATTCCCTTAAAAGAAGCTAAATGTATTTTTGAATGGAAAACAAAGGACTGAAGTGTGCCTTAGGAATGTACATAAATGATTTTAAAAAGTATTCCTTTGGGCCTCATTAGCAATTCACAGCGGGAACTACTTATCACAAATGGAAGTTTAGCATAAATTTTGCCTGCCATACATGACATTCATATCTGTTGACCTTTCTAAGCATTTAGACTTTGGGTTTAAAACTGTCTGACAAACCTCACATTAAAGTTGATAAAGTAATTTTCGTTTTCAAATTATTTCTTCTAATTACTCACGCTTAAAGGAATTAAAAATTAAATTTTATTTAAACTGTACATTAAACAATGCTTTTGTTTATTTACTATAATTAGTAGCATCGAAAGCAGCTGTTTCTGTGGCTTTTTGTTTTAATTTTTGGGCACGAGATACCAAAAAAAAAACTGCATAAGAACATATGCCAGATGCTAAAAATATGTACATACATACATGTATGTTTATAATTCTTCATTTTGGAATGATGTTGCTTAGATGGCAGGTGTAATTAGATGAATGTGCGTTGACATCAGTTAATGATATGTACTGCCAACTCCCAAGTATTGTGATAACTTAACATCTTCTGTAATATTTTATCTATACTATTATTATATTAATTTTGTCTTTATTTCTTTGACACAGTTTCCTCATTATCAGATTGTAAAGAGAGTCTCTATTGGCTGCCAAACTTGATAACATATGAATATATTTAGAATGAATTCTTATCTTTGGTTTTCTTGTTGAGATTTTTTAGTAGCTTGAATACTGTTTTTATGGAAATTCTGTTTAAATTCTTATGGAAATAATTGAATTATTTTAACTTTGTTTTTGGATTATGTGTGATGTTTAAAATCTATTTTAACCGTGCTAAATTGTTTTTCTTGACTGTAGATTATTCATATATAGTATTACAGTTTTGCACAAACTATTATGACTATTTAGTCTAATCAAATTGAATAAAGACCTCAGACCTTAAAAATCACTGAAACTATCGAAATAATTTGCAAAATTTAATTTTAATGTGTAATCGTTTAAAATAAAATTAAATTAGGATATTCAAAGTAATTATTGAGATTTATAGGAATATTAACAAAACCAAAAATACTTTCTTTGGTAAAAAATGAGTTATTTTCTTAAAATTATCTTAGGACATTGATGAGAATTGTCAATATCTGCTTCATGGTATAAACATAGAAGTCTGTCATGCTTATTTATTGCTACTTGTATTTTGGAGTTTTGGGGCTGGTCTTAAAATATAAATGTCTTGAAAGCTGTACAATGAAAATAACAGATGCTTGTAAATAAATGTGAGTGTGTGTACATGAGTGTATGTATTATAAATTAAATATACTCGTACAGTTCACTGATCGATCCATC
This sequence comes from Drosophila subquinaria, assembly GCA_037043405.1. Classification (NCBI taxonomy): domain Eukaryota; kingdom Metazoa; phylum Arthropoda; class Insecta; order Diptera; family Drosophilidae; genus Drosophila; species Drosophila subquinaria. The sequence goes on along the minus strand of JBAMBL010000037.1, from coordinate 470,614 downwards.
CATCTACATTCATATATGTACATATGTACCTGTCCATGTGTAAACATACAAACAGATCCGCACCGGCAGACATTTTGCCGACGTCGTTGCCGTTGTCGTTGTTGCCGACTTTACAACTGAGTCTACAAAGCGTGTGCATTGATCAGCCTTTTGTATGGACTCGATCGTGTCTTTTGTCCATAAATACGTTAATACGTTCGTCCATCTGTCAATGCATTTAGTAACAAATAAAAAAAAAATAAAAAATAAGTCAAATATTGTTTATAGGAATTGAGCTATAGAATAAAAAGCATGGAAAAATTGGTTACGTTTGCACTTGTTAAAATAAATTCATAATATATTTCCCTGCTTGATCTCCCCCCTCTGTTGATAGTTTATTTTTTCATTTTTCCTCTTTTCTTTCTTCAGCTTATAGGTGCAGGGCAGTCGCTGCGGCCGTGATAAAGTCAGGTAACAAAGACGAACGCTTGTCTTATCGTATTGGCCAAATGCTTGACAATAAATTAGATTTTGTGCAAATTCAAAAAGAGCCATGCGATCCACTCAAACGTTGCTTGGCCTGTCCAAATGATGGTGCAAAATAGAGAACTCGCACAACTGTGTGATTTATATCACACCAAAAATCGGGACGAATGATGTTCTGGACGGCCTATACGATTCTGAAGACGCTGCTGAACTGAAAAGGTAAAGGATACTAATCACTATACTATCGAGGAAATAAAATCAAAATGTATTAATATAAAAATATATGCTAAAGAATTTAAGTGTAGCTGATTGCATCAGCGAATCGCTATGGCCATTTTGCTGTAGCGCAATATATCTTGAGGCATTATTTAGCAGCTACGCTACGATGTCTTTCGGGCCCCATAAGCAAAATACGGCCAATGCGGTGCTGTTGAGGTCAATGATTTCTTATGCGTTGTCTTTCTGCTGCTGCTTTTCACGCTTTTGGCTTTGGCTTTGGCTCACAAAATACTTTGTGAGCATATATTGAATATTAATTAAAAAGCCGTGCCGGCTTATGTAAACAAACATGCTCGTATGTTGATAGCGAATGAAATGAATGAAGAAGTCTCTGGACCATTGACTGCTGTAATGTCAATTTATCAACTCATGTTGATGACATAATACGATATAGTTGAAAGTTACGCAGGCAATGATTCACTAACTATAACAATTTTTACAAGAAACATCATATATCATACAGGTATATTGGATACCTATTCTTAACTGAGGCCACAATTGATAAACAATATTCAATTAGACTAAAAAGAAATGCATGTACTAATGATAAATTTTGGTACTTTTGGGAGGAAAACGAAGCCCATAAATTCAGCGCAATTTGAACTGAGAGTCATCAGTTCGAGATTCTACGCGAAGTCAATAAAATGTATAAATTAGCGCTATTTTTGTGCCTCGTGGTCGTGTGCTCATTGAAAAATGTCCATGGAGATGATTTTGAGGAATGTTCAGATTCAGAAGCTGGAAGCTTTGTGGCCAGCTGGGAGAGTTGTCAATCGTATGTTTATTGTGATGGTGCTGAATCTTTACTGGGGCAGTGCGATGATGGCGAATACTTTGACCCGGAATCTGGAGCATGCGATGCGGCGGAAAATGTGAAATGCTTCTTGGATGAGGTCGATGAACCACCAGTGGAGGAGGAGACAGATGAGGAGGAGGAGGATCCGTTTGAGCCGGAGCCAACGCCACCAAATTTAGACAAACCTACGGATGTGGATTTCTTGAACATAGCGCCCGTTGTAAAGCCAACCTGTCCGCACAGCGACGATCCTAGCCAAATAATTTTAATGCCGAACAATGCATCATGTGATGCATATTATCTCTGTTATCATGGCCATGCTATGGAAATGCATTGCACAAATCAGTTACATTTCAATGCTCAGACTGGACAGTGTGATTATCCCGAAAATGCTCAGTGTGAGGTATGTTAACTCGGTATCTACAACTTACAGTATTTCACGATTAATGTTGTACTTCTTTCCTTGCCGTTCAGCTGGCTCGACCAACGATCCACAAGTGCCTACCGCACATGACCGACTTTTTTCCTCATCCAGACAAATGCAGTTATTTTTACTACTGCATCAAGGGCTACATGACACTGCAACAGTGTCCCTTCCACTATGGCTGGGACATCGAAAGGCGGAGCTGTGTGCATCTGGACGCTGCCAAATGCTTTAGCACTTCCAGACGAGCGTAGCCGGAAACGTGATCGGGTTTACCCTGACTTAAGAGAGATACGACACAGCTCTATCGAAAATAGCTTGGGTTGTGTTGTGTACCTTTAATTGATAAGTGCCCTAACATCGTGATAATTAATAAAGTCAAAGAAAAACATGACTCGTTTAATTAAATGCAAGTATTTAGAAGACAAACTGTTATTGGAAAATATAAAAAGCTAAGCACGTTTGAAACCTGTCACACAAAATGAGACAATCTTTACGAACTGACATCCTGCCCGTCGTTTTTACCGTCGTCATCTTCGGTTGCGCCGTCTACGTCTGCGCCCTGAACATCACAGAGTGCGCGAACATTCAGAATGGAAATTTCATCAACAATACTCGTTTAAATTGTAACTATAGTCTAATATATTGTAATGGTCTAGAGTCGCAGTATTGTGATGCGATCGATCGGTGTGATCCCAATTATAATTGCACTGAAGCTGTGATTGTCGCTGAAACCAATAGTACAACTGTCGCTACAACGAACAGCACAACGATGACTACGACGACGACAGGAGCTCCATTTGAGGATGTTCGTGCGATCTGTCGAAGGGGCGTGACCGAAAAGTACAAGTATCCCAGCAATTGCAACTATTACTACTACTGTTTGGAGGGATTTCTGATTGTGGAGCAGTGCCCAATGGGTTTTGTCTTCACGGAGGCGACAAGAGCGTGTTCGAAGCGTACGGCAGACTTCAGGGGTTGCAATTGAAGGTGAATGTTGAAAGTGTGTTGTCAAAAGAAGAACAATTTTAATTAAGAGTCATGTTATGTCAAATTCTTTTGTAATTAATAAATATATATGAGCTAATCGCCTTATCAAAACAAACATGTACCCAAGACGCCTATAAAGCAACTGTCGTTAGCAGTCTGCATCAACAGTTTGGTTCGAACTTATATGTTGAAACTGCTATTACTTGTACTTGGCTGCCTGCTACCTGGGCAGCTGATTGAATCGGCATTTCTGCAGGAATGCGAAGGCTTTATCATCACTCTTGTTCGCAATCCGAATCAAGAGTGCAGCGAATATGTCTATTGCGATGGCGATAATTCCTATTACTGCAATGGAGAATGCAACGAGCCCGTTATCTGCAACAATGCCACAGAGATCGAAACCCAGACAACCCAGGCCAGTGTCAACACGGAGGCGAATACCAATATTACCAACGTTAATACAGAGCCACCATCAACTGAGCATCAAGATTCCTCGACGTCTACCACGACCTTCGCGACGACAATCAGTAGTAATCCTCATGTGATCTGCACGAAGAGTAACCAAAATATGGTTTTCCCTTATCCCGCAAACAAGAACTATTATTATCAGTGCATTTCTAGATATCTTCTGCTGCAGCAATGCCCGCAGAATTTTTACTTTGATGAGTCACAAGGGAAATGCATTGGCACAAAGCCTTATCGATTGTAAAAACCAAATCTAGACTCTTCTCGTGTTGTGTGTTTTAATAAAGTAACTCAAACGGCAATCAACAAACAGCAGCAACCGTCTTACATGCCATGTTTCAAAGGCAAATTAATGTTTGATAAGCCAGCAGAAGCGAGTCATTTTAAAGGTTTCTGTATCTGAGTTGTGTGCTTTAGTCGCCCACAGGCATCAACTGAGCGAACATGCATAATTATAGTACAAGAAACTGTCTGCTTTTCGTAGTGTTTGTTGGCCTTTGGACTCATTCATTGGCCGATGTCTTTGAGGAGTGCAATGCTGACAACGATCAACAGTTTATTGTGTCCAATAGAAGCTGTACTCATTTCATTCTCTGCAATGGCGAGGACTCCCATGAAGGCGAATGCCCAGAAGGGGACAGATTTAATGCAGTGGAGCAAATGTGTGAGCTTATGGAGGACATCGATTGTCGCACAGGACAACCGATTAATGGACAACAGGACAATGGTGTATTCACTGAGATGCAGGGAAATGTTACAGCTGCTCCTGTAAATATCTCTACAACAGCAGAAACTCCTACATCCACAGTTGCCCAAGTTCCAGCGAGCAACAGCAGTGTGATCAGCTCTCCAATCTCATCAAGCAATCAAGTAGTTACCACTGTGGCCAGCATCTGTCCACGAAATGATAACCCCAATCAAATTGTGCTACTGGCCCACGATCAATCCTGCACGGACTACTTCATCTGCTACGGTGGACAACCAGTTGCCATGCACTGTGCACCAACTCTGCAATTTAATGTTAGAACTGGAAAATGCGATAAAGCAGAAATAGTCAAATGTTTGGTGCGTAATTAAACACATTGTTGTATATTGATTGATTATATCATTTTCCTCTACGTGTATTAATTTACAGAGATCAAGCATTGCCGTAAGGGAGCAGTGCAAGAAGCATACAGTTGATATTTATCCACATCCGGATAACTGCAACTACTTCTACTATTGCCGCAACGGTTACCTGATGCTCCAGCAATGTCCATTCTTCTACGGCTGGGATTACGATAAGCGTTCTTGTGTCGCGATCAAACAGGCCAAATGTTATGGCCGAACACGGCTTTAATTAAGTAAAACCTAAAATGTTATTTAAATAAATTTGATTTTTTATTCACAAAATTTTTGTTTGCTCTGAAAGAGAAAGATGGGAGATTTCGTTTCGAAAGAAAGATGATGGAAAAACCGGACATACGTATACTTTGAGTTGGGAATTTTTAAAGAGCCAAAAAAAACAAGTAATTTAAATAAAATGTATACATTTTAGACTATTAATCATTTTAAAGTTAGAGATATCTTTTAATATATTATAATAAGAAATATAAAGCTTTCTTTTCTTATAAAATTTATTAAAAGTGACATCCCCTAAAAAGTTGATTAATATATTAACTTTTAAGAAAGTCAGAATAATTTGTGTAGGGAAATTGTTTTAAACTTATATATTTAAATATAAATATTAGGTATTCATAATTTATTATGACTTGACACTTATTATAACTTGTCATATCAAATATAGTTCATAGCCGCCCTAACGTTTAATTACAAAATTAAACATGCTCGATAGATTGGAAAAATAAAATAAAAATAAAGATCATATATCAAATCTTTAGAAATACCCAATAAACTATAACTTAATTGGAAATACACAATAAAATCATGTTCCCAGATTTGAACAAAACATGGTAAATGAAGAACACGGATCACTTCTCTTGGAAATACACCGGGTATTTCACCACCTCACATTGGGCCAGCGAGCCGAATTTTCGACGAAAATTAAAGTTTTAAAGCTAGGTTCTTGAAATTTGGTACATATGATAGTGTCGATGCACATAAAAATATATTCAAGTTTCAGACCGATCCGACCACGCCTTCCCTAGCCGCCCATATGAGATAGGTTTCCTCTTATTGATACTTGTACGGTAATTATTTATTTTTTTATTTATAATTATTAGATACAATATAAAATATTATGCCTAATATAACTTGTAGCGTACAAGCTGCTATGGCCTTCGACGCCTGCTTTATGAGTTAGAATTTTTTTTTTTTTTATATTTGGTTTTTTAATCTAGCTTGCTTAACGAATTCATAAATGGAATTAATATTATTGACATTGACAACTTTTAAGAAATTTGTTGGGCGCTGGTTATTAAAAAGGTTTGTCCTGATTCTCGCCAAGTTGGGGCAATGGTCTAGGATGTGTATGGTTGTGAGGCTGTCACCGCATTCGCACCTTTCGGTGTACGGTAATTAATAATGATGGCACTCGTCGTTGAATTCAACAAACGTTTTTAATTCATTTTTTTAACACTTAACCTTAATATTAATAAGTAAAAAATAACAATGCATTCAAAATGACTATAAATAAGTATCTTACATTTAAAAATGTTCCTAAAAGTCGTCTTCTACATCAATTTCTATTGAAAACGGATTTTCAGAGTCAGAATCTGAATCACTATCACTATTGTTAGCGTCAAAAACGGGAACATTGTTATTGTTGTTCATATTACAAAAATATAGCAAGTTTGGTGATTCCAAAAGTTCGATGACGTCTGCTGGTAGGCTCAACTACAGCTACAATATTATTGATTTATACACAACGGAACAAAATGGAGCAAAAAAGATTTTTAAAATTAGTTTATATACACTTTGCACTATAATGACACATAATTACTTTTTGGCACAACTTGGCACAAAATTAGTTATAATCCACAACAGACGGGTTAGCAGGTTAGCTTTTTTCTACTTTTGGACAACACAAATAAACGCACACAAAAAACACATTAACAAACATAAACAAAATCTTTTTTAATACAAATATTCTACATACTTTTGTTGTCTATATTTTCCATAATTTTAGTGAAAATTGTTTTAACCACAATAATTTTGGGACGCTCGCAAGTAAACAAAAACTTTCCCGCGCTTTTTAGTTTTGCACGCATGCAATCAAACAGCTGACTTTAAAGGGCTGCCAAAATTCCAGGGATGCAACAAAACAATTCAAATCTTTTGATTCATTTTAGTCAAAGTATATACTATTAAAATTTTATTATCAAAAACCAGTTTACTTTCTATAAAAAATTTGAATTTTCGTCGAAAAATAGGCTCGCTGGCCCAGTGTGCACCTGTCAATAGGTCGTATCTTCTCGTACCATAAGGTTATCTTCACGAGCTCTGCTCAAGGCTATATCAATAGTTTATCAGAGAACATTTTCAAGAAATTTGAGACGTTAGAAATTGAAACTATCTCCGGTAACATAGAAAGATGTAGTCCCATTGACCGATATGGCCTTAATTTCTTACCAAGGACAAATTGAAGTTGCCTTCCTTTTTCTTTATCACAGAACACAGAACATAATTAATTGGGTTTTTATATTGTAGAGTGCACAATCTATTGCAGCGCTAATCTCAATTCAAAGACTTGGTTTTTTGATCGACATTGTAAAATTAATAACGTCTTTTCATTCCCGTGTTAATTTTGAATCAATCTGTCGATCGATTGTGTGAAAAAAGTAATGCAGAAAAAAATGTTGGCAGGGAATGGGAATGTTTTGGTTGAAGGTCTTATCAATACGTTGACACGCAATTGAAAAATGTTAATTTTCTGATATTGCTATTGCCACTGATGATGATGGTGCTCTAGTTTTGTGTAGCATATATGCCAAGTTCTTGGAGCATTACGAAATTAGAATAAAATTGCGCTTTACGGAAGCCTGACACACATTGAAAATGGCTTACAACTGGAGCTCCATAGGTTGATCCTCTGATATATACTCTGATTATTCAAACAATTTTAACAAAACTCTTGCTTTTAGTGATTTTGCTGCTCAGTTCGACGCTGTCTAGCTCACAAATTCATTATTGGATGCGTAAACCCACAAATTCGGTGACAATACGACAGAGTGCGGGCAATTTGTGTGCCAATCACTTGGTTGGTTCATTTGTAGAGCATCCGGAAGACTGTCGGATTGTTTTACCTGTGCATGGAGCAGGGTAATGCTGTGCTGGCTTCCTGTCCGTCAACGATGCTGTTCAACGCCGCGAATAAAATCTGTGATGCGGCAGAGAATGTGAGATGCACGAATAGCACCTCCAGCAATCCTCCGCCCGCAAGCGATGACAACGACTTAAACAACATGGTCACGGATGCTGCTAGTTATTGTGCCACGTTAAGACCACAACAGCCGGAAAGCAATCGCAATCGCATTGTTTATGTTGGCAGCTCAACCAGCTGTAATAATTACTACATTTGCTATTATGGACAGGCCATTCTGCAGGCGTGCAGCTCGGAATTGCACTGGAATGCAGTGACAGCCAAATGTGATTTGCCGGAGCGGGCACAATGCACATTGGATATACCGTTGAGCTCTTCACCGTCGTCGACTGATGGCTCAAATGTCTCCAATCAACTTATACACTGTCCGCCCTACGGACAACATCTGTATCCACATATGCGTCGCTGCGAGTTCTTCATTTATTGTGTTAAGGGTTATGCCACCTTGCAACAGTGTCCGTTTTATTATTATTTCGATGTGGTTACCAAGAGCTGTCAATGGTCACGCACAGCAGTTTGTGTGCGCGATTTAAATTTCCCGCGCCAATAGTCGATAGTAAGTCTATCGATTTCGAATGTTGTTAGAGTGACCGTATCGGTATTAATATAATCGATATTAAATATCAAACGTAAATCAGTGTATCGATAAATGTGTATAATGATGTCATGCGATAGAATACTAGAGTTGGGCTTTTTAGTTCAATTTGCCGAATAAATTCAGTTGTTCAATTTTCAGTAGTGAGTTAAATCAGTCATTTAGCTCAGTTATTCAGTTGGTCATGAACTATGAACGATATGATATCTATTCAGTTGGTCACGAACGATAAAAGATGAATAGGTAATTCAGATCGGTTGGTCAGTTGTTTATGAACGATTAACGACGTGAATTGGCTACAAATGTTTCTTTTTAGTGGAATTTGAAATGTGTTTTGAGTTTTTTATTAGAATAGACGACAAATTTCAGTTAGATTCAGGATTATCTTTTAACTTTTTAGGTTATACTTATACTGGCTTATTAAAAATGAGAAAAAGAGTAAATTGGTTTTTTATTTTGGGCTTAAATAACCTTTCACATTGTTTAAAACTTAAAAATATATAATAAATTGAAACATTGTAACCATTAAATAAGGAAGAAATTGAATCCAATCGCGAAACTCCATGCACTTAATTCTAATTGTATTTCTCTATGAAATTTAAAATTTTGTTAAAGAAATAACTGACCAACTGCGAAATGAACGATTTAGTTCATGATTGACTGAATAAGTTCATTCGTTCACCTTAATGACCCGTTCATCAGAACGAAACACGTACGGTCACACTTTCTGTTGGCCCTGGACACTGTTTACACGAATTTTGTTAATAAAACAAATATAATTTAGTAATTTTGCAGCGCAAATAAATAATAAGTAAACGTACATAAGCTATAACAAAATAAAATAACACTAATATGTGCTAATAAAATACAGAGCCCACAAATTAATCACTACAAGCAACAAAGTTGACAAACATAATTGGAATTTTATTTCTAATAAAAAAACTCAGAATCAACGCAAATAAAGTGTAATTCAGTTGTGTTTCCAGCCAAAAGGTAACTTTGTGTTGTCTCACACTCTTGACCAACATAATTCAACTATATTTCAGAGAGCAAGCACGAATTGCTGGAAAGTTCCACAGTCAAATTGTATATTGTATGCGGTTTCAGTTCTCAGCATACAAAATTAGTGTCAAATTTGTTGTTTACTTGTGTGTACGAACGAGTGCGTAAGAAAATATGTTTGAAAATTTGCTAAGCATTTTCCGTAAACGACCACGCTTTGAAGAGCAACCCAACAATAATAATTACGAGAGCGATACTGATAATAATTACAATGATGAAGATGACGAAGAGAATTATGCGTGCCAAATAAACAACACACAAATCGATAGGTAATTAATAAATAAATAAACGTTCTCTTTTCTCTCTTCTTGCAGCTGGTGAGATTGTGTGTTTGTGTTTAGCTATCGTATAAACAATATTAAGAGCAGAAGCTAACAACATACAACATTAAATCCCACGCAAAAAAGCTTATGACATTCCAATAAGGCCAACAACAGGCTAAAAAAACATTCAAGATCAAGTTCGCTCATAAGGCGCGAACTTTGAAACACTGTAGCGAAGAAGAGAGCGCGAACGCGAGTGTGAGTGGGGACAGTTAAAAAGAGAACAAGAGAGTGCGAGAGAGCGGCAGACACTTAATAGTTGTTGCTTTTAATATTTGATTGCCAAACGCTTGGCGGCAGCCTAAGATTTCGGTTCCACACTGGATCAGCTGCAGGATATGGATATTGATGCTCCATTGGCGCATGGCATCCAGGAGCACAGCAACGACAGCGACATTGACAATCATCATCACAACAATAGTTCATCGCACGTTTATCACTCGGAATCATCAATGAATTTCGATTATTTGCAAGGCCTGCGCGCAGATGCTGCAGCGGCATCAACATCCACGGGCGTTTCCGGCGCCAGCGGCAGCAGCAGCGCATACGGAGTTGTCGACGACAGTAGAGCACTGGACAGGTTGTTATTCCCATCACTACATAAACTACTAGCCAACACCACAACATCAACAACAAAAACCAAAATCTAATATCAAATTGATTCGAATATTTAAGTTTCTTATAGTTTGTCGCCTTTTGTAGTTATTTCCAGGGTATCAAACCGAAACGAATATCGGTATCAGTTACGGTTCCGGTCATGTTCGTATTTAGGCTTTCGGTTATCGGTTATTGTATATCGGTTACGTAACGGTTACCAGTTTTTTGTATGTTTCGGTTTCGAAATATCGCTTTTAAATTCGGTTTACAACAAAAATTATTTAAAATGTTTAAATATTCAAAGATTTCAAAATTTTATTGAGATTAGATATACAAACCAAATTTACTTTTGAAACCCAGGATTACACCTAATAATTAAATTTTATGCTTGACCAAACCGAAATTAACCACTATGCATGAATAGGTTTCTGAACGGTTATTTCTGTTGGAATAATTTCGATAAAAAAGCTTTGTTTTGGTTCAGCTACGGTTACCATTTTCAATCGGCTTTAATACCTAAAAAAAACGTATCAAATTGATTCGAAAATTTAAGTTTCCTATAGTTTTTCGCCTTTTGTAGTTATTTCTATGTATTTATTTTCACACTGCTACCTTATGTTCAGTCAACCTTTTAGCATATCATTATCTACTTATTTTATTTTTTGCTTGCATACATATAACTCTATATATGGAAGCCCATAAGTAATACATACATAATAATTATAATGGTGGTAGCCCAAAATGTGCTATTGAGTAGCGCCCACACAATATATCCATAATAAAATAACGAAAACCATTGTGTGAGTGGCTCTTAAGTATTTTTAAGTTCCTCTGCAAAGCTCTGACAGCCTAACAACCTAACAAATTATTTGCTTGTCTATTTTCATATCACCACAACCAAACAACAACCAACAACAACAACATCTTCTAATAACCAACATTGGGTAGACCTTACAATGTGAACGAGCGGTAAATAAGTATTTATTTATAAACGGGGATCGCAAATAAGAGTTATGAGTTTAAAAACGAAACTAAACCAAAAAAAGAAAAAGGATAGCTGAAATACCCTTTTTGTGTGGGTAATACTGCATTTTTCATTGTTAAAGAAAAGATTTTATTTCTCTATTATTTTATATAAACGTTGTTCATTTGATTATCTCTGTTAAGATTGAAAATAAGAGTTATTCGATGATATTTATACACAAAATGAAATTTAAAATGTTGTTTAATTTACAAAAGAAATAATTTTTATTTTGAAAATCATAATTCTTGCGATCCCTGCTTATAACTTTGTAACTTAATGTTTTGTTCATATATTAATGCAATGCTAATTTATAGATTTGTTACAATACTCGATCAATTGGATGCGCGTGTGGAAAAGTTCCGCAAGGATGCGTTGAATTTACAGGAGAAGAAAGACTACCTCTTAATGTCCATGGATCTCATCAAAAGCAACGAAATGCTGCAAACCATGAGCGAGGGTAAATTCAAAAATACTAATTGATAAATTATTTACAAAGTTTTCAATATGATTTCATTTATTTTAGCCGAACGAGAGGAGATCATGTTGTATATTCAGCGCGTTAGCTCACGTCTGGGCACTGTTGAGCTGAATGTGCGTACGGTGAGAGACAAATCCCAGGAGGATTCACTCAGTCAGATCAATGCCTTGATCGATACCATGATCAAAATGGGTGATCCCGTTATGGCCCGCCAGCGTTGCCAGCTGTATTTAAATGCCTGCTGCAGCAGCACTATGGATCCGAATAGCCATCTTGGCACAGTGCTGGAGGCAGATGCTGGACCGATCGATAAGAAATTCGAAAGTGCTCTACTTGGCTGCACCCTGGACGATCAGAAGAACATTAAGAAGCGTTTACAAGCATTGATGGGCTATTTAAATAAGCAAACTGTTACCAATTAAAATTAATTCAAGCTAGTTACCAATTAACTATCCAGCTATATTAGACACATTTATAATGAATATATTATGTTATGTATGGGCGATGAGAAAACGATAAACCAAAACTAAATTAAATTATTTAACAATAATTATTACGCAAATAAAGCAAATCTAAATAAATTATAAATTTATACGGCTGCTTATGATGAAATTGAGTTCAATTATACCGAGTAACTTCGCGAAACTTGCTTTTCAAACTCGTTAAATTTAATTTATTTATCTGCCGTATAAACTTGTAAGTTGTACTTATCGATGCTTATTGCGCTGCACGTCAGTAATCGATAACAGCTACGATCACGCACACAGAGCAGAAAACTGCGCAATTGCCGTTAGTTTTCATTTTATTAGTGTGATTTATTGAACTACATATATTTTTGATATTTACAATTATTATACGCCTGGATAGCAAATATCTTGTGGTTTTAGTACTCGATCACTGAGCACCCAAACAGAGCCTTCGGCGCCAAAGAATATTTGCTGTATATTCTTGGAAGTAAGGTAAATAATCTCATTGCCTTCGGCGGTCAAATTTGCCAGCTGAGCGCAACGCACAACGGCGCCAAATCTGGGCACCACATAGAAGAGTGCGCCAAAGTAATCAATTAACATGCTGCGACTGGGACCCAACAAGCTGCCCAGGCGTGTGAGTTGTATGTAGAGTGCATTGCCCAGGGAGCTGGAGGCGGAGGAGACAGAGTTGGAGGAGGAGGAGTTTATCAGCTGTAGCCTTTGCGTAGAACTGTAGAGGACGCCATCTTGATCGGAAACAATCAGTTCGCCCCGCACTCCAAAGGTAAAGTCAATGGGCCTGATGGGGAATGTCTGTCGCATATTTTCATACTTGTTGCTCATGAGTTCTCTTTGTTGCCAGGTTTGCTCCAGTATGTCATAGGCTAAAATGTGCGGCTTGCTGTCTTGGATAAAGAATATGTGTCGCTCCAATTCGCAGCTGCTGGTCTTGGGTCCCAGCTGCACCACGAGGCTATGTGTGGCATTGGCGTCAATGTGTTGCCCACAATCGATGCGCAGCAGCTCCGCATTGTTGCGCATCAAGTCGAAGACCAGGAGCTTGGGCGGACAACCGCCGTCTGGCCAGCCGAGATCCATGACCCATAGGCGGCTCAAGCTGTCCACTTGAGACCAGTGGGCCTGCTGCAATCGCGTGCAGTCCAATTCCGCTTCAGCTCGGTTTGCATGCGATTCAGTATTCGGAAAAACCACTGTGCGCATGGGCAAATACGAAACTGGCCACTGTGCCTCAATCAGCGTGGGGAAATCATTGTGCTTTACACTAATACTGAGAAATACTCGCGAGAAATGTGTGGACAAGTGACGGACATTGTAGCTGGAGTCGTTGAGGCCAGCCTGAGACATTAACCACGCCCCATTGGTGGACACTTTAAAGATCACTAAGAACACTACGTGGAGACGAAGCCGCGCTTGGATGTCCATTGTTTAGCGAGCGGACTGGAACTGAGCTAAGCCCTGAACGGCACTCAAATGCAGCGAATGCTTACGTAGTAAATAGAATTGGTCAAGTTAAGGCAGTGCAAGTAATTCGTTAAAATCAAAATTGTCTAGCTCAGCAGTTGGGATATCGTGTGTCAGCCGGCATATGAATTAATTAACCCGTCAACCTGCATTTCGTTGATTGTCGAAAAAAAACAGAAATCAAAACATTAGCATTATGCATTATGTGAAGAAATTTGTTATAATAATCAGTCAATGGTTGTGTGTGTTTATAAATGGATTGATCTTTAGCTTCGTTGAAGATTCAAAGAATAGTCCTTTTTCCAATATCTTTTTAAATTTATTTTTTGTTAACATAGCGCTACAAGGACTCCCTTAAAGCATCAAACAATTTAATTTATTTGTATATTTTTTATTATTTTAGTTTATTGATATTTAGTTATTTTTTATTTACCAATTTTTGTGTCCCAAATAACTATTCTTTACTTTTTTTATTTAAGGAGGTAATTTATCTAATATGCGACAGAATTGCCACATTTTTCTCATCGGATGCAAGTCTTCCATTTAAAGACACACTTTATTTTTAAATATACCACTTTATTCTATGGCCTAAAGTAACTTTCTAGGGTATTATATCGCCGTCAATCTATTTAAAGCTTTTCTTTATTATTATACGCGTGTTTGAGGACTCATTCATTCAGCCAAGATGCGCTGGTATGAGTCATTTCTATATTTGTTATCACTGCTGACAAGGTATCAGTCAAATCAGAAATACCAAACTGTATAAAACTGATAATACAGACATCCGAACAATATGCCATGATTGTAAAGCAATTTGTCTTTTTTTTAAAGCGTATAAAGATAGAATATTTGTTTCGCCGGCTTCTATAAAATCTTCACTCTTAACTTTCAATTATGCTTCTATTCTCTAATATTTTTGTAATGACACAATCTGAAATATTGCTAGAAATTGATTTGAAATAACAAACGTATCTTTGGGCACGCTTTTAATTGTCTCAACAATAAAGTCGCAAATTAACTAAAATTATTTCATGATGGCAGTTATAATATTTTATTTTTTATTAATTGATAAGATTAGGGCTAGAATTCTATGAAATCTGAACGAATCTGCAAACATAAACGGAAATACAAATTTTTCTTGACCTAACAAAATTATAAATACTTACTTGAGTAAAAACATAATATTTCATACTTCTATTAGTCATTATCTAATCTGCAATAACCATTATGGATTACTTTCATAATTTTAAATGGCAATCTTTTTGTACTGAGTATTGTTGATAATAACTTCCTGCGTTAATTGTAAATCCCCAAAAAGAATGAATATAGGCATAAATAAATTGTATACTTTTTTGTTAGTCTATGTACAGATATAAATATAATAATCTATGTTATCTCAGTTGTCTAAAACCAATTTGTCACTGCCATTCGCCTCTTTTATTTGTAATACTTTCGTCACCTCGAGAAATCACATTATATTAAAAAATTTGATATGATATCTTTACCAAATTTTTAGCAGTTATGTTGATCATAAATATTTTTTTGAGTCTTTTTATTTTATATGTATTAATTTTTTATGTATTAAGTTTCTTCTGTGATAATGACCCATTGATATCTTTAAGTACTTCTTCTTCCTGTTGGTCTATTTACTTTTTGGCATCTTTAGTTTAAGTTTTTTAAGTTTTCCCAGAACTAGCAAATATTTTCGTTATCGTATGAGATAATATTGAATTGAGTTAACTATTACAATAATTTTGGGTTCGTCAGTAAGCTTTTATTTGCCCAGTTGTGGTGTTAATTACCGAGCTCTTGTTATCAGTCGATTGTTTCTTGTTTTATTTTTTTTTCACTGCCCTCCGATATGATTAAAGCTTTTAACACCTCAATATTTCTACTCGATTTGTGAGCGTTGAACGGTTCAGTTGTTATTTTGTTTTGGCCATCGACAGATCGTTGGAGAGACACACAGAGAGGCTAATAGATATATAACTATAAATAATATATACCTATTATCGCATTTATTAAGGAATATACGCAACTGTAAACACTAATTATTCGAAATGTGTAACGCTCTATGTGAATGCCTCAAGTGCCCTGGCAAAGTTGTTTGCTGGTAAGTTTTAACTGCTTTTCGTGCTGTGACTCAGCCCGACAATGGGCTAGGTGTGAAAATATTGGAGCACACTCATTATTCACTCGTATTGTGATATATGAAAGAGTTTCCATTCATTCAGGAATTATTTGTGGAAAAGTGATGAAATTCGAAAAACATGAAATTTAAAGATAAGAAAAGTCTACTGTAATTGTACATGGAAAGACTTCTCAAAAAATTCGAAATCCTGAAGGCTGTTTTACAATATTATAAAAATTTAACTTTGTTTTAATTTTGCTTGTAGCAAAAACATAATGTACTCTTAAAAAACTTTTCTTATAATTTCACTTATGTGAAAAATTAAAGAGTTTCCACTTATTCTGGAATTCTGAATACTTTAATTTCACACGACTACTTTTTTCTCAAGAATTCGATAAGCTTATATAGCTTTTACGTATTTTTATTGTATTAATAAATCCCTAAGATACTGTTTATTTGCAACTTTAAAGAAATTCTGAATCTTGTTTAATTTTTTGCTTGTATCAAAAACATAATCTCCTCTTTAAAAACTTTTCTTATAATTTCAAAAACCTTTCAATTTCTTTGTATAACATCTATGATTGAAAAGATTCCTGTGCTTTCATATTGATTCGTTGACCTATTTAATATCATTCTCATCATCTGAATTAACTGCTTGTTTCTAATCTATCTCTCTTCGATTTCGAATTTATTTTAGCTGCTGCTCATGTGCCTGCAAAATGCTTATGAGCATCTTCTGCTCGGTTATAATCCTGTTGGTGATTATTGGAGTGATTGTTTACTTTACTGTCTACCACAACAAGGATAACGGCGATGCGCAAAAACAGTTAAAACAAATGGCGCCAATTGTTAAGCGAAGCATACGCGATTACTTTAACAAGGAATATTGATTTTGAAAAAAAAAAACACCAAAAGAATTTATAATATAAGTTATAATAGCTTCCGAAAAAAACGAAATACGAAAAACTCTGAAACCTAATCATCTTTGTTGTTTGATGGCAATAATCTAATCTTTTATAAATAGTTGAGCCGAGTCCCTCTTGATGTTGGGGATTTTTTGCTTATCAGTCGATAGGACTGAGCTGAATAGTTGGTATTGGTATTGGCCAATTTAGTTGGCTCTTTTGGTTGGGTTGGGCTTTGGTTTCCTATGGTTGATAAGCGACGCGACGCTATTAACATTATATGATTCATCGAAAATGCCAATATTTGTGTATATTTTTCCGGGAAACGCAATTAGCCAAGGCGACAGCATTGAAGAAAAGAGAGAGAGAGAGAGAGAGAGAGGAGAGGAAATTTGTTAACGTCGGGAACGGGGAGAGGAGAGAAAGGAACCATGGTGAGACCCTGCTGGTAAACCCTCATCTGTGAGCAGCTGTTAGGTAAACAGAGTTTCCCGTATCCCTTTGTTACACATACATATGCATGTGTGTGTGTAGTTGAGTTGGTCAGGTAGTCGTCACTTCGAGGGTTGAAATTGGCTGGTGGACGGTATAAACTGTGACTTGGACTCTCGTCTCGCGTCAATCACAGTTCAGTTTTTGCCAGCCAAGCATCAGGTTCCTTGTTAACAATGTCCTCCTCGAATGCAACATTGTATTACAGCGCCATGGAGGATATGTTCATAGATCTGTTGCTAGATACGGACGCCGAAGAACAGGTGAACACCATGGAGAATGTGGCGCCATTGACTGATACACCCAAACGCCTGGTACGCATACGCCAGCACAATCTGTTTGCCAAGGATAATAAGAAGGAGTTCTTCATCTGTCGTCGCATGCCGTTGTCCTCTCCCAAGTCAGATGCATCCCCTAGAAGCCAGGAGCGGCACAAGGAGCAACAGCGCATGGAGCTGCTGCGACTGCGCCGCGAACGTTGTGAGGTGGACCAAGGGAAGCCGCCCATGCGACGCCTCACCATGAGAATTTGAAGTTGAAAGGACAGAAGAGATGTGTGAAATCGTGTGATCGACAACAATTAATCAATTTTCCAGTTGATTGAAGTGCTTCCGAGTTTTATGCTTTAGTTTTAATTAGTTGTACACATTTTTCTAAGTATGCAATGGTGATTTTATTAGCTAATACAGAAACCTTAATAATAACACACAAAAAAAAACGTTGAAAAAAGCTTTTGCTGTTATTCATTTGCACTGGAAGAAATTGGGGTAGCATGCTCAAAGCTTGCACAGATGTGAAAGTGGTAAGCTTTTGCATAAGAGAACGAGACAGTGTATTAACTGATTTCAAGCAGAATTTCTCCCTCTCATCTGCTTTAGTTGTTGAGATTCTTTCAGCTATATTTCCATTCTTATGCTATTGTTTTTTATAGTTTGGTAATCAACGTCAACTACTATTATTTGCTATCTTCCTACTTAATCATGGTTATGGCTGATTTCAATTTTTTATTCAATGTAAGTGCCTAAAAGTATGCAATAAAACATTGCTTATGTATCTTTAAATAAGTATCGGGTAAACTATAGTCCGTTGTTTTATTTGAATATCATTAAATAGGTGTTAAATCTTTCATGCAATGAGAATAAAACAGTATTAAATAGTTTCTAATAATTCACATATTTTGATAAACCTAAGATTCCATACAATAAAACTGATCAATAGATTTGATAGGCTTACGGGAGAATATTAAAAGTATCAATTTTATTTTAAATTCCATAGCAGATATTCTATGTGTGATTATAGTAGTTTAAATAAAACAGTCTAGTTGCAAGATTATAGAAATGTAATTACACTCATCTTTCATAATAAAAATAAACACTGATTATTTAGTAAATTCTTAAAGACTTTAATGAACATTTAAACAATTTAAAATGTCTTAATATTATACGTAAATACATCGTTTATCTGACTTATTTTGGAAATTCGTACTAAGCCACACTAAAATTATTTTCTACAATAACAGACACTTAAAATTATTGTTCTTTAATTTAAATTTATGATAGTTATGATAACAATATGCTTTCTCGAATCATTTTTGAAGCACTTTATTAGTCTGATTATTTGCTCTAATCAAGTGAACTTGTGCAGAGCAGAGCATTGCCCTTTTCTTTTATCTACGCAAAGATTTCTTTAGCCTTGATTACGCTTTATTTATTATTTTGATTAGAATTCGCAATGAGTATTGCCATTTGGCCTTGCCATTCTCTCAAGAGTCTGTTCTTAACCTTGAAGATATTTGTGCAAAGCGTTGGATTGATTTTATAAGTTTATGAGAGGATTAGGAATCAAATTGAGCCTTTAAAATTGCAGTTAATCTGTAGATCAGTCAACAGATTAGCAAATTCTTTGGCACATTTTCCCAGAATTGTTCTGTGAATTTTCGGGAGTAAAATTCTGAGTTAATTCACTGCAGCTGGCTTTGTTATTGATTTCTCAACTCGATGACTTTCACAAAATGTTTCTAATCAGCAAATTTAATTAGGCTTTAAAAGTTATGTAAAACATGAATTCGACTTACATTGAAATACTTAATGATTTGCAAAAATTCAATTATGCAAATCATTTTGATTGCAGCTTGAACCGCGTTGAGCTTTTTTGATGAGGAATTATTTGCCCTATTTTCTAGGGAATTATTTGTACTATTTTTTAGGGCCGACTGCCGCCCTATTCGACTATTCGTGTGCCCCCAATGAAAATACAATAATACAACCACAACAACAACAACTACAATCACTTATCACGCATCTCGTTTCTGTCAAGTGACGACAGAGACAGAGAATTGCCCGGAACTCGACGCTCGAAAGAAACTCATAACAACAAAATTTTGTAAAAATCGCAGAGGGCAAACGGTGGATTCGATTTGACTGAAATTTGGTCCAAAGCTAGTTCATAGTCTTAACCATGACTCGTTCAAAGAAGAACAGAATTGCATTATTGCAGTCTTCTAAAATCACAAAAGTTTATAGC
Source organism: Drosophila subquinaria (assembly GCA_037043405.1). NCBI lineage: Eukaryota > Metazoa > Arthropoda > Insecta > Diptera > Drosophilidae > Drosophila > Drosophila subquinaria. Next base: position 450,792 of record JBAMBL010000037.1, on the reverse strand, counting down.
AACCCAATGGTAGCTCCGATTTTAATGATTCTTGAAAAATCAGATACTTTGGGGCCATGGCTAACGATGGATAAAGTTTAAAGTTATTTGATCGCTTCTAACATATCGTAATCATTTAACGAAATACATTTTAAATCTGGCATTTGTTGTAAACAAAAACGAACTCAGAGTTTCGCTGGGAATTCGCTTTGACTTTATCATCAATGAGCAAACACGCGGCCGGTCGAAACACTAGACGTTGCCATATAGAGAGAGAGAGAGTATCAGTGGGGTGGTCTGAGGGGGTCTATAAACAAAGAGTGGGAGAGAGCGAGAGCGAGAGAGAGTCGAACAATACCCACTGAAACTAGTTCGAGCTTGGGAGCGGCTGTCTGTGGGGGCCTGTGGGGGAATGACGGCATGTGCTTTAGTTCATATATATGTACATTCGAGGCACGTTTTGTTTTGTTTGTAATGATTTTAATATATTTTAATCAGCTTTGACAGATCGCTACAAATGCAAGGATAAAGGGCTTTACTGGGTTTTCCCCAATCCTTGCAGCAAATGTTGGATCATTTAATAATTTTTGAATTTTATTATTTATTATTATTATTATTTCTTAATTTTTAATCTAACATGTTTAATTTAACATGTTCTATCAGTTAAAACTAAAATTTAAATACAGTTGAACTCACACTCCTATAACTCGAATTCTCTCTAACTCGAACAAAGTTGAGTGGCGTAACGTATACTAAACTTATTGAAAAGACTTCCATAACTTGAACTTTTTTCTTGGATAATGATGGTTCGAGTTAGGAAAGCTCGACTGTATAATTACTAAATTTTACTTTAATTTTTATATTACTTATTTGGCATTAAATAAATATATGAATAAAATAATAAATAAAACTTGTTTTTTATTTATTGGGAAATAGCATATTGTATAATATTTAGTATATGTATCTCAAGTGCTTTAATCACCTATACCAAGTGATATCTTTAATTTGTTTACCATGTTTATTAATCCCAAATTGCCAGTCATTCGATTCTTATATTTATGACCCTGAATAGTGCATGCAGTCGCAAGCTGGTCTATCAATATCACCAAGTCCATGATCTAGCATTTTTTGTAAAATTCGCTTTTGATTAGATCTATTTTTGTGATTGACTCAGACAGAATCATAATGGACTTTATAATCATCATGGAAGCACTTACTAAATGTTTTTTATACTTTTTAGACTTTCAGCTAATTTTATGCGCAGTATTTATTTATTATTTATTAACTCTTATGAATAACTGTACGATAATATTGCCATAGTTTCTAAATTGAATTTGATATTCATGATGCAATACTAGCGTGGCACGCCAAAGAATTAAACTGCAAGCACTTCAAATCTGTCCAGAATTTCAGTTGTGACCCGTTATACTTATTTATTAAAAATATGTAAATGGGTTTTATTTAAACCTACTTTTTTCATAAATAATATAGATATTATAGATAAGATAAATCATAATCGAATATCAAACTTTCACTTAAAATAACTTTTCTCTCAAAAAACTTGAATGTTACTTATTTATTAACAAAAATAAAACTGTCAATGAATTTAATTTATTTATATTTTTCATTTCCATTTTCTTATTATTTAAAAAGACATTTTTATTTACAATTTATAAGATCTCATATGCATAATTAAGTAATCTTTGATTACGTTTTTATATTTAAATCAAGAACATACTAGTTAAATTCTTGAATGAATTCATTAAATTCATTTCGTTTGATTCTTATTTATTAGTCCTCTCCCAATACTATAATAATTCGTTAAAAATCTTTAGGATTGAAATTCGAAAAATAACAGTGAAAACCCGGAATTGGCCTGTATTAGTTTACGATTATACTTGTCATAGAGTTTTTTCAAAAGTATATATGTAATTGCAACCTGTCCGAATGGGACGATCCAAATAGGCTCGGCTTACCCCGGCAATCTCCAGGTGGATCGAAGGGACTCCGAGCTCTTGGTGTATGGATTTTTGGATGCAAAATAAGTTTGTTGATATCCTTTCTTAAATAAAAGCATTACTAAATATGTAAGTTGTTATTTATCTTTAATTAGCTTTATTTAACTCTACTACCGTAATCCTTCTAAACTTTCTAAATGAAGACATATTTTGGGAACTTTTATATATTAAGCAACTGTTTATTTGCTCAAATCTTGATTTATATTTATAAATATCTTTGTTTGGCTTTTATTGGGAAGCTATTCCGCATCACTGTTGGAGATATTTTAGGTGGGGATTAAGTCATAACTTCACAAGATTACTTCCAGATGAAGATGATACTATTAAGTCATAGAAACAATTGTTTGAATTATATGTTTATTTATATTTATTTAATTATAATTATTATTACAATGTGAGTCTAAGTCTAAATAATACACACTTTGTTTTGAACAAAAACAAAAAGTTGAAGGTCAAGCGAAGTGTTAAGATTAATAATATTTTGTAGTTATGTAGTAAGTATTACCCCTTAAGTATAAGATACACGCTTAACGTCTATGAATCGCGGTCAGCAGTAGAGACCCTGACCTTCGTTCTGCTCAATGTGGAAGTTGCAGTACTGACGCTGCGTGGGCGTCAGTCCCATGGTGTCCACCTCGGACTTGAACTGCTCGATGCCTCCGACACCAGCCAGATAACCATTGAGTTTAGTTGCCACGTAGCTGCTTTGCAGCAGTTGCTGGTTGAGATTGAGGGAAGCGGCCAGATCCTTATGACCCTGCAGTCTGTACTTTTGATGGTAGCTGTGGACATTCAACCTATGAGTATTGCATGGGAATTTAATCAGTTTATTTAACTTACTCCTCAGCTGCGTAGAAGTTCTCCTTGGGCGCAATGCCCGTGGTAATCACCTCTGGAGCACGACGCTCCTGTTCTTCCAATTTGGAGGCTTCGGCAATTTGCTTCTGGTTATCATCGTGATAGAGAATCAGCGAGGCATATTGACGCTTCATGGGCGTGGTTAGACCATACTCATGGTTGTTCCAGAACAGGTCGAGCAGATCCTTGAAACTGATCACCGTGGGATCATAGTCGATTTCCAGCACCTCCGTGTGGTCACCCCTGCATAGAGTTGAGTAGTTAGTAGAAGCGTTAGGTGTGAGGCAAAACAAGCCAAAGCAGGGGAAGAAAGAGAGCAAACAAATTTCGCTTGTTAGGCCAATTAATGTCCCATTACTCGGTGCTTACATTTTACGGTACGTTGGCAATTCGGAGCTGCCGCCGGCATAGCCCACAGTGGTCCGCAGCACTCCCCGCGTTGCGCCATACAGCGATTCTGCGCCCCAGAAACAGCCCATTCCGAATGTTGCCGTGGCATGGCTCACATTCAACCGATGCACTGGCGAGAGATTCAACTCCTTTTGTTCATTGCGCACCGTGCTCTGCAAAAAGGAAGACACAACAAGAACAACAATTGATGAGTAAGTGTCTTAAAGTTCAATGCACTCAAGAGCACACCAGAAAAAGAAAAGTTAGGCCGTAGCCAAAGCCTAGCAAGCAGCGCATATTTCAAACTTGAAATTCAAAACTTTGAACTCGACTCTTTTGAAGTTCTTTAGCCTCTGTCGGCGTTTCGCTTGCAACTGCAGTTAGCGCTCTCTTTGCATTTTTACTACTCTTTGCACTCGCATGACACGCTCTCAGTGCTGCTCTCAACGTCAGCGTCGCACAGCTGTTAGACGTCGATTCCGACGTCGTCGTCGACGTCGCAGCAGCAAAATCAAGGTCAATTGTTAGTAGGCGCATTTTAATTGTTGTAAAGAAAACGAAAGTTAAGCTGAACGTTTTTTTCTAAATATAGTACTGTTTATATTTATATTTTTATTTAATTATGGCCAAAACAGTTTATAGAATAAATAATCGTACTTAAACACTTAGAAACTTGCCCGGAAATTACGAAACAAACGCGAAAACATTTTGGCTGTGGTTGTAGCTTCTTGCGCTGTTGGGCAGCAACTAAAGCTGGCCAAAACAAAAGTTGGCTACATAAGCAAACGACAAATATTTGCTAAAAGAAGAGCAATAAAGCAATAAAGCAAGCAAACGGCGCGACAATAGAAGCTTAAAAATTTGCGTTGCGGCCTTGTAGAAGTTCAAAGCACTCGCGATTTTAATTAATGTGAGGAATTTATAAATTTAATTGTACACTTTGTAAATTGTTGGACACTTTTCACATAATTTGCTCGCATGCTTACCAGATCCTTGAGCTCAGGAGTGGAAACATCTTTGGTAATTGTCAGAGACATGTTTTCTTTAAGAGATTTGGTTGTGCTTTGCTTAAAGAATATCGAGCAACTGTTGACTTTAAGCGCGTTTACACTCATTTTATAGCTGACGTCGACGCGTATTTTCTATTGATAGCGCTCTTTCCACCTAGAGAGTAGAAGAGAGTGAGAGCTGAAATGAAAGAGACAGCGGTAAAAGTGCTGCCGGCAACATACTTACATATGTGCATATGTTGCTAAGCTTTTGAAGCATGCGCTCTATTCGTGACAGCTTTCAATAAAAGCTTTAACAGTGTTTTACACTATTTAATGCCATTTTCTAACTATATCTAAATGCACATATGCATTATAAATTATGTTATGTCTTTATTAAAAAGGCAACAGTCTTAAGTTAAGTCTAAGCTTATTTGTTAAGTTAGCTATTTGTTAGGCTCGTATTTGAGCCGACTCAGGCGTAAAATGAAGTCCAGCAAAAACATTTGTATTTTTATATCTTTGGGATTTTGTGTGTGATAGAAGCCAGGTACGCCAGCCTTTTGCAGCATTGATTGTTGATCGTATACCTGAAACAAAATGGAAGTAGAATTACACTTGTTTTTTATCGCCTTATAGAGGGTATTATAGTATTAGGATATCGGTTTTAAACAACATTGTAAATTCCAGAATCAGTTTTTAAACAACGAATACACATTAACAACAAAATTTAATTGATTGAACCGAATCTAACCGTTATGCATGAATCGGTTGATAACAGTTATTTTAGTTTAAACGATCGGTCTATATCAAAGATAATTGATATAGATTCTTGCACTCTACTTGCCTTTTGATCCAACACTTCGACAATCTTCTTGTCTGTTTCCAGTAGCTTTTTGGTATGCTTGATTTTCATGAGTCCCAAAATGTGCTGCAACTCCTCGGGATCTTTGATCTTGCCACGCCAATCGGAGACCTCAATTTCATATTCATTCTCGACTTGTGCTCGCACCTGTATTAAATGCTTCTCCGTCACATGCTGCAGTTCCATCAACGCCTTGACAATGTCAAAAATACTGTCATTTAGCACACAATTCGCCAGTTCTGTGAGCAAATCGTACGAAATGCGCGTCTGTAGATTTCTACAATTTTCAAACAGTTTTTATAGTTTTGTATTTGCCTTTTATGCTCAATACTCACTCTGGCAGCTCGGCGTGCATTGCTTTCAGTTGATCCACTAAAGAAAAACAAGTTGTAAAATAAGTAAACAGTAGTAGGAATAATTATAATAAACGTACTTAAAAAGTAAATTTTGCGCTGCAAAAACTCCGGCGAAGGCTGTTGATGTGGCTCCTCAGCTTCGCAAGGCGGTTCGCAGCTGTTTGAGCTTGCCTCTTGAGTCGTTGCAACGTCTTCCATGTCTTTAGCTTATTTTATTTACTTAAAATTTTAAAATTAAACAAATTGTGGTGCATTACCAGGGCTCTCGACTTGTTATTATTATTATTCACTTTGTGAGCAGCTGTTTCAGCGCAACCAGGGCTGATATGATCAGCAGCTGAAATGTAACTGTAAGAATTTTATCTAACCACATTTCGATAACAAATTCGTTATCATCAATTTTTTTTTTTAAATATTTCTTTAAAACATTAATTTTTGATTTGAAATCAAAAGTAATTTTTTTTAATTAATTTAATAGGTTGCTGCTGACTTGTCTGTCAAATTCAGTTTGCAGCTGTCACAGGGTGTCACACTGCTTGCTTTGAACGACCAGTGTGACCACAATAAACTTTTTCAGCTACATATTAATAAAAATGCGTTAAATTTTAAATTATGTATATATTTAAATTCAGGAAAAGTGTTTTTGATTTGAAACCAAAAGAGATTATTAATTAGAGAAGTGATTACATCAGTATTGTTATTATAATCTAATAAAAATTGAGAGATTTGCGTGCTTTAATAAATTGTTTGTCCGTCTCATAATTGTGGACACGATGCAATTTCATTTTTCGTCTCTTCTTGAGTTCCGTTAGAAAAGTGGGAGCGCCAGAGCAGGGCGTAGCAGGCACCTGTGTCTTCTTAACAATCTCCGAGTGGCATTCCCGCTGGCCATTCTCACGCTGCGGCGGCTGACGGGGCGTGTCCACAATCCTTAAACTGCTCAGACGCTGCATTATTTGGCTGCTTTCAGTGTTGGCCATTATGGAATGCTTCAGAATATGATTGCAGACGACTGTCGACTTGCTACTAATTTGCAATCATCTAATTCCTCACTTTTATATACGCAGTTAATGTCCACGCAAATTTGGCTGCCTGCCATAAAATATGCGGAAACTTCCCAAATCAGTTATGATTGCAGCTGTCACTCTTGACAGGTCAGGTAGCAGTAATAAATATTTATGCTTTTCCGATGAAAATCGCCTAATTCCTTTTTAATGTGTTTAAAAGTACGCGCGCAGGTAGAAAATCCCACCATCTGGCGTGTACACACTGTCACCATATGATTTCAGAATTCAAGTGCACGTGTGTGTGTGTGTGGAGCTATTGCAGTTGGGGATACGTTACAATTGTATTACGCGTTCGGCGGCGAAGAAGGCAGCAAGCTCTCACTAATAATTGGCAATAAATTCGGGCAATTGATTTGTGGAAAAACTCGCGGCCACAACGATAACAATAAAAACAAAAAAAAAAGAACAGAAAAAAAGACAACAGCGCTGAGATAAAAGTCAAAGCTAACTGTGAATTGTATATTGTGTAACTGCTTGAATAACAAGATGAAATTAAATTTAAATGAGACAGCAAAAGCAACTACAACAACATAAGCAAACAGCAAAGCTTGTCAACAGTTGGATTTAAATAAATATATCATTTGATTCGTAAAGCATAATTATTAAAAAAAAAACAAACAAACCAAACAAAAAACAAAAACAAGTCAAAGGAAAAATTTGCTGCTAAAACATTAAGAACAACAACAATTTCAATTTAATTTGACATGTACACTGTAAACAAGGGACCCAGCAAAATTGTTGCTAAAACGCGTCGCGGTAAGTTAAACATAAACGCCAAGAAATATTGTGTAAAAAGTACATTAAACCCTATGAGAAGGGCCGCCTTCCTGCAAAAAAGTGTTGCTGTTATGTCACAACACGCCGCCGCTGCTGCCGATAGAAGCAGCGCGCAACTAAACTCTCTTGAATGGCGCTCTCTTACGTTCGCTCTCTTTTGCTTTTGCGAGTTTAGCCGGCAAAATGAATTTGCTTTCAAACAATAACAAACTTAACAACAAAAACAAATCCTTCAATCACAGGTCTGGCGCAAAACTTTGAAAAGTTTGAGAGCATCAAGGAGAGCAGCAGGAAAAATGGCAGCAACAACAGCTTTGATCTGAACAGTCCCGAGAAGAATAAGAAGTAAGTTTTCGGAGTGGCGACTGAGGAAGCTACAACACACACACGCACACATGTTGGGGCTGCTTATGCAAACTCTGAATGCTGCACTCTGACTTTGGCTTATCTGTGTAATCATTTTTTTTATCGCAACGAAGCCATGGCACGACCTTTGTATATAACACTGCCATGCTAATTGAGCAACCAAGCTGGCAACACGTGGGTCAGTGCCGGTTATCACCAGCAGCGGCACATTGACTTTTCGTCAATGCCCGTTACGTCACAGAAAGAAAAACATGCCCTGCATACGATTTTCCATTACTAAAAGTGATTTATTTCTGTACTTGGTCCACATGTGCGTGTCTTATGTTTGCATAAGTGCTCTCTTCAACATGCGAGTGCTTGTCTGTGTGTGTATGCATATATTTGTTAATGTTCTTTATGTTAATGTTCAATTGAATCTTACAGCATACCGCGCCCGGTGTTCCAACAAAGCTTCGCTTCGAAGCGCATTGCGCCCACAAAGCTCATCGAGGACGAGGTGATAACGCCGCAGCATGAGGAAATTATACGCTACATAAATGACTGTAAGCATGACACTACATAAATATACCCTTGCAGAGGGGATTCTAATTTTGTCAAGGAGTCTGGGAAAAATATAACGATAACCGCTGTAAAATCGAAAATAATACGGAATTAAGGAGGCAAACCAGTTTAGATGGTTAAAAAAATCGATTTTTATTATTGCATAAATTGATAGTACAACTATTCAAGAATATGTAACGCGGTTTTTTCCAAATGCGTTTTTCTCGAAACGACTTTTTTTCAACTTGCAGGAATCCAAGCCCGAAAAGTTATTAACATTTAATTTTTAAATTTGCTAAAGTGTGGTTTTTTTTCTTAAAAAATAAATTCTTTACGTAAGAACACAAGCTGACAATTTTAATTTCGCTCGTCAATGGACATCAGCCTCTAACTTCACTACTTCCTGCGGAAATGGCTTTGAAAAAATTTTAATGTGTAGCTCAAAATAGAAATAAACTATCCTTCAAGTTTAAGCGAATTCTATTTAATCTTTCTCAGTTAAAAAAATCACAAAAAACACTTGAATTTCGGACTTCAAATCTTGTTTCCTCCTTTAAAATCGATATCCTGATAATGAAATTAGATTTTTGATTTGACTAATGGATTTACATCATCAATAAAAAGATAAATAATGAATGGATGTTGGTTATACATCTCTGCAAGGGTATTCATCAACCTTTCTTTATTTTAAATGGTCTTTATTTAATGTTGATTTTGATAAAAATACATTTCCCTTTTCAGCCTGGAACATTTTGGTCGCACAAAACCCGTACGATTCCAGCACAGCAAAGAGCGATGGCAAGGCTGATGCAAATAACAACAATGCCAGCAGTCTGGCAACGCCGAATCCCGTGGATAGCATTATAGCCAACACACCCGTGGCGGCGTCGGCAGCGCCGGCCGTTTGGGTTGAGCCACCGAGTCCAGCACTGAACGACTTTAAGCCATTCGATTTGGAGTCGTGGTGGGGACGTCGCTTGTTCCAGAACATTACCAAAAGCCTTTAGACTGGTTGTTGGCCTAGTGATGTCTATTCTAGTAGTCGGTGCTTCCGTTATTTTGTTTTTACATAAAAATTATTTTTTATTACATTTAATTTCGACTGGGCAACAAATTCACATTAGATATAAAACGATATTTAGAGAGTTTTGCAATTGTAGAGTAGCCATTTGATATGGCCATTCAAACAAAAGTCGTAGAGAGGAAGTTATACAATTATTTTTTTATTTTTTAGAGTGTAAAAGAGTACATTTTATATATAGTCACAGGATGTTGGCCGTGTAAATAATTCGATACAAGAAAAGCATTGTATGATTTGTTAAGTTTATGTTATACATATACAAACACATTTGTATGTATAAGATATGTATAAGAGATGATCCTAGTACTGTATAAGAGTCTTCTCTGGTCAATGGACAGCTTTTAAATCTAAAGACTACAGCAACAACTAACAATTCTTAATTTTGCAATGTGCAAAAGGGTAAATTTTAACTGGCGTTATTCAAAATTTTTAGTTTTTCTCAATTTATAGTAGAAATTAAGCTGTCTAGAATTGCACGTTAAATTAAGGCTCATGATTTGACATATTTGAATGGCAAAATATTTGTTAAATTTATCTAACATGCCATGCAATAAATGTACAATTACAATAAAACGATAAATATAGATAAAATCATTTCTAAGCATTCATTATTTTGCCGCGAATTCGTCACATTTGAGCTCAGTATTCGAATTTCTTTTATGTGTAACTTAAACGTAAGTTCATGTATTGAAGAGAATTTTTCAAGATCAAATTTCTTTATTAAATATTGTAATTTTTAAAAATAGCGGTTTAATAATTAACAGAGCCAACCAAAGCGCGTATGTTAACTTTAATTTGCGTACTGTTAACTCACTTTTGCGTTGCGCTATCCCAATTTTGCGTTTACGTTGCGTCAACGTAACGCATATTGCGTTAACGTTTCTCTGTCGTTTTACAGCTGAGCGCCGACAATCACATTTCTGATTAATTAATTTATAAACAACAAAAAGAATGTCGTGCGTCGAAACAATTGGTGAACTAGAGACACGCCTGGGCGAAACCACATTGGAGGATGTGGCCAGTCGCCATCGACGTGAGCGCAAGGAGCTGCAGGCCAAACTGCAGGCAATGAAAAAGAATGCACCAAAGAACAACAAAAACAAGCGCAAGGAGTTTCTTGAGGAGATGGGCCGCCTGGAGGGTGAACTGGAGCAGCGTCACAAATCTGAGCTGGGCGAAGCCACTGTGGCACCCGAGGCAGCTGAACTGCCAGCGGACAAGCCGACAACGGCCGACAGCGACAACAACGAAGACGACGAAGGGAATAATCCAACGCAACAACAACAACAGCAACAGCGTGTGTCAAAGGCGCAGAAGCGTCGCGACAAAAAGGAGCGCGAGGCACGCGAACGCGAGCAGGAGCTACGCGTGGAACTGCAGAATGCGGCCAATCAACCGTCGCCCAAGCAGATTGAGCTGCAAGAAATCACAGCCAAGTTGAGCGCCCGCCAATTGGCGCTCCACATGATCGCCTCGGATGGCGACTGTCTGTACCATGCGGTGCGGCATCAGCTGCAGGTGCATGCGCTGCCCGGTCACACTGTTCCGGAGCTGCGCCAGGAGACGGCGAACTATGTGCGGGCGCACAAGGATTCACTCATTTGCTACATGACGCATCCGGACACTGGCGATCTACTGAACGACAAGCAATTCGACGCTTACTGCCAGGACATTGCCAAGACGCACGCCTGGGGTGGACACATCGAACTGAAGGCGCTCTCCTCGCTGCTGCGTGTGCCCATCGAGGTTATCCAAGCGGAGGGCGCCTCCACGCTGCTGGGCCAGGAGGAATTCGGTGGCGCACCTCTCATCATCTGCTATCATCGCCATATTTATCAACTGGGCGCGCATTACAACTCCACGATGCCGCTGGAGCAGTGAGCAGGGCATACAATAGTCAAGCATATTATGTGTAACATGTTTATTGGTTTAATAATATATCGATTCTTTTTATAAATATGCAATTGGAAGATTTGAATTATTGTCAAAATTTGCAAGTAGTTTGATTACGCTTTGTACAAATGTTAATAATTAATTATAACAAGATTAGTTTAGCTTCGTTAGTTACATCTCTTCCTAATGCTCTTTCTTTTGGTAAAGATTTGTCTTTAAGCGCGATTTGTTCTAAGAAAATATGGGCTTATTTAAATTTGACAAAAATATACATAACTACAATTTGATAAACTTTGTTGCATCTGTTTTGAAAGTTCTTTCCAAAAATCGAAAGAAATTTCCCTAAGCTTTGAAATTTAGTTAATCTCTTTTTGGAACCATCTTATCAAATAATTTGATTTCAGCGATTTAATTCTCCTTCTTGCTGGACTTCTTGCCAGCAGCGGGTTTCTTGGCAGGCTTACTGGGATAGAGGACAAACATGGCCAGCTGAATTGCGCCCAGAGTCCACAGGAACAAATTCTGGAACTGCATTTAATTGATTAGTTGATAAACTTGAACCATATATGTAAATAGAAATATAAATATATAATTTAAATTTCAATACTCACCACCATCACATGATTGCGTATGGCAATCGCATAGAGCGTCCAGGCCGTGGCCACCAGTTGTCCGGCAAATATGATTGGGAACGGCATTCCCTCAGTGCTCTTGTTCTTTATAATGTTGGGCAGGTTCAGCAGTGGAGATCCGACAAGCCAGATGAGTATGGATGTGATAAGCATGCCCAAGCGGAACTCGATCTTCGCGGGATCCTCAAAGTTGGCATAGGTTATCACGGCCATTAGGAATAGCGACACGTATCCGATTTTAGCCCACATTTCAGTTTTCTTCTCATTCGAGGCGTAGTAATAGAAACCAACCATGAAAACTGTGTTGATGGCAAAGCCAATTATGTTGACCTTAATCATTGGCTGGTCACCCATAATTTGACCCAGTTTCACGCTCATCACGGTGCTAAAGGAGATTAATAAATCGATATATTTAATTACATTAAGTTCTCAGCATAAAAAACATTTCGTGTGACTTAAAAATAGTTGCAATATTCATTTGGGGGAAACCCACTGATATATATTTTCGAATTTCATAATGATAGCCACTGTTTCAAGTAGATTATTGATTGATAAGAGACCTAAGCCCCTTAACTATGTTCATACGTGTATTTGATTTTTATTAATAGTCGTTATCGTTGAAATTATTTATTTGTTTCGTCACTACTGATATCGTATTCCATTCAGAACTTGACATATTTAAAAATACTAGTATTATACAATAATTACACTCAAATTTATAATAAAGGGTAGAGGGTATTTATGTATAAACCTTAATAGATTCTCCAATATAATTTCTTTAAGTAAATGTTTCTCAATTTAAAGCTTCTATAATTTTAAACCACAAAAATATTTCCAAAGTCTATTCTGATTATGCATTCTATATGTTCCATTCATATGTTCTTATCTATAAAGCGTTAATTTGGAAAAACAAAATATTATATTTCAGAGTACAAAAGTAGTTATATCACAAACACAAAAACAACCATGCGTTTGGAATAATAATGTTATATTATTTTTCGACATCTAAATATCTACAATACATACACACGGTAATTGTGTAGACGCCGTTTAAAGAGGAATAATAAAAATTTCTCAAGATTTGTACGTGAATTAGACAATGAGATAGGCGGGAGCTTAGGATTCCATATAATATCAATTAATTCAACTGCAGGTCGTTAATTTAGTTGTTATATGATAATTTTTTTTGTTGTTGTTAGAAATATTTATTAATCCTTTCAAGCATAAGTAGAATTATAGCTGATATATAAAAAATAGTTAGAATGCTGAGATTTAAAAAAATCTTGTACATAAGTAAATTTTTAGTAAGTGTTGCAAATAGTTTCCTATTACTTAGTATATGTAGTCTATTTGTTTAACATTAAAGTATAACTGGCTTTATTTATGGTTCTATTATAATTATTCCATTTTTGGTGAATTCATAGATGTAGTGTTATAGGTGCTCATAGAGTTTGGTTTTAAATAGAGGTTTATGTACTTCTCTTTTGCGTGGAAAAAATTGTATTTCTAATAAAGCCTATTTTATTTTAATTAATAAATAAGTTTTACGTATTACATCCATATTGAGTTCGTTGCTGGATTCGTAAAATGTTATATGTGCTCACTCAAAAGCTAAACAATCAGGTCTATTCCGGTTTTTACTTTTGGCAAGATTTTGCAGATTGAGTTAATGAATTGCAATTTTTTTTTTATATTGCAATTTGAAAAAGTAAAAAATTGGTTATTTAATTTTTGCATAAGTGCAAAGTGATATCATTATTTTAAATAAATAAAGCAACAAGCTTCAAGGTTTACAAAAATTTCAACTAAGTTCGCTGGTGAAGTCGCTTATAGCATCAATTATGTATATTTCCACAGAAACCCCTAAAGTAATACCGTTATGCATCCCCTAAAATCTAAATATTGTTTCCACACGCAACTGTTGCGCCTTACGTTGATTCTCGCGTGTCGAGAGGCACTTAGATTTTTACATGTGTGCGTGAATACATGTATAGAAAGGTGTGTGCGTGAGTGTGGGAGAATGTAGAACAGGCTGAGTTTCATTTGCATTTCAACTTTCATTAAGCAAAATTCGCACGTGGAATGAGCAAGGCCGATCCCAAAGACGAGAGACGAAGTATGAATATGGGTTTGCCCGACTGATTAAATAATCTGGAAACAATTGCGATGGATAGACAAGAGACTCACCCAAGTGCCGCCGGCAGTCGCATGCCTAATCACTTATGTACCCATGTAGTATACTCAGATTATATGTGCTTTTGTGCTTCTAATGATAAGTTGTACGTGCTGATAAGAACAATTACTACACATTTTTGTTTATTTCGAAATACAATGAAAGTATGCTGTCAGGAGCAAGGTGAATTTACTATATAGTATACTATATTAAATCCACCTTGGTCGGGAGCAGAACTAAATTTATCTATTGCATTAAATTTCTCTTAATATGCTATTCTCTGAGTGCGTAACATAGTTAAGATCTGTAAAAACTCTAAGCTGCACTTGTACATGAGCATGTGATCTGCAGACTGTAAACTAACTCTCTTTAATGTAATTTGCAAGCTTGTGCAGCATCTTGTAATGTTACCATCACTCAGTCGATTTCAGTAATCTAAAATAAATACGCGCATGTACTACGCATCGCTTTTTAATCGAACACACTCGTCTCGCTTATTCGCACAAAAACAAACTCGCGTTAATTATTTGCTAAAAGGGTTTCACAAAATAGTGATCCCACTAAACATATGCAGAATCACTTTATGTAACCGTCAATTGTCATTGACATTGACAGCATATTGACTGATTTCAAAGCCAATTTCGTTTAGCCTTGAACTGTGCAAAGATATAAACTCATCTTTGTCATGGTGACAATTCAAAAAAAGTAAATAAAAATCTAATCAATTTCACACAGTAACAATTTGCCTGTTTGTGTGTGTGCAGTGGAGCATTAAGAGGCACTTTTGTTTTTGTTTTCATTGTGTCAATTGTTTTACTTACAGCACAACACCACCCAGAAACGGTCCAATCGGGTAAACATCGCTGCAGCCTTTTTTCCGTATGTCATTCAATAGGAAAAAACCGGACAGAAATTGTAGAGTTGTTATTGTGCCGGCAACTTGGCCAATGATATCAGTGTAGGGTGCCAATAAGTCGCTAAGCGCGTCCATTTCGACCGACAGCTGTGTTGTGTTTATGTTCTAAAAAACTCGTTTGACTGGGCAGCTTTACTTTCGTGCAAAGTCGTCGTTATGCTGACATAAACAAATGCGAAATAACGAAAACGAAATTAAAATCTAACGACCAAACAAACGATACGAGCTGCCTGCCGCTCGCTGCCTTAACAACTGAAAGTTTACTGGGCTCCACATTCCAGTGTTGTCCATCTTTTATAAACGAAAAGTGCTAGATAAGCCCGCTGTTATCGCCTTTGTTATCGCATCAAGTTGTTGTCTATCGATTATGCGTATTTCGCAAATTTAAATTGTATTTCCATTCAAATCAAATTGTAACACTAACACTAAAAACTTAAGATTACTAGACATCCTGGCGGATGACGTGTTTCTTCTTTTCGCTGACAAAAGGCACCTTGCCCTTCTTCGAGTGCTTGCGCACATTCGCTTCCTTGACGCGCTCCTTGTCCTTGACGGCGCGCATCTTCCGCTGCGCATTGAGCACATGTCGCGGCACCTGTCGATGGCGCGCAATCCGTTTGATTTGCGGATGTGCTGCGTATTTGTCCTTGAGCGCCTCCTGGTAGTTGAAGTTGGCCCGCTCGCGTGGCCGGATTATGCCCAGTTTCTCCGACGCATTTGCCTTCCACATGCGAATGTTCATTTCGTCGGAGCCGGAGAAGATGTAACGATTGTCCAGTGACCAGGCGACACAAACCACATGCTGCATACGCTTGGTGTGATAGATTTCACGGGAGTGACTCTGATGGGCATGATAGATGCGCACGGTCTTGTCATAGCTGGACGAGACGAACTCCTTGCCCGTCGGCGCATAATCCACATCCGTAACAGCCGAAACGTGATCGAAGTGAACCTTCAGCGGAGTCTTGAGCTTGCGAGTGTCAAATGTGTATAGACTGCAAACAGAAAATTAATTAGTTATACTTAAGATTTGCCTTCAATAATTCGACTCACTTGCAATCCTCGTTGGCCACAGTAAAGTTGAACGCCTCCATGGGATTCCAGGCCAGCTTGTTGCTCTTCATGGTCAGGACAACCTTGCGCAGCGGCTGTGCCTCACGTTGATCGTACAGAATAATGCTGCGGTCACTGGCACAACACGCCAGCACATCCGTCTCCACGGGATTATACGATATGGTGTGCAGTGTGTCCACGCCCCATTTGAGTGTCTTTATGGGATCATTGTGCTGCTCGTCCCAAATGGCGCACACTTCACCACAAGTGGCGAAACTGCTGCTCTTCCGATTGTGCGAAATGCCATGCAATATATGACGACTTAGGATTGTGTTTACCGGCTCTTCTTCCTCGCCCACATCCGGTGCCTGGGAGTTCCACACTTTGATGGTCTTGTCATCGCCGACGGTAAAGAAGCGTTCGCCATTCCGGGCATACGCAATGCCCCGAACGAAACCATCGTGCGCGACAAAGCTGCGCATGCTGGTGCGGTTCGCCAAATCCCAGATGCGCACCTCGCCATCGTAGGCGCCCGTGGCCAGCGTGGACAAGAGCTTCGGATGCTTGCCGAAGCAGGCAACGCCATCCCGATGACCACTCAAATTGCAGACAAACGGCTTGGCAAACACACGATCCAGTTTCGTGGCATTCAAGGCGCGCACGTATTCCCTGGGACCCTCCAATGGATGCAGCGCCGGATCATAATTGCGTGGAACTGTAAGTTTGTACATGTTATTATTTATAAAATCTACAGCTTGTGTTACGCCTTACTTTTATGTTGCTGGAGCTTGGTTTCCCGGACGTAGTTGTCCGGGTTGCGACTAATCATTTTCACTTTCATTTTGCAATCGCATTCACCAAAAAATATCAACAAAACGCAAGACGAATAAAAACAAACACATGTGCGCAATGCACACTTTCAGAGTTGTCGAATCGCTCAAAATAAGCTCAATTGAACTGAGTGCAAGTCATATGTTATTGGAACCGGAACCGATGTTGATTCGAGTCGCTCCGAATAGATTCAATTGAGCTCGTTCATGTCGTTCGATTAAGTGCCAAACTAGTTTTAAAAAAAAACCATAGATGGCGATTTACCAAAATTGGTTTCCAGAAATACATGATGAGGTGGCGAGCACTCAAAATCCAATAAAACGATCACCTTTTTTACATATTTAATTTATAAGTTAAAATATTGTTAGCTTAAACATATTGTTAAGTTATGCAATTAGTAAAAATTTCTTTTCTATTTTTGAATTGCGCGCCATGTTCTATTTATGTTCGAAAAAATCAACATATCAGTGGGATTCCGGTAAGCGTTTTAGATTTGGTTTAGATTTGGTTTAGATTTCGCAGTCAGCTGTTCACAGCTGCTCCATACAAATTTTTCAGTGTGCCCACAGCAAATCAGGGAAATTTGGTCTTACTAATTGATTTCGTAAAATCAGCTCTGAGACTGATTTCGTTTTCATTTTGATTTGGTTTCAAACAGCTTTGTGACAGTTGCGGTTTGTTTACATTGGAAATCTACGAATATTCAATAAAAACATTTTCAATGAGCCAACTTTTGTTTAATACGTTTATTAATTTCTTTTTCTGGCCTTTTGTGCAATTATGGCCTTTTTTTTGTATACTTTTAAGTTGCCAATCTTGTTCGCCCAGGCTGTCAGCTGTTCACGAAATCTAAAAATAATCAGTGTGCAAAAAGGGTCGTTCCGTCAACTGATTTAGATTTGGTTAAAAATAATCTAAACCAAATCTAAAACGCTTACCGGAATCCCACTATCGTTAATCCTTATAACGATTATTCAAAACAACAGCTGCCAATTGAAAAAATTTAAAAAGCGTTTAGTTTTTGCCTCCTTTACCACACTACATTCTAAAATGTAAATGAAAAATTATTGAAGAGCAGTTGTTTACTGCTTATTAAAGCATTATTAGTTTATTGCGTTCAAACAATTTAATATTGGTAAACTCCAAAAATCATAACGATGCACATAAAGGTGCCACCATCAAAAGTACAGGTTGCATAATCATCAGCAAGCTTATCCCAAATAGCACGGGCGCCACAGAAGAACCCAGCTCCAGTTTGCTGATAAACAATTACCTGGATAACATGCTTGTAGCGCGGTTTGCGACACAAACCTTCCATTTTGAAATTAACTTCGTCAGCCACTTCACGCACCCATTTGACGGCATCCCCCGGCTGATATGTCTTACCTATAAAAGTATCCAGAAAAAATAAAAGTTAGTGTTTCTTTGAATCAGCGCCTTAAACCGTAACGGTTACTGTCAACCGTTAACACTGAAACAAAATTTTTTTTATTTCACCTAAACTGAAAGACCGTAATTATTCAAACCGAAATAACCGTTCAGTAATCGATTCAATAATTAATTGATTTAAATTGTGAAACCATCGTTTTTAAAAAGTATTTTTAATTAAATTAAATTTAAAAATAAATATCTACTCTAAACATACTCCTATGTTTTTTTGTGAGCCAACATCATACCGGTATTTCGAAACCGAAACAAACAATTAACCGGTTACCGTTACGAAACCGATATTCCAAGATTTTGCTTGACTTGATACCATGCTTAAAATTCTTATTTAAACTCACCTTTAAGCTTTACAGTTAACAAACGGTCGATCATATATCGTATAAACTGCAAAGGAAACTTGCATCCAAAGGCAGGTCCCATGCTGTATTCATTATAAATGGTCACATCTGAGGCCGGCAATACTTCTGGATTCTTGACGGCGTCATCTTCAGAATCCGAATCTGATAAGCTGCCTACAGGCGAAGCAACTTTTTGACCACTAGTCGCAGAAGCAGCTGGCCCCGCAGTGCCTGGCAAACTTTCTTTAGATTTAGTACTAGGAGCACGATTCGAATTGCGAGATTTTCGCACAACTGTCGACGCTGTGCCCCCTCCGCGTGTTGTTTTCTTTGCACCGAACAGAGGCATTTGTTTTTATTTAATTTATCAATGAATTTAACCCAACTAAGGGCCAGTGTTGTCAGTATTATTTGAATTTGCTCTTAATTCAGTGCTGCCACACTGTGACGGAGAACCAAATGGCCACTATGTTTCAAAAGCATCAATAGCCGAGTCGATATAGCGATGTCTGTCCATGTCTCCTTACGTTCCCACAGATCGCAAAAAGCACTCTGCCACAGTCTTTAAGATACAACTTTTGTTTGGTCAACTAACGTAATCCATTATTATTATCTACGGCAGAAAAATATAAAATTTAAGTTTAAGATGGTTTTCTTTCAACCAATTTTCAAAACTCAAAATAGTTTAAGGAGATAACAGTCATTTTTGTGATTAATGATAATGGAAGTGAAGTCAAAACTTAAAGCTTGTTTTACTCGAAACCATATTTTTCAAACATGTACAACTACTTAAGATTTTCAAGAACGATTTTGATGAAATAAGTGCCAAACGATGCATAATTAACGGCGCTATTGTCCCTGCCTCGATCACTTTTACTTCTTTCTTTGAAAGCTGGACTACAAGGCGAAAAATCGATTTCTCTTTTTCACATGGCAGCCATTTCTAGATTTTTTTTTTTTGAGATTCGCATTTTCCCCATTTTTATTTTTGGGATGCGGTTAACTTCCCAAATGGTGGGAATATCCTTCTGTAGAGGCAGAAAACTTTTGAACCGCACTGTTAACCAAATTTTTTTTAATTTTGTAATTTTTTAATAGGTTTTCCTATCAAATACAAAAAAAAACAGAATTAGAAAATCTTTACGCGTTTTCTTTTCATATTTTTTTAAAGAACCGGTCAAATTTGGCCGTTTACACTAAAGCAATGCAAGCGCCTAGAAGTATGCATCTTAGGGTCGAGGACTTGTCAATTAATTTATTTTATCTAACATCGTTGTTTTAATCATTGGAAACACTAACAATCTTTTATATTTTACTTTTTACATTATATTTTTAACTTTCTAAATACCCTCGCACTTAAGCACAAATTAAGGTAAATAAATTAGGTAAATTAAAGAAAGTTCTCAACGCTTATGACGATTGCGCTGTCGTCGCTTCGATGCTGTCGCTTTTGAGGCGCAGTACGAGCTACCGCTGGCAGATGGCGCTGCTGAGCTGCTGTTTAACCGTTGCTGCAGCAGCTCCTCGTCCACGTCCAGTCCCTGTTGTTGTTGCAGCTCCTGCAGCTTTCGCACGCAACAACAATTGCGAAGTGCTCGCATAAAAAATTCTAAATTCAGATTGAAAGTTCTCAAGTGCTTCTCGTTGATGCCAGTGTCCGGCTTGCAGCTTTCAATGGCCACCTGAGCATGCAAAATGCATTCACTGGCATAGCCCAGAGTCTCCTTGAGTATGCAGATCTGTTGCTTCTTCTTCTCCTGCATGTGCACATATCGCTGACAGAGCGATTCCAGGCGCCGTTGCTCGTTCCGGTAATCATCGAGCACTGAATCATGCTTGCCACGCAGCTCCTCCAAATCGCATCTCAGCAACTTCATGGCCTTCTCCTTCTTGGCCAGCTGTCGGTGGGTTTGGCGATGCGAGGCGGAGAGTTCGTCGTATCTGCAAGAGATGCAAATTAAGGGATGGAATTTTGTGAGTTGAAATTTTAAAAATTTTAATAAAAATAAATTATTATATGACACCATCAGATTAAACTAGTATTTCAGCTGGACCTACGATCTAAGCGATCTTACTTATTGACTCTGTTCTATTAGATTAAGTCCAATCTCACAAAATCAAATATGGGTAGCAGACAAACACGAAGTCAACTCTTAACTGCTTTACTCTGAACAAAATTAAATGAAAGCATATTCGAACTGTCGCTTGGTAACAGTTGGCGACGTAAAGAGAGCAAATCATTAGTTGCAGTGTATGATAGAACTAGCGATGTACAGTCTCTCCCCATTGAACGCAGATCAGAGACTGACGACAAAAAGGATCAGCCGATCAGATGCTTCGTGAGAATGAAAAGCTGAACCGCAGAAAGTGCTATTTATAGAACACACGTTTTCTCTCTCTGTGTACGTGTGTCGGCTGCGATGCCGGCAGAATTATAAGCTTCTATTCCATGGGATAGGCATATGGACACGACTGGATTAAGTTCAGAGGGATACTGATTATAAATATTTATAGTGGCAGTAAAATAAAAATTAATTTGTAGTTAGCTTGTAATTAAAATTAAAAGTAGAGAATAGGGTTATTTAATGGAATATCTCTCTTTGTAAGTTTTCAAACTTAAATTCATAAAAATAAAATCTTTTTATTATAGAAGTAGATTCAAAGTCGCTGCACTCACCGTTGCTGCATGAGCAGCGGGCTAATCGAGCCAACGAGTTCTCCCTTGGACTGCACCCGCATGCCATTCAACATTATTTGGTCCTCGGGCTCGCTGTCGCTGCAGGAGTCGGTGTCAATGCCACGGAGCAACTGCACCAATCGCTCATTTCGCTCCTTTTCCGTGTCGAGTGAAAAGTGGAGCTCGTGTATTTGCTCCGATTGGCGATCCAAAGCCATGCGCAGCTTGAACTCCTGCTGCTGATCCTCGAAGAGTGTGTGCTCGAGTTCACTGACCTTCTGAAGGATTTGCTCGACCGTTTGCTTATAGGGCTGACGACGCTGATTATTGATCTCGTTCACGGCTTTCGTGAGACGCCTTTGATTAAGGTCGTTGACATCTGGCGATGTTGATGACTTGGATGACTTGGATGATGTTGATGGTGTCGATTCAGCTTCGTTGTCTTGGTATGGCGTCCCCAATTGTTTCTTGGAGCCCACACCAAATCTCAGACTGTTGCTCAGGGATCTGGCAAGCGCGCCCAAGTTCATCCTTGGTCCTGTCAAGTGTTTATCTGTCGTGTTTGTCGTGTGTGGAAAGTTTCTTCGCTTTGTTTGTTTCCTTGTAGTTTGTTGTTTGTTGTTGTGTTGTGTGCTGTCTGTCAGCTTTGACTGCCTTCTGTGTTTTTTCTCTGTTTTTCTGTTTGCATTCCTTAACAGTACTCTCCATATGGTTAGCCAACTTTTTAAATTGGTTTCAGTTTTTCACACCTTGCCCAGCAGTTTCTTTGCCACTCAATCAAAGTTTTTCCCCGTGCGACTTTCATATGTCTCAGGCCTCTCTCTTTCTCTTTCCATTTGTCTTTCTTCTTCCCGTCCGTGTTGCTCTTGTTAGTCGTGCGTAAAGTGCCATTAGTGCAAAGGGTCTGTTCTCCTTGTTGGTACACTCATTGCATTTTTATGGCCAAAACTTTTTGTGCCTCAAAGTGTGTCCTTGATTGGTGTAGAAAGGGAATGAGTTAAGTACTGATTCAGTCAATGCAAAAGTATGTAAATAAACAGCTCTTAGGTATTAAAGTTTGAAAGTATAGGAAGAAAATTAGTGGGTAGAATTGGTCAAATTGTTAGAAGAAACATAAACAGAAAATTTGGCAGTCTCATTCCTTATCATTATGACGCTATTTAATTACTTATAATATAATCTATTTAATATAGTTAGTAGACAGGAAAGCACAGGATAAACGATAGATTCTCAGATCTGAGAAAAAAAAAAGAAAACAGATCAGATATATTTTATTATAAATCGGATAGATGGACTAAATTATTCGTTTTCTTTCAAATGGTTTCAGATTACTTAATCAGATTAATATCATTATTAGCCAAAATAGAAACGGACGAAAGATAAATATAGTCAAATCTGAGATATTTTAAAGTTTTCTTCAAAGTACACCTGCAACCGGATTAATTTTGTATTCTTTAACCTATAAAAGCCCTTTGAATTGCACATTTGATTATTCTCACTACAATGTTATCGAATTTATTAGAGGGGGGAATACTCCAAATGATTTCAGTCGCTTATCTGCTGATATTGTTTGGCGAGTTCCGATAGAGCTTTTGTTGCTACAGTCGTTTGGTAATAAATTAATTGCACTTTTAATAAAGAAATCTTATCTTTATTGATTCATTAAGTGTCCAGAATAAAATACAGATAATTCGAGGATTCATTGCTTTAACAAGCGTATCGAGAGAATCTATGATTTACTGGTATAACAAACAAATAATCAAAAAGCTTTATCAACTATTGCAACTCTTTAACTTTGCGCTGTAGAGCATTCAAAAAGTTTATGAAACCAAACCAGGAAATGAAAGACATATCTAAATTGCTCTCTCACTCTCGCACGCTCACCAATTGATAACCTACAGCAATTGTTTGTCTCTCTATCTGCTGCAGCTTTTGGAACAGCTGAGAACGAACAAGCTTCATTCTGCTGCGAAGCTTTGACGACGCTGGCAGTTGTCTCGCTTGAAGCGTAAGCTCAATTGTTACACTTGCAGTTAATAAATATAAATCAAAGTTGTTGTTGTTGCTGTTTGTGTTGTGTTGCGTTGTGTTTCCATTGTGAGACAATGTCACGCCTAATTGCTGGCGCCCGAGGCCTGTTCAGACGCCATCCCTTTGTGACCAACAGCGCCATCTATGGCAGCCTTTATGTGGGTGCGGAGTATTCACAGCAATATGTCTCCAAGCGCTGGCTGGCGGTGAGTGAAACAGAAATGTCAGTTTATCTTCTGGTTAGGGCATTGTAATTAGATTTATGTGTCTTGCAGGCGCCAGAGGAGCGTGAGGATATCGATTATACAACTGTTGGACGATATGCGGTAATGGGCACCGCAATCTATGCCCCAACACTCTACGCTTGGTACACATAACACTTCTACATATGTACATCTCTACTACCCAGCCAGCATTTTATGAAATTTCAGATCAAATTTGAGTCTTTTTCGAGTCCCCCTTGTGATCAAAATAAGCATAATTGCGCTCTTTTTCTGATCATAAATGTTACTGTTGTCGGGAGAAATCGGTAGGCTAACCGCGACTCCTCTTAAAGAGTCGTTTATGACTCGCCTTTCTGATTAAAATTCGAGTCATTTTTTTGATCATTAAAAAAAAGCAACACTTTCAGGAATCGAACCCGGGTCGCTTGCACACTTGCTTTATGGCAGCAGCTCAGCCCGATACGCCACTGAGCTCACGAGAAAAATACTATTAAATTACAAAGTTGAGTGAAACTATGCATTAATGCAATAAATAATGAATCACATTTCGAGCATATGCATGAGTACTTTTTGAGTCTTCTTTTGATCGCCAATGTGATTAATCTCTTTTTTATCATCAAGGGGACTCGAAAAAGACTCCTCAATGTGATTTTTGTAAAAACGATCTTCCAAATGCTGGCAGGGTATACTATATTTAATTGATACACACTCATATGCTCACACACTCACACACACACTCATAGTCTTTAATTCAATTTGTATATGTCGCATGTTTATGTTTTGTTGCCTCTCTTCCGTTATTTATCAATTTGTTTACCATTTGGCAAAAGCTGCTCAGCACGTGCGAGTCGTTTAAGAGCACTCTCACGCTGACTCTCTTTTATATCAAACACACACGCTCTCTTCCTCTCTTTAGTAGCACCGGCATTAAACATAGAGCTTTTGTGCAATAAGCTCCCACGAAGCACGCTACGCATCATGAAATGAGGCATATGTGCACGTTAACTTAACGGATGTGTAAGTGTCGGATAAAAGCAAAAAAAAACACACAAAACACAATCCACAATTACAAATCAAAAATACCCACGAACGATTATGAATGATATTCACCAAATGTGTACAATATAACACAATACTATAACACTAACCCACAGCACTCTATGCACACTTCACTTATGTTTCGTATATGCTTCACAACTCATTCCAATTATCACTCTCTTCTTATTGCTGCTTCTTTATTTACCTATGTCACGTCCTTCTCAGGTATAAATGGTTGGATGGAACCTTTCCTGGCACACTTAAGAAAACTATTGTTAAAAAGTTGGTGCTGGATCAGTTTATATTGACACCATATTGTCTGACGATATTTTATGCTGGTAAGATTACTGCAATATTAATATATCTTATAAAAAACCTCTTTACGAGGTAAAAGACTAGTGACGAAAACATTTTCATGCACCAAAATATCTGATATCCAATTTTGTGACGAATAATATTATTTTTAATAATTAATTATTTATAGAATATATATGTAGCTTCTATTGTTTGGATACTGTAGGGGTGCCTATTTTCGAGGGCTTATCGTTTTCCCGCTAAGCAAGGGATTTTTTGAAAAAGTCGTAGAACAAAAGCTTCTAGATTTATGATCGGGAATAAGTCCATGTTCACACATTAAAGCTATTTGAACGCTTTGATACAAATAAACAGAAAATTTTTCATTCTTTATCTATATTTTTCGTGATGCTTTCGTCACTAGCGCGGACTTAATCTCTGCTGTAGTATATAATGCGAATAATTTGATCTAGCTTCGTATAAATCAGACTAAATTCAAATATAACATAGAAAATAATTAGTTTACTGTTGTTTTAATTATTATAGTTGCAAAAAATATATATAAAGCATATTTAATGTTATAATGTTCGACACCCTAATGTACTAATATTTCGTTAGCTAAAATGCTATTTTCATCATTAAAAATTTTAAAATGAATATAAAATAGCGGAAAATAATATGAAAATGAAAACATTTCCCCAAGCTAAAATTTCTGGACTTATAATAAGCTCGCCTCAACTTATAATATTCTTATATCTTTCCTTATGTCAGGTATGTCTCTCATGGAAGGCTCTGATGACATTTTTCTTGAACTGCGCGAGAAATTCCTACCGACTTTTCAACGCTCTTGCATCTTCTGGCTCCCCGCACAGGCCTTGAACTTTTTGTTTATAGCGCCGCGTTTTCGCATTATCTATATGGGTGTCTGTGGCATGATCTGGGTCAATATTTTGTGTTGGATAAAGCGTCAGAGTTTGACGACAGACGCAGCCACTGAAACTGCAACAGTGACAACACCAATACCAACAACAACAACAACAACAACAACAATCAGTAATGTCAAGGCATGATTAAATTAGATAGTAGCTTAACACATACATACATATGTATATTTGATATAGTGCAACGAAGCTTTTTGCCAAATAAATACATTCCAGATACTGGATACAAGATTTACGCACATAAACACGTATAAACATATATGTATATATTGTACATTTATGTATAATTTAACCTGAGCACAAAATGCGGGGCAACACAGTGCGTATGATTGATGTTGTTATAAAAGGAAACCCATCAATTACTACTTATATATGCTGTCTGTGTCTGCGTCTGTATGCGTGTCTATGTGTGTGTGTGTGTGTGTGTGTGCTAGTCACTTTGTGTGCTGCGTGAGTAAACGTGTTTAATTGTGTGCGTGTGTGCGTAAATGTTTCATCAATATTTGGTCCACAAACAACAACATCAGCTCAGCTCAGAGAGATGGCAACTATTGTACTATAATATATGGTAAGTTAGCCAGAAAAATTGCCTAATGTGTTTAGCTTTTAGAGATGAGACTGCAAAACTATCGATAAAACTAATGATGATTGGATGCTGCATCATCCTACACTTTAATTCGCTTTAGATTTGGAAATCGTATTAATCTACAAAAGACAAAACCGCTGAAAGTTTTTCTTATTAGCAAGTCTGAATTCGGATATTATGATATAATTTCATGTTTGCTGTTTCTATAATTTTTAAATTAAATAATATCCAATTCTTATTCTAATTTTGCATGAGTTCTTTAAAATCATATTTAAATTTAGAATTGTCTAAGATTAAATTATTATTAAACATAGCTTCGTTTTCTAAATAATATGCGTCTTTAAAAATCGGAGTATAACTATTTATTATCTTAATTTTATAAAAATTATTATTTTATAATGCATTGTTAATTCAATCATTATTCTCTCTTTCTCTTTCTCTCCCTTTAGCTCTTTCTATTATATTTCTATTCTATTCATAAGTTAGGAATTTTAACTTTTCTTTAATACAACGATTATCTTATTGAACTTGACTTATTGCTTTCGATAGTCCAATCATTTCTCATCTCTATAAACAGAGGATTTCCACCTCCCGCCTGTGTTAAACTAATTAGACATTGCGTGTTTATGCCTGTGTCTCCTGCTTTCTCTTTCTCTCTCTGTATATCTCCTACTCAAGTTTTCGATATGTGTCCATGTGCGTCTGTTTAACTTATTGCTGTCTATTTAAATTGCAATTTGTCAATATGCGTGTGTGTGTGTGTGTGTTTGTGTGTTGCCTTACCACACGCCTACCAAACTACACTCTATTTACCATCTACTTTGCCATACTCCCACCTCTATCCTACACCAGCTCTATCATTGTCTCTCTCTTGGTCCTTATCCTTGTCTCTGTCTACGCCCGTCTTATGGGTGGGCATACAATTAAACTTCTTGTACAGTCATTAACAGCACATAACTTGGACCAGCCTGTTCTTAGACTAAACTTGGCAGACGTAGCCTCCAAGTCCATTCAATCCCCTCACCCTATCCCCATCCCATACACAATACAACACAACACAAAAACAACAGGAGCTGGGGAAACGTCTAAGCAGTTGCGGCCGCCCTTCTCCTTTACTTACTCCCCCTGCCCCCCTGTCCCTCTTCTCCTTTGCCCTTCCCCTGTGCGACTTTGACGTAGAAAACGTTCGCTGGTACTTTTTATTTACATCCGCTTGTTTGTTCAAAGCGGAAAATTAATTCCATCTTGGCTTGTTTCCGTTTATCTTGAAAAAGTATTTCGTCGCCGTCGACCATGGCTCGCTCTCGCTCTTTCTTTCTCTCACTCTGACTCGTCTTTCTTTCTGCCCCGTTTCGCTTTGTGTTGCTGCTTTACTTTTATTTTCGACAGGCTTTCTCTCTCTCTATTTGTGCTCCGAGAACTACAAATTCTGCTGACCAGCTGAAATTGCCTTCTTCTTTTTGTTCTAAATTTTTTTTATATTTTATTTATATTATTTTTATTATTTTTGTGGTCGCTATTTATGCATTTATATATTTTTATTAGTTTGGCTTGTCCACTTTTCAGTTCATGGTCTAGCCTAGAAATGGGGCATTACAATATTGTCTTTAAGTTTTTAACGTAACTTCCGGGTGAGAGCTCCATGAGAGCTCTTTTTCATAGACTAACATGACTGTCTATGCTTATTTGATTTTAACAAAAAATTATTATTATCAGGTTGTGTAAAAATAATGGAACGAAATGTTAGTTTTTCAGATATGTCAGCTCATATCTTCGGAGTTATTAATTTGGCTGCGATAAAAGTTTTAAAATAAAAAAAAAACATTAAGTTTAAGTATTTTACAGGCACCAAATGAATTTGTTCAAATTATATTTTGTTCTTTTTTTTTAAACTTTCAAAATGTATTAAATCCGATTCAATGAGTTTCATATCAACTTTTCAAATCTCTCACAATTTTTACATTTGAGATCATTGGTTGATTTAAAAAAAGCCTTATACTATTTCTGTACACAACTATTATTTCGAAAATTAAGTTAAAAAAATGATTGAAGTTTTTAATATTGATAATATTATGATCATACACTTTTTATAATGACATCAGAAATTAATAACATTTTCGGCTTAGCAAATATGTTTTAAGATATTGTAACTACTTATGTAAAATGTTTCCCAAATAGTGTGTTAAAGTTGTATGTATTTATTCATTTTAAAATTAACTTCAAAATATAAAAAAAAAAATAGCTTTTTTTTGAAGCCTGCTAACCAAATTTGTATCGCATATGTATAAAAGAAGTCGTTTTTGCAATGGTTACAATCTGGACATTTCCTTGCTCTGGATAAATGCAATATTCAGAATATAATGCTTTTTTACATGTGTAGTATTTAGTGCACGAAATTTTTATATATTTTATGTATGCCTTAATTTTACTTAGAGCATTGTCTAAGCGACTATATTTATGGAGTTCATAATATAATTTTTTTAGCGCATGAAACTTTCATTCTTTACTTGCCGCAAGGGCATAGCCAAGTCAACTTAACAGAGTTTGCAATTCTCTTCTTAAATTATTTATATTTTGTATACTCTGATGGAGGGTATATCAAGTCAGTGCAAAGTGTGTAACGGGCAGAAGGAGGCGTGGCAGACACCATAAAATATTTATATTCTTGATCAGCAACAACAGTCGAGTCGATCTCACGAAAGGATCTCAGAGAGAGTTAAGTATTGAAATAAAATTGTTAGAGATTGTACCAGGGTATCTCGTAGCCGAACACTCTTGACTAAGGCCTTCATTTTTGTTTTAGTTTTATTTCATATTTTTTATGCTGTTTGCCATTACTGTGCACCAACGAGACACAATGCTTTTGAGTCTGGAGCGCGAAACTAGTGACCTCTGCCCCACCCACCAGCCTCGTTCCCTCACACCGCACGTATATTAAATTAAAAATTAATTTACAAAAACAAACAGAGTTATGCTGAAGCAGAGAGAAGAAGAAACTGAAGAGCATCGTCGACCATAAGAAGCTAATACTTACTAATGCTGCTTCATTTGATTCAATTACCGGAAGCATTCAGCCAGCTGAGAATCTCACTTTTGGCCAGAACAGAACAAAACTAAACAGAGCAGAACTGAAGAGAGCAGACTTTGTTTATCTTGTGCCACGCGGCACGAAGCTCAGAACTGGTTGTAATTACCGAGACTAAGACAAATAGAAAATGGCGCAAAAACGAGAAATTAATCAGCGGAGCAACACGACGAGAGGCGAAGAGAGAAGAAACGAGGAGAGAGGAGAGGCGTGTTGATGGTGTGGGCGTTTCACGGATTTGATGGAACCGGACGTAATGTGAAGCGCTTGGTAAATATGCCCGGAGTGCCGACGGGCGATGGCGTGGCGATGGCGTTGGTGATGGCGACTGTTGTCCAATGTTTGCCCAGTTTGATGGTCATGACGGTACTTTCACACGCGCGTTGCCGCATTATAATTTTAAACTACCCAGTGGGAGACATACATACAGGACTTCCCTCCATTCTACTCCCATTCTTCACCATTTATGGCCATCGTATACCCATCCGCATCGCGGACACCCTGGTGCGGCACATTTGTTCGCCGGCATGTGAAAATTGATTGCTGTTGTTCATAGCTGCGGGATATGGCCAAAGTTTTTAAGTTCCTCACACCGCTTCCGAACTCTCAGTTCCGTTCTTCCTTCCTTCCAATCCCTCCCTGGCTGTTGTTGTTCTTGTCGTTTCGGCGCTGAAAAGCTGAAAACAATGCGCATTCCGCTGGCGGCTCTGGTGCGCCTTGAATGAACTTATTTCCATTTTTTCCTTTTTTTTTGTATTATTAAGAAAGTTTTATATATTTTTTGTTGAACTGACTGGGGGTTGGAGTATATTTACATTTGGCAGTTGGCTGCGTTAAGCGGCTTGCGTTGCCATGGAGGCTGGACAATGACGAGGCGAGAGGGGGCGTGGCTGGTCAGAAAACTTGCTGCTGGTGCTGAAATTTTTAATACTCTGTTACCTTGCCGTACAGACAATTTGATGCCAATGGGAATACGTTGGGTATGCCCTAAGGGGGTGAGAAAAGGGATTGGTACGGGACAGGACAGGACAGGACGGGACAGGAGTTGAAGAAGGTGGATACGTTTTATAATTAAAGAAAGACGAGGCGAAAACAATGGAATAAAAACCAAATAAGAGCGGATAACAGTTGGCATGGCACCTATGAATGCATAATGCTCTCCGCTCGTAGGTGTAGATGGCAAACGACATGCTTCTCACATTTGCAGTGCTCCAAGCCCAACGATTCTGAATTTCATTATAAGGAATACCATAACAGCGATTTACGTGGTAATAACGGAATTAATTAGCATTTTGCCGTTAAGCAACCTTCTGGCCAACCCAAAATTGTTTTTCATGTTAAAATCTAAACATATTTAATTACAAAAATTCTTTGAGAAATTATCTAACTGTAGGGAATATTAAGATTACATTAAAAAAAAAAAAAATTTAAATAAAATAATAATTATTATTATTTATATAATAATTGTTTATAAATAATTATGTCTATGATAAGTTTGTATAAGTTTGAAATTATTGTATTGTAAAGCAACTGCGAGTTTTAAATATCAGAGTCTTATTAATTTTTGTATTCCTTTCTTTTCTCATCAAATTAATAAGGATTTTCTAAAATATAAATATTCTTGTCTAAATGAGGAGCAAAGTGCTTTTTTAAAAAGATTACTCTCACTCACTTATGTTAAGTGCAATGCATTGAGTTAAGATTCCAGTACCTTAAAATACCTCAGAATGGTCATATTTAAATTGGATATTGTATTTAATATTAAATTGTTTATGAATTCGAGCTTTAAGTTTAGCAACACACATGTTGCAACATTACGAATTAGCTCGGAACATTGTGAAGTTGATGTCCGCAGCAAAAGCAACAAAGATCCTCATGTTGACTGTCGCGACTACAGTCCGGCAACATATTGATGCTTTAATAATTTAACTAGCACGCATTGAATGTTGCTAAAACTCTCTCTGTCTTATTGCGATTCTTAAAACGTATAGATTGATGTGCTGTGCTGAGTCAAAATAAATATTTAACATAACTGGATTTTCAACAATTGTTTTCTAAAATTTGGCCATAGTTCTCTAACAGCTTTAAAGGTAAAATACTGTGTGTCTGTGAAAGAAAAGACTTACTCTGGACACTCGTATATACATATGTAGAGTAAAGCGGAGGTCACAATGGTCGCTACAATCAGATATTATTTTTATGGCACGCACGAGGCACACACACACACACACAC
The DNA here is from genome assembly GCA_037043405.1 of Drosophila subquinaria. Taxonomy (NCBI): domain Eukaryota; kingdom Metazoa; phylum Arthropoda; class Insecta; order Diptera; family Drosophilidae; genus Drosophila; species Drosophila subquinaria. The sequence goes on along the minus strand of JBAMBL010000037.1, from coordinate 419,115 downwards.
ACACAGACACACAAACACACATTCACTAACAGACACAATGAGCTTTTCGGTTGTGGGCTACAATGGCGGTGTCGGCAATTTCGGGCTGATCTGCAGCAGCATAAAATGCCATCAAATTTTTGCACGCACACACACAAAAGTAAACACCTGCTGTCAACCCTATCAAAGGCGCACGTAAATAAATAAAAAATAAAAATAATAATAATAAAAAAAAGGTAGCCAAAACGTAGCGTGTTCTTGTTGTCAATGTTGTTGTTGTTGTTTCATGTTGTTGTTGCTCTGGTCTGGCGAGGAAGTTTGTCTCCTGTTTGACTTTTGCCTTTATGTGCATGCAAACGCATAATCAGGCGTAAGCAAAAGGCAGCACACACTCTCACACACACACAGATACACACATACAACCTCACACGCACATCCTTCGCTTATCCTGGCGATGCTTACATTTAATTTCACCTTCAGCTTTTCTCGCTATTGTTGTTGTTGTTGTTGCTGGCGAGCTTCCCGCCAAGACGTCGACGCCATCGCCGTCGCTTTTTTGTTGTTCTTGTTGTTGTTGTTGTCGTCTGTGCATTTGACAGGAAAAATTAGTTGGCTACGAAAACTTTTGGCCTCGACCAAACGACACAACAGACGACCATTCTTTCTCTACACGTGTGTGTGTGTGTGTGGTGAGTGTGTGCGTGTATGTGTCTGTATGTGTGTAACCTTCTGGCAGTTGTAAAATGTTGTGCCGAAAAACCATAAACAGGTGTTGCTACCTGTGTTGTTGTTACATTATACCCAGTCTCCAGCTATGGGGTTTAAAGGGGTATAATAAAGTTGAGCAGATGTGTGTGTGTGTGTGTTTGTTGTAGCACGCATCAGAATGTGACATCTTTGATCCCTATAATATGGTTTATAATTTATTTTTTTTAAATGTTGTTCATGTTGTTTATCTCTTGTGCATATAGTACAACATAAGCAGAATTGATAAAAAGCCCATTTATAAAATAAAATTTAATTATTTCATACACAAATCTTAAGATAATATCTGGAAAATGAGTTTAGAACAAAAATGACAAATTTCGATGGTTTAAAACTATTCATTATGTTTGGTCATGTAAAAGACTATGAATAAGCTATATTTTAAAAATTTTATGTTAAAATATAATTTTTCATTTTGTGAAATGTACACTTTATTAAAAAAAAGAACTTTCATACGTAAACATTTCTATGTATATGTACATGTTTCTCTACGAAATTTAATTTTCATATATTTCTAAACTTGTATTTTTATTCAGAAAATAGATTTATTAATTAGATATCAAAGTACACCCAGCGACAAAAAAAAAGCCGCACTCTTTCTTTTACTATAACAGCTATTGGAAGTCAAGTATTAAAATTTAAAAAATATAATTGGAAAAATGATCTAAATTCCGTTTGAATGATGCATAACTTTCCTTAACCCATTAAGTACCCATTAAAATATTCGAATTTTGGAAAAAAAAAATTTTCGAGCTCTTTTCCTCGATTTTTCCAAAAAAAATTTTTGATGCAAAAACATTCTTCAAACAATTTTAGGAGTGACTGCAAAAAAAAATTTTCAGAAATATTTTTGTTAGTATTTTTTATAATTTTTTGAAAATCCCATTAATGACCATTTTAACCCATTTTCAATGCAAAAAGTGCCTATTTTGCAGTTTTCAAACAATTTTAAAAAATACTAACAAAAATTTTTTTTTGCAGTCACTCCTAAAATTGTTTGAAGAATGTTTTAGCATCATAAATTTTTTTTGGAAAAATCGAGGAAAAGAAGCTCGAAAATTTTTTTTTTTCCAAAATTCGAATATTTTAATGAGTACTTAATGGGTTAAGGAAAGTTATGCATCATTCAAACGGAATTTAGATCACCTTTTCAAATATATTTTTTAAATTTGAATACTTGACTTCCAATAGCTGTTATAGTAAAAGAAAGAGTGCGGCTTTTTTTTTGTCGCTGGGTGTATATTATAAACACCGTAATATCAAATTACTATATATTACAAAAAACTTTTGCTGAGTTCGCTTAAACTTAATTAAATCAATGTTTGGCTGTCTGTTTTTTAATATATTTTACTTAAAAATTTATCCCATAGGAGATTTATGCATTTATAGTTTTTATTTTAGCACATTCTGAAAGCAATTATTTCGTAATTGAGCTTATTTAAGAAACACATTTAGAAATTTAACGAGTAAAATTAATAAACATTTTTAAGAGAGATTTTTAAGAATATCGAATAAGTTAAGAGATCTTTTAATAATCTAAAGATAATCATATACGAAGAAGCAATTGGTTACAGGGTATTTCAGTAGTAAGGCATTTACTCTATTTACACACTCCAATGTGTTGTGTTCGTTGTGTGTGTGTGTGTGGCCTGCCGCACAATATGTTGCATTATAACGTGTTTGACCCCATGTCTGTTTTGTACATAATCCGCTAGCCCAAAGCCTTTAGCTCGGCTTTAATAGTATGCTTGCGGCAGAGGGAAGGTCTGCAGATATTTTGGTAACTCGTAACTGTTCGTTTGCACAAAAGTTATTAAACTTAATGCAGTTTAATTGACCTTTTCGCAAAAGTTTGCGACGCCTGGCGTTGGCAGCCAAAGCAGCAGGAGCCATCCTGTTGGATGTATTCTGGTTCTCTGGCTCTCGGTTGCTCGGCGTCCTGCCAGCAGGTACTAAGTATATACGACCAACAACAATTTTCGTTAGCTGCGCACATTATTACTTTTAATTACGGCTTAAACTTATTGACTGGAAATTTTAATATGTTATTTATTTACAATTAACGCCCAAAAGTGCTTCGTGTACAACTGGGCGTATGATTTATGCGATTTGTTGCCGCACTGTAACTACTTCTGTCCATTGTACAGGGAGAGGGAAGAGGGTGGTTGGTGGGGGGTTCTGCATTTTGCAACAGTTGGCACTCGTAAATTCGAATACCCTTTTCCCCCCGTCCGCTGGCCACTTGTCAAATGTGGCATTGGTATTTGGATGGAAATTGAAATGAAAATGAAATTATTTATGGTGCTCATTTGATGCGACAGCTTTTTGGCCAATAGCTGGTTACGCAAAAGGGGGATATCATTTAAACGGGTTGGGTGAGGGGAAGGGTATTCAGTGTAAGGGTGTGATGTGAACAACAGCTGTCGATAAATGCTTTGCAAATGCATTTTAGCTGTATTTGGTTGGACAGTGCTTGACGATAAATAACTTGTTTCTATTTATTGAATGTTACTGCTAAATCGAAAAGTTATCGATTAATATTAAGGGTGAATAATACATTAATAAATAAAAGAAATATCTTAAATAGATAAATTTTTGGTAGCAATTGATTAAACTGCAAAAATGTTAAATAATAAAAAAAAATTATTATGAAAATATGCTCTTATCATTTATCACTTTTCTCATTATTTCCTTGATGGTTTTTATCGATATAGAATTGTATTATTACTGTTGTTTGTAATTAATTTAATGTATTTATTTATACAACATTTTCTTAAATTTTTATTTACTCTATCGGCTAATGGAACACTTAGTTATTTCACTTTTATCGAATACTTAAATTACTTTTACGCACATTCTCTATAGTACATTTTGCATAAGTGATATTAAGCTTAAATGTTTCCAGCGCAATTGTGTAGTACAGCAATATCTTTGACTAGTTTTCCATTAGGAACACAGTGCGTATACATAACATTTTCATGGCAACGCCAAGAAGCATGCTTTTAATTCTTAATTTCGCAAGTCGACTGGCGCTTTTTCTTCGTTTTTTCCCTGTCAACCAACTGCACAGAGCAAAACAGAATAGACCAGTACAGAACAGAGTAGAGCATTTTCTCTTTATTTTGCGCTCTATACATATTTTAATTTGTTAATTACTTAAGCTGCCGTTGCAGCAAGCAGCAGTAAATTCATAAACCAAATAGCTACAGCAGCAAAGTAATCAGCATATAGAGCGCCCCAAGACTCAGACTTTAACTTAGACCGAGACTGAGGCTGAGACGGAGATGGAGACTGAGACTGAGACGCATGCCATTAAGTGAAAAAAGTGTTGCCTACGTTCAGGCGAGCCGAAACGATCCCCTCCCTTCGCTCCCTGAGAGACATCAGAAACATATTAGTAAGCAAGTCAAGTTAAGCGGCGAGTGAGTAGAGCGAGTAAAAACTTGGATGCCACATACGCACTGCCGACAACAGGGACGTATCTGATATGGTTAAGCGCCTTAAGTAATCAGAACACGGGCTTTCTTATTTATTTACTATTTAAAACGATTAATTTTGATTGGTGTTAAATTGGAGTTAAGAAAAGCAAAGTAAATATATATTATAATAAGATGTATTTTCCAAATTTGATATTTATTTTTTTACCTGCAACGCCTTGGTAATCGTCTTAACGCATTAGTCGTCTATCTACCAAGCCCAGAAAGAGAAGACTCAAAAGGTGCCATTTATTGAATTTCCCTACCAGATTCCTCCATTAATATATCAAATTGTTCTTGTTAATACTGTAGAAAATATACATTTGTCTATTTGTCCACGCACCCTATCACCTGTATCACCAGTGAGCAATTTTCTTTTTTCCATAAACGTAAATATTTAAAGAAATGTTTGCTGATATTTAATATTAATATGATTAAAATTATTTATCTTTTTTTTTTCATTTGTGTAGATTTTAAGTCAAAAAAATAACTAAACAAATAATATATTTTATATTTTATAGTATAAATTTTGTGTTTTTTTGTGTTCAGAATATCACACTAATATATTATTATATTATGTTTTAATTCTTTTAGCTTACATTTCAGATTTATATTCTTCTCATACATTTATAAGCAATCAACAATTTAAAATTTAATTTAAATTAAATTACAGCTAAATTGCGCCCCATTTTCGAACAGTTTCAAAGGCAATTTCGCTTCACTGTGTCTACTCGGTTATTCCCATTCTCATTCATTCCTATACTTGTACTTCTTGCTCATTCTACCATGTTAATTCTGTTCTTCTCTGCTGTGCTTTGCACATAAGCGCTTAATGAGTATAAATGAGCTTGATTGCATATTCCAAGGCGCGTGTGTATGTGTGTGCGTATGTGTGTGTTATTTAATAGCCTGCATATGGCGTTGTAAAAGTTTTCATTACACAAACAGCAACAACAACAACAACGTGGCAAGTGCAACAAAAACAAGTCAACGAAACGAGGCAATTTACAAGCTGCAACTTATTGGCTTGACTTTTGAGCGCAGTTAACACGCGGCGTATGCGTAATGCAGGCAGTCAGCCAGGCAAAAGGCAGCCAACTGCAGCCCAATTGAATACAGTTGCTCGTAAAAAGCTTAAGCACCTGCTGGTTACTACAGGTAAAATGAACGACAGGGCCTGACTTTGACTGCGTTTACACTTAACGCTAATTTGCCGTTTTACTGTCGAATGATTTTTGAGCATCGCTAACAAACTGTATTTTTTCTCTTTTTATGCAATATTTTTTTATTTTATTTCATTTCATTTCATTTTTTTGAGTCAGCACATAGTTATGGCAGCAACACAAGCGCAGTTACTACTCACGCCCTTTGCCTAACAATTTTGGGTAAAATTTCATCTGCGGTTGATTTTGATTGTGAAAGGATTTGCCAAATTGCTGTTTGCAACGGTGCGGCAAAAAATCAAAGGGATTTTACAATACCCAATACATTCTCATATATATATGTGTGTGTGTGAGTATGTATATGGATATGTGGTTACTGTGGCCCGAGTGTTGCGTTGTGGGTGTGCGGCTTGTGGTTCCTGGATGCCATCTCACAATGGGCCACAAAACTCCTCCAATTCCAGTATATTCCGTCTTTCAACCCCTGTTCCCTGTCCTGTCCAGCAATTCTCTGCCAATGCGTTTAAACAACAGTTTAACAGCAGTTTGCCTGCCTTTTGTTATTGGTGAGGCTTTCGCTTTTGCATTTTGCCTTTGCTCATCGATGTATAGAGTTTTTGCGTCAGCCTCTCAGCGATTTATGGAAATTGTGCAATATTTTCAATAGTTTTTTGTTAGTTTGTTTGGCGTGGGATTTCTGGTTGGATTGTTGGTCTGTGTTCCCTCTGTTTTTGCTGGTCTCTGACTCCTTACAATTTATTTTATAATTTTTTAAAGCTTCCGGTTCAACAAAATCTTCAATAAAGAGTTTAAGATAAAGAACTGAAATATAATTTGAAATATAATTTGCTGAATTTTTTCTGCGATAATATTTGTATTAATATACATATAAGTTGTTTTGTAATCTATTATTATTTTTTTAAATTTTATCTGTGCATTATCTGGCAGTCAAGGCTGCGTATACTTAATAAGTGTTCCCTCTGTTTTAGCTGCTCTATGACTCCTTTCAATTTATTGTATACATTTTTTAAGTTTACATGTCAACAAAATATATACAATAAAAAGTTTAAGATATGACGTTGCAGGGAAAGAACTGAAAAATAGATAAGAAAAGTTATAAATCTATAAATAAATAAAATAATTATAAATTATTGTTGCAGTTTTTCTGGATTTTTTTTAGTTAATATTATTCACATATGTGTGTACATGAGTTATTTTTTAATCTCTGATTATTTTTTCATTATTTTATCAGCTCATTCTCTGGCAGTCAACGCTGCGTATACTTAATAAGTCTTTGTTGGCATTTCTCTCAACTACTAGACTAGATGCCCTTTTGATTGTTCTGCCATGATATTGCACTTTATTAAATCTGGCTTTTATTTGTACTCTTACCATTCTTACCCCTCTGCTGTAAGTGGAGTGGAGGGGCCAGAGGCAGTTAGTTATTAATTTTTAATGCGTGCACATTCATGTAATTATGTACAGCAAATACTTTTGACCCAGCGCCGATGCTCAAGTTATTTGTTTGGCCTTTGGCGATGAATTGTGGAAAAATTAAACTCCAAGTTATTGGCTGCATTCCTTTTGTCCTTTGTCCCTATACATAGTCCTTTCTGCGACGTCGCTCGCAGGCAGCGAAAGAGGCACAAAGTCAAAGGCGTTATTAATAAATATGTGCAGACATTCGCAAGAAACTCTTGCGAGAAAAATGAGAGATAGTAAGGGCCTGAAATTCCATTAACTTTGAAGTTATTCTACAGGCTCATCGCAGTTTTTCGGATAAGAATAGTTGTAATAATGTTTAAAGACGAGGGTCGGCTGATAAGTCATGGGCCAAAAGTAGGGTACTCAATTTTTAATCAAACTATGGGGTAGTGTAATTTAATTGTAAGATATTGTATTGAGGATAGTTTTTGATTTAATAAAATATAATACAATTTTACTTAATTATTTTTATAAATACACTAAAACTTTAATTAAGACAGTTATGTATTTTTTATGACAGTAAGTTTAATTTTCAGTTTTTATTATTATTATTATTATTATTATTACTATTTAAATAATCATTATAAATTAATTATTATAATTGTATAAAATTTTATTTAAAACTGTTGTGTATTTTTATGACATTAAGTGTTATTTTTAGTTTTTACAAATATATATTCTCTATTTTAATATCCATTATAAATAACCATTTTATGTTCTTTTTAAGTTATGACTTACGGCATAATTTTTTACATATTGAATGAAAATTATTACAGTTGCTTTGCGGCGCTTGCGGCAAGCAAAATATCAAAAGCTAAAATAAAGAGCACAAAAATGAGAGAGAAAGAGACGAGACGAGTGCAGAGTGAGAGGAGATGGGAGAGAACGTGTCTGCTGTTTTCATTTTAAGTTTTAAGCTACTTTAGTGTCGTTTCTCCATCGTTTCGCCAACTAACGCCATTAGCTGGGCCATTGAGCGCTTTGTTGGCTTTCAATAAAAATTTCCATTAAAATGGAACCATTCTCCACACTTTGCCCCCCGTCTCGTTGTCGCCGTTTGCTGCATCGCATAAAATGCGTATGCATATTGCCAACTTGCAACTTGCTGCTGTTGCTGTTGGTGTTGCTCTTGCCACAGCTACTGTTGGCTGGTTGGTAACTGGGCAGTAAATTTTAACTATTGCCAGGCCGATGACTACACCCCGCTTACCCCCTCTTTTCTCTGCATACGGCCACAGTTAGACAGATAAATGGCGGCTAGTTTTGCGTTTGCATGGCTAATGGAAATTTGCATCCAGTTGGCGGCGTTCACAAAATGCGCTAAGCGTTCTTCGTTTTTACTCTCCAACTTTTGGCCAAGTTGCAGCGCATGCCGAATGAGCTGCAATGCGTAAAGTTGCCTTGAAAATTAAGTTATTTATTAGCTGAGAGCATTATAATTAATAGTTTAAGGCGATAAGGCAGCTAAAAGCAGCTTGTACTTTTAATTTTTTCTTCAACACAACTTTTAATGAAAAAAGGAATATTTTAAATGCGTTCTTTCCGAAATATTTTTCTTAAATTTATTTTAAATTTTTTAAAATGTTATACTTATGTAAATGTTTGCTCTGAAAATTTTTATTTTTAACAGGTCATCTTTCAGTTTGTTCTAGCTTTAAAATTTATTTTAATAACTTGCAATATGAATGCAATATTGGCTTAAAAAATTGTATTTTTACAGGTCATCTTTTAGCTCGTTCTGGCCGCATTTCAAGTTTTGCTTGGCCACTTTGCAGATTTGCTGTATGAAAAGTGTTCGTATTGACTGTTGTCCAATGTGTGTGTATAAATCTTAATTATGTACAATGCACATTTTCTAATTGACTACACTCACACACACACACAGTCTGAGTGTGCGAGTTGCATATTACGTATACGTTATGTCAATTATGTAAGAAAAGTGGCCGCCTGGCCATTTGGCATTGCATTTTTCGAGCCTGAGCTGGCGCATAATTTGTTTACCACCGACTGGTGACTATTGAGCTTCTGTGCAGTGGGAAATGCCCAAGTCAACCAACTGTTAAATTTACTATTATACGGGCTATTATGCCTGCCAGCGAAATGCTACTCTACACTGGCTTCCATTATTATGCAACGCCCCGTTGGCTATTGGCGAATTTTGCTGGGATAGGCGTGGATGAGGATGAAGAGTAATCCATGTCCGTCTTTCCAGGCTGTCTGTCTGTTTGTCTGGCGCAAAGTTTATGCGCACATATGAGCTTTTAATTGCAATTTAATGGCCGGTCATTTATTATCTAGCGGCGACGACAACGACAAGGACAACGACATTGTCCTGGCAGTGCGAAAAACGGCTTCCAACTTTCCATTCGGCCTTATGTAATTGTATATAGTACTCTCATAGTACTCTGTTGCAATATGTGCTTAAGTATATACATATGTATATGCATAAATACCTTATTCAGGTTGCAGCGCTGCTCATTTTCATATGAAAACTCTTCGTTGGCTTTTATTCCGAATTTTTACTCGTATTTTTCTTTTTATGCCTAAACAACCACTCTGTCGATGTTTTTGTTGTTTGTTGGCTTAGAGTAGTGTTTCTGTGGTTTGTTGTTTGGTTGTTGTTATTATTTTTGTTTCGTTAAGCTAATGAAAAACTGTTCTTCCTCAAATGTATGCTATAGTTTTTTTGTGTCTTGCATTAAAACCACAATGAAGTTTATACAGAGCTGATGGATTCTAGAAAGTTAAATTATACTTTTAAATACATTTTTAAAGATCTCCAAAATATAAAAATTTTTTTTTGGGAATTTTAATAATAAATCTTTTGTCAACAAATCTTTTTAATATTTCCAAGCCAAATGATGACGGCTCCTGTTTCTTTTTTAAGGTATTATAATTAAGTGAAAAATATTATGATTAAAATTGTACATTAAACTTTTTGAAGAGTTCAAGAAAATCTTGTGGTTATTCAAGTATTCTTTCGTCTATTTGTAATTGATATAATTGACCAAAAACTATACTCCAGATCGCTTTATATTCTCAATTTTCACCCTTGTGTGCAGCTAACTGGTAACTTGTTGTAGTGAAACCAGTAATTAAAGCTATTATTCTTCGAGTTGTTTAAAAACAATTACTGTTTTGCTCAAACGATTTGATAAAATTGTTTCACGAATAACTGGCCCCAACAATCACATGACATTTTCACCGCCTGATTTGATATGCATTATTCATGGGCCTAAACACGGCCATAAACACATTCATATATGTAAAGGCCTTACCCACCAACCGTGGCCCTTTTTGAACTTTCGTACTCATTTAGCTTTTTGACGCAATTAAAATGCGCTAACATGCAAAACGAAAATATTTCTCCACATTTGGCAATACATATAAACTGGATATTAGGCATATTGAGTTCGCAGAGGCATTAGGTACCAGGTATGTATGTATGTATATGTAATAGGAGGTTCCATTGTTTGACACATTAAATTGTCGCTTTTCTCATTTAAGTCGCGTGCGGCTTTCAGTTTACATTTCAATTAAAGTTACATAACCCCAAAAACAGCAATAACAACATTGATATTGCTATGCGGGATGGGTTAGCAGAAGTTGAGGGGTCGAGGGGTTTCAACCTCTCTCCTCTATGCAGATGCCGTGATTTTGGCTTGGCACAAAAGTCAATTTCATGCATATTTCATCATTCGTGTACGCCGCGTGACACGCACACACACACACACACTCACACCTACGCCCTTTATGGACCACGCCCACCATGGACACCATACCTGGTGCTGCCAGAACCTCCTCGTCAGACCAGCAGCTTTTCAATATTTCATGAGTATTGGCTCTTTGGCTGGCATAATCAAACACCCCTCAAATATTACACTAGGCAACAACAAAATTTGATCAAATATTTAGATGTTTAGAAGAGTTTGACAAATAAATAGATACCAATTTTCGGGGATATTATTATATGAATTGTTTGAGGGACGGATTTATTTAAAAATTAAAATTAAACTAGTCTGAATATGTTTCTCAGTATGTAAAAAATAAAAATAAATGTGTGATAATAAAATAAAATATTTAAGGCGATTTTTTTTTTAATTTGAATATTTTCTCATTCATATACTTATAATGCAGTCCTGTAGTGGTTTAGTCCTGGTCTATAGTTGATGATTGATTTTCAATTTATTTTCACTTAACTAGTATAACCATAACTAGTGGCTATATTAAGGCTGAGAAACAGTCAAAAATAGCTCTATAAAATATTAGAAAATACATCATTTATAAATAAATCATTATGCTACTTTTATATGGATTGTTTAATGGAAATTAGATTTATTAAAGGGCTTTTATATTAGAGATTCAGTAAAATAGCTCAAAGATCGATATTGTTTGGGTCCGTTTCAATTGAGCTTGTTAAATTATTTAATAGCTTATTAAATATTTTCGGACATAAATATACAACTTTTTAAATAAAATTTCATATTTGCAAATGAACAAAATAAAATGTGAAACAAAAAAAAATAGTTGTAAATATCTAAATATTTTTATTCTTGTTTGTAAGTATACTAGTTGATTCATGTGTGGTTATATTAACGATTGTCGCCAAGCACGTCTTCTTATTAATTATTTAAAGAAAAGTATTATTTATTATAAGTATTTATTAAAAGTAACTTTGGACTTTGATCAGTAGATATAATCTGGTTGCACAGTGCTTTTCATGTGAGTGAAAGACACGCATACGTATGCAAATAGACACACAGACACACACAATAAAAGCCCCAACACACACACACATACAGATACATATGAGACTGTGAGTTGAAGTTATTTCAGCATACATATACTCGCACTCGTATGTATACATGATTCGGTTTATTAGATTCGTACAAAGGCACACAATATGTCGGTTTGTCTATTTGTCTGTCCGTCCTACAGTCTGACTGTCTATTTGCATGAGTGTATGTGATTGTGTGTAGCTGCGGGCAGTTGCCCTCTCTCACTCCCACTGCCACTCTCTCTCTCTTTCATGGTGTAAGAGCTGTGGGTAAATTCAATTATTTGCTGCTGATATCGTCGTTTGTTTTTTTGTGCGCTGCTTTTGTATTCATATTTATTGTACGGCATTTTAAATTGGTATATTTACATTGCTAATTTACGCATACACATATGCAGAGAGTGCATTGTTGTGTGTGTGTGTGAGTGTGTGTGTGTGTGAGACTCGTTGCATTTGGTGGTCGAAATTCGTATTTCGATTTTGGTATTCGATAGAATAGCTGAGCAATTAATTGACAAAGTTCATTTTTGGTCATTGTTTTGCCAACAATGTATGCAAGGAATTTCTAGAGGGAGACAGAGAGAGATAGAGACAGGGAGAGAGAGAGAGAGAGAGAGAGAGAGAGAGAGAGAGAGATAGAGAGAGAAATAGTGTATGTGTAAGCGAGATAGCACGTAATCATTTTTACTGCTAAACGCGAAATTTCAATATTTAAACAATGCTCTTATGGACTTTTCTGCTGTGGTTAGCCAAGTTTTCGTCTCAGTTTTATAATACCATTTTGTCTGTGCGTGTGTGTGTGTGTTTGTTAGTGTATGTGTTATGTTGTTGGTTTTGTTTTGTGGCATGTGACTGTCAATTGGTTTCGTAATTGTTCTTGTTGTTGTCCTAATGAAGGCCATGCCATACGAAATTGCCTGCCAGGCAGTCATCGCATTAAACATTCTGCCATTTTCCAACAGACTATTTTTCAATTTGGGCAAACGCAACGTCTGTTATGATTTTGTTATTGTTTTGCGTGCTGTTGTTGCAGTTGTTTGAACTTATACTACTATTTGTTGACATTCTAGTCGAACATTGCATATTTGAAATATGTCAGAATTTTGTATTCCTTTGGGGCTACATACGATGCAAGTATTGAATAATTTTAATAAATATACGACATGATGTAAAGTCAAAATATTCCTGTAAGCTAGAAACATTTAAAATTAATATTTTTTATTTATTATTTTATTTTACGCGTTAGATTACAATCGATAATAATAAAAAAAAACTTTTTTTCATATACTTAGTTAGTCCATCATACTTTTTAATAGAATAAATTACACCGAGTTTAACAGTTAATCTGAACTTTTGTTATATGAATATAAAAAACTCATTCAATAAATCCAAAAGAGATTTTATTTATTAATTAAAAATTGATGGTTAAGTATATAAAGCTAAAACTAAAAACGGCATAACATATTACGATAGCTGCTAAGACTTTCGGCTTTGTTAGAGTAAATTGAATAAGTATTAATTGTTATTTACATAAATATATACAGTTTTTTGTTTTTGAGAGGCATTTGGAAAAACTTAGTCTGAATTACATTAAATTTCATGTGATATGTTGGATATTTTTAAGAATGTTTTAGCATTCTTACAATTCTCGTTAGTTATATTTGATAAGGAGTCTGATAGGTTTTTGTTTCAAAAAAGTATTTTTTGTATAAAATGCTTCTAAGTGAAACTTTTTTTGTTCGATTTGTATCAACATTTTTCTGGAAAATATTGCTTATTGTGATCTTCAATAATTATATTCTTACGTGTCATTGTTTCATAAATATTTCTTATTCAATATGTTTTAATCTAATATTTCTATGAGTGTGACGTTGCCTGTGGCTACCAAATTTAATTTCTGCTTAAGTTTGGGCAAATCCTTAATTTGTTAACTATTTGATTCTTTATCAAAAAATATAAAAATAGTATAATATTAATTTATACCTTTTTTTTTACATATTTCCCTATAAATTCTATTCTCATTTTATGGCTTCTTTAAATTTAACAAAAATAATTATACCAATCCAAATTATTAAACAGAGACAGTTGCTTGTCCTTTTCAATGCTTTTCGTTTTCGCTAGCTTGACATGCAAAAAACGAGACGTTTATTATTTATCTATTAATTATCCGGACATGCAAAGAGCTGCGATAAGTCTGATGAGTCTGATTTGAACGCGCCCAGTTCCTAAAATCATTTAGCTAATCGCCTGTTGTCGCCCATTATTATTTGTCTATATCTATTTGGTATATATTTATGCTTTTTGCTCGAGTCTTTTTGGTTTCTTGCTGTTCGTTAATTACCCAATAATTTTGCACATGACGCAACTTTACAGAGAATTTTTTATATGCGAAAATTTTTTGCGTGTTGCCATCGGATGGCGCACCCTTAAAAAATGGCAAAGGCGATACTAATGACAGACTTTTTTGTCTCCTCCCATAAAGTTGTTACTTTGTTTAATGCCACAGCGTCGATGAAACGACAAAGACATTGCCAGCGGTAATATGGGTGTCAACGGGAAGGGGCAGAGGATGAAAGAGAGGGGAGGAGGGAAGGAGTCACATGCAGATTTGCACAGTGTCAGGACTCAGTGAGGATTTTTGGGTTTGGGTTTTATTTTGTGCGCCAATGAGCGGATCAATCAACGTGTCAAATCGTCTTGAAACGACGCGACGTTGATTTTAATGCTGGCGCCCCCTAGCGTTGGGTGCGGGCAACATCTTTAGCTTTGGGGTTTGGGCTTTACGTGCGCACGTGATATCCGCTGAGAAACGCTTTAACAAATTACCAACGGCATTTCGTTAGTTAACTTCTCTTTTTTGTTGGGCTGCGTTCAATGTCGAACCTGTGTCACAAATTTGCCATCGCCTTCCATACGAGTGGGATTTAAATGCCCCACTGTACCTCTTGCCATCTCTACGCATTCAGCCACACAAAGTTAACAACTTAAGAGCCTTTGATTGACATTCGATTGAAAATTACCTTAGCCATTGTGTCAATCAAGCCAGCAGCCACATAACAAATCAAATGTCTGGCCCTGATCTTACCTGGCATATATCAAAATATGCCATTGTCTGAGCACTTCCTGCTTCCTGTGCCAACACTGAAATTCAATTGAGGTGTCAGTTTGTAAATTTAATTTGCCAGTCGTCGCTGCCTGTTGACTTCTCAGCGAGCATTTCTCTCTCTCCTCTCTCCTCCATTTTTGGGGCCAATTTAAAGCGGTAATCGTTGCATTGTTTGACATTGATGAATGACACAGATCCACAATGAAAATAAATTAAACCATTTTACTATTCTAATACAAAACGATACAGCTATAAAGTGCAATGCTTTTTAGAAAAAAAAAAAAAAATGGTTGCGCACTATTTTAAAAAGCTATTAAGATTAAAACGATATTAAGTTAAAATAAATTAGATATACTTATCAAGCAATAAATCGTTTAAAGTATGTATTATTGAAAACAAATTTTCTTTGCTTCTTTGTATTACTCCAAGTTTACTGTATTTATATGATAAATCCGTGTCTAAAAACAAAATTAAAAAATGATTGTAATTTTTATTGTCTAATATAATGAATAATAAATACAATAAATAATTTCAAATTATCTTTGATTATTTTGAAACTCTGGATTCGTTGACAGCTCCAAGGAATCTATGAATAATTTTTTTAACGAGAAGGATATAAAGAATATTAATTTTCTTTTATTACAATCAAAATATTATTCATCAGGCATGCCACAGAAATCACTAGTGAAAGCGATTTCAGAGAAAAGCAATTCCACTTCGAAAATTTCTCCGTGCCACAGAACTTCGAGTAATTTATAGTTTTTAGCATGTTCATCAACCTTTTCGTACTAGGCTGCTAGGGTTGGCCCCTTCTCGGATTAAATTTCCCAAGGGTTTGTTTAGCAACTTTTTAAAGTTTATCATTGCAGAATATCCAATTTTCATTTAAATTCTTATTTAACTTATATAGTTCAATTTATTTATATAATAATTGATATTGTATAGCCTTAAAAAATTTAAAAGTTATTGGCGCCGCAAACAATAAAAGTTACTCGACAACTCTAAATTCAAAAATTCGGACAAAAAATTTGACATTATTCTCATGGCATCGGACGCCAGTGAATTGAGCGATGATTTCATCTCACTCAAAATTGTTCAGGTGATTGGACTGTGGCACGGAGAAATGAAATTGACGTGAAAGTCAAGTGAAAGAGATTTCTGTGGCATGCCTGCATATGTTTATCTCATTAGTGTCAGCAGTTGAGATTATTAGACTTATTTAAAGTAAATTAAGAGTTAGAGATACCATAAATCAGAAGGTAATATATTTTAAATTGAAACCCGGAGTAAATATTTTATATCAATCCTTAAACTCCTCTTTATAAACCCTGATTGATAACGCTGTTTCAAGTCGTCATAAAATTAAAAAATATGAGAAATATCACAAACTGTATTGAATTTCATTTTTCCTTTCTTTTTAAATGTATTTCACACGCTGGCGAAACACAATGGTTACAGATTCTTTGGATTCCCTTCAAAAATTATGCGAAAACAATGAAATTAACGAACCAAACACGAATAAGAAAATCGCAACGCAGCAGAAGACGATGAAGGGGGCACTAAAAAATAAAAATAAAGAAAAAAAGTCAAGGGAAAGACAAATAATGCGACTCCGACAAATGTTAAGGGGAGCAGAGAGATGTGGCGGGCAAATGCTCAAAAAAGCGTAAAATCAAAGCAACCTGCAACGCGCACAGATGGTTCCATAATTAAATAAGCATTGGAAACAAGAGAGAAAGAGAGAGAAGGAAGCGAGAGTTGGACGAAAAATGGCGGCAATGCTGACACCATGTCGAAGTGGCGAATGCCTTGGAGGAAGTCGTCCTCGCACTCACTCATTTTGCCATTTAACTAATTGGTAATTTCGTTTCGCGTTGCCCTTCCACAATTGATTTCGGTTTGTGTCAGCGACGATTGACAGCGTTGTCTGTGTCCCCGAGTCCTGTGTTCTGTGTCCTGGTTCGTCAAACACTTCAGGTGTCTTCCTATCCTCCTGTCTTCCTGTTTGCCCCCTGTGATTGTTGTTTTTTTCACGCGCTCTTTAGCCTATTTCCTTTGCTGAAGAGTGGCCCATCCGGGCAACCAGCCAGAGTCAGTCAGGTCCTCTTACATTCGTTAACGGCACTTGGGTCCTGCTTGGTCCTGCAGCGCGCATGCTAATAAGTAAATCCGGCGATCCAATCCAAAGAATAAATATTTGACAAACGCACGCGGTAGTGGACTGAGACACTCCTCCATTGGAATGTAAGTATAATAAATGCGATTTTGAATTTGACGCTGGTATATTTGGGGTTGGTCCAGGCACTGGCACTCGCTTTGGCATTGGCATTGGCGTCCTGGCACTCGTCCTGCTTTCAGCCCCTCCTGCTTGTCGTCTACTACTACGTGCCACTTGTTTTAAATTCAGCGTCAAAATCGTTTTATTTGCCAATATTTCATTGTGTTGGTGAGTGGCTGGCTCACGAGTCCATCGTCCTTCGTCCTTCGCCCATCGTCTTTTGTCCTGCGCTCACTTTATTAATGGTGTTGGTTTTCGGATTATTTAACGGTGTATTATTTTATTATTTATTTTTGCATTAATTTTTGATGAGTAGAGAGTAGAATTCCAAACGAAAATTGACGAAAACAAAAACAAGTACAAAAACTTTCGCTGCCAAACAATTTCGGACAATATTTATAAAGCCATTGATGCCACTAGGGGGGTCCATTCAACCCACACCATCCTAAGCTACTAATGGGTTAAAGCCAGTGCTGTGTATTATGTGTTTTGGCTATAAAAAGTTACTTCATCGATTTCTGCTCTTATTTTGAAATTGACGCTGATTCTTCGATTTTCACATTGCAAATTTGACAGCTGCCTTATTATTTATGCGTTAGTTATTCGTATTCTACGGGAAAAAATTCGGATGCGAAGGTTAAATGTGACAGCTGGCTATGAAATTTCTTTTACATTATTTTGCCATCGAATAATTAAAATAGCTTTATTGGAAATCGGTGGAGGATTTTTAATATCACATAAAGTAGCAATAATTTTAAGCAATATAACAAAAGCTTATTTAAATTGTTGTTTACTTTGCCAAGTGAAATTGCCCTTGGCTGTGTTCCTTGTTAAATTGAGTAACTTCTTAAGCTTTGAAGTAAGTCTTTATTATTCTAACTCAGGTTTATGTTTTATATAATTTTAATAATACGGTAAACTCTTTACTAGGCAAATGTAACGAAAGTGATTTTCAAGACTTATATATAAGCAATATGTATAATTGTATTTAAAATCTAAGTATATCTAAAAATTTATATTCGCTGTCAATTAAATTTAATCTTTTTCAAAATCATTATGGCGATTTAGCCATGTCAAGTGAACGACAACAAATTTGTAAATACTGTTTTTGGAAATACGAACAGAAAAGGTTTTACAGATTATTTCTTTAAAGCATATTTAATGATAATCAATATCGATTGATTTTGTGAATTTTGCGACTTACAATTCTCAACTGGTTCTAATCTTTCAAAGGTGAAATTAGGATTGCATCGCTGGTTAGTCAATCGGTCAAATAAGTAAATATTCGTATTATACGTAGTATTACTATCAATATATATAACATACTACTCTACAGGGTATTTCCAATTCCATTACACACAACCAAGTCCCTTTTAATTGCTAGCACAGAATTTGCTGCATCGCCCGTCTCTTTGCAGTCTGCCTCTTAATCATATTTCTGTCGCTCTGTGTGTGCATACTTATGAGTGTAAGTGTATGTCACCTGCATTAGCTATCATCTCTCTGAGCTCTCTCACACTCAGGTTCACTGCCAAGGCTCCTTGTCAAAGTGCTCGCTCATTAGCGAGGCCAATGTCAAAGGCTACGTGTCGCAAGCACATAGCTCTCTTCCTCTGCCTCTCTCTTTCCATTTCCCTCTTTCTCGCCAACACATTGTAGCACAGTTTTCCTTTTAAAGATGGTTGGCACTTCTCAATTTGAGCAACTTTGGCAACTTGGGTTCGGGGGCTGCCACAAAAAATTTACCAGGTGCTCAGCCTCACGCTACGCCTTAGATTCTGTTTACCAACTGTCTACCAAAAATATTAAAAAATGAGCTGCCATTTTTTATGCTTCCCCTCCTCCTGCTGCTGCTGCCTGCGTTTGCTTCGTGTGCTGTCATCTTATCATTTTTCTCACAGACACCGCTGCGACGGGTCGCCAAAAAGTGTTCTATGGAATTTGGCTGAGAGCTGCTACTCCATGGAGGGGTTAAAATTTGATCAAAGTTCAAAGGCAAAGGCTAAGAAAAAAACGCGAATACATCCTCATACACTGGCGAATATGTATATGTATATGTATAACATGCAAATTGGCTCGCGCAAATTACGACATATGCAAAAGGGGTCCCAGGGGAAGCAGGGAAAGTGGCAGTGGAGGCCATTTGAGGGCTTTCTAGTATGTTTGCCAATTTAGACACACTTTTGCCAAATTTGATTAAAATCTCACAACTTTTGGGCAAAGTGTACACAAATTTGCACTTCTAATTTTGTGCAAACTTCACGCAGACATTGATGCAAGAAATTAAAGAGAATTTCTCACTTGAAATACTCAATGCAGGCTAGAAACTTGAGTTTTATTGATAGTTACCATACTTACACCGATATCAAGGAATGAATTAATTAATAAATTAATTAAGGAAAAAGACATTTTTGATAGAATATCCTACAGATTGTTAATCACTTATTTAAGAAATAATCAAGGTAATATTTGAGTACATATTTGGATGCCCTCGTCAACTTTAAATATTATATTCAAATAGACATTTCAGTTAATATTACTTACTGCATTTTTTCATAAGAGTATTTTTGTAATACTTTAAAATTTAAATTAAAAAAAAAGCAAAAAAAGAACATTGAATATCAGTTAAGCTTCTCTTCTTAATTCTAAAACTGTTTTTCGTATATGCAGTTCATATTTAAATTATGGACTAATGGGCAACAAGAGATATTGAACTCATATTTAATAAACTGTAATTTATTTAATATATGTATGTAATGTCCGATAAGATGAGTAGGACTTGGAATAAATTCCAATTAATTACACTTGTAAGTTAAAATGTAAGTTAAAATATTAACTGATTTACATTTGTCTCAAGAAATTGGTTTTCGTTTTAGTGGTAATCTTGTGTGTTTTTTAAAAATGAAATCGGTAAAGCTACACTTCCAATGCACTGTATACTTACAAATACATGGACACCACTGTAAGTTTACAAACACATGGACACTACTGTGACGATAAGCTGACTGAAGGTTACTTTGAACCATCTATCTGACAAATGAAGCTGCATACAAACAAATATTGACAGAATCAAAGGAGTCTAATTATGCTGCGTTGCAATTTATCTTATTGTGTTGATCGGTGGCAAAGTACTTGATGTCTGAATGCCCCATTTCTGGGTAAGTAAAGAACTTACTCATTGCAAAGGCTATATAAAAATTTCTTATTTGCTGCCAACTTAATTTGTCACAGAGCGCAAAGTCGTCGTCAGGACGCGAAAGAAAACAATTCATGTTATATAAATTGCACACAAAAAGAAGAAATGTAGAGATACACAGAGAAACAGAGAAAGAGTCGCAGAGAGAAAATAAAATGAGATTTTGTTCATTTTTTTGTTGCAATACGTATGCAAATATATATATGAATGTATATATATAATGGGACATTTGAAGGAGAAGCTAGGAGCGCAGCTCCTGTGCCACTTAAACTCCGCTGCGCAAGGACTTTCTGCTGTTTCTCATCCTTGGCAAGAAGTTGGCATTTTACTTTTCTACTTTGTGGCTTACTTGCCTTTTAGCTTTGGCCATTTTGTTGTTGACTGTTTTTAATAAAAAGGCAAAAATAAAAAAAAATAAAAAACAAAAAGCGCATAGTTATAAATTTTGCAGGCGCAGTCAAAGCACATTGTTTGGGCTCTGCGCGAGGTGCGTGAAGAGTGTGGGAAATTGGGATTTATAGAGTTATGTACTTATATTTCTCAGCACAACGGCAGTAATGGGAATGAGAATGGAAAATGGAGAAAATGGCAAAATGGGATTGGGAAACGTTGGTAGCTTTGAACGTTGCACGCAACTTAACCGTTTGCTGTCTTCAACTTGGGTCGAGTCATAAAGGTAAAATCATAACCAAAAGTGGGTCTGGCCAAAAGTCTAGACTCTAAACTCTAGACTATTGACTGCACGAATCTCCAACTCGTTTCTCCAACTGCAAAAAAGTTGTAATAATAATAATAATAATACGAACTTTTAGGATTGGCAGTAAAATGTCTGCAATTTATTTTTATTGCTTCGCAGCGGTCAAAGTTTATTTTGAAAAAGTGTATAAATTAAAAGAAGTACTTCTTAATCCTTTTGCTTGCCCTTGTATTACAATTGTATTATTCTGGTTTCAATTGCATTAAATTTGGCTTTTCTTAAATTATTTTTGCGTACAAGTATCACGTTTTGTTTTAAAAATTCACCAAATATCTGCCAATTTCTTTAATCTTACAAATGCTTATCGATTTTTCCCCCAACAAAACAGTTTGTAGTCTGTTTTTTATCACAACCCCTATTCCAATTACTAGCCCAAAACTAAGCCACCCTATAAGGTTTCAGTCAAGTGTAGAACATAAAGCGAAGCGTCTGAGTTTACAATTGGATTGCTATGGCAATCATAAGTGTAGCTATGAGCCTGAAAATATGCAACGAATTTTTCCTTTTCACACACACAAACGCACTGAATGCTGCAGATATCAGAGTTACGAGTAAATGTATCTTATATCTGAACTTTAAGTACATATATTGGATTGAATTTATTTTTTCATTGATTGACAAAGCATATGAATGTCTTAAGACGGATTAATTTACTTCAAGCTGACTAATTGGCAGAAGGGAATTTTAATTGTTTCCCTAAAAGCACTTTAAGGATTTAAATAGCTAAATATTATGCCATCAAAACACATTAAAGCTCATCATCATTTGACTTAAGTAAAGCTAAAATTCGACTAATTGTCTAGTTAAATATTTTATTCAGCTTCCACTTACTACTTTGTAAGATCAATCGAATGTTCATGCAAGTTTCATTACAAATGACCTTCGAACCTTCATGAAAATATAAAAGATTCAAAGCCCAATTTGCTGTTGTTGCAGTTGCAAGGCTTACTTTGTTATTCCCATTAGGCTTTAAGTTGAGTGGATAGTTGGACTCGTTAGTTTATTATGCTCGAAAGAAGCCTTTGATTGATTGTAGGTCATGTGTGCATTACAGAATTTTCTTCAGTTCTGATGCAATTTTTAACAGCCTCAATTTTTGATTGTTGCAAGTCGCAGTGTGCGCAGTGTGTGTGGCAAAGTAGAAAGTACAAAGTTCTCAATTCTCAGCGCCATCCTTTAGGCCATTCATTTCATTAAAGCAACACAATGCGGCTTTTGTAAAGCGTTGCCGCTGCCGCAAACCACAACTGCAAATGAGAATACGGGGATCGGCAGCACACACACGCGACACACACATACACACACACACCTAGGCAGCTTTCGCTGTCAGCATCTCCACATCTCTCATCTGTGCCACAGCCTTGAGGCCTTTAAGTGCGCCAATGCCGTTGGCATGACGTGCGTGCGTTTTCTTTATTCTGTTGAGGATTTCGCTGCTTCCCAAGCCGCTTGTCAGCGTAGTCCTCCTCATCATATGCAGCTCTGCGCTTCTTGTTCTTGACAAGCACAGCCCTTGCTGCGGCTAATATACCAAGACCTGATGCTGAGACTGAGTCTGAGGCTCAAACACTAAAGAACTGCAACTGCATTGCGCAATGCCGCAAAACTTTCCTACGTAAATCCCTTTTGTCGCATTAACTGCTAACTTTTTGCAACGCATAGAACGCGACAAACTTTGTTTACAACTCAGGAAAAAAGCAAAAAAAAAGTAGATGAAGATGAACTCAAAGACAGGTAGTAGCTCACAAATTCCCAGATCCCTTTCTGGAAATTCTGTATGCTCTCAAACATGCATTTGTCAAATCAAAATTTTATGGTCTCGTCACATTGTTGCCCTGACAACGAAAACTGCTCAAGGAATTTTATCGTCTCGAGTGCACTTTTTACAGTCGACAAACAAAGTTTGGGAATTATAACTTTTTCAAGCTGTTTGTGACACACTCATGTTGTTAAATAATATAACTTGTGTATTATTTGTTTTAATTTAAACTTTTTACTTATTTAATAATTATTAGATTTGCTGAAAATATTTTCTTAACATTGTATTATTTTTATAAATAATTTTTGTGGTTCTTACTCAAAAAATAATAAATAGTATACAATTTATAAACTTAAGCTCTGATAAGTTTGACCATTCTTTATAACCTTTCCTAATCCTTTGTAGATTCTAACTAATTTGAATTAAATTTTTTTATTAATGTTAACTTAAAAAATTATTTATTAATATCATTAGAATTATATAATTTTTGACATAATTATTATGCAATAATAGCCAATAAATAATTAGAAATAATACGCGATAAATAATTAAAATGAGAAGTAATTGCTTATTATGAAAAGTGTATATGAAATTCGTGGATCGACAATTTTGTGTCGATTCCTTGTTTATGGCCTTGGTCTTGACAACGTTGAGCGCCTTCTTAAATGGCAACTAATTTGTGAACGCAATTCGCTTTTTATAACTAAATTCGCAGTTTGACTCTCTCACTCTCCGTCTGCTGTTTCTCATTTCGTTTGCAATTCGCAATTCTTGACAACTCGACAATGACATAGCAATTATGGCAAAGCCGTAAAGCAGCCGGAGCTACCAAAAGTTACGACACTCTGTCTCCGTGTTATCTGTGAGCATTTATCAAAAATCGCATTTTCATTCGTCCTCGACGGGCGTTAATTGCATGGGACAATAGTGCGGCAAATGAATTTGTACAAGGGATAATTGTTTTGGCTCAGAGTGAAACTTATTTGCTCTACGCGCTGGGTGTTTAATTTTGTGCAAATAGAGATCTGAAAAACATGCTTCATCCTCTCCAAATGCCCCTCCCTTTGACTACTCAAGCACTCAACTTCCACCAATTCGCTGTCTAAACAAATGTCGTGAACCCAACGCGCTCATATTTCAGAAAAAGGGGCGCATAAATTTATGCGGAATCTATTAGCCAGGGATACTAACCCTTTTCAGCATCCCAGACGAGACGTCGTCTGGATGGCGATTGCGAATACGAATGATGTTTGTTGCCCCTTCTATTTTGGGTCGAAGTTGGAGGACCCGGTTTTATATATGAACGGAGTTTGGCTATGGATTTCATTTCATTTATGTTTCATTTCCATTTGTAAGTGAAACTTAAATTAACTTTTCATATTTCACCAATTTTGATATTTGAATTTTAATGAAATATGCTAAGATTGTGTCAAATTGTGACGTTATGACTAAGATAAAAGAGCATTCCATTTTCCAACTCTTTGCAGTTGGAAGTCTTTATTTGGCAAAACCTGATCTTAAAGAGATTTTACTCTTAAATATTGGGAAATTTAAAATTGGATTTCCAATATATTTTTTATTGTTTTTATAATTATTTTAAAAAACAATTCAACATTTTTTATTCATTTAGATTTATTTATTTAGTATTATCATCAAGTTGCGAAAATGAATATATTTTCCAAATAAGCAAATTTAACTATGATATCATAATATAATCACTAATAATTAAAAAAAAACCTTTAATAAAAGCTATTGGCCGCGTTCACCAGAACTAATCAATCAGTAATCATGTATTTTGTTTGTTCGATAACAAAGCATCACAATCAGAAAATTTCAGCGTACTATTTTGGTGATGAATTTTCAGTCATCATAATCACGAAATTTGAAATCATGATTGCTAATCACTGAATTTCACCATAATAATCATGCAAATTTCATCGATTTTCTGTTGTTGATTTGTTCTGGTGAACACGGCCATTGACTTTAAATCATCATATATTTTTTTTACTGTACTGCCATAAAACGAGATTTCTAAGATACCTTTTTTTGTCTCGTAACCCACATAGCAAAATACGAAACTTCAGCGATGATGCATAAAATACTACAATTTATAAAGATACATATCTGTTTTTCAAACAACGGGTGTTCTTATTAGGAAATTGGCCAATGTTGGGTATAATAAATTTTTAATATATATCACCTTACTCGTAATTCAGAGAACTCCACACCCCACACTTAAATCCACACATGTGAAACTTCTCCAAAGGTCATGGTAGCAAACAAAGCTCGTATATTTGGTTGGTAATTGAAAAAGCGGCCTGTGTGTGTACATTTCTACATTTTTTGGCAGTGCTCCGCTGAAATACACCCCCTCTTGGCAGTGGTTTGTGTCAAGCTTTGGCTAAATCCCAGAACTCCAGTGGATTTCGTCTCACCTCTTGGGCGCCACTCACAGTCACAGTCACATTCACAGTACGAGGCGAGGCGACGCCAAACAACATTTCAATTGTTGTATAATGATGTACACAGTGCGGGCAGTCTTGTAGATGGGATAATAAAAAATTGTTATTGTTGTTTCACAACAACAAGAACAACAACAAAAAGGAGAGCCAACAACAACAATCGCGCAAAGCTAAGGCTACACATGTTAGGGATACAATGGCAGGACACTCGTAAATAAATCGTGTCAGTGGGTAACAAAAATTCATTCATTTCATATTTTGCTTTATTTTATCCCAACTTGTTCCCTCTCTTCTTGCCTTTCTTACTCTCTCCACTCTTTTTCTACCTCATCCACTCAACTCTAGCAAGCCACATTTACTGTTATTTTTGTACGCGTGCAAAATATTTTGGGGAAAAATAATAAGAAGTTGATCATGTTTCTGGGGACGTGCTGTATCTTAAATACTCTGCAAATTGTGCTCTGAAGTATAAAATAATATAAAATTAGATTAAAATAAAATGTTTTATCAGAATTCTACTGCAAAAAAAAAAATATTTTACATTAGTAGTTTTGAAAATCAAATGAAATTTTTTCCAAATATTTTTCGATGGACAATAATAAAACATATTTAATAACACTTTACAGAAAAAAAATATACATGAAATAAAAATGGGATTCGATTTAATTTCTGTATGAAAAATTCCAGTAAATGAATGACCAGGATTTCACTTTCTAAAATAACATTTTTTATAATTACTTAATTGAATTTCAATTGATAGTATATATATTTATATATTGTTCTATCGAAATATACAGGAAATAAACTGTTTAGTAAAAGGACCAACGGATAGTTTTATAAAATGCTTAGATGAAAATTTTAGTAATTTTTTTACATTTATAATTTGTTTTTAAAAAATGTACTCCGTTGAAAAATACCATTATTATGTGAACTGGGGTGTTAAAAAGGGAATTATTTTCTTAAATAAGAAATTTTGTAAAGCCTTAGATCGCAAATATCTGCGTACCGTCAGGAACAACTTCTTTCATTATTATATGAGGGAATTCAATTTTGATCGGTTTTGGTTTATTATGGCATTAGAAGCAACAGTAATACTGCACGTGTTGCGGAGATACTCGTAGTTTCTTGTAAGACTAAAGAACATGTTGTTTTACGCTCTGCTCTCAGCATTTCAAAGTTCTAAATTGTTTTGCAAGGGTATCAAAAACTACTGACTTCTCACATGTAACTATCTCTCTCACTCGCTCTCTCTATCGCCGTGTGTATGTTGGTCTTGTATTTTTATATCTGAGCGTCGAAAACATAAAAGTCAGAGCTAAAGGGCACAGACAGCGAGCAGCCGTTAGCCGTGTTGTTGCGGTGCACAGTGTCCCAACACTGCCAACAAAAATTCAACATCAATTAGCTGCAAAAAAGAAAAATGAAAAAAATGAAGTCACAAATTAACAGGCAGGTACAGTCAACATGGCGTCAAAAAATCTACGGCCTAAAAGTATGCAATGTGTGTGTTAAACTTTCTTTTTTATTTATTTAACCAGGGTGCGTCATATATTTTGGTGGTCGGTCGTATTTTTTGATAAATGGTCTACTCTTTTATCATCTTGCTCCTGA
Organism: Drosophila subquinaria; assembly: GCA_037043405.1. NCBI lineage: Eukaryota > Metazoa > Arthropoda > Insecta > Diptera > Drosophilidae > Drosophila > Drosophila subquinaria. The sequence continues at coordinate 392,301 of JBAMBL010000037.1, read as the reverse complement.
GCTTTCGCGATGGCTGCTTTTGCGTTTCGTTCCATACCGTCCCGTCTCGTCCCATTCCATTTCGTTTCGTTTCGTGCCCGTTTGCCTCAGCAGTGGAAAGATAAAATACGTTTTTCATTTGGCCGCCTGGTTACAGTTTTGCTGCAGTTGCTACGTTTCTTATATTGCTTTTGTTGTTGTTGTTTTTGGTATTTTTTTTTGTTAAGTTTTTTACACCAGGCAATGTTTTTGTTTTCCTACTGTTTCTATATTTTGTTTTTTTTTTTCTATTTATTTTTATTTTTTCATTTTTTGCCAGATTGTTTTGTTTTATGCAGCGAAGCGCAAAAAAATATTATTTTCGGTATTTTGTGATTGCCTCCGTTCGCCGTTGTTGTTGTTGTTTCTTTGTTGTTTTTGTGGATGTTGCTAGTAGATGTGGTGGCTTGGCAGACACAAATCCCGCCTAGACATTGAACATGGCAGTGTTAATTCTGTCTCCATCTCCAACTCCAGATTCATTCTCATTTCTAGCTTATGGTTTGTTTTACTACTTAGTTAATCAGCTAATTTAAAGTTGTTGCCAAGTTGCATGGCGAAGAAACCGTCTATACATATACATGAATGTGTGTATGCATGTGAGACTAGCTGCAGTATGAGAGAGGAAGCGATACAGAGACAGAGTTCACATTGAAAATATGTTGTTTCTGTGTTGCATTTTTGAGTGCAAGTAAATTTCACGTGTAGAAATGTTGTGGCAAATAAGTTTCTTATAAATCTTTCTGCTTAGTTATATTATTTAAAGAAAGTTTATTGGGGAAAAATGCTAAAGCTTTGCAATGTTAATGCCTGTATAATGACCAAAATGACAATAGGAAAATAAAAAAATATTAGTTCGTTTTTGACGACTGTACCCTCTTCACAGATTTTGAAGATTTCCTATTCTCTCTCCTAAGACGATGTTTAGAAACTATTTTTTGAACTTTAATACATTGATTTCCATTGATTTCATTAGTGAAAGTTGAAAAGGGATTCATTTGGCTTAATCGGTTAATTAGAACTGGAATTATACTCAAAAATGTCGGAACAACTTCGAAAATTCTAAAAATAATTAATAGGTGCGATTTCGTGAATAGTGGCCAAAGTTCATAAGAAAAACACACTTTGATTTTACTCACAGAAATTTTTTTGATTTTGTAAACTAACTAGTTTAATATACTCTTTTTAAGATAAAAGCTGCCTTTATGTGATCTTTACAAACATTGACTTAAGATTATTATCCAATTTTATTCTCTGCCTATTTTGTTGTACTACATATACAATAATTCATAGTTTTAATTAGTAAAGCAGACATATCTAGTTATTTATAATCATGATATACTTTATTTCTTAAGAAAAGAAACAAAAAATGTTTGAACCAGACAAAAAATAAAAATGTTGAGGCAATTTTCATAAATAAGCATTAAAAAGATGTCAAGTTTTATTATTAAATGTTAGGCGCGGAGGACAAAAATGGAAGGCACGTGCCTGGTAAATACACACTCGTTCACACACACTAGCACACACACACACACATACTAAGACACTCATTCACACACTTGAAAACTTGGTATTGGAAGTGGCCGAAGGCAGTCGAAACAAAGGCCACAAAATAATGTGCCATGAAATGGGAATTGCTGTTGTTGCCCCCACAGCACACATTCAATTTCTAAAGGAGTCGCCAAGTCGCAAGTGGCTGCAGCATGGCCACGTTTCAGTGCATCGCTGCTTGCCGCTTGGTGGCACCACCAACAGTTCCAACCACAACGCACATTGGCGAATTTTCTGCAACGTAACTTTGGAGACGCCTCCGTTCCGCCTGCCGCCTGCCGCCTGTCACTCTCACTTTGGACAAGACTTTGCTAGAATTTTTCAATTACACTACTTCAACAGCGGGCTAGGACAGCAGGCGGAGGTGTCTGAAAGAGAGCAAAAAAAAAAACAGCAGGCGGAAAAGGCTTTAGTTGAGTTCCCGTCTATAGGATACCCGTTACTCATTTAAAAAAGTATAAAATATTTTGTATTGCATACTTTTATGCACTCACATTGCTTAATACCTTTTATTAGCCATTACTATAATTCTGTTTGGCCGATCTTGTTGCGATTAAGTAGGATGATAGCTAATATTAGAAATTAACGTTTATTACCAAAATATATATATACCTATTGGGTTGGATATGCTACCTTCTCCCGGTTACATACATTTCAACGAATGCAATATACCCTTTTATTTATTTTTGAGGTGACGGGTATAAAAAACAACAACAAACTGGCAACGGGTAAAGTAACAGCAAGTGGCCCCACTGTGGTGGGCTTGTTGCAAGCAGTTTAAATCTTAAAAAATGCTTTAGTTGCTTCGTTGGACAGAGCTGGTGGCAGAGGGGCATGGTATGCGCAACGCATTCAGCAGTCACAGTTGCACGCTGCACGTCGCAGTCGCAGTGGCAATCGCTGGATGCGTTGCGTGTTTTCTGCCAGGAATTCGGTTTCGCATTCGTTTGGATAATGGCGAAAACGGCAGACGACAGTCATGTTGCCTGCCGGTCCCCCAACCTACTTGCCACGCTTACGCTGTCTATGCAGCAAAATTGTGTTGCGCCAGGCTATAAAGTCAGGTGGGAGGCAAACTGTGGTAAGAGGCAGGTCTGGCTGGCTGGCTGGCAGGTGGCAACTGCGCGTGCTGTTGCCCTGGTGATTTTCATGTTACAAAGTCGCCACATCGTCTGTCGTTTGTATTGCGCAAAAGAGTTTTTTTCGTTGTTGTTCTCTTCGCCTGGTTGGCAGTTTTGCGCCCAGTGAAATGTGGCAAAAGGGATGGGGGGAGAATTTGAGTAGTGCAGTCCAGGTGCTTTTTTGGGAGGTTGCCGTGTTTAGAAATGGTTACAAAATGCGTAATTAGCGTTATGCAACAGCATCTCGCCATTGAACGTTGGTTGAGGGCTGCGGGTTGTGGACAAGGTCCGCGTTGCGTGCTAATGGATGTCCTTATGGCATTCCACTGATAGATAGAAATGGCGTAGATAAATCGTGTTGCAAGCTGACACTTGGAAAGGAAAGACTTTTGTTCATATTTTGGCTGGGAATGTTTGCAGAAATCAAAGATAAGAACTATGGTAATCTAAAGTTTGCAGGGCTACTCCAATTGACTCAATAACATAATTCATATATACAATCAGAATAATTGTTTTGACCAGGAACCGTAAAGATTACTACTTTTAAAATATAAATTATTAAATAAAACTTATTTATTGATTTTTTTTAAATTAAAAGAAAACTAATATTTTTCGATTTTCAAAAACCATTATGAAATAATTATTAAACATAAATGTTGTTTAAAATCATAGTTTAATTAAAAAAAGGTATATTTTCCATTTTTTTTTATAAAAGTTGAAACTAAAAATTATTTGTCAATTCTAACAATTGAAAAACAAGTTATATTTTTAATGACAAAAAGTAAAAAAAAATAGCTGCTGTTTTTAAGTTTTATAATAAACATTGAAAATTTAAAATAAAGGTTTATCCAGTTTCTCATAACTGTCAATTGCGATTTTTGGTTTTGAAAAAAAAAAATTTTTTATTTTGCACAAAACAGAGAGATTAAAAAGCAAAATATATTTTCGATTAAGCTTTATTTATATTAAAAAAGTTAGTTTTCTTTTAATTTGAATTGTTTACTTAGTCAAAATAATTACGTAAATAGCTGAATACATGAAATACATTCATTAACATAGAATAATATTATATGCGTCATTGGTAGCCTCCTCACCCTTACACTTTAAGATGCAATCATGCAAACCAATAAGTTGTTATTCAAAATATTCATTTTCATGCTAAAATATCTCGAAAATTCCTTTGAATTTTATTTTTCGAAAAGTAAACACCTTTGATACTTCTGAATCCAAATGTAGATACTCGCACTAAATCAACTTTAGATACAATTTAATTTTAAATCTGATTGTTTTGCTTCCATTCTCTAAAATTGCAAAAGATTCTCCAAGTTTCCTTTTTGGAAAACATTTCAAGCTTTTGAAAACATTCAATAGAACTCTGACTAAGTATTATCGAAGTTTATCAATTGGATGGCAGCTTAGATTTTTCCAAAAACTGACAATGAAACAACGTGCAACAAGATTTCTTAAGCCCAAACCAATTGTATTTGCTTTTACTCTGCTCGTCTAGGCCAACTGCTTTCATTATTTGGTCCTTTATAGTGTATCTATGTCCTGTATTCTTATAGTTTAGGGCTTCCTAATTGTTTTTCAAATCAAAAAGTTCACAAAATACCATAAAAAAAGGGCAATTCGAATATCTCGTTTGGCCCAAAACACACACACACAAATACTAAAATATGTCAGTTTTAGGCTTTACGCATTTTGTTGTTTCCATTTCCATTTTCAGTTCCATTTCCATTCCTATCTCTGTTGCTGTCTCTATCTGTCTGTCGTGTATCTGTTAGATGGCCTTTAATTCGTTTCTGTTTTCTTGTTGCTGTTCAGGAAACACAATGAACGTCAAAGTGGGAGCCTTGGCAATTTCCGTTGCGTTATCGAAAACGAATAAACAATAAAAGCGAGCAACTATGCGAAGAAAACCCTACGAAAGCTATCAACCTAGAGATGTGCGTGAGTCGTGATTGTGAGAGATAAAGATGGAATGAGGACTCAATTTCACATAGCTATCAGGGATCGCAAATAAGAGTTATGAGAAACTTAACAAACTTTTGTTAAAAATTTTTATTTAAAAATCATAATATTAAAGTTATTTTTCAATTTTTACTTTAGAAATAAAAGTTGTTTCTACATTTTTAATTTAACAATTTTAAATAAAAGTTATTTTAAAATTTTTTTTATTAAAATGTATAGTAAAAATGATGTTTCAAAAACTGAAAAAAAATTAATTTACAATTTTTATTATAAGAATTAAAAATAAAATTGAATTTAAATGTCTTTTGAATCGGAAGGTGTTAACAGGGTGTAATGCAATTTGTATCCCAGTTAGTAATAAATTCAGTGTAGTAAACATTTCGATATTTTATTAATTTAAAACTAATTTTAATTTATCCGAAATTGTCAGTTGAATGCGCTTATCCTTTTAAACAAGCTTGAAACATTTTCGACATAACAAAACTTAAGAGAACCAAAATATTGAAAACCATGAAACCTTTGCATAATTAATATCCTTAAATTCTCTTATAAATAACGTATGGGCTGCATAGATAATGGATATTATTTCCATATTGTTATTATCATTCTAGCAACATATATTTTTTTTATAATAAATTCTTAAAAGTACCTATGTATGTCTTACAGCTATTTACCGAATTTTTGTTCCTCTTTTATATTTATTATATTTATTTTAATGCTTGAAATATATTGAAATGTCCATAAATGAATTTGAATAGAACGGATTATTAAGACAATTCAGTTACATGGCTGTGGATTATGTTGATATTATGTTGATACCATCACGAGTGCATCTCTAATCCCCTTGAATGTTTCTCACACATGCAAAGCAACTTGACTTGACAGTCAGACGGTCTTTTGTGCTCCATGGAGGAGAGTAGCGTTTGCCGTAGTCCCAATTTGGTTCACTCTTATTTTGTTGTTGTATTTTTATTGCTTTTACTTTCAGCTTACGTGCGACTTAAAGTGCGAACCTGTAGAAAGGGTTAGCGTAGGGTTATGCGGCAAAGGGCAGGGGGAGGGGGCAGGGGCCACGTGCCGCGCTGTGGCAAGAGGAACGGGCTGAAGGGCGCTTGTGTCAAGCGGACTGGGATGTCCTCAAATGACAGGCACCAAGCAAACGAATAGTTTCAAACGAAACTTTTTTCACTCCTCTTATTTTTTGTTTTTCTCCATTTTTTTTTTGCCGTTTCTGTGTTTATGTGCAAACTGGCGCCGGACTTTAGTGGCAGTGGCAGTTTTGTCTGGCGAGTCAGGGTAATAAAAATACGCAATGCTGGGTAACGGAATTTCTTAAGGATATTGGGGGTTGCGAGTTTGGCCCTGGACCACATCAGAATGCAATAAATGTTTGTAGTTATCAAAATGTTGCAGGGTTCAAAATGCGACACATACTCGTATTCGAAAGCGAATTCGAATGTGAATTCGAGTGTTGCGACTATAACAGTCTTAATGTGACGCAATGTCAGCTCAAAGAAAATGTGACAGAAGTGGCAAGTGGGAATAGTTGAAGTGAAAGAAGCAGAGAGCTGAGAGAACGTGCCAGTCAAAGGCACACGCTTAATTTGCTGATTGACATGCATAAATTTCCGGAAAAGCCGACGACACGATGGCGACGATGATAATCATGTTGAGCATAATGCTGCGAATGATGATGATGATGCTGACGTCGACGATTGCGAGTTGAGTTTTAATCAGCGGACTTTCGATTTCACATTGCGGTTACACCGCAACACCGAGGAACCCAGCGACCATTTGAACGGACATCCGCTTCGTTTGATTTCCGGCATGTGATTGAGTGCACAGCAATGGAAAGTGCGACTACTCTGGTCCGTGTTTCAACCGCTCATCAGGATGATGCCTGGCTATGATGATGCTGATGATGATGGTGACGACGACGACGACTGCCACAGGACGTTCACAGGGCGTGCAGATCTCATCAGTTAGGCATTTGGTCTCTTGCTCTCCCTCTCACTCAATTCATCTCTCTGCATGTGTTGCGCATTTATAAAGCGATTAGACCGGAGCGTGGTGCGATTAATTTGCTGGCTTTTTTTATATCCAGGCAAGCATAAAAAAGCAGTATCGAATTACAGTTAGTTGCGTGTCAATTGTAATTCCCAATTTCAAGCAAACAGGGTGCCCTTTTTAGCCAACAGCGAATATGATATTAGATTAAATGAAGTTTCAGAGCTTTCTGGTTACATTTACGCTTCTTAGGTTTCAGTGGAAAGAACATTGTCTACCCTTAAATTGGTTCTGTCCGACATAAGGTGTAATCTCTCGTCCAAATTTCATAAGTTTGACTACTCACAATGTGTCATTTAAAAATTTACTGATTTGCGTTTTTAGTCATAATTTTTACATGAGGATTCTTCCTTTCTTCTACTACTGTATCCTTTGGGTAAATGATATAATAAGTTTATTGGTATTTACATCAATAGAAAGGTATTGAAGTGTAGATCAAATATATATTACATGAATTATGAATGGAGCATCCCGTTCAAAAGATATTTGAATTCAATTTTTATTTTCCAATTTTTATAATACAAATTGAAAAATAAGTTTTATTATTATATTTTCTTTTTATTTTTATTATACTTTTACTTTTATTTACTAAATCTATAGTTATCGGTACTAGTTGGAAGATTAAAAATCTTAAAATACTTATTTACAGTCTTGCATGTTGTCTGGCGAATTTATATTATTAAAACTTTATTTTAAAATTAACAAATTATAGTTATAGTACAACTAGAAGCTCGGAAATAAAAACTGTATCTACAGTGCCAAAATCGAATTAGTCCTTTCCAAAACATATGTCTCTGTCATTTTAAATTACTAATTGAAAAATAAGTCTAATTTTAAGTTTTTATTTTAAAAATTACAAATTATAGTTATGGTACAACTGGAAGTTACAAATTGAAAATAAAACTTATTTTTCAATTTATTTTATAAAACTTAATATAATTTTAAACATAAAAATCGGAAACAAAAATTTAACCAATAGTCCTTCCAAACAATGTCCCTGTCATTTTATTAGCATTCGATTTTTTCCGACTCATAACTCATATTTGCGATTCCTGATTTTCATCTGTTATTTAAATTTATTCAACTACTTTCTTTAGTAGTTTCTTAGTTGGTCTCTAATTTCCTGTAGTTTCTTTAAATTGCTTTTTGGTAGTTTACCTGTTTGCGTCTTTCTTTTTGGCCGTATACTTTATGGTCTTAGAACCTGAGGGCCTATCAAAAGCTTGTGCCAGCATAGTTAAAGTTGGTAATTTTTAATTGCCATGGCAATGATAAGTCAGCGACTATCGCTAACTTAGCCAGCTCATAAAAAGTGGCAGCAGCTTCGTCTCTATGGCTTCCGTTATGACTTCCATCATTCGCATTTGGTATGCCATCATTGGCAACTAGCTGGCAAGTGGCACGTTAGGGTTTTCATTACCCAAACCCCAAGCACATCCTCTCATCACCTCTTTCTTTGTCTCTCTCCGTCTCTCTTTTACGGCTCATATCATAAAGCTGCCAGTCCTTGCGCCGCACTTCATTTGAGACTTTGAACTGCAAATAGACAACGTGTTGGTGCGGGTTGGAATTGGGTTTTTGTATAGTTGAAGAGTCGGATATGGAAAGTGTGGGATGTCGTCTGCTTTTCACTTTTCACATTTCCATCATCAACCTTTGCCGACTTTGCTTTCGTTTTTGCTGTATTTGCATATCAAATTAAAAGCGCCCGAGTAATTTTAGCGCTTTCATAGAGTGATAGATATGTATATACGAGTGTATGCATACGTATGTATTGAAGTGTGTGTATTGGAGGGTATCTTTATACTGGGTTAGAGTTGCCTTTTGTGGGTGGCTGTAGCGGAAACGGAAGTTTGCATAGCCCCCCACACAACATGGCGCGTTTTTCCGGCACATTGTCTGATGAGCCACCCGCAGCTGTGAAATAAATAAAATACACGTTAGGATGCTAGCATTTAAAAGCTATAATTAAAAAGCGACCAAACACAGTCAGCCCAGACAAACAGCCAGTCCCATATAGTAGAGCCATAGACCAAACGAATCAAGCTAGACGGTTGGCACTATGTAGCTGTAAAATATTCAAATGCCGCGACGACATACAAAATGGCGCATAGACGTGTAAAAACAGTTAGCCCCAAACGTATCTGTGTGAGTGTTGAATTGAATTGCACTTGTCTGTGTATTAGTCGCAGATTATACACCAGTCTGTCTGCGTGTGTGTCTGCATTTTAAAGTACTCACTGTAGGAGAATTGAAATCATGTTGTCCCATGTACAGCCGACAAGTAGTTTCGATAGTGTTATCGACTCGCTTTCGACTCATTAGTTGGTTATGCATTTAGTAAATACTGAATAGGTAATAAAACTACTTTATTTTTAAATTTAAAAAAATTTTACATTAGTAATGGTGATTCAAAAATAGGGAAGAAAATCTTTTTCAAAAACACATAACAGCACTTTCTTCAAGCTGGCATTCAACGTTGATGAATTCTTCATTCACATTATTCGCTTCGGATTTTAAACCCAAATCCAGTCGGCTTCGGTTTTCACAGAATCTGTTAACACTCTGAAAAATTTTATACAAAAACGAATTAAATTAGTAGAAATTTGACCGACACAATAAAAGCCATCGATGAAATTTGGTGTAAAAAAGATCATTTTTTAATTCTAGGTGTTCACGAACACCAACGGTTTTTAAATAGACGGGTTCCTTTATTATTACGATTTCTTTTAATAATAATAGTTCCTAAAATCTATACATTTTTTTTAGTTAAAGCTATACCTTTCGATCAGTATATAATTCGATCTGATCGCCACTCGCGCCCTTCGTGATGCGTTCCTCGCGTCTGTCACAAGTGTGATTTTTAGAAAATGGGAAAGCTGTAATATTTTTGATCTCTATATCTGGCTCCCATTCTTTACTGTCGCGCATTAGCATTGCTTTTGTTTTTGAGCTTTGAGTGCCAATAAATGTCCTTTCTCCTCTCGACTCCTGATGCATTTGTGTTCTGAGCTCTTCGCTAAATCAGAGCTCGCTTGTCGCCTGGCTGGGTACATCCTGTTTGGCTGCGTGTGTCGGCGGAATGGGCGCTTTATTATTCAAGATTATCCTGCGGGTATTGAAGTGCCGCACGCCATGTTTCGCATATGTATTCCCCATGCCCACAATGTCGACATCGATGACATGTTTGTGTCGCCAGCATGTCTGCAGCCAAAAACAGCATCAGAATCAAAATCAAAATCAAGCTCAACTCTAATAGACCTCGAGCTACCCGCAGTTTTTGTCAGTGTTGGTGTGACGGGAAGACGACGCCGCTTTTATGTTGAGGATGTTGTTAGGAACCGCGAGGACTTTGCTTACCATGTGTCTGTCTTGAGGTTTTAGTTACATAATTTGATTAGTTGGGAATTAGTCGAGCAGATTCTGAGCCCATCATCATCATAAATATTTGAAGCTTGTCTGCTGAAAGTCAAAGCAACTAGCGAGAAGAGATTTATTTACTGATTATAGACACAATGATTTATGAACTGTCTGCTGCGACTGTCAGTGAAGCGTGTGATTAGCCCTGACATGTTATGTCAATTTTCCAAATCATTTTCTCCATCTTCTTCTATTTCTTCTTCAATCATTTTGCCCCTTCTGTCAAGTCTGGGTCTGAAATCAAACAACTGCCCGTAAAATCCTTTAAAAACTTGCCAGAACAGCGTTCTTTCATTAGGCTAACAATGGCGACGAAGCTCTGATGGAATTAGTTTTATTTTTGAAGGGATCCCGTTTGATTCCGTTTTGGCCAGAGCTCGTGCAAACCATTTAAAACGCAGATTGTCATCCATTAAGAGATTAGAAATTTTCAAGGGTGTTTTTTTTTGTTCTGTCGCTTTTGGTGGTCTTTGTCTCTCTGCTCTGCTTCAAATGGCATGAGTTTTGCAAACAGTCGCAACATACAAACAATCGCACATATCCGCACACACACACATATATGCACATCAACAGGACAAACGCTGCACTGTGGTGAAAAGACCGAAATTTTGGCATATAGTAAAATATTTTATTGTTCAGTATCGGTGAAATTTTGTTATTTTCTTAATATAAATACTCAATATAAAACAAAAGTAATTCTTTTTAATTTTCAGAGACTCCCTTAATATTTGAATATACAAAATTTTTTCAACGCCGATGACCGTAAATATTACTGAGAGCATTTTCAAAATCGTAACTGAAACTGATATTCGTTTCGGTGTAATTAAAAAACAAACAAAATAAAATACAAATTCAAGTTTGGCCTAACTAAAATTTATGCCAAATTTCAAGTCCCTAGCTTTATATTTAGAGTTTTTGCAAAAACTCGGGGCTTTCTTTCCATAGTGCGCTGGTCGTAAAAAATCAGCATCGTTTGGGGCCAGGAAGCATCAGCAAGTTTCACATAAAAATCACTTCAGCTTACGTAGCTTCAGGACAATTGCCATCGAATTCGTATCGGAAAATTGAAATCTGTGTTCGAGTCTGAGTCTGAGTTCGTCTTCTCCAAGTCAACGGATGGATCCGATCGACCGACCGACCGAACAACTGATGGACAAACGTATAAGTTTTGACGGGGGGAGGGGTTGGGGGATTCACCCACCCATACATACAATACATATGCTTGACGTAATCCTTTTTGCCTGGCAACGTGCAGCACTTTGTCCTTTGCTTGTTCACAGGATTTTCGACAAATTTTGTCTGTTTTGACTTTGTCGTTTTCTTCTACAGCTGCTTTTGTTATTATTGTTGCAGTTGTTGTTGTTGTTGTTCGAAATCATTTTCAATTGCTTGACCAGAGGAAATGGGTGCTCATATTTTAAGTAGTGGCAAGCTGTAAGGAAACTTCTTGTGCTTACTGTTACGCTTCAACAATGCTCTGTACGAAAGAGTTAACTTCCACAGAATGAATGAGACTAGCTGAATGAATGAACAGGAAGGGGACAGACGGACACAACAGACACATGTCTGTGAATGTGCGAATGTGCAACAAAGAGAGCAGGGTTGTTGTTCTGAGCCTGAGTTTAAGTGAAATGCCATGCTACTTGAAGTGTAATTGCATTAGCTAAGTGGCTGCAAAGCCTTAACTGAATTTGTATCAATGTCCAATTGCATACTCATACATACATATGTACGTATACTCCAAGTATTTGAATTTCAATCGTAAAAATGTTTTGACAAATCCAGTTAGTCAAACAGAATATCGATAATAATATAGCACTAAGATTTATCGAATCGACAAGAATGACTTCGATGAAATTAACTATTGAGCGATCAAAGTTCCTGATAACAGTTCATTTAATTTGTTTGTTCAACATCGGGTCGCAACTTCGATGCATCGATGTATGTCTAATAATATAAAACCTTCCCAATCAAAAAAAAAAGAATTTTTAGTTTAATAAAGCTTATATTTTCTTAAAAACTTATGCTTCCATACCAGTCTTAAAATTTCTAAACGCAATTTTATGTGAAATTAAAAAACTGATGATTTGCAAAACATCAATACAAACAAAAACATCGAAAAATATCGAGAAATATGCAACGAGCATCGATGTTTTTTTACATCACTAAATGTAAAGTATGTTAAAGTGTGACAAAAGTGCTAGTTAATAACATTAATATAATATACAGTGCACAAAAAGGACAATAGGCAGACATGGCAACATGGCAAGGCTTACGGCATTTGCCGGCATTGTCATAAGGTAATTTGCCCAAATGGCGCAGTTTGCAAAATGTTACAACACAAAAGTGAACATGTACTGTATAGTATGTATGTATGTATGTTTGCATAGTTGCAAGCATGTTTAGAAGGCTTTTATTTATTGTTAACAACTTTTGACAAAATTTGTTTAACTTTTCGTTTATACAAAATGGACGTAATCGCCGGCAGCGCCGTTTGAAGTTGCCTTTTTGTGCGCGACAAAAACTCTCCTGTTGCTGTGGCTGTTGTTGTTGTTTTTATGCTTTCTTCTGCTCGCTGCATTCATTGTTGTTATTGCTAATTGTGCATGTTGAATGGGGCAAAAGCTTTAAAGCTCGCACAGTCAAGTGGATGTATTCACTTGCAGTATCTTGCTCAAGTTCCTCTCCCCTTTTGTTGCTGTTTTGATTTAATGGCGTGCTCAGTTATCACTTTAATAGGTTGTCAATATCCATACAGAAAGTGCTTGCTGGTCGCTTTTTCCACACAACTTTCCTAAGCAGCCACATAAAATACGTTTACCGTTAGCGTCGTCTTCGCTGTCTGCCGTCTACTTTTAGTTTTCATCATGAATTTTCAACTAATAAAAGACTTTTGAGCTCGACTGTAAAAGTTCCTGTACTTATTTTTTAAAAAAAGAAAATATTAGAATGGTAAAAATCAAATGTTGATGCTGATTTTCTGACCAACTTCAAAAAAACAAAGATTGTGTCTTTGTTTTCGACAAACTGAGTAGACCTGCAGTACTTTTGAGGTGCAGGGTCTAAAAAGTTTGCACGCTTTTCGCGAAAATTGCAGCAGAATCAGAAGCAGGACGAGTTCCAAGCAGCAAAGTTGTTATCGCCATTGCTGTTGCCGTCGCAGTCGCAGTCGCCGTCTTACTTATCTTGGCATAAAATTTGTTTCCACAAGGCAGTCAGTTGAGTTCAGTTTGGTTCGCTGTTGTTGTTGTTGTTGGTTTTCTGTTTCTCCTCAGTCCGTTTTACACTCGTTCTCTTGTCAACTTACTCTTGTTAACGGCTCTCTGCCTGACGTTCTTCGTTTATTTTCTTAGGTGGCTTCAGCGGCACAGCCAGTGCCATTTTAATATGTCCCTAGCCGCGCGAAATTGCTCAAGACATGTTTGTTTTTAAACAGATTACATTATTTTATGAACGCATTTCGTTCCTTTTGCTGATGCTGTTTTTGTTGTTGTTGTTGTGTTACTTTTGCTGCTGCCGCTGATAATATGCAAAAACTTGGCAAACAATAACACGCACCCAGAAAAGCACCAAATGCTACTAAAAAGTTGCTCACACACACACTCAAACACACACTCACATACGCACATATACGCATACGCTTTGCAAAAAGCTCTCAGCTTGCGTAAACATCGCCTGGGAATATTGCCATAAGTTTCATCGACAAATTAATGATGAGTAACCATAAACATGCATTACATAACAAAACAAAACGCGAAAATTTGAACGGAATGAAAGGAGAGAGCGCGGTTAATGGGTGGAAGGGGGACGGAACCTCCTCTGCTTTGTTTTGCTGCGGTTTCTTTTGTCGTTTACTCTCGTATGCTTAATGTAAAGTTCATTTCACATACGACGCGCATTAGCTTTGAGTTGCACTCGAAAGCTGACGAATAGTGCGACAGCCAGGCGACAGCATTGTCGAAACTAGTTTCCCAATAATACAACTTATTTTCTTTCATAAATTTTACATTTTGGTTATATTTTTGATGTCGTTTTGTGTCAATTTTGCAATTATAATTATAATTTATATACTTACAATATTCCTGGAATACTATTCTATATTATTTAATTTTAAGGCAAAGATTGAATCATTAAATAAATAACAAATTGCTTTTAATTTGTATTTTTAAAACAAAACAGCGGGTTTTTAATTTTAAATTTTTATTCTGGATAACTATGGTTCCTATAACAAGTAAAAGTGTCAATATACAATGGATTTAAAAATCACGACTGCTAATTTGGCTCTAACTTATTAGTAATGAAGTCAATTCTATCAAGCTGTAGATTTTAACATTGGATTTAAAATCACTATTGTTCAAATCGAAATTGGGGATTGAATTTATATTCGAAAACATGGCCATTACAATTTTACCAATTTATATTCAATATGTTCCACAATTACTATACAAAAATTAATACGAATAATTATTTGCATAGCTTCTCGTTCTAATTGACAGTTTCTTACATTTTTAAGTGAACAGCCTGTAGAAGTATAAGTATTCAGCAAATGTATTTAGTCAAACAAGTTCTTCAATGTGTGAGTTTCTGCTATCATTTTGCATGTTTTATCAACTTTCAAACTTCTGACATGTCGCAGTGCATGTCGTGTGTTACATGTATGTATGTATGTACATATATACATATGTACTAAAGACTCGCATTCTTTTTCTTTACACTATGCACACATAGAGCACGTCAATTGTGTTGGCTTGTCGCCTGGGCTAGTTCACACTCGCATTCCACTTGCCAGTAACCAGTAACCTCTGTCCTCGTCCTCGTCCTCAACCTCGTCATCGTGCTCGTTCTCGTCATCTAATCCCATACTGACGCACTCCAGACGCTTTACACGTGCTCCATGCCATTCAAGTGGCGGCAACCGGCAACGGGAGCGGCAACAGCTCCTTGGCATAATCGCTCAACAACAGAGGGAGGCAAGTGGCAAGTGGTAAGTGGCAAGAGGCAGGTGAGACAAGTGAGCCAGGTGGAGCAGCTAAGACATTTTATCTGTGCCTTTGCCGTTGCGTTGCCGTCGCGTCGCGTCGCGTTCCGTTGCGGATGCGGAAGCTTGTTGATGCTTTTACCATTTGTTAAGTGCTGCTTGTTGCTCCAGCTGTCGATGCTGAGGTCAGCGCTGCAGGTGCTGCTTTTCACCTGCCTTTTGCCTTCACTGCCTGTTGCTGTTCGTGTTGTTGTTGTTGTTGTTGGTGTAGCTGTTGCTATTGGTTATGTCCTCAGACATGCAGGAACGTATAGAGCGGCGCATACATCAACAGCCTAGAGTCGGAGACTCTTTGGTGTCTTGGAATTTTCAGTCGGATTTTTCAACTTAGTACGTGCCATGGCGTTTGCTTTTAGTTGCGCTTAGCGCGATGTTCTATGCTCTATGCGCTAATGCTAAGTAACTGTTGTTTGTCGATGCGACTGACAAAAATAAAGGATCAAAAGCCAGTGCAAAGTTTGCCACGCAGCTCACTCAATATAAGGTGCAATTCCGTCAAAGTTTTTGCGAGTCAGAAATGTGCTCTGAAATAAATAAAATAAGCAAACAACGTTGCATACTTACAGACTAGGTCACTAGATTTGGGGTTTTCAATACTCTATTGAAGTCTTGAGATATGGAAAATGTAGTGGGAAAAAGAATGAGATAATTTTATTCAAAATGCATTAGATCTAAATAGTTACAGTTTATTCGGTGCAAATATTTCTTTTTTAATATCTTAAATATATATCATAAGTAACCATCGGAAGCGTAGAAACTATTCGTTGTGAGAATTTATATTTTTTTGCATGTCAGTTTCCTGTTCTACTCGTCCGTGGGAATTGATACAAAAAACAAAATGTCCTGACAGATAGCTGAAGCCAAGAACAGCAGTAGCAGTAGCAACATCAGCAGCTTAAAAGTGCATTTCTCAGTTACGCAATTTGTGTACGCTACTCTCAAATTACAAGTTTATATCTGTATCTGCATCTGTATTTTGTGCAGCATCCTCAATCTCTATATTAATGCCAAAAGCTTTTGGGTGTTGCCAGTGACTATTTGAAAAATGTGCATTGCATTTTTGCGATTTACCTTTTTCGCAGTGATGTTCGTTTCGGTTTTGTTTACATGTTGAGCTAGTTGATGTGTTGAATCCTCTAGCATACAAATTGTCAAGGTGCCAAGCGCCAAATGCTGTACGGATTATTTCCATTGAACTCAAATGGGGAGCATGGCACCTAACATCAATATCTATTTGCCCGATTGCATTTGCAAAAACTTGCCAAAAATAATAAGCAATGGAAATTTCTCTTTGCACTCTGGGCTTAAATAGTGTAGAGGGTAAATTGAGCTTGCCCATGTTCATGTCAGTCGGTCCAAATCGGAGTTTATAAGAGCTAGAGCCACTAAACTTTGAATATTAGATTTAGATAAAGTCTGTTTTGAAATTTTGAGTGTGTACAGGGTCTTTCACAGTCGGGTTATTTCGACTGTATTTGTTATTTCTACCTGGTATTATGGTGATTGTCGTAAATGTGCATTCTAAGTAGGTGTATAAATCGATTTGGTGATGTTTCAACAAATCAATGTTCAAGAATGATAAAGATGAAACAAGTTAGAGTTTTCCATTAATTTCTAAATGCACTTAAAACTCTTAGGGTGGGAGTAAAATGAATTAATATTGTGACGGGTAGTTATTTGGTCAATCTTTAAAAATGTCTTAGAGCTCTTGCAATTGTTAAATTTTATTTTACGCTAGACAAACCTGTTGAGCAATTCATAATTAGTTATCTTTTAAGCCAATCAATATTAATTGCAAATAATTAGAAATATAATAAGCCTCACTGACAGAATCTAAAATACTTTTATTTTAAATTCATGAGACTAAAGTAAATAAGCCAAAGAATTAGGCTTAAAATTTGGTAAAAAATTACAACTTAATTTATTTAATACTCGTACAATAAATAACGCAAAAATACAGTGAAATTGTTACGAAATTGCTAAATTTCAAAAATATATTGAGCTTTAAAATATTAATTGAAAATATACCATATTAAAATGCATAATGCTAATTTAAATTGCGGAAATAATGAATTGAAATGTTTAACTTACCCAAATAAAATAAATCAAAGCTGTTCTTATGCCAAAGAGCAAATTGTTTATGTATTTATAATTATCTTTGTTAATTTTGCTTGTGTTTACCTTTCAACTTGGTCTTAATCGCAAGTTTATTGACTGACTCTGCAGTGTTATGGCATTTGCTTAGTTTGCTTTGCTTCATTCTACCTGCTGTTTAAAGCAGAGTTTTTGCCAGTATCAAATACACAACTACCTGCTGTTTGCATAATTCGGATTTCTTTACACAAACGGGAAAAGCTAATTACATTTTGTATACGGATTTCAATTAATTGTGTGTATATTTATTTTAATTGAATTTCTTTGCATTTATTCTGATTCTCCTTTTCCCTTTTTTTGTGTTTTATGACAGACGTTTGCTTAGTGAAGCGTTTGATTGATACAAAAGGGTAAAAAACGTTTGTAACACAAAGCAAAGCGTTAAGCCTGAACACACATACATATACACACGTCATGACACATGTTTTTCTTTAAGTAAAGCACAAGGTCACACGGGTCGGTGGGGCTACCATAGAAATCGTCACGCAAAAAGCAAAAAAGGTCAAAGGTGGCCAAAGTGGCTCCTTGGGGTCTGACTGTCCCAATGTCCCGCTGTCTTTCTGTCCATTTGCCGCAGTGTTGGGTTAATTAATTTCTCTCGGCCTTGCTCAAGATAAAACAAACAGCGACTTTTGAGAAAGTTGCTAGTGTTGCCAAAAATTGTAGCACCCCCCTACAAACAAGGCGTTGCTACTAATAACTTACAACACACAAAAGTCAATAAAATCACTGAATTCATTATAGGTATATAGATCTCTCTTTCTCTATCGGTGTGTGTGTGTGCTTTTGGTAATTTAAAGCTTTGCGCCAGTTTTTTTTTGGTCGGGCGTTGCCATACCCTTGACTTTTGCTCCATCAAGGACAGCAGAGCGACAGAAAATAAATGAATTGAATTGAATGAATTGAACAAATTTACGTAATTTTCTTTGCTGCATGTTGAAAATTGTTCACATTATTTGGAAATGCCCCATCATTTGCATGGCTTTCTGAGAACTCCCACTTCCTTTGCCATCGCTCAATTCCTTCTCTCTCAGTCCCAGTCCCCAGTCCCAAGTCCCTGTCTCTGTCCCTGTCTCTATAGCTGTTCCCCTCTCTGTCGTTGTCCGGCCTTTTTCGGCTTTGTCTTTGCTTTCGTCCGGTGCAAATCGTCACTAACGATGCGCGTAATTTTAAGAGAATTTCTACTTCATTTAAAGTCGCCTCTGCCTTTGCCACTGGCGTTAAGTGTTTGCTGGGCTTTAGCTAAGACCCAATGCTGATATGGTCGGTCGTCTCCACACACTTCGGTTAGATAATAACTTGTCCAGCTATTTTCTAATAAATTAACTTTGAATGAAGTATAAATCAGCTCAAAGCTTTTAGAGACATGCATAGCATTAGAACAATGAGGAGGCTGGGATAAAACTTTCAAATTCAAATTCAGTTTTGGCGACATGCAAATGCGCTGTAGAGCGTAGAGGAGACCTTTTCATAATTATTATTTAACTTGTCAAACGAAAAGTTTCATTCATTTCCTTTGATGTGACTACAAAAAAAAAAAAAACTATTTAAATAATCTAAAATATTATCTCTTTGCACCATGTTAAATTATCTGTAGAAGCTTTAGTTTTTTCATCATTATCACACGATCGCAGCGACGACAACGACTTCCGTAAATGTAATCGCTGTAGGGCACTGAAAACTGTAAAGTTTAGCCGCTTTTTGTACCCTCCATTAACAACAACCAGCCCAACTTTAAAGAGACCCAAAACCAAACGGACCTACAAGTTGAACAATTTTTGAGTTTCTCGTACCGGAAATTGCTCGGGATTGTTCTTAATTTCCCAGACAACAGCGTTGAGCTGATGGCTTTGGTTATATTCTTGTTGTTGTTGTTATTTAGGTGGTTGTTGTTGTTGTTAGTGCTGCTGTTGACCGCATGCTTGAGATGGCATCAGTTCCAGTTCTACGCCCCCGAAACACACATGGCTCTAGACTTTTGAGTGATGCACACATGCAGAGATAATTTGTTAGTTGGCTGACTCGGGATGCATTGTGTGATTTGCTATCTATGCATGTGTGTGTGTGTGGTATGTGTATTATCCCTAAAGGCTTGTGCTGCCAATGTGCGTAATGCCGTCGTCCAACTTTTCCCAGTGCATTGATAACAACGCAAAACGAACTTTTCTCTATGCACACTGCCCAGCGGCTTTTGTCGCATGTTTCCAGCTTGATGAGCCAAAAGACAAAAAACAAAAATAAAAAAATAGAAAAAAAAAGAAAAGTTACACAACATTGCTCTTAGAGTTTGTAACATTCTAAAGCTATTAGGGAACGGAACTTAAAATGCAGGCAGTTGATCTATTTATTAAGAAAAAAAGATAAGTTCTTATAATATCCTGGAAGGGTAAACTGAATATGAAGTATTCGGATCTTTTGTCCTTGCATAGAAATAAATATTATAATCAGGAAAATAATGTTTCAATATTTTAACTGTTTTTGTAAATTATTTCTGATTTGTTTAAGTTTCCCAGTAAGGTAGAAGGACATCTGTCTTTGTAAAAACAATTTCAATATATTTAATGAAAAAAAAAGAAAAAGTTTTTGTAAAATACCTGGTTCTATTGTAAAATCGTAGCAAATTCTTCGATCATAATGTTTAATAAATGATGAAATTAAATGTAATTACTATTGTTAAAAAAATACCAATATTTTTAAAGTCTTCTTAATTTTCAAATTAAGTAAAAGTATCTTTCACTTAACTGGGCTCTGAAACAACGGGCTTAGGAAAATGTTTATAGAACTGAGGTTTTTAGTCATTTTATATCATCAATATCATGAGTCTAACTAAGTATTTACTAAGTATTTCAAACTACCAGCTCACGATTTCAGTTACTACATAGGGTATTGGTTATTTTTTTGTTGCATAGTTTCAGGCGCCGCAGTTAAACAACTGTTTGTGCTCATTAAGTCGCCTGCTTGAACACCTTGATGCATACACACACACACACTCATACACACGCACACATTCGCACACCTACTGAGCATTTTGTCACATTTACACCTAGTGCCACTCCCCCAGCTCCTTAACAATAAATATGTGATGGCAAATCCGCTTTGATCCCTTTTGGAGCATTGTCGTCAATGTTGCGTCACGTCGCCTTCGACTTCAGCCTCCGCTCCCCTCCTCTGCCTCAGCCTCCGCTTCTGTGTCCGCCTTATTGATGTTCTAATTCGCACTTAATCCAATCTAAGATTCGAATGAGCAATTTCAAATTATGATTATACCTTAGCACACGCCCACTCAGCCGCAACAGGCGACAGTCGACAGCGTCAGATTCAGAGTCTGAGTCACTGACTCTAGGGACACTCTATAATAGAGG
This sequence comes from Drosophila subquinaria, assembly GCA_037043405.1. Taxonomy (NCBI): domain Eukaryota; kingdom Metazoa; phylum Arthropoda; class Insecta; order Diptera; family Drosophilidae; genus Drosophila; species Drosophila subquinaria. The sequence goes on along the minus strand of JBAMBL010000037.1, from coordinate 371,599 downwards.
ATGATTCGAGGATTGGGGTATTTATTGGGGGTGTTGCGGGTGCTGGGGGTGTTCAGGTCACGCTAGAAGTAGCGCAAAATAAGAAGAAAATTATTTGAAAATATGACGCTAATGAAATTTTATGGGCCATGCGAAGGTTTATTTTTATTTTGTTTTTCCTGTATTTTCTTCTACTACTTTTTCACCCGTCGACCCTCCCCCCGTCCATACACTTTGCATTGTTGCAAAGCTGATGCCCAAATAACGGTAAATTAAGCGAGATAAATCTGTGTAGGAGGAGTAGGAGCAGAACGCAAACGCTTTCAGCTCCGGAGCAGGTCCACAGCAGCAGTTGCTCGAGTGTTGGCGTTTGCCTGGGATTAAAATATCCTGCTTTCCATTTCTCTTTCTTTTCTTTTTGTTTTGGTTTTTGTTTTTGCTTTTGTCGCTTCGGGACCTTCGGTCTCTTCTCTCTAATATTTGCTCAAAAAACCGGGCTATTTATTTGTAAACAAGTTGGCATTTTTAAAAAATGTACATCATTTTTTATGCTTGCGAGCTTTTGTTAGCTTCAAATTAGGGGGCAAGGGTGGGGGTATGGTTTTGCTACCATCATAAAAATTGGTTATAAAATTGTTTGGCCGTAAATGAAGTATGCGCATTTTTTGATGAATTTGTTTTGAAGCCAAAACGGCGCCAAAAGCAACAGAAATACTCAACATACATATACTTACAATATCAGCAGCGGTTGAGTGTGATTTTTATGGTTTGGTAATAACACTCAAATGAGCGTAAGAACAAAATATTAATGCCATGAATTTTGGGGAGCAAATCTTGTAAATGCCCAACGAAGCGTCAGTGTTGATAACTTTTAAGAATACATAAATGTCATTCGGCTACGATATGCATTCAAAAATAATATAATCTTTTTTTTATAAGAATTGAAATAATATGATTATGACATATTAAAGAGAATGCCAAAGAGTCTAAATATCCTGACAGATTGATACTATAGTTGTATGATAGTTTACTTACAGCAGCTTGATATATTTACATATACATATGCCTTCTGATTTTATTTTTCTTAAAAGGCCAAAATTTTGTAATATTCGTCGTATAGGTGTCTGAATATATTTTGAATCGAGTGATTTAGGAATTTACAAAATTATATTCATTTACAGTTTAGAACGGAATTCCTTTTATTTCTTACCTAATTTTCATGTCAAAGCTATACGGTTGGATTTTTCTATGAAAAGTTTCATTGTGTTGAAGCATAGACTAACTGCCTTAAATTTAATTGAATCTATTAATCATTTTGTATAGAGTACATAAATTAAGATATAAAGTATTAATTGTATTGAAACATTCTTGCACTTTCATGTTATTTTTGAATATCTATTTAAATGCATTGCATTTCTATTAGTGTTTTAAATTCTGATTCATCCAAAGCTTATTAAATTTTCTGTTCATTCATTAGTATGTTTACATTATTAACAATCAAACACTTTGTTGGGATGCTGTCAATTTGATGTCAATGATGTGACGTTTCAATAAATATAATTAAATAATAATTACACAAAATTTGAGCTTACAACAAGTTTAACCAGCGTTGTAAACATTTTATCCTGTAATTATTGTTACATATATATTGTTAACATGGATTTTATTGCATTATCTCCTAAGCGTTCCAGGATGCATCCACTTTGTCTTCTTAACATTGTTTTAAGGTGCACTGAGTGTCACATATATTTTTTTTTGACTTCGAATATTTGGTATTTAAGAAAACGAATGTATTTATGCAAATGTCTAATGATCGAAGTAAAAGTATTTATTTTGGTTTACGTGGACTGAATAAATATCTTTTAATGTTTCTGATTTAGGTTTAATTTGACCTTACTACATGATTAATTTAACTAAATTATAAATATATAAGATACTTTGTGGGTAGGTTTAGTTTAAATAAAAGTCCAATTAAAATGCGGCAGATTTTAAGTGTGTTTTTACATGTATTTGTATATTGTAATTGATTCGAAAGTGGAATTTGTGAGAAACACAATTATTCATTTGCACAATAGTTTACATCAACAAACATGTAAAAAAAAGTTGAACAGTAAAAAATTAGGAGTAATTTCGATAGAAGCTGTGCAAAAAACCACTTAACTCGTTCGGTTTAATATTTGTTTTGACCCCAAATTTTATTCTTTCGCCATGACCATTAGCTTAATTGATAGTTTTTTAGTGGATATATCAATATAATAATCAAGGGAAACTTTAGACATGATTGATGTGGAATTGTAAAGCGCGTTGCAAAAGAGATTTGTATGCCATTAAATCTATATAAAACGATTAATCTAAATCTTTAATCAAATTACTTTGACCAAAAAAGTGCGACCGTCTGCTGCTCACTTTTTTATTTACTCTTTACCAACTACTCATCTACTCTTTACCTCCTCCTCGTTTTCCTCTTTTCCCGTTTCTGTCGCGTTTGCTCTTTTATTTTTTGTTATTTTAAATTAAAATGTAATAGAAAATTCATTGGGTTACATTAAAAATGCACTTATCGGCTTAACCCCGGCAAATTGCAGAGCGTTGCCCGCCTCATGAAATCCTGCCGCACTTCTCCAGCCCCCCACCCGACGACCTCGGCTCATACAAATTGCATGAAATTAATTAAAAATGCATGTATGTATGTGTACGGCAAAGTGCCGCCAAATGTATGTATGTGTGTGTGTGTGTGTAAGTGTGTGTGTTGCGGCATGCTTTTGTCAAATGGGTGGCCTAAAGTGACCCACAGGCTGTTGCAGCTTGTCGAAGGGGTCAGATTTGGGCGAGAGGAGAAGGAGCGAGACTAGCCATGTGGACGGCGGCAGGAATTTCATACATTGATTTATTAATGTCAGGAATGCACTACTTGCCACGCCTCCTCCTCCCACCACTGTGTGTGTGTGTGTTTTTATTTCTTCTTCCGCAAATGTCGCCGCGTAGACTGCGAAGCGCAAATGTCGCCGCGTAGACTGCGAAGGGGGGAGGAAATGGGCGTGGCAGCATCAGCAGCATTATTTGACGGCAGCCATCAGTTATTTCCAATTTTGCATGTGCATTATTAATGCATGCACGGTGAGGAAAAGAGACGGAGGGGGAGTGTTTGTTGCATTGCTCGAAGAGTCCCACGTGATTGCTGTCTGTTGTTGTTATTATTGCTGTTGCTTCAGCTGATCAAAATGCAATGAAGCTGCAACTAAATACTCTTACATTGCTGCTCAGCTGAGATCCATTGTAGTCTTGGATTTCTCTTCTTTATTGTACCCATACCATTGATTTCTTTTGGGCGAAAAACCTGTAATGCTCTTTGAAAATATATTTATGTATATGCATTGTATTTTAATATCTGAGACACAGATAATATAATTAATACTTGCATTCAATAATATAAATAGGGAATTTGTCTATAGTTTAAAGATTTTCCAATGCAGTTTCAATATTTATCATGTTTTTATATGTTTTTATTGTTAATTTTATTGATATTTTAAAACGCTATGGAAAAGGGTATACAAAATTCGTCATGCCAAATATAATTCGTTATTCATGTTTTTCTTTTGCTTGACAGCGCTCAGCGAACGTCAAAATATAGAGTTGAATGGGGATGGGGAAAAATTGACTGAAAGCGGATAGGAAACAGGCGCAAAAGTGTGGGAAAATTGACTGAAGCGGATGGAAACAGGCGCAAATACGATAGAAAGCCAAAACTATGACAGTCCATGCAACTGTAACGAGGGCTGCCCAAACAGTTGCTTCTAGGATAAGATATAATAGAGTAATTTAACTCAATACTTAAATCTTAGATTTTTACAATTTAGGTAACTATTTTTATTACATAAAATGAATGTTTGCTTTGATTTGGTCTCCGCATTTTTAATAATTTATTTTCAAGAAATTACTTTTATATTAATTATTATTATTTTATTTAAAAAAAAAATTACCTGAAATTAAAGTTTGGTTTATCATGATAAATTACTCACATATATAAACACATTCAATACATTCTGTTTAAATGATATAAAAGAAGATGTTCATTGAAATCTATATCGATCCAGTCAGAGTATGTAATGGGAGCCAAGCTATAGAAACGCCAAAAACCAAGGATCTGTATTTATTTTACAAAAAATAAGAAAAAACACTTTCTATAATATCAGTATATAAAGTGAGGTTCGACAATATACATAGATCTTACGAATATATTTCTTATCCGTTTTGTTTGATGTTTTCCAATTTAGCAAAACTTTTCGAATTTCCCTCGTCTACAGTTGTACTTACTTTAAAGTTGTTGATGTTGTTGTTTGTGTGCTTCTTTGTTTTTGTTTTTGTAGTGACTACTGTTATTTTAAACGTATTGCTGCCCTCGACGTCATCGGTTGCCGCCTTCCTTCTTCCCTTCACTGTCCGCCTTGCAGACTGCACTTACATGCAATGCAACAGCTTTTAGCTCCCCAACGAACGTCGAACGCATTTTTGCATAACATATTAAATATTCCAGTTTGTTTTTCCCTTCAGGGTTTCAATTTAAACTACACCCACACATCGACGTCAGAAAACTCTACAGCTTCAACTGCTGCTCCAACTTCAAGTTGCAAGTTGCAGCTTGCAACTGGCAAGTCTTCAGTTTCTCGTTGCTTTTACTTTCAATTTTGTGTAGTTTGCTCGTGTGCTCCACATTTCAGCATTTGTCTGCTAGTTAGGAATGTAGGAAGGGGTAAGAGGGAAAAGAGTTGCCTGTGGGGCAGTTGCTGCCTCTTATACTTGCTCCTGTTTAAAAAGTTAACAAGCGAAATATTTTCATATACCGCCTCGCGTTTCGAATCACGCTTCAACGGACTCGACTCCACTCGACTTGAGTAAAGAAATGCATGAATGAATGCATGGCTGACTGACTGACTGACAGACAGACAGACAGTGGGGCTGCCAACCTGTCATACTGCCAGTTGGTCTGTTTATGTGTCTGTTTGCCCGGTTTGTCACATTTGCATGATAAATAAATTTATTTCGCTATCATTTTGCGTACATCTAAAGGTTCTTTTCTTCGCTTTTTCGCTTGCTTTTATCTTAGATCTAAAAGTCAAGTTGTTGTTGTTTCTGTTGTTTTGTTGAGCAACAAAAATGTTGTTTTTTGGCTTTCAACGCGGCGTTAGAAGTAACGCTAATAGTCGGGGACGCAATTTATGAAAATTACTGCACAATGATGCGGACAAGGACGAAAAACGGACATGGACATGAACCGACCCTCAGCTGGACCACACCCCACATCACAAACAAACCCGGACCGGACCGGGGCAGTCATAAAAAATAAGCACCGCCAAACAGTTTTCTGTTTTTTTTTTGTAGTTGTTTTTTGTTTTTTGTTGTCACTGTGGTTGCCCCACGCTTCGGTCATGTGTCGCTATATCTGCTCCTCTCATGTTGTTGCTGTTTTAGCAACTGTTATTGTTGTTATTGTTGTAGCTGTTGTGACACCATGTGCGCCAAGTGTTGAAATGTTTTTAACGCTCAACTTTGCCGACTGCTTTTAAACACACATTTATCGCGTTGTCCCACAGAGTGTGTAGAGTATGAAAAGAATTTCGCAATTTGAGAGCCAATGTGAACATGGAGAAATCAAATCTAAATAAGAAATCAAAAATATTAAGTTTGAGAAATATATTTATTTTGTCTCTTTTTAAAATATTTTACAATTAAATTGAAGCATCAATTTTATTTGAAATAAATGAATAAAATACAAATGGGCAAGTTGTTTTTAAACAGAATCTGTAATTTGTAAGGCAATGTCAATATGGAGAAATCAACTTTTATTTAGAAAAAATAAATATATTTATTTATATTTATTATTTTATTTATATTTATTTATTCTTATTTAAAATAATATTTTACTATTAAGTTTTAGCATTAAATTAATTTGACGTCAACTTGTCCTCTAAATTGGATAAACATAATTCTTCTATTGGAAAATTCATACAAACAGCATAAATGTAACCTCAAGTCCTTAAATTTAGTTTTTCTAAAATGAATTTATCTTTTTTTTATAGAGAATACAATCGGCGGTGTGCTTAATGTCAAACGTTTCTTCTTGATATGAATTTTTTATTTTATTTTTATTTTTATTTTTTTTGTTTCTTTTTGTATTTTTCGGATAATTTTTTCTCTCGGTTCATTTAGCAACGTCGCCATGCAAAACTGCGTCCGAAAAATGTCTGGTAAAGAGCAACAAACACACAAGTGAAAAAAACTGTATATTTGCTCGACAAAATTGCGTGCGCTTCTTGTTGTTGTAGCTGGTGTCCTTGCGCGGGTTGATAATAATTTTATGCTCACCCAACGAACGTTTTACGCTTCCGTTTTTATTTTTTTAACATTTTTTTTTGTTAAGTGCAAAGTTTTGCTTAAACGCTCATAACAGTGAAGAGAAAATAAGCACAACATCATGGAACAAAGCAGTTTATTCTTGTACAGTGGTCGCTCGGTTGGTGGAACGACTATATGTTAAATTCAATTGTTAAATGTCACATCTCTTTTACACTTCTTGAAGAGAATTTACTCTTGGAAGTAGCATATCGAATCGATTTCACAGTTTCTAATTTTTGGTGTGAGACTGGTTTTGAAATGCAACAATTTACAATATGAACACTTATAATTGATAAGTGCTTTAAATTTACCCATTAAATTGGTGGTTATACAAATAAATTAAATTTAATATTATGTATATAATAAAATATTACTCCGACTATTAGGGGTTACATATAAATATTTGAATAAATATTCCTTTTATTTTATTATTTGTTCGGGCTATCGAGCATCTTTGTGTCGAGTACTCTGAATTTTCAAAGTTGTATTTTACTTAAAGCTATAAATTTGAATGCAATCAGTGTGTAAAGATCAGTTTCTCATCTACTTATATAGAAGGTGTTACTTTGTGTAGATTTCGGTTGCTTTCATATTAACTCAGTTTACTGTTGCGTTTAAGCTGTTCCCTGTCTTTGGCCTTGATCTGCCTGTTTTCCATTGGCAACTCTGAAGACAATGAGTGTTATGGTGAAGTCGACGTGGCCGCATCTGATGAAATCGCTCAAAATGTGATGAAATTTGGATTAAATCTTGCGCAAAAGATGAGCGCCAAATATCATAAGACATTAATAATCTCGCCTTTGAGTATCATGTCCGCTCTGTCGATGCTGTTGCTGGGTGCCAAGGGACGCAGTTACTCAGAGTTGGCTCCCTTGTTCGGCCAATTGGATGTGGTGAAACTGCATAAGCAATTTGGCTTGATGATGAGGAATGCAGAACAGTCAGTAAGGGAAACAACTTAGCCTTTGCGTCAACTGGATCCTTGACACGGCGACAGTTTGTCTGGGAGTTTACGGCCATATCCAGAAGGTCGCAATGACATTCAGGAAGTACACGTGGCCAATGGACTCTTCATACAGCAGGGTTACAGCATAAATTCAAATTACAGGTTGTTTATTTACTTAGCTATTACAATTCTTTAGTTAGTTTTACTTTTTGATCACAGACAGACCTTAATTCTAAACTACAAATCGGAAGTGCACTCTCTCGATTGCGCTGGGGATCCGTCTACTGCAAAACCAATAATCAATTGGTGGGTGAAGGAGCAAACACGGAATAAAGAGTCTCTGCATTCGTAGTTCTTCCAAAGATGCACATCACCGAGTCCACAAACTTACGTGAATTTTAAAAGAGCATGGACATTTTTGGTATCTTTTTTCCCGTACAATACGATTTATCAATGATCGTCTCTGCAGACCAAAACTTGTCTCAATATCCATCAGATGCTATTGGAAGTCTTAAGAATTTGGACGCATAACGCGCAGCCCACCCAAATTTGACCACTCTCGGAAATTGTTGACAAGGTTGACTTCAATATCGATGAGAAGGGAACCGAGGCAGCCGCAGACGCAGACACTCCCACCTTTGTAGTCAAAGCTGGTTATGAAGTGAATTTTATCGTTGAGACGCCGTTTATATTATTTGTACGAAATGATATCACAAATCTTCCTTTATTTTATGGTGTAATTAACGAGCCACCAAGTACGGGTTTTCCGGCATGATAAAATATTAATAAACACGAGCATTTATGAAAATATGTAAAGTTTGCAAAGAAGATTCGATTGATGAATATCATAAAAAACTTGAAAGGTCGATTTTTCCAGTAAGAATATTATATCGGGACTCTCTAACTAAAAGGTTCAGGTAGCAGATATGTATTGATAGAAAATAACAATCTTTGAGTTTTTATTTTTAAAAACAAGCTATCAAAAGGGGATCCGTCAGTCCAACCTAACAGATCTTGAAATATTTTGTCCAGATGAATTAAAAGATGAGAACGCCACATAAGTGTCTTATATATTTGGTCATTATGTTCTATATTGCGGCATTGCATATATGTATTTCATTTGTTGGATCGAAATATTTTAACTTAACTTCCCATAATCTTTGCCATAATTAATGAGCCGCCTCTGGCGTCCGATTAGCTTCATCATCTCTATAAATTCAAATCAAACTCATGTCTTACGATTTATGTGCACTTCCATATATTATGCATAGGCTTAAAAGTTGTTAATTTAGAGAACAAGAGTAGTCTTTAATTGTTACGACACCCATTTAATCCATTCCTAATTGTTTACAGAATATTTAAATTTCTATTGACATTTCATGTCTTCGTATCTGAAGCTTACATTTCCCTACAGAAATCTAAGTGCGTCAGAGAGTATGCTATGAAAACTGCAATATACTTTTAATGGCATAAATTGCATAAGTGAAAACTTACCGCACACGCTCTCACTTTCTTGTGTGTGTGTGTAAGCATGGTGATGTTTGTAACAATGGCACAGTTAAACGTAAACATGTGAGTTACATTCAAGTATGTACACACACACACACACAAACAAATAAATTTTATTACGCAACTAAGGCAGCATGAGCTTTGTAAGCTCAGGTTTTGTGGACTTTCATTTGAAATTTAGTGGCACATACTCTATAGGATGGAAAGGTATGTACCCTTAGTGGTTGTAGTTAACGTATTTAATTTTTAAAATTTAATTTGAATAACATTCATCGTAAATTTTTAAATTATTATAAGTTTAAAAATGTACTTATTTTTGCTGCTATTAAATTCACATTTTTATCCAGTAACAGCTTGAGAGAATTTATTATATTTATTCATTTATTTTTTATGTGACGGGAAGAATATTTTTGGGTTTCATTCCAAAGAACTTAAATATGGGTATTATATTTTCAATTCAGAAATTATGTCTTGTAAGAAATTCATATTTGAATAAATTTGTAATCCCTTCACTTCAATTTCGTCACCATGTTTATTTATTTTCAATTATAATTCATATTAATCATAAATTAAAGTCTATAGAGGATTGACTCCAGATTGGAGAACGGGAGCACTATAAAGAGTACAAAATAAATCGTATATTTTTTTTAGTAATCAATTCGCTTTATTCTATTCTGAATATTTCTTGCAACGCACATATTGCGTATACGCCGCGTTGTGTGCGTCGCCTCTCAAGTTAATGCAACTATAGCAAACTTTTATGTTATGCAACGAAGCTGGGAAGCCCACACCCTAACCTAACGAACCCCTAACAACAACGACTCCTTTCAGGAGCAAGCGTGTTCCTAACGGGGCATTGTTGCGCTTTTGAAGTTTGGCCGCGTGCATTTCGCGTTCATTTGGCGAAAGCCAAAGCCAAAGGCAAAACTCAAAGCCCAAAGCCCAAAGCCCAAACCAAAGCCCCCGGGAGCTCACAGAGGGTTAAACATTCAGAGAGGCAGAGCCAGAGGTAGATCCGGGGTTATGCTTGAGCCGTATCGTACAAAAAGGCTTAAATAATAAATTTAACATTATGTGAAGCGCTTTTTTGTTGAAGGATTTGCAATTCCATATTCGTACTGGCATTCGTATATTCGAGGCTAATTAAAGCTTAATGCAATGCAATTCGATTTGCTAAATTAACGCCAGACTGCAGCTGGTCGGTTCGGCTTTTATAATTTGCATACATTTCGCAAATCGCACACAGCGCCGTTTGCAATTAAATTAAACTAATTTTCGGCCTCGCAACGCTTATTGATCATTAGAAAAGTTGTTGGCTTTTTTGTTTGGCACTCCGCTTGCCTTGCCACTGCACCTGCTGCAAATGTATTGGCAATGTGTTGCCAATGCCAAACTAATGACACTGTCATTCCAATCATCCCCCTCCCGACCGCCCCTTTCATTGTTGGCAAGCAAAAAGTTTTGCCGTGGAAAACTGTGCCAAACACGGCATAAAATGACAGGCAAATGTCTTTTAAATGACGCGAGTGAGACACAAAAGGGAACGCCCGCGGGATTTGTCCCCGGTCCCCGTCCCCGTCCCCTTTCCCATCCTGTGCCCGCGTCTGCGTCCGCAAATGGTGTCCACAGTCTGGCGCTCGTCCTTGCCATTATCCTCCGCTTTATCCTTCTTCTCCTCGGCGTCGCTGGGTCTGACGATGCGCAACTAAGCCCGTAAAAATCTATTTTTCAAACCAGTTGACAAGGCATCCCTCCAGACGAGGAGTAGTTTCAAAGGCATCGGGGCGTGCAAGGATATTTTATGTGTGAAACAGAAATGAAAAATGGTTCGATGGCTCGCATGTAAGTTTCGGATAAATGGGAAAGGTACGAGTATATTAAGCTTATACGTATCTAATAAGATTCCGCGAATGATGAATTTTTATGAGTAAACGCTCTATTCATAACAAAATTACGAAAAATCAATGTAATTAAATTATTTAACTCTTAAAAGCAATGACAATTTACATTTAAATACATATAATGTACACATGCTTTACTTGACCTTTGTAATACATACATATATACGTCGATACCTTAAGTCATCAGGTGTAGTCCTTTCTCTAACAAAAACATAGTGAACCTTGGATACTAATTATTTATATGCATAACTCACTAACTTGAATGTATTAAATTAACTAAAACTGTTCTGCGGATAAAATATCATTAAACTTTAATTAAATTTTATATTTAATACTGAGCATTGGATATTTTCGGATAAATTAAATATGTGTATATATTCAAAACACATCATAATCGGGTCTGTTCCGAATTCCGAAAACGAGCCGAATTGCCAAAAAACGAGTTTATTGCTGTTCCAAATTCCGAAAGTCGATAATATTTGTCGTTTTCAAAACGAGTGCTGTAAAGTCACAGGATTTAAAAGTAAATGCCATAAGCCATAAGCCATAATGCCATAAAGCATTCAAATAAATACCTAAAATTATAAATAATAATAATAGTGTTGAACATTTTTAGAATCGTTTAACATCACTACTTCAACTTTAAACAGTTAAATTATACCTTACAAGAATTTTTGTATAAGACTCTAAAATTATTGCAAGAAAAACAAAACCGAGCTGTTCGGAATTCCACTTAAATTTATGTATTTGATACCAACTCTCTCAATCAAAATCTGCTAGAGTTGCATAATTGAGTATCAAAATTCGAACAACGAAGTTTTAGTCTAATTAAACTTATATCTGCTATATTCGACATAAAATATTTAAAATAAAATATAAATATTTCTCAAATTCACTTCACATCTAAATATAATTTAATGTGATCAAGATGCAAGAAATGCTTTGGACTCCAAATAGTTCACTACACAATTCTTAACTCAAACACACACAAGACGCTGGGCAAATAAAAACAAACTCAAAAATGAAATAAATAAAAGCAGGCAAATGTTTGGAATAGACGACAATGATGACGCCAAAGATGGAGACAGAGATGGAGACATAGACGTTTGGCTAACGTGGCCTTGGGGAGCCATTTCAATTATCAGGCCACAGACGAACTCAGAGACTGTAAGGAAAACCTAACATATGCTCAAATATGGAGCAATTTTCGTCCAAATCTCTCAGCACAAACAAATGGAATGGGACGGCTGGGGGCGTCGAGACATTTTGAGAGGCTGCTCTAAAGGTTAGTCCTGGGTCAGAAATAAACCCATGCCGATGCTACATATCGCCCCTTCCAAGGCAAACAAACACGGTAATCATGACACTTTTTATGCATTTGCATAAAAAAACCCTGTGCCAAAAAAAAATTGAGAACCCAAACGAAAGTTTTTCTTTGCTGTTCAAAATTTATGTGCCAAAGCAAAATCAATAAACTGACGAGCCAGCCCAGTTCCAGTTTTCATTTAACTCTGACCACAGCTTGAGGGTATTATAAGTTAGTCATTGGGTTGGTTATAGAAGAAAGCCTGTAGAAGAGTTTTACACTTTTACTGCTGTCAAATGTTTCTGCATCTACCAAAATTAAACTTGTTGTACAAAATCACTATAATTGGGAAGTACGAACTTATCATTGTAATTGAATAGAGAACTAAATGGATAATTTAAAACAATAATAAAATCTGCAAACTAATTAAAGTTTCATTTATTATTTTACGATTATTGTGGCTCATATTTTAAATGGCCAGAGAAGAGGTCTAATAACTATTTGAGAGATTTTTTGACGTAAACTGCATGATAAATCCTTAATTGTAAATAATTTTGAAATCCACGAATCTCTAGAGCTTTTGAACGAATTGCATTAGAACAACCGTTCAAAATATAGGTTATATCACAAATTTTATTTATTCGAAGTTACAAGTTTATATAATTCTAAATTTTATCAAATTTTTCAACATTTTTTTGTTTAAGTGTTTGTAAAAAATAAAACACTTTCCAGCGCTTAAAAAAACTTCAATATTTTTTGTGGTTCTCAATAGAATGCGTACTCAAAATAATTCTGAATAAATTAGTTAAAAAGGGGAATTCTGAAAATTTAAAAAAAAAAGTTCGACATTAAAAATAAGTCGAGAAAGTGTATTAAAAGTTCGACATATCGATTCTATTTTTCTTTTCTAAACTTTTTTTTATATGTTTTCGCCTTTGGGCTACTTTGCCACGGCCTGCTTATCAGTTGACAATAAATTTTTGTTGCCCAGGGTCATAAATTGAACGCAGAGGTCCAAACCCAAACCTTTGTGATGTATTCGTGTTTGTATAGATCTTGGTTGGTGTGTGGGAAGTGAGTGCGGGCAGTGTTGAACAGTGTTGGTAACGAAGGTCGGTGTTGGGGGTAGGTCATAAAGAGCGTTGCATACTTTGCGGCATTAAACGTGAATTTTATGCACAAAAATTATATGGCATTGCAGTTAAGGAGCGAAACAGCAGATGTTTGAATCTTGAATAAGAGGGCTGTTTTAAGTTTAATTAAGTTGAAAATATTTGTTGCTTTAAATAATAATAGCAACAAGAATAGCAACAGTTACAGAAACAGAAACAGAAGCAGAGCAATGCCATAAAATCTATAAAAACAAACAGAAAAACAGTAAAGCAAAGCGCAAGCTGAGCAAAACTGGAGTAAAGTAAAAAAAAAGGCCGCACCGTTGGACGCAAATAAAATGTTCAGTAACTGTAAATACAACGCGGCGTATGCGTAATGTGAGAATTTTATGCAAAACAGTCTTTGTACGGGCAACAACAACAGCAACAGTTACAAGAATAACAAAAACAACCATTTCAGCAATGGCAATGGCAATGGCAAGAGCAAGAGCTAAAGCTTTAGCTGGAGTACCAGCATGAGCAGGAGCAGCTTAGACGTTGGACGACATCGCTTGGCTTGCGTCTGACTATAAAATGGCGCCCAGAGCCTGTCCTGGCAACCATTTGGCGAACGTGGTCGTTCTCTATGCTATTGTTGTTGTTGTTGCCCATTGCCCTGGCCTGGCATTAAAATTTGAAGCACCAAATTAACTGCAGCTTTTGCACAAGCGATACGCGAGAAGCGCTCACAAGCTTTATAATACACTATATCCAATGAAATGACTAAGTCGAGTCTGTTAGCTATCATATAAGAGAAGAGATGCGTACTTATGTTATCAACTAAAAAGTATGTATATTCAGGCCTGTTCCGGTTTTCACTTTTTACTTTTAAGCATTTAGTAATATGCATTTATTTACTTTGAATTTAGACTAAGTCTTTGAAAATTATCGTTTTTCGCTTTATCGGACTAAAACTCATCAACTCAAAGTGATACCAATCCGCGGAATATAGCCGAAATGGTATTAGAGCAGTTTAAGGAAATTCAATTCCGACAAATCTTATCGAAAGTGAAGTTCGGAACAGGCCTGATTATGTGAATTAAGTGAATAGTTAATTAAATGAACAGGAGCAGTATGAAGTTCTGTTAAGTTATCTGAACATTTTCTATATTCTCTATATTCATTAATTTATGTTCAGTAAAATTCATCCTTTTATTTATTCCATTTCAAAAGACTTTCCAGATTTATTAGTAAAATTACAAAGCTGTAAAAAAACCTTACTCATTATCAGTATAACAACTATATCTTCTGCTGTGTCAAATGGTGATGCTTTTATTTGCAGAGCATTTCCTGTTCGTTTATTAATTTCTTTGAGCAGTTTTACTTGATATTTTTTATCGTTTTGGATTTTAAATGTGAAAATTTTTCGTTTTGCTCAATTTTGGCCGTTGTTGTTTCTGTTTGTGTTGTAGTTGTTGTTACTGTTTGTGCTAGTTTCGCGCAATGATGATGAAAATTAAAATAAAATGAAATACATTTGCTTACAGTAAACACACAGCATACACACACACACATACACATACAGATGTAGAATGAGGAGAATCTCTTTGCTACTCGTACTTGACTGTAGAGACAGTTTTGTGCCATTTCCTGTTGTGTTGTGTTTCTGGTGGCGCAGCTGCCGCCGTTTTGGGGCGCCATTTGCCTAGCTAGCGCGCACGCTATGCTAATCGGAAACGGAAATGGCGCATATTAATACGCAAGCTGCTCTCGAGGAAGTCGCTCGGTTGGCTAAGTATGGCAGGCGCATGAAATTTTTAAAACCTAATTAAAATGTTGAAATGGAATTTGTTAATTTAAAATTGGGTAATTTGCACAAAGTCCGCCGAAGACTAGAAGCTGAAAATTGCTACTGCCACTCGACGACTTTCCGTTGGAGCAGTTAACAACTTTGTTGCTGTAAATTAACTACTCATAATGCCGCTCTAAAGAACTCGTTCCCTTTCTACGCTCTCCCATGACCAGAGCTCCAAGCTTTACAGAATTGGCAGAGGCTATAAACATTGTGCTGCAATTAAGCGTTATTTATAACCGTCTAGCTGTGTCCTGGAATCGCCGAATCGCTGTGCTTAAATCCTTCGAGTGAGCTTGACTTTGCTTATTTTCCAGCATTCGGGGCCAATGACTTAACTGTTATTGCATTTTGCACCTTCTTCTTTCTCTCTATTTCACTTCTTTATTTTATTTTATTTTTTCATTTTGTATTTTCTATTTCATACGCTTTGCCTTTTGGTTCTGGCGTCAACTTTTGGCGTCAATTGACAACTTTTGTTGTTCTCCATCTCTCACTCTGTTTGCGCTATCTGATTGAGACGCTAAAAGTGTGCTAAAAAATAAAAAAAACGAGAACAAAACGATGTCGGGCAACATAAAGCAAAGCATGACAGCCACCAAGAAATTGAGATTGCTATAGCTGCCCTCTCCAAAGGAATAGATATAGATATAGTCATGGCTATAGCTCGCTTCTATCCGCGCCCCCATCATTTGATTCTTTGTGCTTTCCTGCTCCTTCGCATAGCACAAAGAGCAGAAGCAAAAAAATTTATAACTGGTTGCCCGGCTGCCATGCGATATTCTTGAATACTTTTGGTTGCAGTTGGTATCTGTGAAAAGGTGAGCACGCCATGGTTTGAACTTTGGCCAGTTTGCGGCAGCGATGAAGTTGCAACGGTTGCATGACTGCAAAGCTGCAGGTTGAGCATAATAGTCGCAACGTTTACACGAATAATCAGGACTGCTTGACAAGTCAATTTTTGGCCTTACTATTTTAACATAACATTCTATCGAAATTTACCCGGTAAAATTAAACTTTAAATTATCTAATATAATCATATATTAAAATAATATTGAACATTTTTCTAATTGCAATTTTGTTTTTATCTTAGAGAATCTTCCAAGCTCTACAGTCTTCCCATATTTAAAAGAATGTAGAAGGTATAATAAATATTTTAACTTTCAAACACTATTAAATAATATTATAGTTTTTTCCTATCTATAATAATGAATTGTATTATTATATCATTATTTTAATAAATTAAAGTTATTCTTCCAGAATTTGGCACCATATATTGACAGCAACCTGTGCACTTACAAATATGTGCATATCCAGGTATACTATAACAATTTCACATAATTTGTATTTCATTATTATGTTGATAAAAACCTTACTGCATACAAATTGGGATAGTATATGTTGTAGTAAATACTTCAGAGTAATTAAGATTTTAGGTTGACACGTATTCATTTATTTACAGTAAATATAATGGATTTGTTCTCGCCATATTTAATTATGAAAATTATGCTTTAATTTATCCAAATTAGTTCATCAGCTAGTAGTTATTAAATTCCGACTATTATTGAATAATTAAGGTCATTAGTTAGATTTAGTCTAAGTACTTGTAACTTATTTTGTGTGTTAAGAGACCTTAAAAATCAGTCGCCAAAACCATTCAACATTCACATTTTCTTTTGTTTGTCTTGGCAGAGTTCTTTTTCCTTTTCTTTTTGTGTCTGTCTCTTTGGCCATTACAAATGCATCATCATTTTAGCTAATCCCTAATTTCAGACTTCTTATTTGACTGTCTCCCCTCCCGCTTCTCACTCTCTGTCTCCTTCTCTTCCTGCTTCTGAGATTTGTGCTTGAGTTCACATTATTAATCTCAAAAACGTTGCCAACTGGCTGTCTGGATCCTCAATGATTCGTTTTGGTTGGGTTGGCAGTTTGGTTGGTAACCTTTGCTGCATAGCCGACCCAACAAAGTTGCATTAAAAAATGGAAGTGCTTTGTTTTTTTTCCTTACCACCATCCTATACAGCACTTGCCGGTTGCCATTGTTGTGAGCGATTTTCTTTTCTCTGTATCTGGATGTATTTAGTTTATCGTACATATTTTTCTTTTCCAACGAAACGGAACTCATTAAAATAATTCACATGCAAGCATTTCATCGATCGCAGTTTGACGTTGACGAACGCCGTCTGGGATACTTTTGTACCTTTTATTATTATTATTTTATTTGGTTTTATTTTTATTTTTTAATATGATTTTCTTAGTTGCACTCTGCAAATTTTCCGTTTTCCGTTGCTGCCTTTCTTTCACGTGTTGGCAGTCGCGCGAGTTCTTCGAATTTCGCTCTTCTCCTGCTTTTCCTCAACGTCTGTACAGGAAATTCATTTGGCTCGCCTCGTGCCATAAATTTTATATGCACATTTACATGCACGACCATTAAGAATTAATAATATTTTAAAATGTTGGCGCTAATGATACGACGAAAGGTTTACACTCAGCGCAAGGCGTGGCAGCTTTAACACTTTTCCAAAAAGAGACAAGAAAACAAATAAAACCCCTTTAATCATCTGACTAAAAGGGAACAATATATTGAACAAAAGACAGGCCATCCACGTTGCTCCAATCATTAAAAAAACAATAACAAGTAAAGAAAATAGTACTCTGAATTCAATCGAATTTAAAATACTCTGCAAACATTTGGCAGAAATTTTAAAAATATACAAAAGCAATGAAATATAGTAACTGTTTCTAAAAACTGACTTGTCTTTACATCTCTCATGTCAAACCAAATTCTGGAATACTATACTAGTAATTATCTTCTATAAAATTTTAGTTTCAAGTATATTCGGAGTGTCATATATTTATACGTTCATATTTCCAATTCGATGCAAATAACTTGTCACATTGACGATTGCCTGCTCAAAGGTAAACTCAAAAAAATAACAGAAACAATATCCTGCAATTCTGATGCGTTATGTGTGTTTGTCAGTGTATCTGGCCCAAAAATTTTCCAAAAGCCTACCCAACGTAATGGTAAAAAGATATAACTCTTGTTTGTTGTTGTTGGTGGCCAGGCAAGGAGACAGAGACGGAGAATGAGTAGAAGCCGGCTTTCATCTCCTGCATACTGATGAATGTGCGTGTAAAAGTAAAAAGTGTGTAAGAGTGTATGGTGTGTGTGTGTTTGTGCATGTGAATTGGATAGATTGGCTGTCTCGCATGCCTGAATGGAATTGCATTACCAAACAGCCGACACACGTCGACTGGGATTCCCATGCCCTCAATGCCGCAGCCCAAACCAAAAGAAGCCATCTTATTTGTTCATCATCAATTATTGGCGTGCATCAGCATCAGCGGCGTTGATGGAAACAATGGAAACGCCATGTATCACATGTGGAATACAGATATACATAGCTTTACTCTATATTTACCATACATTTACACATTTACATACATACATATATTTGAATATGTACATATGTATGAGGCGAGCTAAGAGTATCCTGGCAAAGAGATGTGATTGCAATGATGAAGCTTGCATCAGCTGTTAACAGGGTCTGCACCCTGCGGGCGTAAGAAGGGGGCTGAAGTATTCGCAATGAGCTTAAAACTGATTTAATACAAACTTGATGAATTTCGAAAAATCGAATGAGAGATTTTAAAACTCTGCTGCCGAATAAATATGCATTTTATATTGCCCAGAATTTTGGAACGCATTCAAGCAGGCTTAGCAGGCCCCCATATATGTTTTTGGTACTATCTTATTTATTCCCCTTTAATTTATTTAGCTTCTGACAAAAAAAAAGGAACATAGCTGTCATAGAAATGAATGTTCAAAATTGAACACAAGGTTTTAAAAGGGGATCAAGGTTTTGGAGTTCAAAAGAAAACCTTTCTTTCTGTAGTCAGCAAAAAGTATGCTGCCCGATAGTCTCAGAGTCGAATTTGACTTAAGTCAAGTGCGATTTTTGCGACAACCCATACACAAATTTAAAGTTCATTCCTATATATTTCTACACATTTCATACAATGTAATCCTCTTTTTACATATATTTCCATTTAGGTCAAAAAATATACATTTTTTAGCTATAAGACTTCCAACCAATAATATTCATAAATTGTAATAGTTTCATACATAATTCCCTTTGAGTTTTCACTTGTGTTCCGACTGACATACACTACTGGCCAAATTAATAAGTACACTCTTTCTTCTACTAAACAAGCTATTGTAAGACAAGTCTTCACAGTAAAACAAATATATTTGGAAAGGTCATCTAAATTCCGTTTGAATGATGCATAACTTTCCTTTACCCATTAAGTACCCATTGAAATATTCAAATTTTAAAAAAAGTCAACTTTCTAAACTTTTTTCCTCGATTTTTTAAAAAAAATGTTGGGATGCGAAAACATTCTTCAAACAATTTAGGGAATGACTGCAAACAATTTTTTTAAAAATTTTTTAAAAATCTTTTTGTTTATATTTTTTATAAATTTTTGAAAATTGCTTAACATTCACTTATTTTCTGAAAATGACGAATAAGTGCCTGTTAAGCAGTTTTAAAAAATGTATAAAAAATATAAGCGAAAAGGTTTTTGAAAATTTTTTTTTGCAGTCATTCCTTAAATTGTTTGAAGAATGTTTTTGCATCCCAACATTGTTTTTAAAAAAATCGAGGAAAAAAGTTTTGAAAGTTGACTTTTTTTAAAATTTGAATATTTCAATGGGTACTTAATGGGTTAAGGAAAGTTATGCATCATTCAAACGGAATTAAGATGACCTTTCCAAATATATTTTTTTTAACTGTGAAGACTTGACTTACAATAGCTTGTTTAGTAGAAAAAAGAATGTACTTATTAATTTGGCCAGTAGTGTACATTAATATGTATCTGTAATTTCGTATGGTATCGAATGTTACTTTTTCGCTCGATTTGCTTCTATATTTCTCGTAAACAGCCCCCAAAACAAGCACAAAATTGTCATACCCTATATCATTAACAAAGACCTGAAAGAGCTTTGAAAAAGTTGATAGAACTTTTCCGACTGTCGCTGACGCCTTCGATTTATGTTGAAAAATGCAACACAGCGTAAAGTTTTAGTGGCTTTATTTCTGGCATATTCCAAAGTGGATGGAGGTTCAGTACTTTGAATTTGTTTGTGTGGTTAGTGTGTGTGAGAGGGCCATTTGATGTTGCTTTAATTTGATGCCTGCAAATTGGTTTGACCAGTCGAACTTGCCTCGAATGTAAGAGTAGGTTGTCGGTCTTATTATAAGAATTGCAACCCCCAGTATGGATAATGTGCCAGAGTTCAGAGCACTCTCTCTGTCTCTGATTTCCAATCTCGTTAAGCTGATTTCATAACAGCATCGACAATAGCCTCACGGAGAGGGTAGAAAAAATGCTGCCCCCAATTTAATGACCTTAACTGAAGTCCTCAACTGGCATCGTCATCGTATTGCTGTGTTGCTGCTTTAAATCAAACACCACCGCATTTCACACTTGAAGATTGGTGATTCTCAGTGTCCCCAAGTGCTTCGTCTCCGGTCAGTTTTTCCCCAGTTTGTTGTTGTTGTTGTTGTTGTCGTTGTCTGGCATTGGCGCGATATGATTGCCAACCGGAAAATGTCGAGGAAAATTACATTTCCAAAGGGTGGTGTCTGAGAAGGTGCAAAGGGGGACGCAATGTGCGGCCGACATTGGGGGCGGGTCAGTGGCAAAGTAACTTCAAAAATTATTTACTGCCCGAGACTGTTGACTTCATTTTGTTCGCTCTTGGTTATCAGTTGGGAGCTCTTATTTATAGCCGGCATTTGTTGTTGCTCTTCGTGCTGTTATACATAGTTGGCAGCATCTAATTTGTTGTTGCTGCTGTTGTTGTTTATCAGCAAAGTGCAGCAGAGGAAGACAGTGTTGATAAGTGTCGGCAAAAATAGGAAACATTTGGTATCATTCTAAGTTTGAAGCTGTACAAAAATTGAAGTTTTCGTCGAAATTTTTATATTATATACGCAAAAGGACAACTTTTGGTATCATTCCTAGATTAAACCTGTAAAAAAATCGAACTTTGAGTCAAAGATTTCAAATTTAATACATAGTTTTAAATGCCATTTTATTTTCTGCTGTTCGATATAAAATATTTGTTATATTAATTAATTAAGGATTACTTGTTAACGATTAAATAAATAATAGGGCAGATAAAGACACATTTTTTCTGCTTTTATGTTTAAATTTTGATGAGTAGTGAAATGGAAAATTTGTGAACTCACTTCGCTATCGATAAGACTTAAATCTAGAACACCTATGATTTCAACCTTTAAAACTATATCAATTTCATTATTAATTTTTTAGATAATTGGATGGTCTCATAAATCATTCAAAGTGCTTGTAATTACAAATTGCTTCGTTTAGCTTGAGGCGCAGTTGCATTTAACAGGTTAGTTGATTTGAAAATCGGTTCATTACGGCCTGAAATGGTTTTTAGTTTTTTTGCAGCTTTATATGCACTTTGTGGCCTACAAATACACATAAAAAACAGTTGTAGTAAACTGAAACTGACCAACAACATAAATAAAACTACGCGAGGCAATCAATGTGAGTGCAAAGCGTTTTTACCTCCCGCGGGCTGTGAGCAATGTTTCTAGCAGTTTCCGTTATTGTTGTTGCTGTAGCTGTTATACAGGCTCAATAAAAAGCGGACAGATGGACATCAACAGTAGAAGGGAGAAGAGAGGGGAGTATGAGAGGAATCTGAACGCTGAGCTGCATGCAAAATTAGCTGAGGAGCGCGCGTGTGCGGCGTGAAAATTTTCGTAGACTTTCCAATCGAGTTGGTCTACCAGAGAAGAGAGCGGAAAAGAGAGGAGTGGGGAGGAGAGAAAAGGCTCTTGGTATGGCGAGCAGCGTTTACACATCAATACAATTTAAGCCCATTAATACTAAAGGCAAAATTGCAAACACTGTAAACGGAAACGGAAGCAAAACTCTCTCTCGCATACACGAGTTAGTAGCAGGAAAAATAAGAGGAGGACGCCTCCAATGACTACTTATACAAACATTCAACCAAAAACTGCACAGGGAATGAACATTGGGGGTAGAGAGATGGCAACTTCAATTGGGATTGGGACTATGAGTATGACTATGGCTATGGGATAGGCGGAATCATCGTCGTCTGGCACGTGGTTTGGTTAGAATTGGTTTGGTTTGGTCTCGTTTGGTCTGGTTTGGTTTGCTTTGGTTCGGGTTCCTGCTTTGGTTCTGGTTCCGACTCTAATGTGCTTGTGCAGCGTATATTAAAATGGGAAATGAAATGATTGCTATTGCTCTGAGTGTACTCATACAACTCGACCAACTCGCAATTGGCACAATACCCGCAATAGCAGACGAAGTCAAGTTAAATTGCCGCCAGTTGGGCAAACATTGAGTGGGCTATCGATGCTATTGAGAAGCGCAGTCGAGCTGCCATTCATCGATATATACGAGAATAAAAGTAATTGTTGGACCCACCAGCAGCAACGGCAACGGATGAAAAGGATTTCCTCGAGTTGGGATAAGTCTTTTTTTATTCCTGTTTTCTGTTTTGTGAGTTGTCCTGCGAAATGGGAAATAAAGGTGGCACTATGCGGCCTATAAATAGGATTAAATAATGATTTGTGCGGATTGTAAGAATTGAAACTAAGATTTCGGCGGTCAATGTACTTAGTACAACAAATTTCATTTAAGTTTAAATGTTTATGCGGAGACTAACAATTAATAAAATTTATTTTTTAGTGGTTACTACTAGAGCTTAGACGCTCAGCTTCATATCGAAGTACATACAGCGACTTTACATGACAATCGGACTACATAATGTGACAAGATCACTAGAAAAGTCAGGAAGTCTAATTAATTTTTTGTATAACATTTTAAATTTAAAACTGAATTTTTAAAACAGTTAAAAATATCGAAAAGTAGGTATGCTCATTCTTAAAAATTAATTCTTAAAATAGGTAACTTAAATATACTTCTGGAAAATTTTTGTCGAAGCTATGCTCATATACAACCAAACAATTTTTTAAAATTAGACTAATAAATATGATAATTATTATCTTGGAAACTGGTTGGTCAAACCAGAGTTCAAAATATTCTTAGCATGATATGTATTAAATCATTACAAAGTATATTTATGTATATTTACCAATGCAGATAACTTAGAAGTGTTCACCTACAAAAGGAAATTAATATATTTTTTGGCAAAGACTTTTTATAGTTAGTCCCATAGTTTTCATAGAATTTGGCAAAATATTCGTTGCTCAAATTAGTAACGGCTGCCAATCACATTTCTCATAATTGCTTTTCTAGCCACTTGACAGGCATTAAACTGACTCTTATAAGGTTTATTGAGTGAGCTGTAACTCAGTTTGATGCTCAAGTGCAAGCTTTGTAGCAAAGTGAATAATGCAACTGCAACTGGGCCTACATCAGTATATGTACATATGTTTGTATAAGCCCGTTGCATGCATCAAACAAGACCACAAACGAACTCGCTGTACAAATTGGCAATTCCACTTTTGCCACTTTTGGTGCCATTTTTTGATGGTGGGCTGCCAAACGAGGCGAGTGCGAGTCTCAACTTTTAACTTTGCATACCGAAGGCTCCCAAGTTTTGGATACTGTAGGCGAATTCTTTTGAACTTCACACTGTATAGGTGTATGGGTGTTTAAGTGTGTGTGTGTATGTGGTATTATTTCTTTTTTACTTTTGCTGCTGTTCACCGGATTAGAAGTCGCCTTTTTATGGGCAGCACTTAAACTTACACACATACAGACACACACACACACACACACTCACATGGCTTAAGTGTGTGTATGGGTATTAAATCTGTTCAAATATCCTCGCTATAGTGAGGACGGGACTGGAGGGAAGTGAGAGGAGAAGGGAGGAC
This sequence comes from Drosophila subquinaria, assembly GCA_037043405.1. NCBI lineage: Eukaryota > Metazoa > Arthropoda > Insecta > Diptera > Drosophilidae > Drosophila > Drosophila subquinaria. Next base: position 347,707 of record JBAMBL010000037.1, on the reverse strand, counting down.
GAACCGACGACAGCCTCGTCGAAGTCATTGCTGATAAATCTTTGAACTTAACCGCAAACACGTAGAAGCATTCGGTGGTTACGAAAAATTTCGAGCCAAACGTTGTCATAAAATGAAAATGTCCTCCACGTTCTCACATTTTGTGGGCGTGGCATGGCATGGTACGGTATGGTATGGTTTGGCTTTTGGGTGTGCGTGTCGCCGATAACACTTAAAGCGCACTGCAGATTTCTTTACTTATAACGAGGCGAAACTGAAATCTCCCTCCCCCTCCCGCTCTTTTCTCATTGCTGTTCTTGTTGTTGTTTTAATGGGAATCACTGACGGTTCTTGGAGTTACTCCAGCTGCTTCCTCCCCTTGTGTTGTTGGTGCCGCTGCCATGTGCAGCATTTATGAGTAATGAACTTCTTGCTGAAAATGGCAGACCGCAAGGTGCGCGACGACGACATCGTCGACGACGATGATGATGATGGCATCTCGTTCGAACCCAACTCCAACCTTGCCACATGGCTGGCAACTTTTTGAAGGGTGAATTTGTGTGTGGCAACCTTTTTTGGACTCGCCGCCGCCAACGTCAACGTCGGCTACAGGCGTCGTCCTCGTCGTCGTCGTCGGAAGCGTTTGCTGAAAAGTAACAAACTGTGTCAGCTCTCGCCTGGCATTTGAGACGTGACTGTGTGACTCTCTGGCAAACTCAAAAGGTTTCCCTGTTTCCAGTTGCCAGCTCCCAACTCCCAACTCCCAGTTATCCACATATCCACGTGGGATGTCTGCATGCATGTGTGTGTTTGTGACATCAAAACGACAATCGCGTGTGAAGCAAAAATTTAATTTATATTTTGACATAAAAATTATAGCAATAAGCGAACGAGCGAGCAAGTTGAGAAGCGAGTCAAGTCGAGTTGAGTCGAGTCGAGTCGAGTGTGTAGAACAGCGTGACGGAAACGCATCTCAAAGATGGCGTCTGAGATAACGGGGCAGCGTTTTGGGTTTTTATGTTGCGTGTTTACTTTAAGATGCCATCGGCGACATTGGGCTGATTAACGCGAAATTGATTAAGTGACGTGGCAGGCAGCTAACCGAGCACACTCCAAAGAGATGGAGCAGGGAATCGGCAAGAGAAGAGAGAGAGAGAGGACTATAAAAGCGCAACGCGTCATGCTCAAAGTGATGAATGTGTTTTTGCCTTGAAATTTTTGGAAAGCGGAGGTCATTGGCACGTGCTCAATGTAGAGTGTCGAGCATTAAGTGCTTGTTCTTTGATCTACGACGAAAGTTAGCTTAAACTATCGATAGTCGATTTAAATTTTTCCATAAGCTTTTACAAACTTATCTGTGCATAAATGTAAAGTTTTGTATTTTAAAATAATAGGACTTTAACTGAATTTGTAGGAATTTACAATAATATAAGTAGGAAGATTAAATACTTGGGCACAGAATGAGTTAGTCCCTGAAATTTGTTATGATTGATCTGATCAGGCAAAATTTACAGATATTGTACTTATTAAGGTACCAAACAGCTCATGTCATAAGCATAGTACTTATATGTATACTCAATTATCAAAAAATTTACATTTAATTAGCACAACAATTATACTATCACTGCGGACGGCAGTCCGCGCTAGTGACGAAAGCAGCACGAAGTGTGCGAAAGCGACTAGCATATATACACAGGAAGAATTGAAAATTTTCTATGACTGCCCGATCAGGTCGAGCTATATACCGATCGAAAGGTATCAATTAAACTTACAAATGTGCATACTAAGACTTTTAAAAACTCACTTGGTTCGTGAGATAAACAGGTGTAAGTGGGAGGGGCAAAATTTAAATGATTGGAGCTAATGGGGCCGTTGGAGCCTTTTTGATTTTTTTTTTAATTTTTAACTATTCTAATCAAAAATACGCGTGACACCTTGATCATCAAAATCCGATCACTGGTTCAGAAGATAATTAATTTTGAAATTTTTGGTGCCCTTCTCAAAACGAGATGAAAAGTCAGTCTGTTTGTTTGTTTGTTTGTCTGTTTGTTTGTTTGTTTGTTTGTTTGGATCAAATCGTTGATTTAGCTTAAAAGTTTGAATGAGGACTTGTTCCCGCTTAAAAATCTAGAAACGTTTGTTCTGCGACTTTTTCGAAAAATCGCTAGTTTAGCGGGAAATCGCTAAAAACCGCTAAAATTGAAACCCCCATAGCATCCAAACTATAGAAGCTACAGATGCGATCTATATATCGTTGAAAAGGTATTTCGAAGGGCTCTTAGGCATACCTTCAACGTTTTTTTTTTAAGTAAAAAGGTAAACAGCTACAGGTGAAAAAAGGTATTTTTTTCCACATTTTGGCGATTTAAGAAAAATCTACACATGAAATCACTTTAAAATATGTTATATATTATAGGTAATTAGATTCCGCGTTTTTTGACATATAACACATATCTGTCAAAATTCGTTTGGACAAGATATTACCTTTTAACTGAATATACCTTTTACCTTCAGACTACTGCATGTAAATATGCAGTATATACACTGCTTGCAGCGTAATGCGGAAATAAACTGCTTGCAAGTGGTGAATTCTTTTTGCGGCAGATAAATCATTTTATAATCAAAAATATAGAATCGTTTGTTCTACGACTTTTTCGAAAAATCGCTAGTTTAGCGGGAAATCGCTAAAAACCGCTAAAATTTTTGCACTCGGCACATTGCGCTAAAATATCTCAATTCTTCAGACCAAATAAAACTCACTGTTTTGCGCAGTGCCGAATGCAAAAATTTTGTTTAAAATAATTTATGTGTAAAACTTAATATTATTCGTCACAAAATTGGATATCAGAAATTTTGGGGCATGAAAATGTTTTCGTCACTAGACTTTTACCTCGTAAAGAGGTTTTTTTTATTAAATTACTTTACTGAAAGAAATAAAGTTTGCGCGCATAATAAATTAAGAGGCCAAACCAAGATCAAAATGATATTCTAATCTTATAAATTTGTTTGGTAAAGTTGTGAGACAACTAGCTTTCATTTATTATTATATGGAGTTTAAGTATTATTTTTTTTTTCGATTTAGACCATTTAATATTACAAATCACTATTATCGAATCACTGTTTTTACTTATGTATATTACAAATTTACTAATAAATAAAACAATTTACAATATCGGAAAAATTATTACACAAATAGACAAACCCAATTTAACCAAATATTGCATAGTCATTTAAACAAATGTTTTTATAATAGAAAATTCATAAAGTAATTAAAAACAGTAGACATTGTAAACCTATTACACAGTCAAATCAGTATCAACTAAATTTTTGTTATTAATGTAAGCACTTAAATAAAATTTGTAATCCACTTAGCTTTAATTTTAAGGATTTTATAATCGGGTAATAAACTATTTGACGTGTCGATACTTTGCTGTAAGTTTGCTTTTCATTTCCAAAACTTATAATTGATAGTTTGAGCAATGTCCGTTCAGAAGTTGTTGAGCATTTCAGTTTCAGTATTATACTTTAATATCAAAGTAAAACTTTTGCTTCGTTTACTTGATTGAGTTGCTATTATAGTTGTTGTTATTGTTGTTGATGTTGTTGTTGTTGTTGCTGTTGTTGCTTGTTTGGTTGGCATTGCGCTTTTTGGCGTTTCGATGCTGACACTAAATACGCTCGGGAAATTATACAATACATTCTCAATCAAATGTCTGCTCAATGCTGAAAAATACTTCAAAGTGCCCGCCGCTGTTGCAGTCACACTACCAACACCAACACCAGCACCACCAACACCACCTCCATTATCAGCACCACCTTTTTTTGAGAATTGGCAAGCATACCACCCGCATTTAACGGATGGTGGCTGCTGCTTCTGCCTTCTGCTGCTGTTGGCCGTCTGGGGAAATTTGCCATTTTCTGCACAATAAGATTTACTTGTCTAGCTCGTGCCCGTTGCCATTTGGTGGCGTCGCCGTCGCCGTCGTCGTTGCTGCTGCTGCCATTGGCATTGCCGTTGCCATCGACATCGCCATCGTTGGCAGCCGCATCGCCAGCATCGTCGTCGTCGTCGTCGTCGCTGCATTAAAAACTTTGACAGCTCATTTACTCGTTGTTCGAACTTGGCGTTGCTGCGGCTTTGGCTGCTGCTTCAGAACGTGGCGCTTCTTAGTGGTTAGTGTTTCGATGGAGCGGCGTTATGTTTAGGTTTAAAGTCTATAACTGCTGTCGTTGTCATTACCCCAAAGGATTTTCCATGCTTTGCTGCCCCGTCGTTCAAATTGCTTAGTGCTTATTCGCTCGTAAGTGCCGAAATAATGAAATCCCCTTGTATTATCCGCCACATAAGCTTCTATCGTTCTCCTGTACTATAGTGTTTACTCTTACTCGTTGTTGTTGTTATTATTTCAATTGCAGTTGCAGTATTTTCTTTCTTTGAGAATGCTTCGTTTGTGTTGTTGTTGTTGTTGTTGACTGGTTTTGAAATCTATTTTGCTGCACATTTCTTTGGGCGATAAGTCGCAGACATGGCAAATGATGCTGTTGCTGATATGCGCCCAGAATGCGCCGCATTCACTACAATTGATATGCGGAGTCCATGGCTTCTGATGTGCCCCAGAGGCAAGTCTAAAGCAGAATTTAGCTCTGCTGTCTGGCTTGAAGTTTAGCAAAATATTCAAAATTACTAGTATAAAGTTTAAAGAAAGTGTGAAGATTATGGATCACAACGATTGCGAAAATCACAAACAAATGTTATCTCTTGTGTAGTATGTATAAAAATAAAATTATTTTAAATGAATTAATACAAATTGAATTAAATTCTTTAATTTTTAATTAAAATAATATCAAACTTTTCAAGCAATAGTTAATTTGAAATATCTATAAATTTTATTTATTTTATTTTGCCTTTTATTATATGGGTATAATTTGTTTCATGTTGAAAATTTTAAATTTAGCTTAAGCTATTTATTTAATAACTAACATGTCGCATTAACATAATGTACATCTAATCATCCACTTCTTATATACTTAATCGGACCACATGTCGTATGTGTAATATTGAAAAATTACCATTTTCAATATGGCGTTACGCATACGTAGCGTTGACTCACAACTTCAGCACACATCCATCTCCATTAGCGTACACAAACTTCGCCACAGACTAAAGTCGTTGCTGCTTTCCCGTCTCACTCCTCTCCTTTTGTCATATATACTTGTATGAGCTGTGGGGACTTCATCTCTCTCTCGCTCTCGCTCTCCCTCTCTCTTTCTGTACTTTGCTCTTATGGTCGCTACTTAAAACTGTTTGCTGTTAAATTCAATTTCAATGCTCGTTTGTTTCCATGCGTTTGGCCATTTTACTGCCACTGAGACGACCAGGACAACGAGTAGTAGCTGGGATCAGGATGAGATGGCCTTGCTTTATGCCTTGCGGTGGCGGTGGCGTCGATAGCGCAAACTTTTGTAAGTATATAGTTGCTGCTGGTGTTGCAGTTGTTTTCGTTTTTTTCGCTTTTTTTACTCTTTTCTTATATATTTTTTTGATTTCGCTGCAAAGTTGCGCATGAGAATGCTGCAAACGGCTTTTTTATTGTGGCTATTTGCCATAGTGCCGCCAATGTGCTGCCAATTTGGTGCTCTGCCCTGGCAACTGTTGCCGGTTCATATGCGAGGTTTTTAGTATCGTTTTGCCTGGTGCTCCTACAGAATCTTATGGCTCCTCCTTCTTTGGCCAACTCCACCTCCCCGACTAGGAGGACTTTGCAGCGTTTCGCTATTGCACTTCAAATTGCCCGCTTAAATGTGCGGCGATTACCAACAGTCAAAGCAGGCGGGCAGGCAACGGCTTCAAAGCCAAAAATGTGTAAAAGAAAAAAACAAAAATGAAAATAGCAGTGAGAAAAAAACAAAGAAAAGGAAAGAAAAGTTAATTCTATTTGCGGTTGCAGCAGCAGGAGCAGCAGCAGCAGCCGTCGAGTCGCATTAACGTAGAATTTTTGTAAATTTATACGAGCATTATACGATCCTCCGTTTTAGTCCCGCTCGTCCCGCTGTTCCCCGCCCCCCGCGCAGCTTTGTAGCTGTCACATTTGGCAATTTCCATTATTTTATGTCCTCGTCTTTGTCGTCGTCATCGTCATCGTCATCATCGTCGAAGCCAAAGTAAATTTTATACGCCACTTTTCGCGGCTAAACAAAAATTAAATAAAATTTAGCGGTCTGCTTTTGTCCACCCCCCCTCCCCCCTTCGCTCGTCATCTGAGAAAAAAGACCACCCATTCCCGATTTTTCTCGAGCTCCGCAACTCTGGTCGAGAATCCAGCATCGCCCAGTGATTCCTTCCCCTCTGTTTATGGTCTGTCTAACGATTCCCGGCCAAGTTGCCTGGCGTTGATTAGCCTCTGTGTGAAGCTTGAATTAGGGCCAAGACAAAACGTGCCCAAAAGCGAAACTTGATGCGACAGCTGCACAGTGGCTACAAGTGTATATTTCTCAGAGAAACATCGCTATTAACAATTACTTAAGTAAAGAGAAACCAATAACAGGCAAAAATGTACATATTTTGAGTTTTAACAAATTAATTCTGATAGTAAAATTGAAATTTTATTTTCTTAAAATTGTCGTATTTTAAAAAATATATTATTAGTTGAATTTTGGTTTAGATCACGATAAGTAAGTTGTATTAGTTCCATATTAGATGATTCAACATAAATCTTAAAAAATTCCATACGCTAATTGTTTAAAAACATATAAAAAAAACGTTATAAGCTTCATAGCTTTTTGATTTTCTTAATTTATGAATAGATTATTTTAATATAATCATAAAAGCCTAAAAATACATAACAAAAACTTATTAAAAATATATTATTAGTTGAATTTTGTTTAAGATCACGATAAGTAATTTATATTAGTTCCATATTAGATGATTTAACATAAATCTTATAAACATTTTTTCTTTGATTTTCTGAGTTTCTGAATTTATTATTTTTATTTAAATAATCACAAAAGCTTTAAAAAACATAACAAATGCTTATAAAAATTGTTGAAGGTATTTAAAAAATATCTGACTGATTATATTATTAATTCATTTGATGTTCAACATATTTATAAATTTTCTTTCTTATATTATAGTCAACTCTTAATAATAATGTTTTTGCAATATTTTACTTAACTTTGCACACTGTGCAAGATTGCTCGTCAGTCTCGACTCTGTCACAGACGTAACCACATGGTGACTGTGACTTTGATGCCAACGTCGACGTCGACGTCAACAGCGACGGCGATGGCGATGGCGACGTCTCGACACTGAACGCTCGACGGAACGATGTTCGGGGTCAGGTGGTGGGGGAGGGGGGGGGGGTGACTCTTTTGGGGTGGACATGCAAATGAGCCTGTCCCGTAGTTGGTTTTCTGCTTGGACGCTTCGTTGCCTTTGCCAACGCCATCGTCGTTGTCGTTGTTGTCATTGTTGCTGCTGTCGTTGTTGTTGTTGTCGTTTTTATGGACGCAGTTGTTAATAGAAAATGAGCTACACGCGGCCGCCCATCTTGGCCGAATCATAACGGGCCTGCTGTTCAAAAAACCGAAGACGGAATGTTTTTATTGATGTAATTTGCATAAATTTACACTTGCCACACACAATATTTATACATAGATATAGACGCGCACGCAATCTGTCAAAATTTTACGGATCTAAATAAAAAACGAATGAAAAAAGAAAATGGGAGAAATACTTACATAAAAAGGCTGCGATTTCGCGACACTTGAAAAGCTTTTTGCGGCCATCGTTGAAATAGACTTAATTAAAAGCACAATCGGGGGCCAAAACTGTTGCCTTACATTGCGTATACGCGGTGTACGCCAAATGCGCTTAATTACGTCATTAGCAAAGTCAATAGAATTAGTAGTTGCCTTTGTTGTTGTAGTTTTCATTGTTGTTGTGCTTCGTATTTTTGTTGGGGCAACCACACAAGGTTGCAATAAGGGCAGACATTTCATTTGGCACTTAAATCAAAATTAAATTGCATAAACGCCATTGCAGCTGCAACAGCTACAATTACAACAACAGCAACGACAACAACGAAAACAACAACGGATATAAAGTCATTGCCATCAGAGGCAGCCGCTGCTGCAGGCGTCGCCGCATTCGCCGCCTGACAATAACAATAGAATAGAAACTGAAGTGGCAAAACAATAACTGGCGCGTCGCGTTGGGTTTTCCGGGCATCAACCAAATTCAACTCGCACACTCACCCTCACCCACACCCTACCAAAAAATATGCCATCTCTTGTTTTGCGAGGGAGTAATTAAGGGGCAGTTTGATCAGTTTGATACAGATGCTTAGAGCTGCAGTTGCATATGTTACATATATAGCTGACATAGATATTTGAAAAAGTAATTGGAAACCTATTGCCGAAAATGAATAAAATTGTAAAACATATATTTAATATAATGGAGCCTTAACTGTTTTAAATAAATGATTAATTGATCATTGAAAAGACAGCGAAGTTTCCTTGACTTCATTTCGAATTTCACATTTGATATATAGTTACACTAAAATGTGTACGCCTATAATACTTTTCAGAGCATTGCATTTTTTTCTGAATTCAATTGAATTTCAGATGATCTCAAAATTGTTTTTTAAATATTATTGACTCAAACGAAGAACACGGATAGGTTTTTTTTACAGTTCTCAGAAATGCGTATTCTAATATATGTGTATAAAAAGAATTAAATTTAGTTACAGAGCTACATTTACTTAAGAAATTGGTGTGAGTTATATACATAAAAGTTACTCATAAGTTATTCTGTGATATTGTTTAAGAAATATAATAGTTTAAAAGTGCGATATTAGTAAAAAATCTTTTATTTTTCTATTTTTATAATTATAAATATGCTCATGTATTAATATTTACTTTTTTTTTTAACTCAGTTGTTAAATATTTCGTGTTTTTTAATAACAATAGAATAATATTTGTTCTTCAAAGTTACCTAAACATAGAGATATTAAGTCTAGTAAATCTGAGAATTATTATAAGGTAGTTTTCATTTCCATATCGCAATCCAAGCGATGTACAGCGATAAAGGCTGTAAACTTTTTCATGCTGCCCTCTTGGCCATTGTCTATAGGCAACACATTACCATTTTCATGTTGCATTTTTTTTCGTTTGGCTTTTTTTTTTTTGTGGTATTTTGCAGACCTCTTGTGACAAACTGCAGCGTGGGCCAATGTGGAATGTCCTTTGCACCGTGGGCATTAGACTGCCAGGACAGCTGTTGAGGAATTCTTGGCGAATGTTAATGAGCAGCTCGTGTGTACCTTCTGCTCTGTTACGAGTTCTGTGGCAACTCAATTACATTTAAATTGGTCGCTAATCAAAGCATTTTCAACGAACCGACCGCCGTCATTTGCATTTTTGCCCACAGTGCAATGATGAGGCGGCCATTGCGGCTCCATCTGCTTCTGCTCCTGCTGCTGCTGCTCCTACCCCATTTTACAGCTACTGCTCCCGCTGGACATTGGTGGCGCTGCTTTTATTTGCATTGTTGCTGCGTGGCATTGTCCTGGGTCGTCCCCTCTGGTCGTCGGCCTGGTCCTGGTCTGCTTGCTGGCTCCTCTTTGGAGCCTTGGCCGTTGTCGTTGTCGTCGTTGCCGTCGTCGTCGTCTGGCCACAAATCGATGCGCAAATTTTTACAACGCTCTGCGGTTAGTTGTCGCTGCCTGGGCTCGGCTTTTATTGTCTATACTCTTTTTAAGTGTTTAATGCCTTCCCAACTTTATATACAAAGTTAAATTCTGATCCATTTTTTGATTTTACAAAGTAAACGTCAATTTTTAATATAATTAACTTAGTTAATAACTAACGTTTCGCAAGTATAATAAAACAGAGTTTAAAAATCAAAATGAATATAAACTTAATCCAAACTTTACGCCAATAGATTTAGAGATAAAATAATTGTATTAAGCTATAAAATAATAAATTAGTTCATTTGAGATATTAGATATATTATTTAGATCAGTCGCAAGATCAAATTGCATTGAAGTTTTTGTAAAAACTTAAAAATGCTAGACTTTTCTTGAATTTAAGAGAATTTTATTTGCGAGCTAGAAATATTGTAGTGAATAATTTAATAAGATTTGTCATTAAGTTTGATTATTTTAATCTTAATTAATAAAATAACAATTCCGTGAGGGTATATCAAGGGTCGACCTGTTAAAATTTTACTCATTTTGCATTTCTTGTGTATTAATAATATAAAAAAAATGTGTCTCAATGGGAGAACTGCGTCTGTCGGACATTGCTGTTACTGCTGGGTGTTTTTTGCTGAATTCCCCGCTTCCTGCATCTTTTGCCATTTGATATTCATTTTTAATTTTTATTAAAATATTTATGCAAATATTGAACATATGTTGGCGGTTTGGTTTCAGCTGCGAATTCGCTTTATTTTCTTCTGTCTTGATACCTTTAATATAACATTTCGTATGCTCTCGTATGCTGGACAAAAATCAAAAGCTATTTAATTAGTTGAAAGTGTGATAGCCCGTCGTCTGTCGTCCGCTTGACTCGCTTGGGAGTCGACTGGACTGGACGGGACGGAACGGAAGTGGAAGTGGACTGGCGGCTGCCACTGTGACACTTGACTGTTAATTAATGCATGAGGTGCACAGGCGGACGACAGACGGTAGCCAACCTGTGTGTGTGTGTGTGTCTGTCAGTCTCTCTGTCTCTGTGTCCATTTGCTGCAGTATGCGCAATTAATTTCATATAAGTTTATTGTCGCCTCTTAACTTCATTCCCGCTCCCTCAAATGCAATTGCGGTGTTCCTGAAGGGGAGTGGAGTGGGGAATTGGTAGGTATACAAATGGACTTAATTACGTGCACGGAAATCAAGTATTTTCTATAAATTTACGTGATGCCACGCCCCCATTCCACTTACAGATATACAATCATATAACTCCCTCAATCGTCTGTGGTTACATTCCTCCCCGTGCGTTCGTTGTTTGTATTTCAAATTAATCATACGCCACCGTACGTGGTCGAACGGAAATCAATTGATTGCGTTCTGTGATCCGATTTCAACTTTATTTCTGTACTTTGAAAACAACTTTGTATTATTTTAAACAATTTTCAAATGATTGAGTGAAGTTTTGAATTAAAATTAGTTAGCTTTGTTAAATTCGCTTTTCTGTAAAGGATTCGACGAATTTAAAATTGAAATTTCCCTACAAAATTATGGGCTGTAACAAATCCAAATCCGTTAGTCTTCCAAATATATTTGAATACCAGAGTGCACATAATTTAGTACCTTTATTACCGTAATAACAGTTTCTGGGAATACACTTCTATATGATTTACACTCTCGAATTGAATCGTGTTAATACATTGGCTCATTTGCTCTCCTGCCACCTGCTGGTGTCGCTGGCTGTTGTCCTCCACGTGTGTAGAGTTGTAAATGATCCAGACAACTGCCAATTTGCGCATCAATTGTTGAATAAAACATGATAATCATAATAAAGCGAGGGAGAAGAATAAAAATAAAATGAAATAAAATAGTAGACGTGCCCAGGTCCCAATGCATAAATGAAATGCGAATCAAAGCGAAACCAATCGACATGGTCACCAGCCCAAAACCAGTCTGTTCAGAACTGTCCGGCACAGGCATCATCATCATTATCATCAGCATCATCATCATCATCGACAGCATCATCGACAGCAATCAGAGGAAGAGGGAGAGAGAGAAGGTAGATGTTGAGCAAACGGCGTGCAAATAAATAAATGTAATTGAAGGCAATTATTGACGTTAAACTCCAATTGCAATTGGAGTTTTGGTCGGCTGACCACATGCCCACGTCCACACCCCGAACACCCTCTACTCCACTCTCCTACCCACTCTCTTTTTACATAGCATAAGCCGCATCAAATAAATCGCACATAGAACACATAATATTAAACGCTTTAAGCGTCACACCAAATTGTCAGACAAACACAAATTGGATATTTGCATTTTATTATGCGAAAATGAAGGATTTGGTTTGGCTCATTTATGCGGTCAATTGCATTAAAATCAGCTTATCAATGGAATCTTGATGAAAATATTGCCACAAACTATATTATAGCATGCATGTTGTTCCCTTATGAATTGACTTTCAATTCATATTAAATCTTTTAATGGTCTATTAGATGTTGCCGCTTTTAAATGCCGTAACAGAAATCGTTATTAAATTTATGATCTCAGGGCTTTCCCTGTCAGTCAGAACTTTCAATAACAAAGCTCCATACGAAATACCATCATGCTTTGATAAATAGCTCAAGTGAGATTGTCTTGTGCACTTTTTTACCCTCCACTTCCCCCTTCTCACTGGATTCTCTCACGCACTTACGCAGTAGCAAGTGGACAATATGGCCACCCAAACTGTCACTACTCTGCCCCGTCTTACCCCCTCATCATTGGTTCAGGCTTTCAGCAGCCCTCTGCATCTGTAATTTTAAAAGCAAACTCATAAATATTCAAAAAAGGCGGCCAACGTCAGCGACCAACATCGCATTATGGCGGGTTGAGTGTGCGTGTGTGCGAATGTGTGTGAGTGTGTGTGTTTTATACGATTCAACAGAAACCGCCCACAATACTACAGCAGCGTATCACGCCCACATAGCACTCTGAACCAAACCGAAAATTCTATTTTCTTTTTAATAAATGCCAAAAGATGTGCAAGTAGCATCAGGATGAGGATGATGACGAGGACGAGGACTCAGAGAGGAAGGGTGTTAAGAGCGGTCAGGAGGGGACAGGGGAGAGGGCAGCGCATTGCGAACCGAACCGAATGGTTGGCCGTTGTGTGGAGCTGGTACTTTTCTGAAAAGTCGACCATAAAATTGAATAAACCGCATTGAAGCACATTATTTTTTATTAACTGAGCTTCTCTTTCTCCGTAGCCGAGAGTCGAGAGTTGAGATCCAAAAAGGAGATGCCGTCACACGGAGTGCTAAACAAAAATCCAGTGTAGAGCAGGTCGTCGCCTTGGTTCATGTCCTGTGTGTGCTTTTTTGACCGACGTTTGTCAAATAGTCTTTGCAATTTACACACACTCAAAACTGGGCACAACGGGTTTGGGGCGAAAGGAGTTTCCGGATTTCAGCTTTGGCTGCCACATTTGCTGCAACGTTTGTTGGTTATGGGCCAATGCTCCATTGTCCCTCCTGTGTAACCCCAGTGTGTCTCGTGTGTGTCTCGTGTGTGTGTGTGTGTATGTGTGTGTGCACTTGCCTTTCAAGCACCTTATTTATAAGCACTTTTAATGGAGTTGGCTTACGGGGCGTATGAGTATGGCAAACATATTTCTCTCCGTCTGTCGCTGTGTCTTTCTCTGGTCTCATTCTCTGTCTGTGTGTGTGTGCTTCAAAATCTGATTACGATTTTTATATGACACTTTGATATGATTTATTTGGTCATTCAGCTTTTCAAAGGCAGGCCTCGAGCCGCGCCTCACCGAAAGGGTGTCAATGGCTTTTGAAATATCTGCAGAGCATTTCATTTTTGTTTGCCCGCCAGCCAGTCAGCCGGCCGGCCAAAACAGTCGACCAGCCAAAGAGTCGTCCCTGGGAGATGATGCTCCGTTGAGCTGCTTCCTACTTGTGCTTATGGCCGGATAATATGAGCTTCAGCCAAGTTATTTGCAACTGCTTATTGTTGTTCTCTTTGTTGTTGTTGTTGTTGTTGTTGCTGCTAGCCATGCAGACGACGTGGCTTGTGGGTCCTGTAATTGATGACCTTCGCGATACGTCGCCCCGGAAACCTTTTTTTCACTCTCTCATACTTCTGGCCAGTTTTTATGGCTGGGCACTAAAATTTTCTTTTTTAAATTGAATTTAATGAAAAGGCGTGTACACGGCCCAAAGGCAAAAAGACAGGCACATGGCGCCATATTCAAATGACACTTAAACGCCATCTAGGCGGGAGTGTTCCAATAAACGAAATCAATAAATAAGCTTTTATTCAAATGCACTTAGAAAAAATAAAATATTATTTTTAGGAAAGAAATTTTTTTATTAATAAATAAATAAATATTGCAGTATCTTTTGGTAATTTGTGTGTATAAAATTAGATTCTTTCTTATATCAAGCCATGCAAAAATGTGTCTTTAAAATGCTTGCGAAATTCAGAAGAAATTGTTTGCGAAATTGAAGTACGAATTAGTTGCAAGCTTAGCAAATTGTGTGAAGTAACAAGTTTTATTCTTTAAATATCTTAATTACATAGCCAATATAATTTCGTAAACTTTGGCGAAATTGAGGCGAAATTGAATTATCAAGAAATCGCTTGGCCATAAATTGTTTTGTATACATGCGAAAATAAATCGCTCAATGCAAAGTCCAAGTGCTTATCCTGCCCGTTTTATTGCCACGCTTGTGCTTTACTTCCTTTTTTTATGGCGTTAAAAGATTTCTCTCTGCATCGTTATAATAATTATTGCAGGTATTAAGTCAAGTAGCCGCAAAGAGCAGCAGCCCCCAAAGCTTTTCCTGTCCCTTTGCTCCCATTTTTTGTGGTCCCTTTTTTTTTGTTGTCCCTTTTGTCCTATGACTGCCCACCGTCGGTTTGCATAACAATAATTTGTGTCACGTTGTAGCTGCTGATACTCTCTATATATATAAAATGCATATAGAAAAACCACAACGATTTTCGCGCAACGCGGTTTTTCGCAAAATGTGGCGCACGGCGAAACTAAATTGTGTTTAATTAATTTTTTGTTGCATAATTCTGGGGATTAGTTTTTTGATGCCGCATTCTGTGCGGCTCGACTGCTGCATGCTGCAATGCCAACTCTCGACAACAACAACAACAATAATAATAATAAATGCCAAGCGGTTCCATTGGTTTAAACTCATTTTGCGCTGCATTTGTTGGTGTTGTTGCCATAGAAGCAACAAATGCCACACACGTGCAAAATTAACCGTTCATGATTACATTTGCGAGGGACCGACAGTTAATAGTGGAAATTGTAAAGGAATCGTAGGAAAATACCATAATGTACAGAGAAAAAGACTTATAGAAATATACAATCAAAAATTATAAAATCGAATTTTTATTATGAAATAAATCATTTCTTTAGTTTCAAACACCATATTAAAGTGAAGATTCATTTTAACTCGAAATTTAAAAGGACAGTTATTAGTGAAACTTGAAATAGGATCGTAGGAAATATAATATTCATAGGTAAAGATGAACTAAAATATTGAGCTTAAAAGTTAAATATAAAATAATACGAAAGAATGCTATTAGAGAAAGATTATTTCCATCACAGACTATTTTTTATTTGAAACTTTAAAGGATAAATTTTGCTTAAAACTATTGCTGGAATATTTATCTTCAAAAGCACACTGAAGGAAAAGCGGCAGCTTGATATGGAAATGCAAATCAAAATAACAAATACAATATACTAAAAATAAATAAAATGAATTTATAATAAATAAAGAAGGCAACATAATTTCAAAATAATAAATGAAACAATTTCGGAGATAAATTTCAAGCAAACCTCGTGGTTTGCGGTTAAGGGGCAGCAACCAATTTCACTTATTTCAATAATAATTAACAAACGAAGAATTTTGTTGCAATGCAACTGCAACTTTCTGGTCTTGGCCTAAGCCAACAACAACTATTTTTGTGCCGCAACTTTTCTTTAATAAAATGTTCAGTTGACTTGCCATTTGCCACTTGCCACTTGCCGCCTGCATTCGTTTTGCGGCCGTGCGACACGGATACACACACAGACACACACACGTAACAGGCACACACAGAAAAACACACACACACACACACACACACAAATAGCTTGCAGCGAGGTTGACGTCGAAGTCGACGTCGTCGTCGCTGTCGACAACGGCAGCTGCAGACTGTCATTTGTTTACTTGTGTAAACTTTAATTAAATTCCAAAAAGACGACAACGACAACGACAACTGATGGCAGCTGCAGGCCGCAGCTGCCGTTCGCATTCTTCTCTGACTTTGCAGACTTCACCCACCATCACCTGCCCCTTTGACCTGCCCCGCGCCCACTTTTGCTGCGCCACATGTGCTGCATACTTTTAGGCGTAACTTGACTACCAATTGCCATAATTATGGGTGAGAATAAGTCCACAGCATGGACTGGAGAGAGAACTGCTGCCTGCCTGGCAAACAATGTTGAAAGTATTAGAACAATTGTCGATGGTCATGCATGCAAATCGACGTTGCAGCTGCAGCATCGCGAGTGTCAAACTTGAAACCCTGCATCCGGAGATGATGCTGGAGCAGGAGTTGCTGTTGTTGACCAGACTTCAGCTTCAGCTGACGCACTGCGGCAATGTGCCAACCATCGACGCCGTCGTCGTCGTTGCAACAAGCCAAAACAAACGTGTGTCTGCCTCCTAGATCCTGCCTCTGCCCCAGTCCCTCTCGCTGCTCCTGTCCCTGTTTCGCACTTCTCTGCCATGCATGTCCGTCTGTATTTGTGCCTGGTGCATTGTCAAAACAGTCAGTCCCAGCTGCAGTTTTACGTAATGGCTGATTATGGGGCAAGTTGGCAATGCGTGTGTGCATGTGTTTGAGTGTGTGTGTGTGTGTGTGTTTACCATACACAACACATTCGTATGCATTGGCACTTTGTAGCCAAGAAAGGCATTTGGATAGCGCGTTTCCAAGATATTTTCGAACCCAAAATGCTTTGCAAATCGACGAGCAGTGCCAAGAATTTTCACAGCATGCTCGTACTCGTGTCTCAGGCTGGCTCAGCAGAATTTCCAAACTTGGATGCACCTACAAAACCATCGACCAAAAAGGACTCTGCAAATTGCAGCACAACTCACAGTTACCCTCATGATCATGAGTTCACTCTCGAGGTAAGTTGGTGTGCAAGTGACAATAACGGAAGTAACAGCTCATAAAACTAAAACTAATTATATATGTTGGTCGAATTAAGTAAGTAAGAAAAGGAGAGATATAAAGAAAGAAAGAGAGAGAGAGGAGAGTACAAAGAACGATCATGAAGTATAGAAAAGCCATTGATGCATTCCGAATAATGAAAAGAATCGTATATTATTAATATAAGTTATTAGATTAACATTAGACCCAACTGCTATCTAAGCTTTTAGAAACATAGAAAAATTTGAAGCCCGAAAGTTCTTAACAACTAAAGTAAATTGGGCATCTTTTGATGACTCTCAATAAAAATTTGATTTTTAAATTTTAATAACACATGTATATTTTACTATCTTGACTTATTACTTAACTTTTGTCGCGTTTTATAGAAATTCTGCTTGGATGTATGATTGATGATGATTCACATATGTTTGAATTAAACAATTTATGGCATTAGCACTCGACGGCAGGGTATAAACTTATATAAAAACACTAGCTTCGGAGGTAAGCGATTGAATAAAATTCAAAACTTAAATTATGTAGTTTAGTTATTAGAGTATTTCTTCATATCTGTACAAAATCATAAAGTACTGGAAAATTAATGTTAAAATTGAATTATATTCATCGAACTTTCTTTGTATTTGTTGTTTCTAAACCTAGAAAGTCTAAATCAACAAGATATAGTTTAAATAAATTTAATAGTGCTCAAAAATATTTCAAAGTAATTATGAATCCTTTGGAAACGTGTTGGAAATAATATAATTATTTCATATCTAGAGAACATTTGGAGTTAGCTCATGCGAATTAAGCTTGAGCTTTCCAACTAACTCAACATAGAGAGAAAAAAGAATACAAATCCTAAAAACTGTTGGACTTCAGGCACAGCTAAAAACAAATGACAAAGGCAAAACTTTGCTTCCTGGCTAGACATAATTTTGGGTTCTCTGCACTTTTGTAGTCTTTTCCATGCAGTCCCAAAAAAAAAAAATACCTTATGTACATGGGAGATCCACAGGCGTTGGCAACCCTAAAAAACTGTCCAGCAAATGTAATTTGCTCTGGCACAGAGAAAACTTGTTAGCTCTTTTCTCTTCCTCTTGCTGTTGTTGTTGTTGTTGTTGTTGTTGTGAGTGTTGGTGGTGCTGGTGCTGCTTTTGTCCACCAACAGCATGCGCCTGGAGGTCATTTTCGTGCATAGTTCATTACGATTGAACTGGCACAAAGGTCCACACACATGCTCATACACAAGATACAAAATGTGACTGGGATTGGAAAGTGTCCGTTGTTCTGTCTTTTCAATATGCTCTAACATCTGGGCACTAAGAATTGTTAGAGCAAAGTTTTCGAAATTAATCATATTAATCTTAATTGTATACAAATAAGTTAAATACAAAATATTAATTTAAGTTTTTTCTTCCTCATAACTAATTCTTAGCTTCTGAATATAATATTCTATGGATAACTCTCTTATAAAGTATATTTGATGCAGAAGTTAGTGGGAAATTACTGGACTTTTTTTTTAATTTTTTTTTTATTGTAGTGGCCTAGCCACACTTTGTTGCAAGTTTTGTGCCCGGCAAATGTCATAAAGTTGCAGCTGCATCTTTCTTCTTTCTTCTCGGCTCGCTGTCAACCTGATCAGTATTATGCCAAACGCCACCCACACACTGGCAACAAGAAGTGGCAGCTCCTCTTGCCTGTTGCCTGTTTGAAATTGTCAGCCACTGTTGCTTCGTTGCTTCTCTTGTTGGCCCATTGTCTGTGGACTTCTTCTTTGGCCATAAACTTTAAACTTGGAGCATTCGCTACATCCTGCAAGCTATACAATGCCTGCTGCTTCTTCGAGTGTCTTCCTCACTCTCTCTCTCTCTCTCTCTCTCTTTATCTCTGTCTGTCTATCCCTTTCTATTTGTGTCTGTCTGTATGACCATTTTGACCGTTAAATGTTGACATTTGTGCATTTCATTGTGTATGACCTTTCGGCGCGCCACAACAACAGCAGCTGCGGTGACTACGACTGCGATTGCGCCTGCAACTGGAAATGGAAATGGAACTAAAACTGAAGCTGGAGCCGGAGACGGAGACTGAGTTGAATCAGGAGACACCATGATGCCCTCCTCCACTCACGATTGTCGTCGCTTGTCTACTCATAAACTAAATGTAAATTCTCCGCCCTCTGCATCGCTGCATCTGCAGCACACTTTTATTGCAGTGTTTCGCCGTCTGCATTCACTCCGTAACCTCTTCACTTTCCTTCCTCCCACTCTTCAACTCTGACCCCGGCTAGTGCTTATGACCCCACACAGTAGTTCTCGACGTGTGGTTCTCCTTATTGTGGCTCTTGTTCTTGTTCTAGTTATTGTTGTTGTTGTTGTTGTCAACAGGCTGCTGCTTTTGCTGATTCGGCTGCTGGGCAAGGACTTCATTGTCTGGTTGCCTGGTTGTGTGCTATTTGAATTTAGAAATCTATGGGACATGCCCTTCAGTTGTGTACGGCATTGTGCAGAATTAAATGGAAACGGGAAGGAGAGAAGTATTAAATGTCAGCAAATAACTAAAATAAAAGAATTTAATCATCAGCTTAAAAGGGTCATAATTATAATAATTAAAAATACATTTTTAAATAAAATGAATAAAATGATCTCTCGACGCCTTTTATTTGTTTGACAAAATTATCAAAATTGAAGCTCTTAAAAATTTAGAAATTATCTTGATTGTAAATACACTTCTTTTTGTGTCTAATCTAATTTTAATAAATAAACTTAGGATCAATACTCTCAATTTTAACAATATTTATTCTATATATGAAAAGATGCGCTCTTCGGTAATGTGATCAATGAAACAGTTTCATATCAGTAAGGTTTTTCAAAACTAAAGCCGGCATTTTTGTAGTCCAGTTAAATTACATCTAAAAGACATAATGCACTGAAGCACACATAACCCATTTGATTTTTTTATGTGTATCAATAGATAAAGCTGTGGCTGATAAATGTGATATATGTTTACATGTGAGTCTGTGTTTGTATGTTTTGTTGTGCTTGCTGCAGTCTTTGTCTGGATGATGCTTATACCTTACAGCTGTCACAAATCTTCCTTTGGGATGATGGCGGCCAAGAAGGGAAGACGAAGACCAACCCTGGAATTGTGTTCACTTTCTAATGGGCCACAATCGGCCAAGTCAACCCCAAGTTGGCAAGTGTAGAACACTTTTGAGCCCTCTAACACAATAGTCATAGTGGCCGGGTAATAGTCGCATACAGTGCAGTGTGCAACCCTTTAACTTCATCCTTAACGCGATATGCATATAAAAATCTGCTGTGACGACGAGAGCGTCGACAACTTGTTACATATATCTTAACAAGTTCTTAGCTTCCCCCCTTAAAGCTCCTCAGTTCTATTTAATTTGCATTGTGCTGGCTGTCCATTCGAGGCTTAACATACGTTGCGTATAAATTGCATAATTTATGTGAATTATGCGGCAAAACATTGTCCCCATCTAGTCTGCAGTCAAGGCAGCACGAGACTCATCTCATTGTTGAGGTCGCTGTCTATCTGTGTGTGTGTGTGAATGGTGTGTGTGTTTTAGCCTTTGGGGTGCAATGAACTGGCAAAGTGGCCTTGTCCAGGACATTGGCACGTCGACAACGACTCGCACTTAATTGTCTGAATTGTCAAAACACTTCCTGGCCGCTTCTGGCCGAAAATCCAATTAGTTGCAATCGACTTTGGTCATGGCTCAATCACTCACTCTCATCCATTCAATAATTTCGCAACGTTGTGGAAATGTGACACACACACACACACATACATAGAAAAGAAAAGTGAAGCAAAAGGAAGTCAGCTAAAATGAAAACTAGCACACTTTACCTTACCTTTTAACTCGTATTTTATTTTTTGGAGCCAAGTTTTATGACATTTTGCCGTTAAACGTTTCGTGTTGTTTCAATCAATGATGCCAATCAAATGGAAACGATTTTCGCCACACTTTGACAGAGTTTGAAGTGTGCACTTAGTAGAAGGGAGAGCTCAATGTGCCAGCATATAAAGAGTGTAGATTAAAGAGAACCAAGAGTTTGATATAAATGGCACTCAAATTAAATTGAGTTGTGGATTGATTATAACAGTTATTTGAGCTCGTAACTGAGATCTGTTTTATCTGCCGCCTTTATAGAAAAGATGGAAAAATCTGTTCTTAAAAAAAATCAAAATGTCGTGGTCAGAGTTTTACTTCAAAACTGAAACCAATAATATATTTAAATCTAAAAGAACAGAAAGAATTTATCACTAACGTTTGAAGTATTTACTCAATTGGAATAATCTCACTGTGAAAAGTAATCAGTTCAAATAATGCCGTGAAGTACTTTGCTTATCTTACCGTAGAGCAATGCAATCTTCGCAATCAAATGGAATGAAACTTCATTAAATCTGATATTAAAATTTTGTTGCTCGAGTGCTTATGACTTTTAGGACCGTTTCGGGCCACATTTGCTGGCTCCTTAGTCAGCCATTAAGTCAACGCGGCGTATGCGTAATAAATAATTGAAATTTTCATCGTGGGGCCAGCACTGTAAGAAAAGGTTAAATGGAGACCAAAAGATGAGCTAAGAGCAAAAGCGAATCTAAAGAGTTGTGTTGTACAAGTTGTATTTAGCTTTTGGGCAAGCGAGCGCAAGAAAGCGAAATGAAAATAATTTTCATTGCGCCAAGACTCTGAGAAGAGTGTTGGTTAACAGATGAGGGTAAAACGGAGAGAGAGGGGGAAGTTATGGGGCAAGTAATGAACACACTTTTCGCATTTAAGCGTGCTGCAGCACGCTAATGGGACAACAGCAACAACAACAACAACAACTGCTGCTACAACAAACAAGTACAAGGCAACAGAAACTGTTGCTGCCACTGGCGCCTGTTTCTCTACTCATTTTTAATTCCTTGGCACATTTGTGTAACGTGACATGAAATCCATTTGATGTCGTCGTTCTTCTCTCCCACTTTCTCACTTTGTATCCATCTCTCTCTCTCTCGCTCTTTCCCTCTCTCTTCTACTCACCCTGCTCGCAACATTTACTCCAGTCTCGTTCTGCAGTTGTTAACAAACAAACACGCTTTTCTACTTTTTATTGCTAATTTTTATTTTATTTTATTTTTATTTTCTTTTTTTTCATTTTGTATTTTTATTTTTCTTCATTTTCGTATCTGTGTATTGCAACTGAACAGAACGCAGCATTTTAACGCGATAACTCCCCTGGCAGTTGAGCTCATAAATTTATAAATGAGCCAGCGACTGTAAAATGCCAAACGAGCCGTATAACTCTGGAAGCTCTGGGAACTTCTGGGCAATTCGCGGGGAGTGCGCTAGGGGGAGGGGTCGGTGAATTATTTGGAGGGGCAAAGTTGCCTTGAAAAGCACTCATCTTTTTGATAGATCCGTTGGTCGCATAAGCTATCGCATCTATGTCATAAGGTAATTTTTAAAAGTTTATCCAAAAATACTGACCTGATTTCTATAGTTCTCATTTAATAATTTCTAGTAATTAATACACAAATTAAATAGAGCACGTTTTAGGATGTATTATGATTTAATAAACATTTTTCCATATACATTTTTTTGGTACGAGTTAAGTTATTTCAATCATATATCTGAAGCATTCTTTAATTTGTGATTTTAGAAGAAATTTTAAAGTTTTTATATAAATTACAAAACCAAACTAAGCTTCTCTTCTAAACATTTTTCCATCTTAGAATTGTTAGAGTATTTAAAAACTGTCTAAACAGAAGTTGTTTTGCTGGTTTTCTTTTTTTTTGGTTGCTTTTATGTTTTGTGTAACTTTTGTCACTCATAATTATTTGGCCGTTGGGCTGGGATGTTAACGTCTGGCGGAAACGGAAACAACGATATTCTCGTATATCTGTTTATGTATCTGTCGAAAATGTACGCGAATTGGGTAAACAAAATAACTCTGAGTGCCGAAAAGCCGAGCGGTTGGAGATCTCCAATATACATTTTAATATTTCATTTGAAACTCATGAATTTGTATTATGGGAACTCGCCATTAAAAGAGGCCAAAATCGTTTTAAATATGCATTTATGCTTTTAAAAATCCTCCCTTGCTTTCTTTGCCATCATAGAAATCACTTAAGAAATTTCCGATGAAAGGTTTCGTTTCAATTATTGTTTATTTGTTCATGTTTTTTCGCTACTGTGATTAAATTAACATTTGTTTATTGTATTCAATATGTTGCGCTTCGTTGAGCTTTTGTTTTGTATGGTTATCAATAGCATAGAAAGCCCAACAAAGTAAAATAACACAAAAAATGCAATTAGAAAAGTTAAAAGCCAAAATCATTGCTCCTGTAAGGCCAATATCAAAATTGCTGTGCAGTCAAGTGTAGTTATGGCTTTGAGTGTCTTGTACAAGGTTTTAATAATTTTCTATGAAATGTGTTATTCAGAAAATACCAAGTTTTCCAATGTATATACACGAAAATGTAGATGAGTTGATACGTTTTTCAATCTAATCAAAGTAGGAAATCTTTTGAAATACCTACATCAATTATTGTATCCATTTGTCTTAAAGTGAGTTAAAGTATGAAAAAGAATTAAAATATTTTTTATATAATTTGAAATAACTTGTCAATCATTTTTATTCAATATCTTAAAACAAATGATTTTTACAGTGTAATTAAACTCCGGTACTTTAAAACATATTTTTTCCCTTTAATATGGCTAACCAAAATTTGCTTCGGCAAAAACTTAGTTACTAAATTGATTATGCCCATGAATATTGCGGTTTTAGAAATATTTTCTGTGAAAAAATATACATGCAAATTTTTTCTCTGATTGTAGCAATAACTCATAGAAGTAAGCTAAAGTCAGAAAGATTTGTAATAAATTTAAATTTGATAAAATAAGTTAATTAACAGTAAATCTGTCTATCGCAATTACCCAAAAGAATGCAGCTGAATTCCATTCAAATTAAATTTATGAAAGTATTTCAAAAGTTTTATGTTAAAAAGCCAAAAAGTTTGCATTGAAATATAAGTATATATTGTATTTAGTCGTCTCTTTGACCGTTTATGGTGAAATATCCCAAAAAGTGTGCATTACGAATTGCGACTGCAGATGAAATGCACAGCATAAAAGTATGCAACAAAATGTCAAATTAACAAATGTCTAGACCAATTTGGCCAAATGGCTGTTTATACACATAAACATACAAACATACATTTGAATATATGTATATGAGATTTTTAACCCAAAAAGTCGAAAAGCACATTTAACCCTAGATAAAAGCACAATAGGATGAGTGTCTGTCATAAATTGTTGAATGTTTTGGCTGCTTAAACACACCGAAAATTTCGTTTACTGACTTCAAACATGACTGGAATAATTGTCATTTTGACATTTATAAACACACACATTTTAAATAAACTTCAATCAATGCCACAGACAAGACCCCTAGGCAGTGCCAACGATAGATTCCTCCTCGCAACACAAAAGCAGAACAGAGAGCATGCCTTAAAAGTCAATTTGCCGTAGGCATTGCTAACAAAACACAAAGCAGGCCCAGACAATGCATATAAAAGAGATGCTGAAATTTCCATATAACTCATTCCAAAAAGTAAAAGCGCAGAAAAAAAATGTATACAAAACGACAACAATAACAATAACGTTAACTGGAATGGGATCGGCAACGGCAACGGTAACGTGAACTGCTACGGTTAAAAGGGGCGAAAAATTTCACGCAGCTTAAAAACCGCACTCACGCACAAAATATTTTTATTTACCTTCACAGGCACAGGCTGTTGTTCTCCCCCCACTCTCTTTTCACTCACTACCTCTCTTTGTGCTTCTCTGTGTTCGGTAAACAATAAACCTCTTTCCCTCGTGCTGTATTATAAACCCATGGCACTGGCTCAGCCGCACCACTAAAAGCGCCTTATTTACGACGTTTACATGCAATATTTACATGAAATCTCTTACAATAACAGTTATGCCTTTTGATGCGACCCCAGATTCTCACAAAGAACGCCTTACCGCCCGTCCGCCCTCTGCCTTCTGTAGGCTTTTCTTACCTCACACTTTGTATTTTTATTAATTTGTCAAAAATAAAAAAGAAATCAGGGCTGCAAAGCGATTTCTTGCTGATATGCAGTAAAAATTAACAAGCTTGCAATTAAACTGAGCTCAAAAAAGTAGGTTTTTAAAATTGTGCAGAATCTGAAAGTCGGACACATTTAATGGTTTTAAATATTTACTTCACATGAGTACTTGAATAAAATAATAGTTTTTTTTTTTTCAAATTTTAAGCAATTAATCGACAACTGTAGAAAGAAGCATAACATAATAATGTCGAAAACTTTTTTATTACTTTCTAAGTACACAAATATTTTTGATTTAAGCAAATGATTTGTTTTTTATGTTAATATTACTTTAGCTTTTTATAACATTTTTTTTTTATTTAAGCAAATGATTTGTTAAAGCGTTGATAAAGCGTTTAAATTAATAAATATTTGTAGTCAAATCGTATTACATTTCTCTTTACCCTTTCACCATTTCAATCTTAAGCTACTTTTTAAGTTTTAAATAAACATAACAAGCCGCTTTTCAGCCCTGGGTAACAATATGCACTACGACCCTCTGCTCTCTGTCTGTCGCAGTCAGCAGACGGCAGGCAAGTGCACGTTTAATATTTTAGCATTAAAACTGATTTTCAGCACGTACCGCATAGGCGACTCCGACGCCTCAAAGCAGGCTACAAATATTACGGCCGCCGTCGAGCCGCATTCATATGCAAATACATAAAAGGCGCACAGAGTATAACCAAAAAAAAAAAAAACGAAAAACGAGGAACACAAAAAGTATATTTCGTATCCGCAAAAAGCGCGATGCGCAAATAGCGCGCTTCCTGAAATAATAATTCAAATGCTGTGATAAAAATCGACTATAAACCCACATGCTGTGCAAAGCCACGCCCCCAACACGACACACAGCACCCATACATGCAGTTCGCCGCTAGCCTCAAAGAGCTCCCATTTCCCCTCTCCATCTCTCTCTGTCACACTTTCACTCTTCCTCTTGCTCACACTTTGTCCCTCTCCCTAGTTGGCAACGGCCCCGGTGCGTACGTGCGCATATTTCATTCCCTAACGACCCCTTTTAACTGAGAAAATGTGTTTTCGTTACTTTTAGCATCTTTATCAAATAATAATATTACGCCGCACGAACCCAAACGTCGTCGAGGTGCCCCCTCTCCCCTCGCCCTAAGCCCCAACCTAAAAAAAATTTGTTTTTTCTCCACTTTGCACTCAAAGAAGTGCAAAATGTAAAAGACAAAAAAGTTCAAGAAATTGAATTGAAATTTAAAGCCTACGAAATGTAAATACTCTTAAATGATCAAATCGAATTCATTGTTTGGCTTTTTTTTTACATATTTTTGAAGAACTTAAAAATGTAAACACCTTTAGGTATGTTACTTAAATGTTTCTATTTGTATAGTATTGATTTTCAGAAATGCAGAATTTTTGAGTATTGATATTATAATGTAAACCTTTAGAAAGTTGCCAATCACTTCATTATAAAAGAAATCTTGGCCAGATTTAATGCGACAAAGCCAAACGATCCTGCAATTTGTAGGGTATTCAAAACAAAAAGCAGAAAAAATTGGACGGCGCAGGCATGCAAAAATATTGAACAAAGTTTCAGAGAGAATTGGATGAGAGGTGGGTAGCTGATAATGGGGATGGGGATGGGGAAAGCAACGTGGCAACAGCTTCGACACTTTTCCTACCATTTCCCGGGCAACACTGACTCGCGTCGTGTGGCACTGTGGGCGTTTTGCTTTATTTCTTTTGTGTTCAATTGAAAAATTTGCATGCCAAGAATTATGCAAAGCATTCCCAACCGGAGCAGGGCGACGAGGGGAATCGCAGGACGGCGGACATTCAAAGTGTGGGTCAAAGAAAAACAAGAAGAAAATAAGTTTTGTTTCGGGCAAAAGGTTTGCGCTTTTCTTATGCTCTTCGCTTGGCTTTTTTCCGCCCCCTATAATGGACACAACAAAAAGCAAGAAAACCATTGAGAAACCATCGAATCCATCGAAGATCATTTGCCCATTTATTTTGTTGTTGTTGTTGTTCTACTACGTTTTTATATTTCATTTTCGTATCGTGTTTCGTATATTGGGTTTCGGGTTTCGGCCACCCTCCATTATTCTTGGCGGTAATTGAACAACGTGTCTCCACTCACTGGTCCCGTAATAAATGTAAAGGGAGCTGTTTGCCAAAAAAGCGTAGAACAAATGTCCTCGAAAACGCCCAGCAATCGAGAGATGCTACATCTTCATTTTCATCGATGTTATTGCGCATACGCCCTGTATATCCCTTTACGTCCTCCGATTGTCAACGTATTTCGCAAGGATATATTTTCATTTGGATATTTGAATATTATTATCACTATGGTTTATATAATGGCAAAAGGTTAAAGCAATAGTTCTGTAAACTATTTATTTGATTAGATTTCCTGTATTTTAGGGGCTTGGAGCGAAAATAGGATGGTCAAGACAAATGTTGAGTTTTAAACCTTGGCCTAATATTTCTAATTGAGTCTTTCGAGTCCTTTTTCGTTACCCATTTAAATATTTATAGGTGTATGTGCCTTAATTTGTTTAAAGTTTCGACTGGGCCCATTTCAATACACATAGTTATGCATAATTAAAGCAAACATACCCAAAATGCAAACTCAAAACAGCAAATTTGTAGAGAGAGGGGAAAATAAATAAATAAATATAAATTTAAATAAACTGCGGCCATTATAGAGAGCCGATTTGCCTTTGAAGCACGTTTCCAAAGGTTTTTACATTTTAAATGCTTCGAAGCTTTTAATAAAATTGCCAAACAAATATGTGTGTATATTTATTGTAGATGTGTGTGTGTGTGCGAGTGTATGTAACTGTAACTGTGTTGGGTGACTTATTTATGGGAATTTACATTTTTATTGAGTTTTCGGGTTGTAATTGCAAAGTTCACGTCCAATTCCTTTTGGTTACAAAATTTGTTTCAGTTATTAATTTTCATGTTCATCCCTTTAGCTTGTTTGTTATAAAATCCATTGAATTTGAAACTTGAAATACTTAAGAGTTACTTTCAATAACATGCATAACATACAATTATACAACAATTGAAAATGAAATGGATTTCCAATTAAAATTTGACTAAATTGATTTGAAACTGCTCTTAGTTAAAGTCTAAAAATAGAAAAGACTAGAGAGATTTCCAATGAACTTTTGTCTTCCCCATTAGGTTAAATTAAAACAGGTATTGCCTGATTTTCGGCACCGACACGTGTACAGGAGACAATTTTGTTGCTATGTGCTATCTGTCTAGCATATTAAACACGTACTTAGACCATTTATATAAGCATTGCTTTGACAACCGAACCTTCTCTTTCATTCCCACGCAAATTACCTATAGATTTCTTGATGTGGTTAATTAGAGTTTGAAAACAACAAGCTGAACAACAGGCCGACAGTACAAATTGTACATTTGTTTCGACTGCTGTTACTGCATATTTAATACAACAAGTAACAGATACAAGTTGAAAAAGTTAGTCAGACTGACAATGCCGAAGCTTAAATGCACTTTTAAAAATTTGTTTGCAATTTAGTGAACAATTTGCTATTTAAGATAATTAAATATATGTGATTTATAATTTTTAATTATAAGTTTATAGCTATTCTAAAGAAATTATTCACAAAATATTATGAATTGGTTCTAATTCTATTTAATTTTTTTTATCAGCATGTTAATTTGTTAAATAAGTGCCAAATTATATAAAATTACCTCTAATTCATCATATTTTCATCATTAGTTGTTCTCATTTTTTTTTTGTACATTTGTTTTTTTTCTAAGATAACGTTCTTTAAAATAATAAGAGCACACTTTTTGGTTTGCAATGCAATTAGAAATTATATCTCAGACTATGCAATTTTAATGCAGTTATTTCTTTAGTAGTAAAGTACTATAAGTAATACAATCGCAGTTACTTTATTATTTAGGAGCTTTTTAAATGGTATACAATTCATTTAATGCAAACTACCTTTAATAAATTTGTCTGTCTGCTTTCATTATTCTATGACTGGTAAACTTGCTAACAAATTGTTGATGCTCGGTGTCAAAAGAACATTAAAGCTTTCTGTTTAGTTGGCATATAAAAGTTTTCATTGTTTTTCGTAACTGTCTTCGAGGCGACAAACATGGAGATACAGAGACTGAGACTCGTTTCCCCCTTTAGAACCCCTCCAAAACTGTGCTTTCAGTTCCCCATTGGCGTTCCCTTTTTCTCTGTTGCGCACCATTTAGCAAAGTGAGTCACGTTCAAGACTGCAAATCGTTGGCCCTACGGCTACACCTACCAGCCAGATACATAGATACACGATACACTGTGCTACACTTTTCGGTTATTGCAAGCACTGTAATTTTTACAGCTTGTCACTTGTTGTGCAGGACGAGAAGGGGTGGGACTCTGAAGGACTCGCTTGCTTCTGTTTTGCAATTCAGTCAATTTTCGTTACTAGGCCCCCGAGACGTCTTTAATTGAGACTGGTTGCTGCCGTTGTTGCGACTTTATGGCCAACAATAAAATGTTGAAAAGCTTTGACTGGGGCCAATAAAAAAGAATTTTTCAAAATTAACCAAGCCAAGTTGCCAGTTTGAATTGTTGTTGTATCGTTTTAAAGCCATTGCAGCCACGCATTTTAAATAGCAACCGCAGCACGGAAATCAACTTGCCTGATGTGCAGAATCAATTTGTAATAGTTGGCATATCTCCAGATACATTTACAGATACAGATACAGAGAGCAACCGCAGTCCCCGAGGCAATACTAAAATTTCAGTAGTAGTCTATGAACCCTTGTCATTTGCTTTTCATTTTTATGTCATATTATAGATTTTATTTTTGGCCTGGCCTTGCCATACTACTCGCCATATTATCACACACCCACACATCATCCCCACCCTTCCTTCTCCCCTCGTCCTTCTTCGCTTAGCTTTAGGTTGAGCAGTCGATGCCAAGTTCATTTTTCATTCCCAACATGGTTTAGTTGCCGGAAATGTTGTCGAAATGAGCTGATTTCCAAAATATACTTACATACACACTCTCTTCTCTCCCTTCCTCTTCTCCCTGAAGTTTCGGATATTTGGGTTTTGATTAAATGTTGTTGATAGCCACATACTCACACTTACACCCACACAAACACACACACACAGTGGGTGATGGTGCTTTGGCCTTGTTGCTTCTGTCGATTGATTTTGTTTATTGATATGCCATTTGCTTGCAGTTTTGACATACTTACAACATCCAATATGGCACGGACAGTAATCCAAGCGGAAGGCAGCTGCAGTTTGCTTCTTATATATATATACATATATATATATATCACAAAGTTCTCGTAAATATATATATTTGCATATGAGCAAGTATTTCAGAACTTAATGAGGATGGAAGTTTTGGTCGAGTAATCCCATATGGTAAGTGCATATTGATGTGGAATCATAATTAAAGTAATGGCAATAGCTTCAACTGCGAATAATTACATTGGGCCTGTTAATTAACGGCATTTGAATTACAGAATTACATATCAAATAATTTATGCATCATTTAATTGGGTTGCCAAGGGGAAGGCTTTTATCGCACACAACTTTCCATTTATATCTTTAATCATATGTAAGGTATAAGATTGCTAAAATAACAAATTTTCATATAAAATATTATAGGTGATTTATTAAATAAGTTAAATAAAATTACATAATGCAAAAAAGGTATCTAGAGAAGCTCTTATTAAATTTCTCTTCTCTGTGATTTAGGATAGGGAGGAATACAATATTTAATTCTTTATACATATGCTGATGAGAAAGCAGATTATTTTCCATGTTGTTTTCAAACTCAATTAATTTTGGGGAAATTAAAGTAACTTCCAATTTTGTACACGCCACCAAATTTCAGTCGTAAATGCGACAGCACATCCTTTGTTGATGCATTTGATATTAGGCGAATTTGTCATGCGGGCAAACCTGGTCCCAATGAGATTGTGTACAAGTTATTTCAAGTCTGGTATATTGCAGCCCGAGTGCTGTGGCTGCGGTCTGGACAACTCCGACTCCAACTCCCAGCTGTCTGGCTTCAGCCTGTCCAGGCTGTAACTAAGCACAGCTTGCCTATTCCTGATGCTAACTGACTCCATTTCGACTCTCTCTCTCTCAAATCACATTCTTTGTCTAGCATACACAGTTGGCATTTTAGTGGCGCTGGGAAAGCCCCAGAAGGAAACTAAATTCGTGGATTGTTGCGCTCTTTGGCGTTTGTCGGTGTTGGCCATAACCCAGACGTCCCGTCGTTCAGGTTCAGGTTAAAGTTGAGGTTGAGGTTGAGGTTGTGGCAGTCGCAGTCGCAGTGTGACAAAAAGTGCAGAACGGATGGCAAAAATGAGAATTGTCGTCGCTTGTACATAGACTACATCAGACTAGAAGCAGACCAGAGGGGAATACTGTGTGCTGCCTTTACTTAAACAGTGCGCTGGAAAATCAAAGCAGCAAAATATCAATATTTTATGATATACGCTTCCTGTGTCCCAAGGATGAGCAGACGTATTTGCCTCTGTGGTGCCGGCTTTTTTAAGCAGTTTTTTTTTTGCCTTCGTTTCTTATAGCTGCCGCTGAGCATTTGATATTATTGTGCACAGCATGCACTTGTAGCAATCGCGCAATAGTTTTCGAGAACCCAGAACGGGGCACCCTCTCAACGGTTTTAGTTCAGTGATTTTAGGCAGTAACTTCCTCAGCGTCCTCAATAGCTGTCGTCTTGTGTGTCGAGATAAAAAAAGAAAGAACTAAAAATATGAAAGAAAATTTATACGAAATTACATTTCCTTCAACTCGAAAAGTTTTTCGCCAGCCGACTCAAGAGTAACAACAACAGCAATAGCAACAATAACAGTAACAGTAACAGCAACTGTACAACAAACAGCAACAGCAACAGCAACAACTACAGAAAATGCACAGGAAAAGGATGTGTTCGGTTCTGCGTTGTGGTTCGGTTGCTTGTGGCATGTTGTTATTGTTGTAGTTGCTGATGTTGCTGTTGATGTTGTTGGTGGTCGGTCTGTTGGCTGCTTGTGCGCATTTCCAAATCATTTATCATAATTTTGTGGCATTGAGTGCCGCCCGGTTACCCGTTACCCGTTAGCAGCACCGAATCAGCCACGTTGATAAAAACGTTGAACCGTAGCCTAATTTATGTGTGTATTGGTATTAGAGTGTAATATCTTTCAATACATGTATGTACATGTGTGTGTGTGAGCTGGTCGGTATTATTAATTTCTAATTTGCATAACCTACAAAAGCTTTGAACTTTAAACTCTAGAGTCGAGTCTATTATGCAAAAGTTTTCCATTTTCCACACCAGTTTTCTATTTTTTGTATTTTTGGTTGGCTAGTAATTGCGAAAAAGTGGGATGGAGTCTGCTGTGCATAAAAGTTTTCTGCTCTCATAGCAATAAATTGAGTGGAATGAGAAAACGTAAACGAAGAAGCAGAAGAAGAAGGCAACAAAAGGAAAATGCGTGAGAGCATTTTATGGTTGCATTGGGCGAAACGACTTATTAATTATAAACGTACTTTGTTAGGTTCTTCTCTATATTAAGCGAATTTAATATGAGCTTTGGCAAATTATCTTTGGCTTATACTTCTCTAGTATGGATGAACTACGAGAAAAGTCCATAAAATGGGTTCCATCTTTAATTAAGTTTATTCCTTAATATCGTATCAAGTTTAAAAATAAATGCCAATATCAAATCGAGTGAAATTTTAATATAAGCAGAAATGCAGTTTTAATAGACAAAACTTTAAGCTGGAAAGCCATAGTATATACAACGGAGGTTTTATACAGTAGAATTTTTGAAAACTTTTACTTTGAGTCCATAGACTAGAAATGTTAGTTAAATTCTAACTGTGATTATCTATATTCAGTTCATAATTCATGAACGCTGCTCTTATTTTTTATTTTTTTTATTAATATTTTTTAAGTTTATTTATTTTTATTTTCTTTATTTCGATTTCTAGTGCTAACGCTTATTATTTAAGACACTTATGTGATAAATTTAAAAATATTATTAGGATTAAACAACTTATAATTAGAAAAAAGAAATAGTAATAAATTACCACATACAATTTTAGCTTCCGTTTTAATACTAATTATAATATAAGATCACAGTTTTAGTAATTTCAATAATCTAGTGTGATACGTGAATTATAAGTTTTAGCTGTCACTATAACTATTTTTATTTTTATTTTTTTTAATTTTATATTTAGTCTTTATTTTATTTATTTTTGTTTTATTTTAATTTTATATTTTTCTCTCCGTATTATAAAAAAATACTACGTGGACCCACATTTACAATAGCTGTGCAAAGTATCGTTCTCATGTATTTTAATCATATTTAATGCGTAAACAAATGTGTTGCGTCAAGAAATTAAAAGTCGGGGCACATGAGTATTTCATATTTCTTATATGATGATTTACTCGAGTCTCTCTGCCTCTGCCTGGTCGTAACTTATGTTACGAAATCAGAATTTTCGCAACTCTTCCGATCTCTGCTGTTCCCCCTTAACTAAATGCACAACTGCCATAAAAATAACCCCTGCAGCAAAAGTTTCTGAGTCGAGCGCATTTTATATGAAACGAAGTATATAAAAAGTTATAGCTGCATTATTTGAACTGCCAATTTGCAAGGGGGAAAAATGCCGAATGAG
This sequence comes from Drosophila subquinaria, assembly GCA_037043405.1. Lineage (NCBI taxonomy): Eukaryota > Metazoa > Arthropoda > Insecta > Diptera > Drosophilidae > Drosophila > Drosophila subquinaria. The sequence goes on along the minus strand of JBAMBL010000037.1, from coordinate 314,026 downwards.
AATAATGTTGCTGTTTTGTAGTTGTTGCTGCTGCCAATCGCAAATCGATTTTGTGACTAATTCACAAATTTTAATTGCGCATGCAGTGGGCATGAATAAATAATGTGCGTATAAAGCTCTCTCTCTATTGCAGTTGGTTGTATTATGCTTCGTATTTCATTTGGCAAACATTACAAAAAGAACCAAAACATAAACTATTAAGTTTTATGATGCTGAAAAGATGTACAAAATATATGTAAAGAAGTTGCTTTTAATACCAGAGACCAGGCCAGCAAATAGTTTTAAGAACTGTTTTATACCAGACACAGCCAGACAGACAGTAAGAAGGAGCGACAGACATAAAGACAGGCCGAGGGCTGCAAAGTTTTTGGCAAAGAGAATAAATTTCTACGCCTGACAACGCACTAAACCCAACCCTAAAACCGTAGCCCGAATCCCGAATTCCAGTCAATGCTACCAGCATTGCAACTTTTTCTGCCTTTCTGCACATAATCAAGTTTCAATTTCCAGTTGCTGCTTGAAGATTTTTTTCAAAACTATGCGACAGAGCCGAGAAATCCAACAACCGAGTTGACCAGCTTGTCCAGTTTTGGCCAACAGTTGTCAACGTCCAGTCATTGCCCGGAGGATTTTTTAAAAAGGTTCTCGCGTCATTACACGACACAACAAAGTGTTATTAAAATAGTAAAATAGTTAAATTATTAATTATTCTGAAATTGTAACTAGTTATAATTATTGAAAGACTAAATCTTTAATTATCACATTTATATATTCTAACAGAAAATTTAACTGATCTGAAGAGAAAGCATTTTATTACTTTCGATTATTGTTACATTCATCTCGTAAAAATACTATATCTCTAATCCAAGTCTCCATAAGAGATAAGATCAAGATTATTAATATATATTAACAAATATTTATTTTGATAAGATTATAGTACCAAATCTTATCAAATCTATCAATTTGCCTTTGAAAACCTTGTAGCATAGTGTTCCCTAGAGCTCAACTCATGCCGCTGAATTATATTACATTTCTTCTTTTTTCATTTTAACAGCAATTTAGCAATGTCTTTTGGATTAAATTAAAAAGGAAATCATAAGAAAAATTTCAGGAAAAGTGTACGAATTAGTTACAAAAAGGCACAAAACTTTTGACTCGGCTTGTCTTCTACTGGTTTAGTTGGAGGCATGGTTTGGTTTTGGATTTGCTTTGGCTTTGGGTTTGAGGTCGGGGGTTTTGGGCTACTCGGTATACCATACTTTTGGTAAAGTTTTAGTCGTTTAGCCCTTTCCTTCTTTGCACTGATATTTTAATGCTTCCTTTTTTTTGGCGGGCAAAAAGACGCTTTGGCACAAGGAGATTTCATTTAATTTGCCCTGCCCTTGCCACGCCCTCTTCTACGCCCACCGACCCTTCTGGGCCTCAGAGCCCGGCCGAGTCTAAAGTTCATTTCTACGCTCATTACACTTTTGCTTACGAAAATTGTTTTTCAAGCCGCACTGAAGAAGAAATAGATAAAGACGGAGAGCAAGATGAAACAGCAGGAAGAGGGGTTGGGGGAAAAACTGGAGTCGCCAGTCGAAAAAGCGAAAAGTAGAAGAGGGTGGGGAGCGGGTTAAGCGAAGTTCCCGGTCTATAGCCGGGCAGCATTCAAGCTGGGCTATATGGTTGACTAATTCATTTAATTCAAGAGTTTTAATAAAGTTTGTGCCCCAGCACATTTCTTGGGCCTCGACCCCGAAAAGCACAACCCCCTCCTCTAACCATTACCCCGGCCATCCATTCAACCCATTGCTCATACTGGCCACTTTATTAAGCGTATACTAGCTTAAATTTTTGTTTTATTTTTCGTTCTCTTTTTTCATTCTTTTCACTTTGGCTTTGGCATCGTCTGGCAGCCCATTTTTAGATACTGCGAGCCCTTTGCCTTCGCCTTGATATAATCAAAAGTGTTGCGACCTTTAGACGGAGGATTTCTAGGCTCTTCCCCTAGCACTTTTCCCTCAACTTCTTCCCACTCTCCCAACATGTGCAATAACTCATTTTTCTGCCCAGCCGGAAGTGGGAGGTGTGTAGTTAAACCTCTCGAAATTTGCTTGATTTGCTTTGTGGCGTGAAAAGATAGAGAGAGAGAGAAACCTTTTTTTGGCGCCCCTTTCAACCTCTCTGACATCCTCTTGTGTATGCAAATTTGTTTGCTCTACTCTGTAATTTATTTTAAAAAATTTGTTAGGCTTATCTGGCATTGGGTTGGAGTTGGGTTCGGTTCAGTTCAGCTCTTCAGAAAGTAAAGTTTCTGCACATTTTATTCTCTTTTATTTTTTGGTTCTTTGGTTTTTTTGGTTTGCCGCCGGACACGAGTTGCTTGAAATTTGCATTTTTATTCTAGTTTTCATAATTGGCAAAAGTTGAATTTCTGTAAATTATATGGAAAACTAATAAGTGTTGAGGTTCTGATTTACATGCACACTTTTGAAGTTTAATGATTGATGGGCAGATAAAGTAAGGAGGCGTTTAGAGGGATGAAGTGGGATTTAAATTAATCAAAGTGAAGTCTAGTAATGTAACAAAAATATTATTGAGTATAATAGAAAAAGTTGATAAAGTCCTGCATACAATTGCCATGCTAAAAGTTGCTGGCAAGTGAAAGTTGTTCTTCCCCCTGAGGTTAGAAAGTGAAAGTACGGCAAGCCATCTATCATAGAGCGAAAGTAAAGGTGGAGCGTTGAACAGCTAGAAAGCAGAAGCATGCAAATTAAAAACCATCAATCAATGTTTTTTGTCCATTTTAAAATTATACATTCAACATATTCAAGTCCTTGAGTATTTAATAAAATCTTAAAGTGTTTGCTTTAACAACTACAACGATAAGTTTATTCAATTCTCCCCCAAGCTGCAGCAAAGAGAAATCTCTGAGCGTATTTTAACCACATCCGTAGAACTTTACACATCTAATCGCATCAAGCGACCCCTCTGTGTTGAAAGTGGAACCGCAGCAGCAAAAGCAGACTTGTTCTCTTTAGTAACCTAAGTAAAAGGGTGGCGCAAATGAATGAATCTTTAATGGGGTCCAAGTCCAACATCGTTGTCCTCGTCGCGCCACAAATCTCGTTGCTGGCATATTTCAAATATAGCTGAAGCAAACATTATGCATTCTTTGCTGCAAAAACCACATAAATCTGCCACACAAACATACACACGCACACACACCCAACTGTCTCTCATAGACTGGCAAATTGGGGAGTTGGTAATGCGGCATTTCTCAATATGCGTTACACGTACGCATTAATAACTAATATATGCATACACAGTAACAGAAAGCTAGAGATGAGTATATGTTGAACTCCCTTTCTCTTACCACTCTCCTCACTGTCACACTCCATCCAGCCCCTTCCACACACATCCCAGTCGCAGATTCATGTCTGACTTCTTATTGTTTGCCAACATGGCATATATTATATATGTATAAATCTAAAAACTGCTCATATCGTGTGCCACTCTATCTATCTATATGTGTATGTGTGTGTGTGTGGTGAGTATTTTCATTGGTATGTGTGCAGAGTATTTGCAATTGCTCGGCAAAATATGATTACTAATGCCAGAGACCCCAATGCCATACCCACTCAACGTGCGTTATATTAACTTTTATATTGTCTCACATGCAACGGCTTTGTTTGCACTTCGTACGCTCCATTTTAATACACTATAGCACATCAAAGTGTATGAACTCAGGTCCATTAACTTAGAAACTCGGTTATAGCACACAAAGGTGTGCGTGCTTTGGTTAATGTTAGTCCTGTTCATGTTTGAAAGTTTAAATAAACTGTTTACGAGTAGGAGTCAAAATGAATGTGTAACTTATGTTTTGATAGAGACTTGACCTATGAAATGTTTGAAAATGGAGTTAAATAAATACCTCAGATCAGAGAAAGTGAAATCGTAGTTGTGTAGATAATAGACGGTAAAATATTTGACTCGATAAAAATCGAATTAAATATACATCGACCAGATTCCAATATTCATAACATATAATTTAGAGCGATTTTATTGCCTTTTCTGGGTAAAGTTTCCTCCCAAGTATTCCTATTTATAAATATACAACTTTAATCCTGGGTGCCCATTCCGAAATTGTTGAAAAAGTTTTCTTTTATTCTAAACGATGATATCTTAACTAATTACTTATAAGTATTATTATTTTATGAATTATGATTTAATTAATATGAAATAGCTTTTAAAATTGTTGCCTGTTTTACATTTTGTAGAGCATTTCATTATCGCTTTGTTTACTTCCTCTGAAATCTATTTTGTTGGCAGGCATCAACATGCCTTGTATTTGCAGATTCTCCTGCTCCTTTCACTCCTATTGTTTGGCCAACTTCGCCATTCCCCGTTTCCCACTCCCCTCTGGCAATGCTTGCCAGATTTCCAAGTGCCAAGTTTAATCTGTTACAGTTTCCTTTAGCAGATATTTCAGTGCCGTCTAACGGACGGACCTCTGTGCATTTCCATGTCCGCTGCTAACCGAAGATCCGCTTTGCGTCCCCCTTCAAAGTGGGCGTGGCATTGCCGCAACTATACTATCTACAACACAATATACAGTGCACTGGGTCAATAGAGCGGCAATGGCGGCTCTGGAATTTGCCATTGTTGCTATTTAAAGCGCATTTGCCGTTAATTTTGCCAGTCGCCTGTGAAGCTTCGCGCACATTCCCGGATATCCTGTGTGCACTGTGTGTGCATCTGTATATGTGTGTGATTGTGAGTGTATTAGTGTGTGCATGCGTGTGCGTGAGTGTGTGCCGCCTGACTGCTCATTATGTATTTGTTGTGTTTGACTTTTGGTCTGCCTGGCTGCCTGTACGCCTGCACCCACCCACTTACCCCACCCATTGCCCAAAATTTCTCTTTGTTGTTGCTGTTTACTCTGCTCTGAACTTTAATTGAATAATTTTCAGCCATGAATATTTCTAATGGCCAAACAAATTTTCGCAAGCTCTTGCAAAAATGCAGCATTGCCTTCATTGCTTGTTTGTTGGTTTGTTTGTTTGCCACTTGCACCACACCGCACCACTCAGAACCACTTCGATGATGTAGTGCCGTCCCTCTCGCACTCTATCTCTCTCTCTCTTTCTATATTTACCTTTGGGCTAGGCCCTGGTAGCATTTTTAATTATATGCACACAAAAGGCCGCCACAAAAGCAGTCGCCACCTTTATTGATGTTCCCCCCCTCCACTTCAAATCCACCTTCCCCCCGCAATAGTCCCAAAATAACTGGCCAGCCAAACAAGCCAACAGCCAGACACACTCGTACTCATAGTTTGCTCAGTGCGCAAATTTCATCAACTTGTTCAAAAATTCAAATGTAAATAAATCTAGACGTGCACAGGCCCAGGACTACTGTACTCGTCTGATGTCTGTTCGTCTGGTCATACTGTTCTCCCAGGCTCAAAGCCAAAGCACAAGCCAAGTGTTTTGTTAGCAGCCACAGCAATTTTCAATCGCTAGACAAAACTTTGTTTGTTAGTCGTCAGCGTCAGCGTCATCGTCGTCACAGCTTCAGTTTAAATTCGCTGCACTCAGCAATATTGGCCCATAAAATGGCTCTGAGTACTGAACAGTGGTATGAAAACTGACTGAGCAACTAACGTATGACAGAAGCTGTTTGGAATGAAGTTGGTCATTTATGTTGCACATTCCACATTTCAAATTCTTTGAATTTCAAATATTAATTGATTTTACGATTCATTTTAAATGACTGATTGATTTGCTTTAAATAAGATTTGTTTTTTGATTATTTTTAAGATTTTCTATATCTGTAAAAAATGATTTTTTATCTATAGTTAGCTCAAAAAATATTAAGTTTTTTTTTCCCTATCAAAGACTTTGCTAAAAATATTTTTAGTTAGTCAACTGAGACTATAACTAAAGATTGAAATACTGGTAAATAAAAAGGCATCAAATTAATCCTTAATTTATTATACTTCCCTTTATACCACAAATTAAGTAATAACGAATATTACAATTGAATTTCAAAGTGATTTTAAAGTAAATGACAAATATTTTGTAATATATAATTTGTACTATATAAGCAAATGTGTGCTGCACATTTCAATGATTTTGGTCACACTGTGCATACGCCATAAGCCGTCTAAATGCAAGCTCTTGCCTCACAGACACACGGACAGGCAACAATTGCAACCTTGACAGCCATTTTGGGGCAACTCAGGAGAGAACGGGAAACGGTGTTATCTTCTCCTTTGGTCCGACCAAGTGGCTTTTGAGTGTTCTGGCTTGTTTCTGTACTAGGTCTTGTTGTTATTGTTGTTATCGTTAAGTGCTTGATAGGCGCGGTCTGGGGGCGGTCTGGGTTACCTGGCAGCGAGACTGATCCGACGGACTACCTGGTCTGCCTGACTGTCTCTATAATTATTTGCTATAATCTAAAATTAAATGGGATTTGACAGTTGATGAATTGCAGAGCAGTTCGATTGGAAATGCACTATACTAAGTACCTAGAGAGATGCAACAGACTCGGTTAAAGTGCCTTATTGAATGGCCCAAAGTGCTTAGTTATGCATCGAATGCAAAATGAATGGGGCTAAGACCAGTTTACCAATAATATCCTCCGGCAAGTGTCCTCCTAAATGGAGAATGGCATTGGGCCCAAGGAACATAAGAGTTCTTAATTGATTTTGATTAATTTATGTAATATTGTTTTCCTTTTTGTATGTTTTACCTTGCATGTTTATAGAATTGCATAGATTAAAAAACGTATCATTCGATTAATATAGATTGATTTACAGACGGGGATAAAGACAAAAGCTTTTTGAATAGTAGTTTGAAGTAGACGAATAATGGAGATTTAGATATATTGTTTTCAATATATATTTATTTATAATCTGCATTTCAATGCGTACAAAGAGAAGCACAACTTTCAATTCATTAAAACTCAACCAATTAGAGTGCTGCACAAACTTTTCATTCAATGTCTAACTCATACCAATATGTCAATATTCTGTATATAAGTTTCACAGTTTCAATGAAGAATAAATGTAGGCGATTTCATTTTGTCTTTTTCACATTTCAATAAATTCTTTTTGCCCTTGAAATTAACTAATTATGTGTGCTTTTTATTTCCTTGAATTTATTTCCAAACCAATGAATTTTCTTTTGAACAATGCCATGACGACAGAAATCAGAATATTCGCAATAACATTTTGCATTTTTGATAAGCATCTCTCGGAATCTGCTCGAATCTGAGCCCATAATGAAAGTCTATGCAATATTTGCACAATATTCGCATTTGTTGCATACAAAATGTGCATTTTTGGAGTTCCATTTACGTAATACTCTGTCTCCATTGTCGTATTTATTGTATGGGCCGTAATTAAACTTTGTTGCTTCAAAGCGTCGACGCTCAATTTGTGCAACAAAGGCACAAGTCGGGTAAAGTCGAAATCCAAACAGGGACAGGACACGGACAGGACCATGGCCATGACCAGTGCCAGGGACACTGGGAACATTTTACATTTTACATTTTTGAGCAATTGAAATGTGCTACGCATTGTTCGCTGACTGGATGCTCTGTACTCTGTACCCTCCAGTGCCAGGACACAAACAGGACATTGTCGGACTGCACACTTTCTCCACACTCTTTTGGCTGCTTTTGCTATTGCTTTTGCTATCATCAGAGTGCGCTGTAAACTGTTGTTATTTTAACGCAATTTTCAAGTGGAATGCAAATTGTTTAATGATTTCAATTGGAAAATTGCTGGAATACTTGACGAGCACGACGAGAGCACCAAAAGCCATCATCGTTCGCAATGGAACCCAACAAGAGACGGAGACGGAGACACACAACAATTGCCAGCCAGTTCCATCGGCCAAAGAGTCCCTTCCAGCATTCAACATTCAACAGCATTCTCCACTTCTTTGTGAGTCCACGCGTAGGCATAGACTAGACCTTATTGACGGGTAGGAGTTGGGGCTGGGTCTGGGATTGGGCTAGCTTCACCACTTGCTGCATTTTTGTATACACAGAGTGTCTGATTAAATTAAGTTGATGAGCCCCTCCTCCACTCTCCTTCCACTCTTTGCCAACAGTTTGAAGGACGTTATTGTTATATTGATGCATTGTGTTGGATAGCAGACGCAATTCCCCATCTTTATCTGCAACTCCATGGCAGTTACTCAAACACTCGACTACTTCACTCGATTCGTTCATTTAGTCCTCCTGCTCAATGGCGTTTCGGCTGCTCTGCTCTTGTCGTTCTCTCTCCTTCTGTTTGCCTTTTCTGCCCAGCCCAGTCTAGGCTCACTTCGGAGTCTTCTACGAGTACTACGCTCACTTCCTTCCCTTCTGCCTGTGTTGCTGTTGCTGCTTCTGAATTTGTTTATCATTATTGGCATTAAAAGGATTCGAAATTGTTTATTGTCTAGCCAGAGTCCTGTATGTCTCTTCGTCTCCCCGACTATTTGTCGAATCAGGCAGTCAGTCAGTCAGCTTGGTACGTGCTCGTCGCAGAGTATATAGGACTTTTGTTTCAGCTTCTGATAAGGCATTGTCGCCAATTAACAGTGGACGGATTGGAGCTGAAACTTAAGATCTTTGAAAGAAAAGATCTGTGTGAAATACGATTTTCTTTATATACAAAAAATTATATTGGTTGATAATTATTAGAAAATATATAAATAATGCTGATATTTGTAACAAGATTGAAACTCGGATTAAAAATTTAATTATTTTAAATTTAATATGAGTTATATGTTAATGAGTTATTTATTATATTAAAAAGAAAACTCATATTTTTCATTTTAATATAATAAATTGTAAAATAATAATTTTTTTTCCATTTGTATAAAAAAATTGAAAATACGAGTTATACTATGTTTTTAAAATAAAAATGTATAATAAGAGCTAATCCTGTTTCCAGGATATCGCATCAAAAAATAATGCTTCTATAATTTTTCCATACCTCTAGGTATTTTTTATTTGCAGTTTTTAATGTCTTTGTTTAAAAGGTTAATAAAATATGTATTGCTATCAATTATATTTCCGACTTATAGATAAGAATACCCCTGTAGCATTAGGATGTAAGAAGCGAATTAATAATAATAGATAGAAAAAAAACAGTCATTCTTAATAAATACCCAAAATAAAGAGGTTTTTTATGGATATCAGAAATTTTAGCATAAGACATCAGAAATTTTGTAAATTGCAATATTTTTTGACAGTATTGTCAAATTTGTTTATTGTTTGTACAGCTAAAACAAACTGTCAGGCAACACTGGTCCCCTTTACAAACACACATGCCCAGCACAAAAGCTATCAGCACTCTTCAACTCTGGCTGCTATGACACTTTGCAGCTGCTGTCCTATTCCCATTTTAAATAAAAACCTTTTTTAATAAAAAATAAACGTTGAAGGTATGCCTAAGAGCCCTTCGAAATACCTTTTCAACGATATATAGATCATATCTGTAGCTTCTATCGTTTGGATGCTATGAGGGTTTCAATTTTAGCGGTTTTTAGCGATCTCCCGCTAAACTAGCGATTTTTCGAAAAAGTCGTAGAACATATGTTTATAGATTTTTGAGCAGGAACAAGTCCTCATTCGAACTTTTAAGCTAAATCAACGCAGTAATTTGATCAAATTTATCAGCACTTTTAAATATTGATTTTAGCATGTTGTTCCTCTACACAGAAAAAAAAATCCGGGATATTTAGCCCGGATTCAATCCGAAACGATGTCAGAAGTGGGGTAATCTCGGATTTGCTTAAACCAAGTATGAAATACTTGATTTTTTCAATCCCGAATTCAATCCTGAAATTCTTAAATTCAGGCTAAAAAAAAATAATGTTTTTTGTTACATTTAAATTTTTTTTTAAGATTTTTTTTTTACTTTTTTGCTTATTTTTTTTTTTAAATTTTTTTTTTTAATATATTTTTTTTTAATATTTTTTTTTTATTTTTTTTTTATTGTTTTTTTTAACATTTTTTTTTTTTAGTGAAGAAAATGTTTGAAAGCAATTGACTGGTGGGAATCGAACCCAGGTCTTTTTCAAACAAGTCGGCGACTCTAACCACTGAGCCACCAGACCAGTTGAAATGAGAGAGGCTGAGAGAGAATCAAGTAATTTGGGCTTATTTTCCCATTTTAATCCCGATTCAGGATTGATTGTTCAGCTTAATCCTGGAAACATACTTAAAAAATGCAGGCTTAAATCAAGAATTTTAGGCTTGATTTTAGAACGGCATTTTTTTTTCTGTGTACTAAAGTTGATTTGATAGTGGGTCTAAGAACATATCTTATATTCAACAACAGAACTTTCAGTTTCTAACACGATATAACATATCCATTGTCGTTATGAGTATTATATCGATCAGCGTCTGTTTGAATGATCCTGAAGGGATTCTCATCACTTACGAATGTCGTGGAGAGCAGCCCACGGTGCTTATATAATCGTACTACGCAACTTCCACTCCTCCCTCCTTCTTCTACTTGAGAGATTCTACCCCTTTTTGTTTGCAAGTCAACATGCTATTTGTAATTAATTGTTTTTGCTTCATGGAGCCTTGGCGCTGCTCAGAGAGACTGACAGAGAGAGAGAGTTCAGTGCATTGCACGATTTATTGAGAAATCAATTGTTTAACAACAGGCAATGGAAACCACAAGAGTTCTTTGCAAACAAACTTCTCGCCTCGAGTCGTTCCGCCATGGCGCATTTAACATCATCCCCCTTTGCACCGTTTTGCCTTAAACACTCCATCGAATCAAGTGAAAGAGCTTTCAACTTCCGTTGTTGGCGCTGCAAGGCGAACTTTTAGAGCGAATGCGAAGGATAAAAGCGAGACAGAGAGAGGGAGAGTTTGATGTAAGCCATGGGCATTTAATTAAATCGATGACAAAATTACGTCAATTAAAGGGAGTCCTGTTAAAATTGTCTAGCCAGAAGAGTCAGAAGAGACAGCAAGTCATAACGTATACGCAATGTCTGCTGTCAAATTGCAGGTAAAGTTGAAAACTTTTTTGACTGTTCCCGATAGTTCTCTTGTCAATATTGTTGTTGTTGTTGGCCTTTTGACATTGAGACCCATCAATTCGTGTCAATTAATTCGCAAAGACGCCAATGCCACGCCCACCAATTGTTGGGCTCAGCCCAATTTGGTTCAGTACTCTGTCGACCCTCAAGCTGTGACGCAAATTTTCTTTTGCAGTTTCCTAATATAATTAAAAACTTTTGCCAGGTGTTGCAAATTTCTCTGCGCTCTGTATACAGGTGTCTGTGTGCTAAATTTTGGCCTGACTTCCGTAACAGACGGACAAAGGAGACTAAGGACGCAGGATGCAGGACAGCGGACCAAAAAGATGGCACCGGAACAAGTCGAGCTCAAGGTTTCTCAGGTCTGTTTTGCTTGTTGCCTTTTGCAGGGCTCTAAAGTCGTCGAGTAGTTCATAAACTTTTCCTCATTCCCTTAATCTCCATCTCTCTCTGTTTCTCTCTTCGACTGAGTCCTTAAATTGACAAATCTGAGAGGAAACCCAGCGGCAACCCGAGTTCAGAACCCACGTTAATGCCTCTTGTTTGGCTTTTGAGCATCGACTCGTCTTCTCCAAACAAATTTTCTGTGTGCATTGAGCTTAGCGTGTGTGTGCGTGTGTTTGTGCGTGTGTTTGTGTGTGTGTTTCTGTATGTGTGCCTATCACTAACTGGTCATTGTTTACTTAATGTCCATGGAAGTTGAGACTCTCGCTTGATGAAGATGAGTTGCGGCGTGAGTTGCCACTGCAGCACGCATTATGTATTAGTTTGATGTGTGTCTTGTTGTCATGTTTGACTTGAACTTGCCGACAATACTCGTACTCGTACTCATAGTTTGCCATTGAAGTGCGTCTAACTGACTGACAATGGACGGAGGCTATTGTCCGACGGTTACTGACCAAACTCAAACAGCGAAATCCTTTGTTCCACTCTGAGCTAATGTTACATAGTTCACTTAATCAAATATCCTTATAACAAAAGGCTTAAAAAACTAAGCGAGTTTGAAAGGGAAATACAAGATTTGAGTTAGCTACTTAAAGTTGACTATACATAAGAAAAGGAAATCGATTGATTAAATTTAAATAAACATAAAAGGATAGTTTAAGACTAGAAAACATAAAAGATAACGCACTCTTTGGTTTATTACGTGCTTTTCATAGCAAGAATACCTTGTTAATTTTTTTTAACTTCCTTGATAAAATACACTTTGATGAATCTTATAACAAAATAGCAAATGTTTCAACACACTATATTGAAACATTTTAAGTGTTTTTCTACTTTTTTCATTACCAAAAAAATAATGGAAAGTGGGGATTTTTACCATATAAAAATTATAAGCAAGTATTTAGCAAAATATAATAATTAAATTAATAAAATACGATAATTAAGTGGTTTGTCGTAGAAATTTGACAGCTGCTAATTTCAAAATTTCTTTTTCATGGAATCTGTCGGCTTTTCATCAAATTCTTCTGTATCAGTCCATCAGTCCTTTAATTAAAACTTTAAAATCAGTAGTGTTTTCGAATCAATTTATTTATCGCAACTATCGATAGTGCCTTTTCAATAAAATCCGTAATTATTCTGAATCCAAAGTGATATTTGATACGTACACTCATATTCATGTTTCCATTAACTTTTCGCTCAAGTATCAACTGCTCTTTTTTAATACCGATGCGTTTGATTTGTCATTTATTGATGACACTTCCGATAACATGGTAACGATCATAGCAATCAGTATTTTCCCTGAAAATGCAATGATTTTCCTCTATAAACAGTTTTCCAATTTTCACTTTCGCAGTGAAAGCCACAAAATTCGTATAGGCGAACATGTCTTAGCTCCTTTTAGTTTTAGATCTTTCCAGGCCGGCAGTTTTGTCATGTGCCTAGTAAATTCATAAACTGTGATTCCTACGACAACCAAACGCAGCAGCATCCTCAGAACTTGGCACAAAATCTCTGTGCCGCAAAAGCACACCCGGGATTGGCGAAAAGGGGACACTAAAACAAAAAGTAAAAGCTGCAAGTTCTGAGAGCAGAAGCGGATGCAGGAGACGAAAGAATCAAAAAGCTGAAGCAGAAGCAGAAGCTAAAACTGATGCCTGATGCTGATGCTGAGCCGAAGTCCACGACTTGGTTAGTTGGCAAAGTGCAGTAAAAACTTGCGGTAGCATAAAGAGCTGCAAAATTACTTGCAGCCAACGACAACGACGACGACGGTCGTCCTGGGCCCTGTCCTGCGCCTTACCCTCTTATCCTGGTCCTCATGCTCATCCTCATCTTCATCCTCTTGCTTTTCCTCGACAAAAGACAAACTTTTGCTGCTGCTGCAAAGTTGTCTTCGGATCGCATGTGCTGGCTGCGGCTGCTGAATTTGAAATTTTGCAGTTTATATTATTTTGTTGCTGGCCCAGAAAAAGGCATAGATCACATTTTGTATGGGTATGTGCGTGAGCGTGTGTATGCCTGTGTGTGTATGTGTGAGTGCTAAGGCTCGCGGCAGATGGAAACTTTGTCAATGCGGTGGCACTAAAGTGCGGCAAAAACAAGCACCAAGGACAGCGCAACAACAACAACAACAACAGCGGCAACAACACCAAGCAGACAACAGGCAAATACAAAGGCAACGAAACCGAACAACACAAAACGAAAGCAAAAAAAACCCAAGCCCAGAAAAACTCATCATAAAATGTGTTGCATGCTTTTTGGCGCGAGCGCGCTCTCACTTGTGTTCGTCTCGCAGAAACAATTGCCTGGAATGTTGCCGTTGCTCCACTTGTTGTAGTTGTTGCTGTTGCTGTTGCTGTTGCTGTTTTCGCCAACATGTTGAGCCTAAATCGTTAAAGTTTTTCACAAATGCACTTGCCACAGATCCCGCTACGTACCTCCCGCCAGTTTGTTCCAGCGAAATTACGCAAAGTTTTGCCTTGTACCCAAAAGCGACGCAGCCGCCCCATGTTTAGCTGTTGTTGTTGTTGTTTTTGCTGATGGTGTTGCTGTTGTTATTTGTTTCGTTGTTGTTGTTGTTGTTGGTGTGGCTGGTGTCGGGATGTGTACTTCAAAATTTTAATTTAAACTTGCGCCATTTTGAAGGCTTTAAGTGGTTGCCAGCTCGTTGACAGTTAGTCCTGACAGAGGCCAGCACCAACAACAACAACATGAACAACGTCAGGCAAAGGCCGAAGCGTCGTTGTTTTTGTCGTTGTTGTTTGCCGCTGCAGTTGTTATTAGTGCTCGCTGCTCATGTTGCCACAGTAGCTGCTGTTGCGTTTTTATATTGCAGCAACGGACACACTGAAAGACAATTTTACGCTACAATCGCGAGGGTTGACATAAAGATTTATGCAATATATACACACACAATTTGTGAAAATAATATTATTAAAACAATAAATAATTTTTTCCATTGACTAATCTAACATCAATTAAGGATGCAATTTTATTTTATATATTTGTCGAGCCTAAGCGCTAGGCAACATTTCCATCCTTGTATTTCCTTCTATCGTTCAGTTTAATTTATTAATACAAAATTATAATAAACAAACTTAAAAAAAATATTTAGCATTTAACAAAAATTTAGCATTTTAAGCGTACTTTTTCAAGTAAGTTGCGAATACAAGTTGCGAATACTTTTGTAATCTTTAATCTGCCATTTAAAATGTTTTTAAATTTTCTAGTTACTGTTCGATTTTCTTTCCTTCACACTCTCTTTCTCTATTCGAATACATTTTTTAGCTACAAAATTAAAAACCAGCAGATAACCGATAGCTTTTAATATTGATATCTGTTTGCAAATACCATTCACTACTAGCTCCCTCCAGCAGTCTACAACTAATATAAAATAATCCAAATATTTTTCGCCAAATTAATTAATTTTCCCTTCTCTTAACCGCTTTGTTTTTACCACTTAAACACTAGGCAAAGATTTTGGGGCAACCCTCTCTGCCAGTAGCTTCATGCGGACCAGGGCTGCATGCACTTACCATTCGCCACCCCCAACCTCAACTCTTGCTACTGTTGCTGCTGATGCTGCCACAATTCTGTTGCACATTTTTAGCCAGCCTGCAGCCATGTAAAAGCTTTGAATATTTATGCAGCAGTAGGGGCAGCGACAGAGGCAGAGCCAGCGACAGAGGCAGAGGCAGCAACGAGCCATCAAAGCCCACCCATCAGGCTGCGTTAGCCACGCCCTGGCGCCCATGTTGCTGTCGCGCTGTGTTGCAACAGTTGCTCTTCACTTGTAGCTCTGACACATTTTCAGAAAGTAGGGTCATCACCAGGAGGAGGCCCTGCCTGACATTTGCTTAAAACTTGCCGTTCAGTCGGTGCGGGGGCGACTGCGGAGCGAGGGCGGTATGAGAAAACTTTGCCACTGCTGCTTTTTACGCCAACACGCGTAAGTGCCCTAATTTTTTCATACATATAAACGTGTGTATGTATATGTGTATACCTACAGAATCTTACATACATACATATATATGTACATAGAACTGTTGGGTGGTGCTGCTGTGGGTGGGATTCAGGCTCGGCTTTTGTCAGTTTGTGTTTTCTGCGTCTCTTTTCATTTCTTTTTTTTTTTGCTGTTGCTTTTCTTGCCGCTTTTTGCGGGCTGCCATGAAGCGTTGATATTGTTCGATTGTTCATCGTTGCGGTGGTGAGAGAAAGGTTGGGGATTGTGGTGCGGTAGTTGTGCTGTGCTGATCTTTTTAATGAGTTGGGTTTTGTGGCGGTGCGAAAAGTTTTCAGCGTTTTGCCATGAAATGAGGGCGCGCCAAAAGCTTTTGTTGTGCCGCGAAGCACGCGAAATGGCTTAAGAGAGCGTGCCATAGAATCCGAATTGGCCTTGGAACCATTCGAGTGGTTGTGACACTTCAGCACTAAATGGAATGCAAGAGATGCTTTCTTGTCGCTAAATTGCATCAAAACCAGCTGAAGTAAATCCTCTGGTACACAATGGCAATCGATTTAATGGTTAACAATGTAAGTCTTTGAAAAAATACAAAATGCTGAAACAACTGAAATCAACTCCATAGCCCAAAATGGGGTATGTAGTTAAACTGCTTTTGTTCTTCAGCCAAGAAGTGTTTTTTCAGAGCCAGCATTCTAAATCCAAGTTAAGCGAAAGCCCATTAATAACACATTAATAACTCAAAAAGAGTCACTTGAAATTAAATTTTTTTAAATGTTTCCTTTTTAAGTTTTAAACGCAAATTATATATTCAATATTTAAAACAGACGTAAACATAAGCTTTTAGTTTAGAAGCATAACAACCAAATCTACAGCAAATCTCCCTATTTATAAAATTTAGCAATTGTAATGTACAGCCAATAAACATAAAAAGTCGCCGTCAGAGCGAGCTACACTCGTTTTTGTGCGTCTTAGTAATGCCATCATTGTCTGCGTTTGGGTTTTGCAAGTTTTGGATCAACATATGATATATTAAGTGCTTGTGCGTCTCTTTGACGCCATTTATTAAAATATATCACGAATACAGCAATGAGGAGCAGAAGGCGCAAAGCCGTTTCCACCGCTGATTTAACACATTCCTTACTCTTAGAAAAGAAATGGATTATTAGCTGTGAAAAACTAATACTAATTAAAAAGTCACAATTCAAGCCAATTAGAGATAGAGAAAATTTTGTGCGTATAATTGAAATTAAATTAAAATACATAGCTAATTTCAACTATAATTTTGCATAGATATTGAAGTAAATGTTGTAGTATATTTAATAAAAAGCTAAATCCATTATCATATATTATACTTACATATATTAGTATCAACACACGTTAGTTCACACTTCTTATATCCATTTAAATTGAGATAAGACGAAGAAGATTTCATAAATTTTAAGCAGATCCTTTTAGGGAGCGTCTACAATAACTAACCCAACTTAGTTTAAACGATTTAATGTCAGTTCCAAATTTTGAAACAATCTAAAATTTAATGCTTAACATTGTGGTGAATATGGAGATTTTTATATGGCATACCATTAATTCTGACCCATTGTAAACATGGAGCATGGCGCTTATTGCATCTGAGCCTCCCCATTCAATCTGACTTGTGGCTGGCGAAGAGAGAGTTCATAGTGGCTAGAGTACTCAGTAACTCTGCTCACTCACATTTTGTATGCACTTTATAACATCAGGCTGAACAGAACTGAACTGAACTTTTTGTCATTTGATAGGACAGTAGCAGCGACAAATCCTCGGACAGTAGCCAAAGCGGCAAATGACTCCTCCCCAAGCCGCTCTGCGCTGCGCTTGGACAAGAAAATGTCGCAAATGTTCTCTGAATGCCACCCCGGAGTTGCATTTTGCGATGCTTTGGCCGTTGTCTACGTCACATAACTCCCCAGTTTAATTATGAGTTGGTTTTTGAGTTCATTACGCCGCTGAGCAAACGCGGTTGCCCATAACGCGCCTCCAGCATTGCTATATCCATCTCTGTCTCTTACGCCGCTCTCTTACAGCCTGAAGCTGGCGAAGCTCATGAAAATTTTGCACGTGAATGCAAAAAGTGCGCACCAAAAGCACACAATTTACATTTCTTACATTCGCAATGTGCCCAAAAAGGAACCTCATGAACAGAACAGAACCAAACCGAACCGGGAATCCCCCAGCTCCCTTAGGTTGTGCTGGCTGTCAGCGCGGTTTTTGCGCTGCTGTCACAACACACACACACAAACTCACTCACGTACACACCAAGAGCAACAATAACAAAAACAGGCGCACTTTAACCCTCCTCCTCCAAACTTCCTCACTGCCCATCTGATTCTTTATGCCTGTCCTCAGTCTTCATTTCTTGTTCTCTCTCTCTCTCTGTCTGTGCTCCTCTCTCGCTTTCTGCTGTGTGACGTGATGTCAGTTGAACTGACGTACACTTGGGGATTTTGCGAAACAATGTTTTTAAACCAAATTAAAATACGCAACGAGCACTTTACTCGTCATTGCATTTGTTTTGCTGTCAACTTTACTTTCTCAGAGTGTCCCATCCTGAGACTTGAGCACTTCGAGGGTCTCCAACTCTCACACACACACACACACACACACACACACACACACGCACACGTATCGCGCTGCGACCTCCTTGAGCTTTAAGTTTTATTAATTTAATTAAACTACTTACAAAGTTGTACACTCCTCTATCCACGGCTAGAAAACTCGCTACCTGCTACCTGCCAACTGACTGTGGACTGACAAGCACAATAAGCCATCCTATCCCTCCATTTCCTCACGTTTCCACTGCCTTGGCCAGGAGGAGGTCCAGTCCACGACATGCGCTGTTTAGCACCTAACTTGCCTTGGCCAAAAGCTAGACGACGCTTTTGTCGAGGGGCAGCAGCTGTAGGGACAGACGGTGGCTTGAAAAGTCCTTGACAATATCCAAATAAAGTTGTATGATGACGAACAATTTTAGTTGAAAACTTTCCACGTAAGAATCTTAATTTAAGGAAAACTCTGGTATTTCGACTATGACTAAAAAGAGAGTGAACGAATTGAGGTCAAATATAAATGATTTTTGTGTCAATATAGTTTCTAAATATAAGGATGTACTTTAAAATTGACATTTCGGGTATTCAGAAACTCTAATATTTGTGTTATGTGGCAAAGTGTTATATATTGTAATGACAACAAACACACAGAAAAAAGTATATCACACCAAACATGCCCTGGGGTATGTATACAAAATTCGTCGTATTGAGACAAAATTTCAAAAGGAAAAGGTTGCCAGACTGTTTAAAGTTTCTAACGAAATAAGGTCACACTGAGGTTGGTATTGGTATTGGCTGTAAAAGATAGTAACTTTTCTTGGTCCGGTGGCTCTACCGTTAGAGGCGCTGACCTGTCAGAATTCGAATTTTCAGTTAAATAACTAGGGTTCGAGTCACACAAATGATAATTTTAGTGATTGTCTCTTGGGACAGCTTTTAAATTTAAATAAAGAGATGCAAACTTTTAAAATTATTAAATTGATTTTTTACAGTGGCAAAAGCATTAAAAAAAACAAGAGTAAGAGAGTGTGAAACCAAACGCATGAGCTAAAACGAAATAAAGATAATGCATGCTTTATACAAACATGTTCATTGAAATTTAACTCAATGATATCATAAATACGACAACAGAAACTTAAAAAGGTCACTCACTAGCTACAGTGTTATCACTTTGCCACATAACACAAATATCATAGTTTCTGAATACCCTAATTGAGAAAAAAAAGCATAAACTGTGCATATAAAAAATGTCAATTGAACGCATAAAACGAACCAACAAGTATTCTGGCAATCTCATAAAATCTCTGACTAATCCATAAGTGCTGCACAAATTTCATTCAATCCACAGCAACATAGAATTAATTGCCGTTGCTCCTGAAAACAAGCAACCAATGCTTTTGAATGCTGAAAAATTGTTGACAGATTTAATGTAAAATTTAATAATTTAATTTTTTAATTGAATTGAAGTGATTAATTATTTAAAATAATACCTAAAAGCATACTTGATAGTCTGATTAAAATAAATAATTCCCACATAATATGTATTCATTTACCACTTTATTTAACTGTTATCAAACTCTTCAAACTGCCCGCCTGCTTCACCTGTGTTTCTACGTCTCCTTGATATATATGTACTTAGCTGGTATACATTTGATTATTTAGCATTTAGCTTGCATATATTTTCTTTTCAGTAGTGCGCAAAACATGATTTCAGCTCTCAGAGCTCAGTTCTTGCTCCCCAGTACTTACGCTCGAATAAATTTTAATAGACATTCGTAGTCGTCGTTACCCCATTCCCCTTCCCATTTCCATACCCATTCTCTAGGATATTGTTGTTGTTATTGTTGTTGCTGGTTTGGTCTGCAGGTCGCTTGTGTTTGGACTTGAAACGTGTGTATTTGCATATAAATTATACCTAGCCGTTGACTTTGTGGCCTCTTCTGCAATGCCTCAAGCAGCTGGCTAGCCCAGCGTCTGGCCAAGTCTATGGTCAGAGTTGGAATGGAAGTCGGAGTCGGAGTCGGAGTAGTTGGGGGCACATCTGTATGAATGTCTGGGCCGTCTGTCTGATGGCAGCATATGCTGCTTGTCCATTTCGTATCCTTTGGCCATGTTATGCAAATTATTTCAATAGGCCATAATATGTGCCGAAAAATTATTTAGCCAAAACTAACCGAATGTGCAGAAAGAACAACAAAACATTAATTATTTAACAAACATAGGAAAAACCAAGTGGCAAGTGGCAGCAGCAGAATGTGGAGTGGAAAAACGAGTTGAAATTATAATAAATTTAAAGTCAAGTCCCCTCAGTTTCCTGGAAACGATGCCATGGCCAGACAGCGGTCCAAAAACCCATTAGAGCGTTACGAGAGAGGCTAGAAATCACAGCCGACTGCCAACGGGCGGTCTGACTGGACATTTTAATGATACAAGATGAAAAAACTTGATACAACCCAGTATATGCAGCAATTAAAATACCCTTCTTAAAATTAATAATCAATAAAACAAAATACGTAAATTTGAAACTAATTAAAATAAATGTATCTAAAATGATCAGATATTTTATACGAATTCAAATCGAAAATACCCCTGAAGCTTACTGTGATAATGTTTTAAAAACCGAGCTGTCCCAATTGAATATGTTCCATCTTTTAATTTTTACTGTCAATTTTTTAATATTAAATTAATCTGACAAAATAGATAAGAACTCATTGTGGACCCATATCAGTGAGAGCATCTGCGATGCCATGTGGACAACTCCGTTGACATTGAAATAATTAATGGGGGGGTCGTCGGTGCGATGTCAGCTATGGGGGAAACGCGTCCGGGCTTTACACTAATAAACTAGTAGGAAAACATGTTTAAAGTGTTTTATGATTGCCTGGCCATGCGAGAGGTCGATGGGGTCGCGCTGTTGGAATTTCCCTTTGCCACTACCCTCCTCGCTCGCTGAGTCTCCTTCACCGAAGGACTGGACCGAGAGGCGGGAACCAACCGTGTCCTGCTGCTGCTAACCGCAAAAAGCAATCTACACGTGTTTTTTAAATTAATTGTTATGATGGCTTTCGTTGACGCCGTTTTTATACCCTGTACACAGCAGAATTGAAAATGGTTAAAAAATAAAACGAAAAGAAAGTGGCGTCTCCGAAATAGTTTAGTTAGTCTTAGAAAATATTAGAGCTAAGTACAAGAATTTTTCATATGTTTATCCAAGTCTTTGCAGTCCTGATGGATTCCAGATCAAACCCATTTTCATCACTTTTGACCACAAATTATAAATCATCTAAGGGTCGCATTCATCATACAAATTTGTTAGACTTAATAGGGTATCTCGTAGTCAAGTTCTTTCTTCTATTGGCCGCACTCTAACTTGTTTTCGTTTTTCTGTTTGTTGTGTTAACGCTGCCTGCCGTGTGAGGTTCCCAGAATGAGGTTCTGAGAGAAAAGAGCAGAAGCCCCGCTGCGGGGTTGGGGGACAACTTGCTACCGTTTGAATATTTGATGAGGGCGTTCCGAGGCCACAGCACAAACACAGCCAATTTGTTGGTTTTTTTGACGCCTAAAATTATGCAGCATTAAACAAAAACCCAGCGCAAAACCATTTTCATGCTCCTCAACGATTTGCACCTTATCAAAACAAGTTGACGGCCACAACCGTTGACGTTAGTTTGAGTTTCAAAAAAATTTCAAACTGTTGAATTGGTGGCATGGCCAAGTGGGCGTGGCATATTGCATTTTGGTTATGTGTTGATTTTAACCGAGGCTGCAAAAGGGGAATCTTTTGCTTCCAGTTGGCAAAAAAGTTTAGAAAAAATGAAATCGAAGCATAGCTAACATTAACTGATATATTTAAAAATTGACTAGATTAAACCAATGCAAAATTATTACGTAAACATAGTTTTAATTTCTAACAATATTGAAATTTAATTTATATGAAATCACTTAATTTTTGCAATATTTTGTTACTATATTTAACTAAGATAAACTTTCATTAATTGAAATTAATTACAGTTTTTCTATGTGAAGATCGCTTTAAAAATTAATTGTTGCTAAAGTGTATGAATTTTGTAGATTTTATGCTGTCTGCTTTTAGGCGCTGTCCTTTCCCGCATATTGAGCGGTTGGTTGATTCTCAACTTTGAACTTTTGGAGGCTGCGGCAGTTTTTAAATTGGTTTTTTGATTTCCAACGCCTCTCACCCCGTTCTGACCCTCCCCCTCCATCTCCACCCACAGCTGACCTTTCGAATACTCTCTCTCTCTGTCTATCTTGTGCGGTCAGTGCCGTTTAGGCGCTCGGTCAGCCGAGTTTCTGTTTGGATGGCTGCTGAGGGGTAAACTGATGCAGCGGGCGAAGGTCGGGAGATTTCGACATGCGGTTTGTTGGTTTTTGTGGGTAGGCAGCTGTTGATTTTTGGGTCCAATGCGTTATAATTTCATGCTGCGTTTGTTTGTTGTTGTTGCTGCTGCTGCCGATGTTCAGTTGTTGTTGTTGCTGCTGCTGCCGTGGCTTAAATTTAAAATGTGTCTACACATGTTAGAGGGCGGAGTGAGTGGGTGGAGTGGGTTGTATCGTGCACACCAATAAATTAACAATAGCCTGGCCAATGTTCGAACTGCCAACCGCTCCCGCACCTCCCCTCTTTGGGCGGCGACTGCATTTATTGGCTCGTAAAT
Source organism: Drosophila subquinaria (assembly GCA_037043405.1). Lineage (NCBI taxonomy): Eukaryota > Metazoa > Arthropoda > Insecta > Diptera > Drosophilidae > Drosophila > Drosophila subquinaria. The sequence continues at coordinate 291,315 of JBAMBL010000037.1, read as the reverse complement.
TAGCATGCAAGTCAAATAAATTAATTCTTTTATGCAATATTTGCATAAACAATTTTGCATAATATGCAATAGCCGAGCGAACGGCAGCAACAACGGCAACAGAAATCATGGCAAAAAAGCCAACGGGGCTTACAAAGTGCAGAAGATCCTACAAAGGCCAGGGGCTAATATTTGTATGGTATTGCAATACAGAAGCTGCGAGAGCTGTTTAATTAGTTAAGTTATTGTGTGTTCAATTTTGAAACTGTTTTCTTATTAAATCTGAAGGTTATTTAGTAGAGTATTATATAACAATGAAATGGAAACCAATAAGTTTAAGCGCACTGTAACATATAATTTTAATCATTTTTGGAATAATTTCAGATTATCTGACTTTTTAAAAAGTTTCATAAGAAAGTGGATTTAATTAATTTATATAGTTCCTAGATTTCCTTTAAAAATACATTGTATTACTCAATATTAATCTATAGTGTATTCTTTCGATATGCCAATAGTCCTTTCGAATTCTCTTCTGTTTAAGAGAGTTCATCAACTTTTCAAAGCTATGTAATATGTTCTCGCTGCATATATTAATTTATGTAGTTCCTAGATTTTATTTTTTCGATATACCAATAGTCGTTTCGAAGACTCTTCTGCTCAAAAGAGTTCACCAACTTTTCAAACTGATCTCTGTTACCTGTAAGCTATGTAATATGTCCTCGCTGCATACATGTATTGCACATACATATATACATGTATAAGAGTAGGTAGAGGTATACCTGACTGCCCTGGCCGCATGACTAGACATTGCTTTCTCCAGGGAGGCAAGCGATGCGAGTGGCCACAGCTCATCGTCCTCATGTGCCCGGCCTATGCATAAGCAATGCGTGCAACAAGGCAACATTCACCACATGGCTGGGCAATTGACCAAAGGCTTTGCTCGCAGTGTAGTCGACTCGCAGGACGACCAAAGGACGTCCCACTCTGCGTTCACTTGGCATATTTTAATATGTAAATGCAATTTCTCCAATGAGCAACAACACACAGACCCCGTGTCTCGTGTCTGGGAGAGGGTTGATTGTGTCTCCGGACTGTCTGACGATGTTTGTGGCTAATCAAAAACAAAAAGACGCCACATCAGAAATGAAAGACACAGAGATTGACAAGGCGACTAGCAGCAGTAGAAGGAAAGAAAATGGGAGGAGGACAAAAGAGAGTGAGAACACAGGTATCAGCAAGAGATATCTGTCGATATGCAGGTGCAACAATTAATGACTTTATGGCTCAACTCTCAACACCATTTGCTGCCAAATTTCAACCACATTACGCATACGCCGCGTGCGTCGCGCGTTTAATAAAAAATGCAAAGTCTAATGTCTGCACCGCAAATTGATGTGCGCAAATGTGCGCATAAACGACGCTAGATGGCGCACTTTACGCGTGCAAATTGACAGAAAGCGCGACGAGCGGGATAAGCAACACAAATACACACATGAATACATATACACACGTACAGAAAAAACATACACTCACACAAACTCACACACACACATAGGAATATATACAGAAACCAACACGTGGATTAAATTCACAGCAATTTCGCGTTTGATGAAAATAGACGCCTTTTTTCCATTCTGTATGCCTTTTGCAATGAGAGGTTAATAAGCTTTATCACTCGGTTGGTAATTCAAGAAAACAAATTTAACAAATTTTATATACATATATATATTTTATATATATATCAAAACAATTTTACAAAAAAGGGTATTTTTATTTAATATTAATATGAATATTGTAACTTCTTAATTATCTATTTTATCTATCAAAACAATTATACAAAAAGTTGTAAACTTACTGAATATTAATAAGAATATTATAATTTTTACGAATCTATTTATTACATTTTTTTTCATGTTTAATCTGTTTATATTTTTAAAAATTATACATCTACAATAAGGTAATTTTTAACCCTCTACCGCATACAGTGCCGTATATGGCTTTTAATTTTTAATTAAATTTCTTTTAGTTAAAACGGTACTTAAGCGAAGTCGATTGTTATTGGTCAGTCTCTTTGCACTATTTTCTATTGGAACAAAATATGAAAAACAAACTTGGCGTTTCTATGAGTTTTGTTCAAGAGTCTCGCGTGAATTTGTGCGTAAATTTGAAAGTGATTTTTGCTGAATTTCGAATTAAATTTATATCTTAAAAAAAAACATTTATATTGTTGAAAAATAATTTTTTCCAAAAGAATATAAAGTTGTCTTTCATAAATACATATAATTTGACTGTCAGGTAGGCATTATATATACTAATTCTTGCAAAAATCGCCGAAAAAATTGATGGCTCTTCATTTATTTTTTCCTAAACTATATACCCAAAAAAAAATTTGTCCATATATATATTATAATATCCCTAACAAACACATATATGCATCCAATTATTTGGTTTCCTTATTAGAAATATGTTCTTGCAGTAGGGGTAAACGTGCGAAATTCCATTTAATCAACAGACCTGCAATTTTTTTCAAATATCTTATACATTTTTTGTGTTGTTAGAGTATAAAAAGTGCGTTGTCCTGATCAAATCAGCGTCATTTATCTTGCCTCACAATTCGCCCTATTTTATGCCTTTGCCTTTAACTGCATTGTGCGCTTTTTTGTTTAGTGATTTGTTTTCCACAACAACACAAAAAAAAACAACAAAAAAAAACATAAAGAAGAGAACAACCAAAACATGATGCCAAAGGCTGCGCCCCCGCTGAAGCTCTGGGGCTTTATATAAAAGCTGTGCGGCAGACAGGCCATCAATACAAAATGGCATAGAGTTGAGTGGGCGCTAACAATATGCCCGGGGATCGACTGCGGGGGAAGTGTAGGAGGGCAGAAATTGTGGGGTGAGTTTTCATTGTTGGCTGTGCCTTATAAATGCTGCGTATGTTTTGGTTTTTTGGCTCAACGACTCAACTCGTTTGCAATTTCTCTGCTGTCGCTCTATCAGTTGAGGCCGCCTCATACCGTTTGTTGCTGTGTCCTGGTCCTGGGTCCTGGGTCCTGCTCGACCAGCCAGCTAAAGTGTCTGCGAATATGACGCGTCACTCTGGGATCACACCAATTTGTTAAAAAACGTGGCTTCAAGCTGGAGAAGAGGGGGGCTGGGCTGGGCCAGAGGGTAGGCTGGTCACATTTGTGCGCCGTTCATTCACTCAAAATGTCATCAACGTTGAGACGACAGATTGCAGTCATTTCTGCTAGAATTCTCTTCCTCTTTACCCCTCACTACACTTCGTTTTTTTGCTATCTCGTTGTTGGCGTTGCGTGTGTGTGTGTGCGGATCTAGGCTGTATGTGTAGGGTATCAAAAGTATTTTGAATTTATAGAATTTTCTTATCAAGCTAAATTTATATTGATAATGTACAGACAATCTTGACTCAATAATTAACTTGGGCTGGGAACAGATGAGGAGAGTATAAAAGTTAAACATGTAGGCTTATTTTATGCGAAAATACCATTTCGGAGCGACTTAATTCACCATGGAGGTGATTTAGATTTACTTAAATAAAACAAGCATTTAGTTAGATGGATTGTTCCTTAAAATCTTTCTTGACTATATGAATTTATTGACCAAGTGTTTTAGATTAAACATGGATATATTTAATCCATATTAATATCACCCATTTCATTTTCAGAGCGCATTCTCGGATCGTCATCGCGTACTCTTTTCACCACCTATATTTCCGTCGCTTCCTCAATTCTTCTCTCTCCAACTATCTCGCTGTCAGATTTTGGCCTCTGTGGCCCGCCTGTGACATTAAAGCTGCTCTATCAGAACCGCCCATATTACTTTCGACTGCCCCCCTTCACTTCTCCTTCTTTTGCCGCGGGCAGTGAGTGACTGTTGTCAGTCAGTACGTCACTCATATGAGGTTGACAATGTCGACAGCAGGAGAATTAGATTTAAATTTGAATTTAAAGAGACTTCACAAGTTCTCTTTTGTGCTAAGTAAATTCCCACCGTCAGCCAGAAAGCAGCAGCATCGTCATCATTGTTATCATAGTTATCATCGTTATCGTTGAGCTCGAACGTTGAGCGCATTCAGCCAACTGCATTGCAATTCATTTTATGCTTTCAAAAGAGAACTCGGAACTCGGATGGAGGCCACAAAACTGCAAAATACCTGAAGAACACCCATAAACCCATTCATATTCATAAAATTGCATAATCTCGAAGAGTCATAATAATCAAAAACATATTTGCGGGCATGCATTACTACGATTCACACAGAACGAGACCGAGAACTGCGATTCGACTCGACCTCATCCGCATGCAGCTCTTCCCAGCTGCTTTTCACTCTTAGCGGCCTCTTTGCCACAGAAATTTTCCACATAAAACTTCAACTTTGCTTCGCTCTGCAAATGGCGACACTAAGAGAAAAGTCTTTACCATTTTGTACTCCAATTAAGTATTCGAAACTCCTGAATCTTAGATTTTAATGCGCATCTTGGTTCAATAAACACAGGAAAGTTTTTTTATTTTCTCAATTGTTTTCCATTTTATTTTTATTATTTTAAGATTAGACAAGCGGGAAAGGCTATAGTCGAGCTCCCGACTATTTGATATGCGTTACTTATTTATTGCAATCATTAAAAATATCAAATACAAAATGTTGCATACTTATAGGCGCATAACTTGAAAGACTTAAATCAGCCATTACCATCGTTCTATTTGTCAAATGTTGTTGCTATTGAGCACAATGATAGCTAAAGTTAAAGGGTTGCTTGAATTGTTATGCAAAATTGGAATAATATTGGTTGTTTTTTATATTTATTTAGAATAATATTCTCTTTGCACTGAACGGCGTCTATTTTGAGCAACATCTGCAGTTAAATAAAATTTATTTAAGTATAAAATTACTACAAAAAGTATATTTTTTATCGAGTTCTTTCAATATATAAATTTGAAGTTGAATATTTACTTACTTAAAGTAGAATATGTAAGATTTTTTGAACACAAGGTATTTCTCTGACTGTAGATCCTGTCATACTTGGAATTTTGGGTATGAATTCGGGTTAGGGCTTGCCGCAGATTTTTGATACAGCCGCCGGGTGGGAAAAACTGCAACAGCAATCGGCAATGTAGCGCCCAAGTAGGCGGAAATAAACGCAGAGAGCGATGCCGTTGCCGTTGTATGATTTTATTTATGCCAGAAGGCTGGCAGCAAGGAGCAGGCAGGAGCAGGCTAGGAACAAGCCAGGAGCTGCTTCTAGTCGAGTCGGTGGCTCGTAAAGTTTAGTTGGACCCGCCGTAAAAGGCGTTGGCAGTGGCACACTCAGCAGTCATCATAAAACTATAAATTTCATATTTGCCGCACATACACATTCAGAGGGATATGAAAGAGGAGGGAGGAGGGAACGAAAGATAGAGAGAAAGAGAGCAAAGGCCAGACCTCGGTACTGCTGGGCATGTTATCATTAATGTGGGCGAGACTATGATGATGATGATGATGACGACGATGTCTATGGTATGATGATGGCTATGACTACGACGGCGTTGGGTAATGTTTATGGTGACGCCTGGGAGTTTTGGCCTGGGCCTGAGCAGAGCTTTACTGCACCAGTCTTCACATTTGTCTTTAGCTTTAGCTTTGGCTTTGACTTTTCTACCTGCTGCTAAGTGTTTTACTCTCTCTCCCCCACTCTGGCTGTGTGTGCGTGTGTGTGCATGTGTGTATCTGTCTGTCTCTGAGTGTGTATGTTGTTATGTAGAGCGTGCAATCATTTTACGAGTCGAGCTGCGAGACCTCATCGCCCAAATGTCAGGGGCAGTCACCAGTCACCAGTACTAGACACCACACTCCCTCCCCTGACTCCCCCTTCCTGCTTCTCGGCTCCAAGTGTTGCCACAAATTTAATAAACTCGAGACGTGCGTTTGAGCTTTGGTTTGGCATTTTCATCTCGTGCATTCAGTGAGGGTGTCTTTTTTTTTTTTTTGAAATACTTCACGCAACTAGATCAAAGTTGGTTTTTATTTTCCTTTTTTATTCAGTTTGTGGGTCAGAAATGCAGAAATCAGTTGACCACGACTAATGCAGTTTATTTTGATTCAATTTGTGAGAAAGTTGATAAATTGTCAACAAAAATAAATAAATAGTTAAATGTAATAAAAATGTTTCAATTCATTTTCTATTATTCTAAATATTTCATGCAAACATCTATGTTTATTTAACATCAATTTCTAGAGTAATACAATTTGAAACAAATTTCATGAAATACGTAAAATAATTATTCGAATGAATTTGCATGAATGTCAAGTAAATTTAGGATTTAATAGTTATACATATGTTCTGTGATAGTTATTGCACATTATCCTTAGGCCATTAATTCATAGTTAGGTATTATTAAACAGGTATTTTATATTACTTTTTATGTCAAAATATCTTTCTTTCTGAGGCCTAGACATAAAATGAATAAGTCTGAAATAGTTTTAAAAAATATTTATGTTTCTTTTCTGACAATTTTATTTATACAGTCCTTCTCTATTATAGAAGTATACTATTTAATTTATTACTTATAAATGATGTCCGCTGATTCGATTCTATTCACTTACTTTTCACAAGCAAACATTTTCAAACAAGCCATAAAAGTGAAAGACTCTCTATTTTGTCACTTCCGGATTATTTGAGTACTGCACTAGCATTAGGGGTATTCTTAAACTGTACTCATAACCTTGCATAACTCATTAAATATGCATACTGCATGTTTGCCAGTTGACTGGGAACTCTGTGTTTGTATTTCAAGTGCGACATTCATTTCAGTACTTTGTTCTCTCTCTCTCTTCGACTCTTCGTCCGATTCGAGTATGAAGCATTCCAATAGCTTCATTTGTCCAATTACATGACATAACTGTAAAAATTTACGATGCATCAGCATCTACACTAAATGATGTGCCATGTCGATGTACGAATACGAATACGAATACGAGTATTAGTTAAAGTTCCATGTGGGTATCTCTGACCCAGCTCCCTTTACTCACTTACATTCATATTCCCAAACCGATTCAACTGACAATCAACGCAGACTGCAAATGGGAGAAAGAGGAAAGTTGAACATTACTGCGGTTATTGCCGCACGAAATTTGTAAACGAAACGGAAACTGGTCGTAACGATTTCAATGAAGAGATGACATGGACAAGGACAACGACGATGCCGTTGATGATGATCATTGCATTTGCTGAAGATCATTATGAGCCTTGGGTTCCTCCATTGATGGCTGCCAAATCAGACAAATGTACGCAAAAACCGCACAGAAAACTTTTCACCAATGCACCGAGAATCATCACCTTAGGGCATTCCCCGATACAACTAGAACTACTGCTGCTATGATTGCTGCCACTGCATTGAAACTTGGCCTGTTCCTCTTCCTGTATTATACTTCCGATGTGTCCTCCCTCCCTCCCTGTTGGCCAAGTCCATTGCCATTGCCATTTCCTTGGCTTGTTGTGTGCTTTGTTTTGTTGTCGAAACTTGGAGCTGACTCGGCAGCTGCCAGACACTGAACGATTGATGTGCAATAATTATCCAAAGTTGATTTGTTTGTTTGCACGCCCGGCAAAGCGTAAAAGTCGAGCTTGCCAATCGCCCAACCCATTTACCTAACCACCTCCCACCACCCGCCATCAACTTCTTTCCCCCGTTCCCCTTTATCTACGCCCACTGCGGTAATACTGCAAATGAGTGTTATTATGGAGGCGCCCATTGAAAGTCGTTTGGCAAGTTTTGAGCTGAGTTTTCTATGTGGCTCTTTTGGATAGTTTTTGGCAGTTTCGACGCTCCTCATGATGCTGCTCAATAGATAAGTGCGCTGTTTAGTTTTAAAGCCACAGCATAAAAGTTTCTCATGATGTTTCTTCCTTCTCCTTACCCTGCATAACTTCTTCATCATCGTTTTCAAACAAACAAAACCAGCATAAGCAAAGTTTTCCAGCATTGCGGTTTTCTTAAGCAGTTTGATGATCTTGGGAAATGTATAAGACGGAGTACTTATAAACTCGCAAAACGCATTTTAATTACATAATAAAATAACTTTTGTGCAAGAGAGCAGTTATATATAAATAAGTATAATTAAAAATATAAATATATGTATATAAATAAGTATAATTAAAAATATAAATATATGTATATGAATAAGATTTTAAATATTTGGCTAATCAAACATTAACCCCTTATAGAATATTTTAAGGCAATGTTGAAATTAAAATGTATATATCCAACAAAATATTTCATATAAAGAATGTATTTATTCCTTATTATTATCCACAGACAATAACGTTTTTATGATTTAACTTTTATATTTATATATTTTAATTTACTTTAAAGAGTATCTAAACTTTATCATAGTTATCCTGTAAGTTTTGACTAACTTGTGTATATATTATTCACTTGACTCCAATTGAGAAATTAGTACATTACGTTTTCCTTTGACGCCCCAACAAATAAAACGTGGTATTTATTTGAATTGCTCAAAAGAGTTTACGGCACAGAAACAATCATACACTTACACACACACACACGCAAACACTCTTGCTAAAGTGTAATAAAAAAGAAAAGTTTTTGTTAAACTTACAAGCCCACTCTTCAATTCAACAGTTACGACTTCCCCTTCTCAGTTGCCCCTTTGGCTTATGCTCCACTTAGTTTAGTTGCTTTTACTGTTGATTTACTTTTAGCCTATTGCAATGGCATTTAGTTCGATGTCTAGTTTTTAGTTTTTGTGTTCCATTTGTGAGCCGGAAATAAAACACAGGTTTTCGTATCCCATTCTATCTTTGTTGTTGGCTCTACGGTTGGAGCAAACGCAATCAAAATACTTTGGCTATACAATTTATTGGCGCAAAACAAGTTCAATTTGAAATGAAAATCGCTTGGTACAAAGAGCAAGCGAGTAGATAAACATACGAGTACATATGTATCTACAGGATGTAGGAGACATTCAAGATTCAAATAAATATCAACAATACACACAGACACAAATACAACTTCACCTTTGTCTATGAATCTGCTGTTTCAATTGCTGTGTGCTGTGTGCTTCTAATATAGAAAATAGTTGCGAAATATTTTGCCAAGTAGCCCAAGTATCGAGTACAAGCCAGAGAGCCATGTCTAGTGGCAGTTGGCAAGACAAACAATCAGTTAAGAGCTTTAGAGACACACTAACAAGCACACACACATGTATATGTAGTTGCAGACATACTGATATAGATACATTGAAGTCCCTGCTCTTTTATTGAACTTACATAACATTTTAGGTTATGGCCAGGGTTAGAGGACCGGACCAAGGCAAGGACAATGCGGGAATCGGAATATGTTACTGTGATTTCCGTGTAACTTCCTTTAATCTTCCATTGTATCAGTGTATGTATGTATGTGGATGCGAGTGTGTGTGTAATAAATATACGAGAGTGCTTAAGATCAAATCAATTGATAAACAGCATAATAAACTTGTATCTACTATTTACATAAAATTCTCAGTAATAATATTATGCAAAGAGTAAAGCGAGCCAAAAATTCACTCGCTCCTTAAGTTTATGCCAAATTGAAGTAGTTTCTCCGCAATTTTTGGTCTGCAAGCCATTAGTTGCCCTCTTGCCCCTCTCTCTCTCTCTCTCTTTCTCATTTTGTACATATTTTTCCATCATAAAATGCTATTTATTTTATATGAAATGCTTTTGATGTTGGCATATCGAAGGCACAAGCCAGGAAATAGCACACATATAGTTTCAAAGAATGATAGAGAGGGAGTATAGTATGACTGACAGAGAGCAAAAGATAGAGGGAGGGAGCAAAGTTTCTCTGCTGTCTTGTCAGTGCAAGATTTGATATGCGAGTGTCATAAATTGTGTTTATTTAGCAGGGGAATAAAAGTATAAAGGCTGAAATATGTATTCATACACTCACACTCCTACTTAAACAAAAGTTGATTCTACGATCCATAATAAAGTTACCTTAATTACCTTACGATAACATATATTCAGTTGGATGACGTAATCTACTCAATAACAAGCTCAGTCAACTCTGAAACGTGTCATAATCAGTGGTTTGTTCTTTTAAATTAAAACAAAATGCAAATCTTATGAACTTATTACGTAGTCGTTTTTGCACTTTAGTTAATAATTTAAGTGAATATTAACGACATAAATTGAGAAAAAAAAGCATATTAATTAAGCCTGAAAAAACAAATTAAAAGGTTACTTATAAAGAACTTTGTTCAATTGCCTAATATTTGAAACAATTAAGACTAGAATTAATATTCACATCTATATATATAAAACTCTTTGTCCTGACTGACTCACTGACTGACTCACTGACTGACTCACTGACTGACTGAGAATCAACGTGTAGCTCAAACGGTAAAAGATACAAAGCTGAAATTTGCACACAACATAGATGAGATAATTTCATCGTGCAATAAGACGGCGTTTTGCGAAATTCGATCTCTAAGTGGGTCAAAATCGAGGTCAAAGGTCACAGAATTGCTTAGTATGAAAAACTTTTTTGTTTCTTGAGATATCTCAACTAAACTCACAGATTATATGTTTGGGGCTGTCTACAACATTCTGACCAAATTTGGTCAAAATCGGATGACTATATCATATAGCTGCCATAGGAACAATCGGATGCAAAATAACCTTTAGTATGAAAAACTTTTTTGTTTGTTAATATATCTCTACCAAACTCACAGATTGTATGTTTGGGACTGTCTACAACATTCTGACCAAATTTGGTCAAAGTCGGATGACTATATCATATAGCTGCCATAGGAACAATCGGATGCAAAATAACCTTTAGTATGAAAAACTTTTTTGTTTGTTAATATATCTCTACCAAACTCACAGATTGTATGTTTGGGACTGTCTACAACATTCTGACCAAATTTGGTCAAAGTCAGATGACTATATCATATAGCTGCCATAGGAACAATCGGATGCAAAATAACCTTTAGTATGAAAAACTTTTTTGTTTCTTAAGATATCTCAACCAAACTTACAGATTATATGTTTGGGGCTGTCTTTAACACTCTGGCCAAATTTGGTCAAAGTCGGGTGACTATATCATATAGCTGCCATAGGAACAATCGGATGCAAAATAACCTTTAGTATGAAAAACTTTTTTGTTTCTTAAGATATCTCAACCAAACTTACAGATTATATGTTTGGGGCTGTCTTTAACACTCTGGAACACTCTAAATTATACAATTTTAAAATTTTTATAAAAAATCTAAACATATAGGACTAGATTATATGTTGCTCTTCAAAAAGACAAATAATTCTCACTTCTGGAAATAAAATTAGTAGATTTTTAGCCCCTTTCATTTAAATTTCTAAGGCTCACTGCCCATATATGTTTCCAGTGCACTCCTAAAAACGTTTACATATTATTATCTTACCCAGTTTCGGTTCTGGAAACACCCATTAAAACGCAACATTATCACATAGCTGCTCTGTCCTGCCCTTGTCTCAAATATTATGAGCTGAGAGGCGTTCCGTTTACAAAAAAAAACAACAAAAATATAGAAACCATTTCCATAAACCCAACGTCATAATTACTATGACATTTTTCTAATGTCGCTTTCTTGAACGCCTTTAGGAAGGAGGGAGCCGAGTAGTTGGGGTAACTGGGGATCTGAGCTCGTGGTAGCTTGTTGTAGATTGCGTGTCCCAAGTTCATAGGCGCCTTATTACACACTTTAATTTAATAAAAAGCTTGTAAATGCGTGCACACACATGCCCAGATAGGGGTCGACTTCCGAGAGATCTGTATGGTTTTTTTTGTGTCCTCGAGTCGATGCTACGCCTTTTTATTACATAATGAGACCCAGTCGGTCTTTGGGCCATGGGGCTATACCTACAACAAATCCCCGCTCCCAACCACCCGCGCCTCATTACAAATTCAACTAACGGCGCTCGCTGCGTTGCTCGTTGCCAGTTGCCGGTTTCCTGTGCCACAAAGTGCGTGATGCGTGTGCACCTGCAACGCCGCGCTGTGGCTTTGCTGCCTTCGACTTTGACGTGTCGGACATTACAAATTATGCCCAGGAGCAGAGACGCAGCAGCTAAAGGACCACCGTCAATGTCCATTGGCCAAGGGCACAGTCGACGGTCGCAGTGGCAGCCACGACCATAGAGACGAGACAATGACGAGCCTCGATGGGGCACAGTGACGTTGAGCTGGGTCTCTGCCCAGTCGCAGGTAGAATGTGGCAGAGAATGTGGTAAATGTGGCAAATGTGCCACAAACGAAATCGAAAACATAAACGCGACCATTGTGATTCGCTGAGATATCTCTCTGTCTGTCTCTGTGGCAAGTATCTGAGGTGTTTTATTCAATTTGTTACGCCATCGAGTGTTGGCCTCCGATGAAAGATCCTCTCGCTGACATACATACATAATTTATAGTCTGTGTATTTGTGTTGGAACCTTTTTGTGGTTTTGCGCATTGTTTTCCACATTTCGATTAAATGAAAGGTGTTCAGCCTGGAACTCCCTCCTTTCTTATGTGTGAAATCTTAAATTGCAGCTCTCTTGGCGTTCAATTCAATTTATTGTTGCGTGAGCTATTTTATAATGCCACTAAGAGGTGTCGTCCATAGGTCTATTCACAATTTATGGAGCAATGCGGGCGGTCGCAACTATTTAAAGTGCGTGCAACGCATTCAGGAACAACAATTAAAATAACAGCTTGGATATTTTATTTCGTTATGCAACGCCGGTTTTAGGGTTTTAGAAGTTGATTAGTAAATTTGTAGCACACTGTGTGTGGTGGATGTTTTGAGTACTTAAACTTCAATTTAACAGGAAGAGATTAGATGAGAGAGACAAGATTATTTCCTGCTATCAAAAATTGAATGTAATACGTACTTCTTAATCCTATTGAAACATTTTTTAATATTATTTGAGTTATTCAAAAATTAACAAAAGTCTAAAACAAAGATTTTAGTTCATATCCAATATTATCAATGATTTCTACGTGTTATTTTTTTAATTCGGCGAGATTTTAGGTCTTGACACTATCTATTTACTTGTATTGTAACAACACCACGGGGGTTGCTATATACTCCTAGGCCAAAATGTCGAACACAGCAGAAGTGTGAGATCCACACCAACAATAGAACTGCAGGTGATCATCATTAAATCATTACTTGGTCCTTTTATTCAGTTGGGAGCTGTTTATTACCTTCTCTCGTCATTATTATTTATTTATATCTTGTATCTTGCTGTTTCTCTATTCGAGACCGTTTAAATTCTTTCTTTTACAAATCGTTGGATGGAATATTTCTTGATCACTGCGGACGGCAGTCCGCGCTAGTGACGAAAGCAGCACGAAGGGTGCGAAGGCGACTAGCATATATACACAGGAAGAATGGAAAATTTGCTATGACTGTCCGATCAGGTCGAGTTATATACCGATCGAAAGGTATTAACTTAACTTACAAATGTGCATACTAAGACTTTTGGAAACTCACCTGGTTCGTGAGTTAAACAGGTGTAAGTGGGAGGGGAAAAATTTAAATTATTGGAGCTAATGGGGTCGTTGGAGCCTTTTTGAATTTTCTTTGAATTTTTTACAATTTTCATTAAAAATACGCGTCAAATGCCACCTCGATCATCGAAATCGGACAACTGGTTCGAAAGATAATTAATTTTGAAATTTTTAGTGGCCTTCCGAAAATGAGATGAAAAGTCAGTTTGTCTGTTTGTCTGTTTGTTTGTTTGGATCAAATCGTAGATTTAGCTTAAAAGTTTGAATGAGGACTTGTTCCCGATCAAAAATCTAGAAACGTTTGCTTTACGACTTTTTCGAAAAATCGCTAGCTTAGCGGGAAATCGCTAAAACCCGCTAAAATTAAAAACCCCCATAGTGTCCAAACCATAAAAGCTACAGATATGATCTATACGTCGTTGGAAAGGTACTTTAAAGGGCTCTTAAGCATAAATTATTTTAAACAAAATTTTTGCACTCGGCACTGCGCAAAACAGTGAGTTTTATTTGGTGTGAAGAATTGAGACATTTAAGCGCAATGTGCCGAGTGACAAAATTTTGTTTAAAATATTTTATGTGTAAAACTTAATATTATTCGTCACAAAATTGGATATCAGAAATTTTGGGGCATGAAAATGTTTTCGTCACTAGACTTTTACCTCGTAAAGAGGTTTTTTTATGGGATATAAATATACATATTTCTTTGACCATATCTGTCTTACGCGTCACAAACATACATCATTCTGATGACCTTTTATTATATTTTTATATAATTTGCTCAATTTTAACAGTTCAATTGTTACACACATGAATATTTCTTCTTTGTTGCTCTTTCCTTAAAAATAAACTTAACATTTCTTTTCTTGATTTCTTTCATTAATTGAATAATAATTAATTTTCCTCCTGTCTCAATAACTAATTAGCTGCAGACTTACAGCTGACTTGTAGTTAACTTAACCAGAAGATAATGCTGATTTCGTTCATTTTATATATCGCTGGATAATTTCATTCCTTAAAGCCTCTCTCACTCTCTCGCTTCAATAACTCATTTACGGTAAACGTTCTCTCTTTCTGACACACTTCCGTAATAGCACATTAATTTGGATATCTTAAATTCGCGATAGCAATGATTAAAGTGTCTTTACACTGCACTCGGCGGTTGGCTTATGACATTATCATTAACTGAGTAAAAGACCCGCACCCAGAACCGAAACAATTTACCATCCTGTGTGTGGATAGCGACTTCTACCAACGAAATGGGAAGTCTATATGAGTATGTAGATACAAGAGCTGGTTGTCTGACTGACTGACACATTACTTAACTTCCGTTTCCTGGCCTATACACATACACATACAAATATATAATGTGTATATACACATGTATATACTGTAGATAATTTCACAGTTCTTTGGACAGACGAGGCAGGAACAAAATGCGTGCACGCATTTCTCGCATCCATTTGGTAAACCTACAACGCGCCAAATGTCAGAGAAATTAAATTTAAACGCAAGGCAATCCATCATCTGGTAATTACTGCGTCAACACGCCAACACATGCAGAGCAGAGCCCAGAACGGAACCAAATAGAATAGAGTACAGAACGGAACGGAACGGAACCGAATTGAGGTACTCGGTGAGCAGCCACCCAAGCAGCAAGTTGCGCAAGTCAAGGGGAGGAAGTTGAGGGAGTTGGCAGGATAATGACTTGACTTGTCATAGCTTCCGCTAAATTTAAGAGATTTGTGCTAAAGATCAGGCGGGCGTTACCCAAAGACAAGACGAGACAGACAGACAGACATGCGGACAGACAGACAGCTCAGATAGACAGCTGGATAGGCAGTGAGTGCATCGCCTCATTAGAGTCCTTGGTCCTTGGGATTATTTCTTATCGCACAATTCGCAGCTGCATTGATTAATAATTTTTGTTATTCTACTTCGTTTCATTCGCACCCATTTGATGTGGGCCTAAGCAATTAAGTTCGAGGCCCACGGGCATCTGTAATTGACAGAGAGATTGAGGGGCGTGGTCGTGTTGAAGCGTTAATGAAATATCAATGGGGTGTTTTTGCTCAAATCGGCAAAACACTTAGTTTACTATTTCGTTTTTCTTTTTTTGGGCTTGTACATTGCGTTGCAGGGCTGCCTGCCTGATGTTGTATAACGCCTCCTGTTCTCACTCACTTTGCCGGGGATCAACATATTGCCGAGTTTTTGCCACTCCACGGGTGGTGCGTCTTTATTTCTGTTACTTGGGCGGTCGACGGCTCGACGGGCTCGGTTTCGGATTCGGACTGGGCTAGATGTCAATTGTGCCAGCGGAAACACTCACAAAATGCTTTCAAGGCGCAACAACTTGCAATTATGTTGATGTATAACTGAATGCTACAGGATACTGGTTGGAGTGTACCTTTGATAAAGTGGACCTGCAAATGAGCTACACCCAAATACTTAATATGTAACATGCGATAACATATTCACTCAGTGAGTGGGCAGCTATTTGTGTAAGGAGCCATTACTAAGATTCTTTTGAAGTTATCTACATCACAATTAAATAAAGGTTTTAATTAATTAATTGAGCAAAAAGTAATTCGTTTGAATGAGACACTGCTTTTTTGACTAAAAAGAACATATTATAGTTTAGTTTCGAGCTAAATGCCAAAGGAGTGCATTCTACATTGAGATACAGTGCTCCACAAATGTCTTCATACAGCATAAACTTGTAAAATTTGCGTATAATAAAGATGTTTTGATGCGGTTTTCTTATACTAATCTTTTATTTACTTAAATCCCGTTCTAATGATACCAAAATTTCTTTAACCCATTAAGTACCCATCGAAAATTTTGAATTTGAAAAAAAAGTCAATTTTTCAAAATTTTTCCTCGATTTTTTCCAAAAAATTTGTTGATGCAGAAAAATTCTTCAAACAATTCTAAGAGTGACTGCAAACAAAATTTTTCAAAAATATTTTTGCTAGTATTTTTTATAATTTTTTAAAAATCCTAAAAATGACGATTTTAACCCCTTTTTCATACTTTTCTTACAAAAAGTGGCTTTTTTGCAGTTTTCAAAAAATTATAAAAAATACTAGCAAAAATATTTTTGAAAAATTTTTTTTGCAGTCACTCTTAGAATTGTTCGAAAAATTTTTCTGCATCAACAAATTTTTTGGAAAAAATCGAGGAAAAATTTTGAAAAATTGACTTTTTTTCAAATTCAAAATTTTCGATGGGTACTTAATGGGTTAAAGAAATTTTGGTATCATTAGAACGGGATTTAAGTAAATAAAAGATTAGTATAAGAAAACCGCATCAAAACATCTTTATTATACGCAAATTTTACAAGTTTATGCTGTATGAAGACATTTGTGGAGCACTGTATATCTATTTTTAAAATTAATGGAATTTATTCATATTCATAAATCCAACATATGAAAATTTGTACAATGGAAATAAATTTTTTCCACTCAGATAATCCAAAATTATTATTTTAAAATTTTGAACAGTAAATTTGAAGGAAATAAGAAAAATAAAATTGTAGATCTTTAAATCTCTTCTAAATAACAATATTATAATAAAAATATTTTCTAAAAAATATATTCAGTACACTCTGTCAAAATCCAGATTTGACCAGCCATTATGTTCTTTAAATTCAACATAAATCAATCCATACTACTTGATAAGTGACATGTTAATATGTAAAGTTATGTATTTAAGTGAATGACACTTCGGGTAATCTTCACTTATAGAGTGTATTCGCAGTTGAGCTCATCAGAGCACTTGGTAAATTCCAGCAAGCTCACATAATTTGTAGTGCATAAAGCCACATACGATACGTATTCACAGCAGGACATCTGCGGCGCACAGAGCTTCCCCATACAAAACTATGGAAAATTATGAAATTATAAATACGTATACACTCGCAAGCACACACAAACCATGACAAGCAGACACATACACACACACAAACATATAGTTAACATAACCACCCACAAATGTCTGGCCGAGAAAAGTAATTTAATTGTCGCAAAAATGTCGAAAACAGCTTTGGCGTTTTACATTAACATAAAACAAAAAGCCAGAGAAATATTAAGTGGAAATTATAATTACAAGTGCTCACATGTGGTCCCCACAGTTTCGGTGTGCTCTGAGTGAGGAGTTAATGTTGCTGAGAGGTTTCTAGGGTCAAAGTGATTAAAGTTGCCAAAAATATAATATTTCAAGTTACGCTTAATAATTTATGGGGCCAAGGTTAGTCACAAGTATCAGCTATTTGATATTTAAAGAAGAACATAAAATTTGGACATGCAAAATGGATACCTTAAATATGAATTTATGTTAATTGGGGAAGGTGTTCTTGAAAACGACAAAGGATGTTTGTTTGTTTTTGCTAGTACAGATTTTTAAGATTAACATATTTATTGCACAGCAATAAATACTTTTGATATTGTACAAGTCCAAGAATAAAATCCTACGTTATCCAATAATTTGAATAATTTGTATGAATACTTCATCAGTAAGTCGTAGAATATGTTATAAATGTAATTGTAGAATCCTTAAATTCTGGTTCTTATTATTGTACATATTTTACATATACTTTAGAGATCTTAGAATACTTATTTTAAACTTTATAACATAGAAATGTAAAAATACAAATTGTATTCTTTATCAACTTCAATTAATGATAAATATTATATGATGACGAATATGGGAACACTATCCTAGATTTCTGGTACTTTTTGTTACGCATACATATATTTAATGCCCATGTGCAGACAACGATTTATGATGCGCCACGCACGCGGTTAATTAGACACACACACACAGTGAGCAAAAAAGGAGACCACAGCGGCAAGATGGCGATGGGGAAAGAGTAAGAGAACGAGGAAGTCGGAGGACTCCAGCTCATCGTGTTGTCGTTGTCCTTGCTGCTGCCGTTATCCTTTTCAATGTCACACAAGAAGCATCATGTTTTTATCTATGCCAACCAAATCGCCAACCCTCAGCTCAGATTTCACATGTGTTAGCGGGGGCTTCCCCCAACTTTTCGCTTATATCATTTAATCTTTAATATCCTTTCTCGGCGTTGACTTTGGACTTTTTTTCTCATGCTGTTGTTGTTATTGTCACGCTCTATGTGACGGCTTGTCTTAGAGAAAGCCTCTGTATATGTACTTACACATATATGTTGGAGTGTGCATAAGAAGTATATAGTGTCGGTCCTGCCTAGATTTATCACATGCCACAGTTGCTGTTGTTTTCGTATTATTTGTATACATAGATACATCCTCTTTGTATATATATGTAATTTAATGTTTTTCCTTTGGTCCTCCACATGGCTTCTGGACTGCTGCTGCTGCTCGTCTCCGCACTGTCATAGCTTTTTCTACGAACCTTTTATGGACGCTCTCCTCTAGCTGTTGTCTCTGTTTTGTTTGTTTTTGTGCGGCATTAACGGGCAGCAGCAGCGGAGGCAGCAACGGAGGCAGCAGCCAAAAATATCTTTATGCCTCATAAGTTTAATTTGGCGCAAATTGTTTTTATTTGCAGTCAGCGACGCCAACAACAAAAGCAACTAAAACAAATAAGATTATGTCATTGAACTCACATACACAGACTCACCGAATACCCTGCAAAATGTTTAATCAGCTTAATTTAAAAAGAATTCTTTAGGAATTTAAAAAATTGAGAGATTTTATTAGATTATTTGAACATTCATTACTTCATCAACAGATAAATCTATATGAATTCTATATAATATATTAAAATAGTAAAGTATCATTTGCGAACATGAGAATCTTTCAACAACAATTATTTAATTATCTTAATTTTCAATTATTATTATAGCTAATAAAAATGAATGTTTCGAAAACATTTTTAAAGAAATTCACTAAAAAATAATTCATGGAGTAAATAATGCATATTAATTCAAATGTCAATTTTAGAATATATGATTTTTAAGGAATAGATAATTTTCTAACTCTACATTCCATTCTAAGTTTAGCATACCTTTTCTGTTTCTATAAATTGACAGGGTTGCAAGGACTTACATGCATATAGTCCAAACAGAGAGGGAGAGAGCGGGAAGGAGAATAGCGAAAAGAGTTCACATGTGTGATGATACAAAATGGCGTACGCTATTCGTATGCAGACATTTCGCTTGGCACATCTACAAATTCTTTTTGAATGTCATTAGTATAATTGAAAAAGCCATTGGCACAATGCCAACAACAACAACTGCAACACCAGCAACAATAAGAACAACAACATCAGCTAACCAACCGACAATCGACAACAACTGAGTTCAAAAACTAACTGTAAACGCCGCCATGCGACACGCGAAATCCAATAAAATGTTGTCCTGTTTTTTTTTCAGTTTTCTTTTTTGTTTTTGGTTTGTGTTTTTTTTATGGTAAAAGTTTAGCGACTTTTGCTGCCTCACCATGTTGATAAAGCGACAGCCGCAACAGCAACAAAGGAAAAGGTTCTAGGTGAGATAGTATACTTTTTAAGATACCCTGGGCACAGAAGAAGATACCCTCTACTAAGACCCACTTAAACTATGCATAATTATGTAAGATATCCTTAATAATCAGTCCATAAATAATACATAATAAAGGAATTTAGCTTGCAACACTTTTGTACGTACTTTTATACTGTCTAATTTTTGGGTATTTTTGATTGGGACGTTTTCAGGATTATGCCATTTCTAGTAACAAGTGTCGGACCAATCATTATAATTATGAATACCCCCAGACTTAAATATTTTTAATTTATAATTTCTTTTTATTTTAGTTTTTCTTATATTTAATAAAGTTTATTTTTTTTTTAACTGTGAATTAATTTACTAAGTTCTATAATAACAATAAAATAGGCCGATAAAACATCCACTTACAGTAAAGTAGTTTCCTTAACATAATCAATATCAATAAGCAGTATCTTTAGCACAAATATTTTCTGTGATCAATGATGAAATGAAGTAATTAAATATTTTTCCGTCTTTTGATTTTGCAAAAAGAAACACTACTCTTCGCATAAAGGTACAGGGTATCTAAAAATAAAAGAAAATACAATAACAACAACATGAAAATCCAGCCTGCTGTCGAAAAAGTCTATCGAAGGCGACTGCATGTGCATAAATTTCCCGGTTGACATCGGGAAAATGTACATGAGATATTGCCTAGTCCTCGCTTAAGTCCTCTTCCTCATCGCCGTCGCATTCGAAATAGACTTGCAACGGGAAACGTGCATGGATAATGCATGTTGCAATATTTATGCAAGCTGCAAGCGAAACGATATGCTAAATTATGTAAGGAGACTATCGAAAAATCGTCTAGCCATAGCCGTTAAGCAATGCGACGATGCAACCAGGTTAATGGATGGAGAAGGGGGGGAGGTAACGAAATGCTGTACAGGATGTGCAGTTAATTTAATGAAAGAAGTAGGCTAGTTGATAAAGCCCATCATCGAGGAAGGGTAATTGTGTGGCCATATTTCAAGAAATTTAAATTGAACTAGAATCAGAATATTAGTTGAATGACAATTTTAATTCCCTTTTCTTATACGAATTGATATCTTCCTTTTTCTATTGTATTTTATTGTATTAGAATTAGTAAATAAATGACTTTATTCATTAGGAACTATGAAGCAGCTGTAAACAAAAATTAAATTTCAGTTCAAGCCTCTACTTCCCAGCTCACACCAACAACAATTATCTTCGTTTAACACTCATCCTAATTACTGTGACTTAGTATGTCATCTAAAGATCAATCATTGATTCCTCACATTACTTCCAAGTCATTAAAGATGGCCCTTTTCCATCTCAGACCCAGGCCATTATCAATCTGTGAGCACCCTCATGATGGAATCAAGAATTTTTACTAACTGTCTGTCAGATTTTATGGATCGCTTGGCCCTTATGCCACACGGAAGCAGCAGCGTTAGCAGAAACCGCTGCAACAATTTCATTTAATTAATTTTTTATTAATTTTTATTTAATTTTTATTTTTCTTTCTTTCTGTTGGATATAAAATTTTGAAACTCATATGCAAAGCAAAGCCAAACATCCCTCAGACAGCCAAAAACCCAAAATAAATCTCGGTCCAATCTGTTCGGTTGTGCACGGTTTTTATCAAAAACAGTCCAAGCAAATGAAAAACTGAACACAGAGTCATCCATCATCATTGCACGCCCTTTGACCCGCCCCGCCCTTGCCCGCCCTGCCCTCTACCACACTGTGGGCTGTATATAATTTAAAAGGGGAAAAAAGAGAAATATTTATTGTCAAATGTCACAAACACTGAGGGGCAAACGGATAAAGGGGACGAAACGGGAGCGCAATTCATTTTTTAAAAATTTATATCAATTTATAATTTTTCGTCATTGCGCGCTTGATTAGGCGACAGAAGGGAAAACCCCTATTCAGATTGGATTTCCCTCCGATACGCAACGCGAAAAAGAGTTGAGCGATGGTTAAAGCTGAGGCTGAGGTTGGATTGGTTCTAGTCTGGTCTTTGATTAATTGTAGGTCTGCTGTTGTCTGGATGGGTCGTGGTCGGAATCTGGTTTGCTAAAAATTTTCAAGGCCCTACTGTAGGACTATCGATGTCTGCCAACCCTGACAAAGGGTTGCGCACACTATTATATCCTCTGCCAGGAATCGTCTTCGTCTTCGTTCTCGTCTTCGTCGGCGTTAATTGCTGGGTTTCTGCGCCCCAGTGAGCGCACGAGTTATGAAACTGGTATTAGAGGCATTAAAACTGAAAGTAGCATCTAAGCGAATGGTTAGCACAAGTTGGGGACTCATCGCACAATGTCCTTACTGCTGATCCTGATGCTCCATCTATTGCTACAACTTGTGCGTCTGCCTCTGCTTTTGCTTCTGCTTCAACTGCTGCTGCGTTGCTGTGATTACGCTCTGTGCTTTGGCTGTGTGATTATGATTTTGTAAAAAGGATTAGGTGCATATTACGATGGTCCTTGCACACACAACCACACTCACACACACACATAGTACGCAACGCAAACGAACCGCGAAACCTTGAGTGAAAAAGGAGCTAGTGAAAGATGATGCTACCGGCGAGGATAAGTACAAGCAGACAGGACTCCGACACTGCCAGCTGTTTTCTAGGACATTCTGTAGAACACAACAACCGCAACAACAACAACAACAATATCTAGTAATTATTGCCCGTGTATAATCTTTATTATTGCTGTTTTGTTGCCCTGCTGTTGCTGTGAGAAGCTGAACGAAGTAAAATTTATATCTGCGCCATGATGAAATGCTCCATTAAGCTGTTAACAATAACATTAGGCCACAGTAAGTTAGGGCAGCTTTGTTGCAGATTTCTCCTCTTTTGTTCATTTGTCGTATGGTGACATTCCTGCCCTGCTCCGCTGCTTACGGTACCCCTCAAAAGGACCAAAAGGGACTTCATATTTTTATGGCATGCTTAAAGTTCTTAGCTGGGCTTAACTTGGAGAAAAGAAGACGACGAAGTTGGCTACTAAACAGCAGATTGCGAAAAATACACAAAAAGAATCACAATGAAGGATTTTAATTTAGGATATTTGATTTTATAAGATTTTTTAATGAAGGGTTAAACAGCTAACGATTTTTAATACGATATGGAATGGGGTTATGAGCATCAAATTGTTATAATATTAATGAAATTAAATCCCAAATGAATTAACGAAAAGCGATATAATAGATTTATCCTGATTGCATAAGTAAAAAACAATTAATAGAATGAGATAGAATAACATAGTTTTTAGTATACTGTTATTAAATAAAGTGTATTTTATATTTGATGATGGTTCACGAAGAAAATTAAAATAGAATAAGATATAATATCAGTATATTCTATTACATTAAATAAAATGGAATGGACTACTAATGGTGATGGAAAAAATAATATTAAAAACGATAGTCATTTTGACATTTAACATTTTTAATAATATCATCAATAGCTACGTATGAATAAATAATCCCCTTATTTTGTTAAATTTCGAAACAATGCTATATAATGTATTTGTTAAGTAAAAATTATGAAATTGAAAAAAAATTTATTTTTTCCGAAGCAATTTTAAAAAAACTAATATAAAATTACAGTTTTTATTGTGTTTTCTACTAATTAATTAGAATTCAATAAATCGTATAAAAAGGTGGGATTAAATAAAAAATAGAAAAAAGTAAAATAAAATATAGTAACAATGAAAGCTACCAACACTGGTGCTCTTCGTTTTTTAGAGCAATTCGTACCTAATTCTAATCAGATTAGCGACTTCGACCTACCCTATTCATATTTCACGTAGACCTTTGTCATTTATTGTAACTCAATGCCTTCACAACTCTCTCTCTCTCTCTCTCTCTGTCTCCTTTTTCTGTCTATCTGGCAGCTTATGTTGTGAAGCTCTTCGATCAATCTAAAGCATGCGAAACCTTCAAGGGTCCCTCAGCTGTCACGTTGTTGCTGGGTGTAAATCCAAGTCAATCCTATGGTCCACACAAGCACACACACACACACACATACACAAAAAAGTACATGGAACTTCTCATGAGATAAGCCAAAGGAAACAAGAAAGCCGTTTCCCCCTAGACAACCCCAATGAACCCTTCGAATTAGACAAAAACTCAAGATGCTGCAAATTTGTAATCCTTGCTCAAAAGATGTTGAATTTTTCACTTATCGCTGCGGGGCAATACAAACCAAACACCCCGCCCCTGTCCCGCCCCTTCCTTACCCCTCAGCGGGGTGGGCAAACCTACCCTATAAGTTACATAATTATTTAAGTTTTACTTTCTGTATGTTGTTTGTTGTTGTTATTTTTGTTTTCTTATTTTTTATTTATTATTTTCATGCCTTCATTTTTCATATATGCAACTATGCTAGTGATAAGTTATTTGAGCAGCCCAGCGGCAGGACCCTTAGACAAGGACATACTTTCGCACGCACACACACAAAGACATACATGTATAGAGAGGAGCCAACGAATTTGTAAAATTCCAATTAAGAATCTTTGGTTTACTTTGTAAGTTGACTCTCAACTTATTTAGACACTACACAACGACAGATGGAGGGGAAATCTTTACCCACACACACTAACACACACACTCACACCGACATGCACACACACTTGAGCGTAACAAAGAGGACACGAGACAACGGGCAGCAAAAACAGAGAATAAATAAAAGCAAAACAAACTCACACACACATGCTCACTCACACGGACGCACTTAGCTATAGCAACTGTAATCCTAGAAGGGCAGGACGTATGGGTCGCCTCTTCGTCCTCGCTCTCATCCTCATCCTCAGCCTCGACGTCATCCTAGTCGTCGCTCTAATGGACGAATAAATTGCTTGTGAATGAAATGAGAGTACGCTGACTTTCGGTCCTCGCTGCGCTCATGTGTGGAATAGTCACCATATATATGTATATACATTAGGGTGTCCCTTATTTGGTCAAAGTCAATATTTTTAAGCGCATACGGGCTGGTTCTGTTCATTAGGTCCTAAAGCACTCAGAAATAAATTTTTACCTCAATCGGAGTATGATAACCCGTGCCGACTTGGATCGGAAAATTTAAAGATTATATGGGACAAAAAAAAATTTTTTTTTTTTTTTAATTTTTTATTTTTTTATTTTGTTTATTAGGTCCTAAAGAACTCAAAACCAAGTTTTCACCTTAATCGGAGTACGATAACCCATTCAAATTTGCATCGAAACATGAAAAAACAGTATTTTAACACTGATTATACATTTTTCGATGATTTTTCATGTTTCGATGCAAATTTGAATGGGTTATCGTACTCCGATTAAGGTGAAAACTTGGTTTTGAGTTCTTTAGGACCTAATAAACAAAATAAAAAAATAAAAAATTAAAAAAAAAAAAAAATTTTTTTTTTGTCCCATATAATCTTTAAATTTTCCGATCCAAGTCGGCACGGGTTATCATACTCCGATTGAGGTAAAAATTTATTTCTGAGTGCTTTAGGACCTGATGAACAGAACTAGCCCGTATGCGCTTAAAAATATTGACTTTGACCAAATAAGGGACACCCTAATATACATATGTGTGTGTGTGTCTCAGGCGGTGGTGGGCGTGGCAGGACACAACTTCTGCCAAAGACGACGCACTCATACGCAAAGCAAAGCAAACAAACAAACAAACAAGACAACAAACTGAAACGAAACGAAACGGATGCCCGAGACACAACTAAAAACTAAAAGCGACATGCAACGCACAACGCACAACAGTGCCTGCAAATCTTTTGGATAGTATGGCGATATGGGGAATGGGATATGGGGTCGCAGGGTGGCAGGGTTAGAGGATTGCCCCAGCGAAAATGCGGCGAAATTGGCGATAAAATAAAATACGAGACGGCGGGGCCAAAACGACAAACCAAAAACATTTCTAGTTGTGGCAACCAACCAACTCCCATGTCGCAAGTATACCCTCTCCATAGAGTCTATCATGCCTCAAGAAAATACATCAGCATCTATAAACTAACCAATTATCAATATTGTTAATTGCTGAGTGTGTTATTTATTACGAAATTCCTCATTCCAAATATTTTCTTAAAAAATGATATCACCTTAATTTAGTTAATTTATCTCTTGTATACTCAAAGATATTAAAGTAATAAAACCTTTTCAAATATAATGACCTCTACTTCAAAATATTTTGACGGATTTAGCTAAACGGTTTTCAAATAAAATTAATATTTATTTTAAACTGGACCACACTTCTAACGAATTAGTTGGCTAAAAACGTACATTTAGTGTTCAATAGTTTATATAACAGTTCAATTAATTAGGCAAACACTTAATTTACTTTGCCTCAATTAATTATATCTATATTCCATGAACAACAAAAAATGCGGGAATTAATTTAATTTGTTGCAATTTGAATTCATTACAGAAAAAAAACTTAAGGTCTGAGGGTATGCAAGTTTCGTTGAAGTGAAGTTTGGCCTGGTTTGCTTGTTATTTTCATGACATGACCAAGGCGAGACAGTAGCGCTATCGGAAAGACGCCCAAGATGCGAGTGAGATTCAGAGTCAAGCAGCAAGCATATGTAGGTCAGAACGATGCTGTGGCCATATAAAAAGGGAGACGAGGGAGAGGAATGGGTTTTATGAATTGCCAGCTGACTGGCGGGGTAGCCTCTAGTCGTTGTTGGCTGGCAGATTTTGGTTTTCATTTTATAAGCAGCCGAGGGGAAGCTGTGGAGAAGTCGAGGAACAGCAGTGAAAAATCAATAAATGTCAACGGGGACATGCTGATAAAGTTGCGACAAAAAGATTTCAAATAGCGCGACAGGACGAACGAGTCCTTGCCACAGCAGAGAGAGACACAGTGAGGAATTATCAAGGATACAACAGCAAGTTGGCAGCGAGCAATAAAGCAATTAGCTGACAGCAAGGGAGATAATACAACTAATTAAAAGTAAAAGTTATGCGTCAGCGAATGAGATTTTTATTGAGAACAAGCAACAACAACAACAATAGTTAGGACCATAACACGACCACAAGGAAAACAACTAAAACAACGAGAACGACAACCACAACCAACATAACATACATAACAACAACACATCAACAGTAGGCGTTGGCTTTGGGGCGTGGCTCATGTGTGGCCTGGGAGTATTAAAATGTCCTCCTGTCGTTTGTCTGCCTAAATTATGACCTTATAATTTACAATTAAGCAAACGTAAGCATAAAACATAAGCACATGGCATAATTAGCCACTGTGACTTTATTGTGAACTGAAACTAAATTCACTTCACACAAAGGACCTGCTTTGTCTGTTTGTCTGCCTGCCAATTTTGACCTCATCAGATACACATACGCTTTATCAAATGAGTCCACAACAAATTGATGAGTTCTTTTCGGAAAAAAGGCAACAATGTATAAAAATAAAAATAAAAAGGAATCGATGAAAGAATCAGCGATAGCTGAGATGTTGCAGACATGTACCAATAACTTTTACCTAGAATCAATTTGTTCAAGTTAACCTAATTGATTAGGTTGAATTGTAGCAGTCACCTGAATGCATCATTAATTCTGTGCCCAATGTCTATCAAAGAGTTTAATATTTGACATCGATTGACAACTGTCTACAGACTCATTCATTCTTCTTTGCACCTTGTTTGATATTGCAAAATAATCAATCATTAACAATACGATTCATAATTAATTCTTGACTGCAGGGAATGAAAGGAAACAATTGGATTATAGTTCTTTTAATTATTCGTTCATATGATAAATAGAATATTTCTATTCTTATACTATATAATAAATATTTTATGTTTGCGTGTTTTCATATATTTTACATCAACTTGTTAGGCATCAGCAATTTAAGTTTTTAAACTCATTAGCGTGCTTTTCTTCACCTCTTCCACACTCCGTTTTGGCCATTGTTAAGCTTGTTGTAGACAGCAACAATTGCACAATTCCTTTTCGGTAATTGCTCAACTTGACTGCAATTTTGAACTGTAATTGTAATTAGGGCTCAAATAGTTTTGTTTTTGTTTTTACCATGGTCTAATTGTTGCCTATTTATTTGGTTGACCTTTTGTTCAACTTGTTGTTTTTTTTCAGTCTATTGTTGTTGATTTTGATGCTGATGTTGCTGTTGCTGTTGCTTTTGCCGCTTTTGCCTCAAGGGCTGAGAGAGACCTAGTTTTCTACTCAGCTGACTGCAATTAATTTTGGCCTAAAAATATGCTATTAATTTCAGCCATTTATTAATGAGTTGGCATTTAAAATGCATTAATTTCGCTTTTTCGGGTATGCATTATTATTTATTGCTAAAATGCATTAAATTGAGAGCTTATTTATCAGCTGCTCGATGCCATTAACTGACAAATTTCACTAATTGCATTGCGTTAATAAAGTACAGCAACAACGGCAACAACAACAATAACAAATGTGAACAAAAATTTATGGCTATGCTACATAAATTATCCACCCACCTTGCCCTTTTCCACTTGCCACGTTTTGTAATCATTTTGAAAATGCAGTCTAATTGCAACTGCAACTGCAACAACAAATCAAAGGCCTGCACCCATTCGACAACTGTCTGTGTATGTCCCATAAATATGCATCAATGAATGCAAAAAGCCCCCGCCCCATCCGCCTCATTTGTATCCTCTTTGATGCGGCCGCTCCAACTCCTCATTCTCCTGATGTTTCTCCTTTCAATGATTTTGCGGGCATTATAATTTAAATGGACTTTGCGAAAAGCAATTAAATAAAATTAAATTTTGTGTTGAGCTTAATCTGGCGCTGAGCTGCATGCATAGTTCATGTTATCCCCTGTCGGATAGCGCCTCCACAACGACCCCACATCCTCTGTATCCTGCCCATTCCATCTCTCCACACACCTATGTATGTATGTTCCATCATGTAGTAAAGTGCGTGCCAAGCCGCCACATCAACAGGCTCTTGCAGTCGACACCTCCACGGCCAGCAGGCATACAAGTGAACCAAGTGGACACGGTCAAGCCTGGACATCAGCAAAAACTGCCACAGGAACTGAATGAATGACCAGAGGGGGCAAAGAACGAGGGAAATTGGACAGTTGAACGTGCGTTTTGTATGGCACTTTTCATATGAATATGAATTGCTTGTGGCTGTGTTAAGTGGCAGAGTATCGCATTCAGTTCATTTATGTGTATCTACATATGTGTGTAATCAACGAGCTGCCAACATACATATGACGGAGCTTCATTTCCGTATTCAATTGCTTCGTTTTCAGCCATTTCGATATATATGCATATATATTTTATTATTTGTACGCACTTTTAAGCCAGAGAACAGTACAGTTTGGTGGCATGAAAAAGATTCAATCGCATTATGCAGATTGATAAAAAAATTTCAAAAGGCTCAGAATGTCATAAGAATCTTTGCATAATGGCTGAATGACTGAACAGATTTCTAAGATTGTGTGGAAATATGTATGTAAATATTAATACTTACTTATATATATATAAGGTAACTAGCTAGACCAGAATTTGACGTTTGAGCCATGCATCTGCTTTTCAAATATTTTTAGCCTGTTTCTTATCTGTTCTTTGTTTATGTTACTGTAAATTTGTGAATTTAAGACAAAATTATTTACACATAGTAAAGGGTATAACCTTCATAACCGTAATGTGTAAATTATTTAAATCCACCACAAAATTCTATTCAAATTATGCCATGCTGTCAATATACCAAGTTTGTTGTCTCTGTATCTGAGATTCAGTTATTCATTTAGACTGACAGACGAACAGTCGAGTTGATAGACATAACCATTACAGCCTTTTTTGCCCATTTTTAATGGGTTCAGCGTTTACATAATGACATGAATTTGAGAGTGGGCAAAGAGAACTGAGATGATAGAATTCCGTGCAAATTATTGGTTGACATACTTATTAAAATGAATTCCTCTTCTGGATAAATATTTGTGGTTTACAGCTGATGTATCTCTGAAACGAACGGTTAATTATCACATTGCATCACCAGTATATTTGAATATGATTTATGGCATGACAATGGCAGAATGTTTGAATCATAGATACCCTGCAAACATTAAAAATTAATTATATAATGGCTTCGAAGCATATAAAATTATATACAAATTTTTGTTGTTTTCAGTTATATGAATTAAACGAATTAAAAACTATAATATGTTTATTTTAATCAACATAAAATTTTATTAATTCCTCCTTCATTTACCAAATTCCATAAAATGGAGGATAAAATAAAGATGTTGCCAAAAGTTTCCTTCGTTGTTTGTCTTTTCGGAGAGTATTATGAAAATATTGCATAATAAGAATAAAAACACATTCAGCGTATTCAATTGTTGAAATAAATTTGTTTATTATTGTTTGCTTGTTGTTTTCTTTTCATTGCGGCTTTCATATTCATCTCTTCATTATACTTATTATAACTGCGCTGTCTTGTGCAACGCTTTGCGATTATTTAAAATAAATTTTACTTACAAACTAAATAATGGGCCATGTTTACATCAAATTAACGAAAAAACTTTGGATATTTTTTATTTTGCTTTACTTCTCTATAGAATAATAAAAATACTGTATTTAGTTTTGTAGTTTTATAATAATTGCAAAGTGGCTTTTTGAGGAACGCAAAATCTTATAATAGCATTGTATCTGTTGATGCTGCAGCTTCTTGGCTGTTGTTGCAAAAATGTTGCCTACTTCTGTGGGCAGTTGGGCCAGAAAGAAATATGATTAGCTCTTGAGTTAAAAATGCTTGAAACTTTACAATTGAAATAGTGAATGAAATTTTAGTTATGTATTTATTTCATTTTGTTGTTAATGGAGTTAAAAATTGGGTAGTTTTGCGAAATGTAAAATGCTGTTATGTACGAGTGAAAAGTTTTTACGATGTGTATTTAGTGAGTGATTGCTCTTTTTAATTCGATATAAATTTAGCTAAAAATTGTGAATAACTTTTTAATGCGGCAGTTACTGCGCTTGTCTTACTTCAACAAAAATCAAAAATTGTGTAATTTACAATGCAAAAATGTTGTATAATTAAAATACTGGCAATATTCGCACGATTTAATATCTCAAATGTTTTTATTTATTTATTTTTTTAGCTTTGCTTGCATTTAAATTCATCTCTGACTGTTTTGAAACTGTTTTTTTGGAATTAATTTATTGGCAGTTGTAAATACAATGCATATACAGATGTAGGTATACATATAAACTATTTATAAATTTATTTGTATGTACAATACGCATACATGCATGCGAAAAATATTATTTATTTATGTGTATTGGTGATGCACGCGTTTTATGTTGTATTTTTTATCGCCTTTTCCTCCTTTTTTTAAACATGTATGCTGTTGCCTATCGTGGAAGGCACTCCCACATTCAATCAACAATAATGCCTGCCAAACTGGCCTTGCCTCTGATGTTGTTATTGTTCTGTCTTTTGTTGTTTTAATGGCATGCCATTAAATAATTTCATTAAATGCTTTGTATGAGCAATGAACGGAATAAAAAAGGTCGTCTCATTGTTTGAAACTCTTGTTTTTTCGCAAATTCCAACAGAATCTTCAATCAATTTACAAGCGAAAAAAAACAAACACAAAAAACTATAAATTTACCCATCTCGCTTAAAAGCACATAACAAATAAAATATCAACAATGAAAAAGTTTGCATATGTGTTAATAAAAGTTTTGAGCGACCGCTTTTAAATACACTAAGAAAACAGAGTATAATTATTTGGTAACATAACATATTATTCAATATTGATTTTACATGAGAAGAAGTACTAAATAGTTCAAAATTAAAACAGCTTTAACAAATAACACTTATAACTGGAAACCGGTGTGGGAAGTTAAAAAGAATAGTTTGAATCAAAAAATATTGAGTTTGTTTTTGAATAAAACCCAATTGATTTTAATAGAAGAAAAAGAATATTATTGAAAATTATCTAAGCCGATTATGTACATAATATAAAAATAGACTTTATTTTATTTGTTTGTAGAGTAAATAAGTTTCGAGTATCGGGCAATTCAATAAATTTTAAAATGCCGAGAAATAAATAAATGTAAATGAAATTTTCGAATTTTGTCCAATTGATCAAATACACAGTCATTAAGTACTGTCCGCTTCTCCATACATATTTAAAAGTATACATTCCAAGGGACAGTTAATGACATTGGGTGTTCCTGACTTAAATATAAGCGGCTGTCACTTAGTTCGGTTGGGTTTGTTTTGGTTTGGGCTTGGCTATGGTTTTGGTTCGCTTCGGTTCGGTTTGAACTGGTAAGTTGTGGTTACTGGTTCGGTAGTCAGTTTGGCGGCTCGTTGTTTGCGGTTCGTTGGCTTAATTGTTATCAACAACAGCGTCAGGCTCATCATTATAGAGTGTGTTTGGTTCTGTGTGTGTGTATGCTTCTGATTTACTATAAATTTTATTTCAATTCGTTGAGTGTCAGCTATTAATAATAATAATAATATTATTATTATTTTTCATCGCAGTTATTATGATGCCTTTTATTGTTGGGTATTTATATTTATTCTCTTTCCTTTCATTGCTGATTTTTCACATTTGTTCGAATTTTTTTTATCAATTGCTTGATTTTTATCATACAATTTCCTTACACGCTAATTAATTTGCCTGTCTGGCTGGCTAACGGTCTCTCCTTTAAAGCGGATCCCAGTGGGTATTTTAAATTTATTAGTTCTCATGGCGGACTTGGATTTTAGTTGATCGGTTTCTAATCGTTGGAATCGACTCTAAAGTTTTCCATTCGAGTCTGGTCTGGAAAATTTATTTCCGGAGCTGCAAAGTTGTAATTTAGCTGTAAACTGTAGTTTTTCAATGCGCTTTGTTTGCTCTTAGTTATTAGCTTTTTTTACATAGTTTTGTCATGGCAAATAAAAATATGTTTTTGGTTTATTGAACAATTTGTTTTTTATTTAATTCTTTCGTTAAGGATATTTTTTCATATGAATTATAATTAATGCTTTAATAATTTAGGTAGTAGTCTTGTATGTACAAATGTCTATATGCTAAATTAAATATGTTTAAATATTTATACAATGTAAAAGTTATCGAACTTGCTTTTTAGCTAGAGTATTAATTGTTAAAGGTTCGGGTATTTATGTACAATTTATAATAATAATAATTTAATTAATTAAACAACTAAAAGTATCAGTCTGTTCCACTGCCCCAAAATGTATGCTATGCTTTTATCCTTCTCTTTATCTTTACCTATTTCGATTATCTTTAAACACTTGCGGCCTATTATCAGTATAATCGTAATGCATTTGAATTAATTAAAGTTAGTTTATAGTAAGCTAGTTAGTAAGTTGCCTTGCTTATAAATTCACTGGTCGACTGTTGTCTAGTCACGCCTGTTGGCTTGGTTACGCCCACAAATCATGCAGTGGCTTCGTAACACCGCCATCGTCCAATTCGTTAAGACTCAAATTCGATTCATAATGTGTCAGCTCCGGTTGCCGACTATTGTTGCTGCTGCTGCTCATGGTGGCACTGCTCTGAGTGCCACTCTCCAATCCACCGCAGCCGCAGAGCAGTTCATCATCCGCGTTGCAGTTGCACGGCTTCTTGCAGTTGTAGGCGCCGCTGCCGATGGCGGGCGGCACAAAATTGGAGCTAAAGGAACTTGGCAGCCCCGAGGCCTGGCTCTTCACCGACCTCTTGGCAGTGCCTATGCACTCGCAATTACTGGCCGCCCTCAGCTGCTGCTTGGCATAGTCGACGCTGTCGTAGGCCGGCGCCTGGCCAGCAACTCCAACTCCAACTCCAGCACCAGCTCCAACTCCAACTCCAGCTGCCAGATAGGCTGGCACAGCGTATTCATGCTGACTTCGGCGATGTTGTTGCTGCTGCTGCAGCTGAGATTGCGACTGGGGCTGCGACTGTTGCTGTTGATGATGATGTTGATGCTCCAGAGTCTTGGCCATGCCGGCCACGCTTAGTTCGCGCTGCTTCTTGGACAGCTGATTCATTGTGTTGAACTTGCATGCGGCAGCTGCGGCAGATGCCGATGTGGGTATCGGTTTGTAGCCCCTGGCGCCGCACTCGTTGATGGTTGCGTAATTGTTGCTGCTGCAATCAGCGTACAACTTGTCTGCAATGCGTGCTGCAGCTGGCACCGGGACGCCACCGACTCCGGCCTGATATTCGTGCGCTGTGGCATACATATTCACCGAGGAGCTGCGTGCCGCAAGACAGCCCGTCACACGCTTGTTGTTGTTGCCTCGTCCGTGGGGCAGGGGCAAGGCGAGTCGCAGCTTTTGCCAGAACTTCTTGTCGTCCCACTCGATGCACGTGCTCGTCCTCAAATAGTGACGCATGTCCAAATCGATGTCGCGTTGCGGCAGGTCCCCATACAGGATGAACACCACACGCTTCCTGCGCTTCACGAGCTCATGCAGCGCGCTCTTGTACTCGAAGCGCGTCCACTCGTTGTAGAGGAAGTTCTTGGACAGCACTAGGACAAACTGCTTGGCACTCTCCGCAGCCTCGATTAAGGCATCCGTGATATAGGCATTGATGTTCACGTCACGATAGTGCAGGCACAAACGATACCCGATGTCGCTCTCCAGGGTGTTGGCCAGAATCTGATTGACAAAGTGCTCGTCCTGCAGGCTGTAGGCGAAGTAGGCATCGTTGGGTCGCTCCTTGTCCAGCTGATCGACTGCGAAGCGGGGCGAGCGATAGCAGAGGGTCATCAGACAGCTGTTGGAATGAGCCCACATCTTCAGCTCGTGGCGATAGCAGAAGAGCCCGAAAATGAGGCCAAAGAAGCCCACAAAGGCGCACGTGGCGACGAGGAGGAGGGGCAGCAGTCCCTCAATCTCATTGGTGTGCATGTAGTGTGCGACGCCATCACGCAGCGTGCACTTGGTGCCGTTCTTCTCTCTGAGCACACTGGTCGCATTATTATAGATGCAGCTCACCCGTGCTGCGTCGACAATCTTCTCCGAGCTCTGAGCCAGATAATTGCGAAAGCGTGACAAATAGCCGCACTCACAGCTCCACTGATTGTCGGCCAGGCTAATCTCGACCAGATAGGGATTCGACGACAGCTGCCAGACCTCAAAGTGCATCAGGCGATTGCCATCGAGTCGCAGAACCTCCAGCTTGCGCAGCATTTGGAAGCTGCCATTGGCAATGCTCGCAATGCGATTCGACTGCAAATAGAGTTCCCTCAAGTTCTCCAGATTGTGAAATTCATTGCCCTCCAGCGAGACAATGTGATTGTCCTCCAGATGCAAAATGAGCAAACGTTTCAGCCCACTGAATGTCGTGTTGTAAATGTGCGCCACATTCGAGTTGTTCGCATACAACACGGCCAAGTTCTTGCGGCCAAGAAACGAATGTCCCGCCAGCTCGACAAAGTTATTGCCATCGATGTAGAGCTCGGTGGTGTCCATGGGCACACGACGCGGCATCTCGGAGTAACCAGCTCCAGAGCACTCGACGATGTTCGTGGACCAGGTCTGGTCATGAAAGCACGTGCAGTTCGTGGGACACGTCATCTCACAGTCGCAGGCATCAAACTCACAGCAATGGCAGACGGCGAAGCAATGCGTCTTGTAGGTGCATAGAAAGTGTTTGGGCTCCGCCTCCAGGAGGGGAATGTAGGCACGTTCACGATTGTTGAGGAGCTTGCAGTAGATGGTCTCCAGGTCCATGATACGGGGATACTGACGCGACGTAATGTGATTGATCTTCTGCAGCCAGTCAATGTTGCAGTCGCAGGTGAAGGGATTCCCCCCGATGTAGAACTCGGGCAGTGCTCGATGCTCCGAGACGGGCAGAATGCGCAAGGACTTGATGTCGAGGGTGGTTATCTGATTGGCGTACAAATCCACCCTGGTCAGATTTGACTTGTGCATAAAGGTGTCGGGGTCGACAGTCGTAATCAGATTATCGTTGAGGAACAACAGCTCTATGGAGTTGGGGATGGAGCCGGGTCCAATGCGTTGCAGTTGATTGAAGCTAACGTCGAGGGTTTGCAGTCTCAGCTCAGCGTCGAGGCCAAATCGATTGGAGAGCAGACTGAGGCGATTCTTGTGCAGATCAAGCCACTGCAAGGTGCTGGGCACATGGCCATAGTCGAAGCTCTCCAGGCGGTTGTCGGAGATATTCAGCCAGAGCAGGGAGGGCATGTTGCTGAAGAGTCCATTGATGTCCGACAGGTCGTTGCCGTCCAGTCGAATCGCCTGAATGCTCGACGTCATCTCGAATGCTCCTGGCTCCACGACAGCAATGCGGTTTCTGGCGAGGTTGAGTATCTGCAGGCTGGGCAAGTCCCGGAACGTGTGCATCGTGATGTTCTCCAAGTAGTTGCCAATTAAACGCAGTCCGTACAGATTGCCCAATCCCTTGAATGCATTCTCCTCCAGCACGGTTATCATGTTCTCTCCCAGATCCACGGTGCGAAGCAGGCGCATGTTCCGAAGAGCCAGTGGAACCGTCTTCAACTGGTTGCCATTCAAGTTGAGATCCTGCAGAGCACTGCAGTTCCTAAAGGCATCTGGATGGACGCCAATCAGAGCATTGTTGTCCAGTGAGAGCAGAGACAGCACGTAGAGTCCATTGAGAGCATATGCGTCCAAGTACTTGAGCTTGTTGTGGGAGAGCAACAGAGTGTGCAGATTGTTCATCGGGGCAAAGGTGTCCGCGGCAATGTTCTCCAGTTGATTGTGGCGCAGGTTGAGAATCTGCAGTGTATACAGGTCGGTGAACATCTCGGGTTCCAGTTTGGTCAGCTTGTTGTGCGACAGATTGAGCAGGACGAGGCGGATGAGACCCGCGAAGGTGTTGCGATCCGTCCAGGTGGATGTGATTTGATTAAAGGAGAGATCCAAGGCCTGCAGTTGGTC
This sequence comes from Drosophila subquinaria, assembly GCA_037043405.1. Classification (NCBI taxonomy): domain Eukaryota; kingdom Metazoa; phylum Arthropoda; class Insecta; order Diptera; family Drosophilidae; genus Drosophila; species Drosophila subquinaria. Next base: position 254,411 of record JBAMBL010000037.1, on the reverse strand, counting down.
CAAGTTCGAGAACAGCTGAGGACTCAGCACACTGATGGAGTTGTTCTGCAGATACACCTCCTGGATGGTCTTGGACTGCTCCGCAAACAGTTCCGAGGGCAGGGCCACAATCTTATTGGAGCTAAGATTGAGCACTTGGAGGTTCTTCAGGCCACTCAGAGCTTTGTCCGCAATCATCGAAATCTCATTGTTGTTCACATGAAGGATACGAAGACGTCGCAGGGTTCCGAAACCATTGGAGGGTAAAAGCACAAAATGATTGTAGCTGACATCGAGGAGTTCCAGATCCAAGCTACAGGAACTGCCCAGTCGCCTGGCTGCCGCCTCGGTCGTTGAGCTGGACTCCGTGGACGTGGCCGGCTCCTTGCTGCGATCCCTGAATCCCAGCTCATTGACATCCTGCAGGCGATTCTCGCTCATGTTGAGAGCGGAAAGGGCGGACAACGCACAGAATATGTTATCCGGCAGCGACCAAATGTTGTTCGAACTCAAGTCCAATCTCTCCAGCTGCTTGGTCACAGCGAACGCATCTGCCTCGATTTCAAAATTCAGTGCCGGCCAGAGGATGTTGTGGGTGCGCAGCGTGAGATTTCGCAGCTGCTCGAGTCCGTCGAGCACCTGACGTCCCAGCTTGCTGAGCTTGCAGTACTGAATGGACAACTGCTGCAGACGGGCCAAATGGGCAAACGATTGGGCCTCCAGTCGGCTCTTGGCCATGATCTCGTCGTTGCACAATATGTGCAGGGCGACCGTGTGCTCCGCGGGAATCACACTAAAGTTTGTGGTGTCGAATTCACTATTCACCGTACGCAGATTGCAGGTCAACGCTATCTCCGGCTGCTCCAGACCCGCGGCGGGCAGAAAGTGGCAGTCGTCGGGCGCATCATAGAGACCCGCATCCCCGCTCGCAATCGGACGCAGGGTTCGGGCCGGCGTCGAGGGCTGCAGCAACTGTGTGTTGGACACGCCCGCCTCGCCCATAATCGCATTCGAGTGCGACTGCTGTTGGTGCTTGCTGCTCGACAGGGACTCGGATGGCGCTGGAGCGGCCGACTCCTGGCCGCGGCTGCAGTGGCTCACGGCGAGCAGGAGGCACAGACAGAGGCACAATGGATTCAACGACGACATTTTCATAATTTAATTGTTTCACTGTGTGTGTGTGTGGGTGTGTGTGTGGGTGTGTGTGTGTAGGTGTGTGCTTCCTTGAGCAGGAGAATTGAACTTAACGAAAAAACCAAGAAATTAAATGAAAATCAATTCCACTTGCTGCCGGGTAAAAACTCTGCGCACATATTTTCGATTTCGGCTACTGCGACCCTTCGTTCGGTTGAGTCAATTATAATTGGCGTGGCCAACTTCTCCGTTCTCTACTTCTACTCCCTTCCACATATTCGCATTTTCACTTCGTTTCTGTTTTGTTTTTCTTCACTGGATATTGTTGTTGTTGTTTCTTTCCCGGCTAATAGCGTAGTATTATCTTCCGTTTTGTTTAGGAACCTTGATGAATTTTAATTGCTGCGGGCAACAAACTCGCGTCACGATATTCTATTATCACTTCTTTTTATTAGATTTTTGGTATTTTCTTCTGACTGAGGCAAGAATTGTAACGGTTCACGTTGTGTGGGTGTGTGCGTGCGTCGTGGTCTTTGTACGTCTGGCGCGCACGTTAGCTGAGTGTCGACTGACTGCCGCAACGTGCGCAACTCTCACTTAAATAGAGAGACGACGACGAGCGACGATGCCTGAACGAAGCTGAGCAATCCGAACGCTGCACAACAGCGGCAGCGGCAACAACAACAGCAACAGGATAGGGAAATTTCAAAAAGAGAGAGAGCGCGAGCATGCTCGCCTCAAAGGAAATTTGCTCCGCTTGGTTGAATTTGTAAAAAAAAGAGAGAGCGAGAGCGAGAGAGAGCGTGACGTTGAGATGCTGCTGCTTAGGGGTTTCTAATCGCATCAAACAGCTGGCGTCCTTTTGCCTTTTGGTACTTTTGCTCCTCGTCTCCCATTGCGATTTCGACTGTGACTTCGACTTTGTCTCTGTTTTGATAATGAAAATATATGATGTGCAGGCCAGCGCCAATCTTCATACAAATGTAATTTATTTGTATACGCATGTGTGTGTGTGTGTCTGCGTGTGTGAGAGTACTTTGTCTGTCTAACTGTATACGTGTGTGCGTTCGAGTCTGTATGTGTGTGTGTGACACATAAAAATAATAATTCCTCACATTCCATTAAATTACAATAATAATTTTAATTAAACTGTTTTGTTTGCGCTTCATGTAACATTTGGTTTGCCTTGATGACATCCTTTTTTTCCTCAATTCGAAATTACCGCTTGTTCTCATCAACAAAATCATCATCATCATCATCAGGAGGATGATTGCGGTTTGTTGTCATTGCCTTTATGATAATTTCTAAATTGGATTCAGAGAAATCTCCCGTTTTCTGCTTGGGTTAGGTTCGGTTCGAAAATCAATATGCTGCATTTTTCTTTATGAATGAAAATATGCGCCAAATGATGATGATGATGATGCCGGACAGACAGGAAGTAGGCAAAGAAGGATATACGCTATATTTATATCGTTAGGCTGTGGACTCTCAATCGAGTGAGATGTTTCGATGGAAATTAAATAAAATGGAAAATAAATAAGATTTCCTTGAATTTAGCATTATTCGCGGTGGAATATTGAATAATGTTAACATTTTTAGAAAATAAATATTTTCATTTCAATGTTTTATTATAATAAAGCTAAAACTAAAACTATAAAATACATTTAAGCAAAAAGTTTGCGACATATCTAAATATGAGTATATTGATTTTTATCTTAATACATTATTTTAATTGATTTGATTATTCTTATTATTACTATGAAGTTTAAGTTAAGAGAATAAATATAAATCAATAAGATTTTGATAAATTATATTTACTTAAAACTTCTCATTATAAATGGTTAAAAAGAAACTTTTGCTGGGTTAAACTAAGCCTATCTTAAGTCCTTTATCTATCTATCTTTTCCCATAGAGAGTGCTGAAATACATTCTATCTTGAAGATGTTTTCTTCACAGTTCTCCTATTCAAGCACTTAGTTCTGCTTACTTTTCCCACAGTTTGACCATCAAGATGAACAAGCATCTATGCAAAAACTGTCCCAAGTAACAGCTATTGCATTTCAACGGATTTGCACCATCTTAAAGTTAAGAATCTCATCAGTTGAGTTCAGGTATGAGCACCTGCTTTAATGAGTCCAACTTGTTTGGTAAACACAAATCTTAACACTCTAATCAAGATGGTGCAACATAAAGAGTGCGTTGAATGCGTTTACAATCTCTATAAAAAATCGGGTTAAGAAATGCGCTAAAATGCAAAGCCGCATATCCTTGAGCACTGATTAAGATTAAGATGTAGATAGAAGATGCAGGATGAGGACGTGTATGTGTAGTGCATCCGTTTCGAGAACAAGCCGATTTGCCGGTTGTCCTTCTCGACATTCGTCTAATGCAAAAGCCAATAGTCATGCACAATTCACAATTGTGAACATAATGCTGGCGAGGACAAATGGGAATGAAAGGAAAATATAAGGTAAACACTTGCGGATGTAAAAGATTATAAAGAGACAGAGACGAATACAGAGAAAGAATGAAAGAAGAAACTTGATGGTGGTCCATTGCTCTGTTTTCATATAGATATAGATATACATTTGCTTTAAAGGACATTTTGTGCTCATGGCAATTTGTCTTCGAAGGAGTCGGTTGTCTTCTTTCATGCTGCATTGAGGATATAAAAAATTTGTTTGTCAGTTTGCCTGCCTGACTGACTGACTGACTGACTGAATTGCGAGTCCAAATGTCTTTATGAGCCTTTATTGTGCAAAAAGTGTCCCTTTGGAAACAGGACACAGGAAGCAGGAAGCTGGAAGCTGGACTCGCATGTAGGTAAAGATGTCAAGTCACCCAGTTGGAGTCTGGCCTTGTCATGGCCATATTTCTCCATATAATGGCTATTGATTTTCGACATTTGATTGTTTACATTTTGGCGTATTTTGACAACTAAATCGCCAGACAACCCGGCAGCCAAACTCGTGTAGACCTGGCCCACCCAGTCACAGTCACAGACCCAGGCCCATTCCCATTTCCAGGATTGGCTTGCACTTTATAAATTAAATGTCAGCCATACAGTTATTGACCATTTGACTTGACACATGGCTCGATTTCCGGTTGTCTTTCCTTTCCTTTCCTTTCCTTTTTTTTATTGCTGTTTTTATTCTTGTTGCTGTTTGTATGTTTTTCCTTTTGTATAACCCACAAGACTGTGGCCAATCCTGCGGAATATCGCCGTGAAGGTCAACCAAGCAATTACTACTTCCAGCTAATAGCAACTGCAGTCCAAGGTTCCGCTACCGTTTCAGCTTTTTCGTTTACTCTCTCCTCCTCCTCTTTTCCTCTTCCTCTGCCATTCTCTGTTTGTGTGTGTGTGTCCTTGACTACACTTGTTATACACTTGCTTTTGGCCATTAGATGTTGCCAAATGAGAGTCATTGATAAAACTACAAGATGTTTTTCGGTTACTTTGTATGTTATCTAATAAATTAAGAGCCAAGGTAAAATAGCATTTTATCTAAGTCGATCTTGGATGGATTTTGAGCCAAGTTGTGTACATTTTCAAGGATTAAAGCTTACAAATATTATTTTATTACGTTCTAAACAAAAAAGAAGAAATAATTGAAATTTATACTAATGATTACAAAAAGAAAAATGGGAAATATTTCGCTACTCAATCAAAGTTAAAAGCAAAGTAAGACAGCTTTTAATCTAAATTGATCTTGGATAGATTTTCTGCCAAGTTGTGTACATATCTAAGAAATGTAAAAAATAATATATTTGATAGAATATAAACAGTGCTTACAAATATGGTTTTTTCTTTAAATTTATTATCTATATTTTTCTGTTCTGTTTTATGTACTTAAATATTGTAAAGTAACTGAAATTAATGTTAGAGATTAAAAAAAAAAATTATGAAAATACTTCGCTAATCTATTAAACACAATCAATTGTCAATTATGATATTTACTAGAAGGCTAACTTAAAATCTTTTAGTTTGCCTAGAAAGCGAATTAATTACCTTAAATATTTGGCTATGTTCCTAATGAACAATATTTGTAACTTAATATAACATTAATTAACTATAAACAACTAGGTTGATACATCACTTTGTCTTCTCCCGTTTATTAATACTTCCATCAGAGCTCATTCAATATAATATGTGGACCTTATTCTAATGCTGATCTGTTGCAAAACTTACTGCATTTCCTAATTTTATTTTAAGAAAAATATATAGAAAAAATTGAATAAAAGAAGAATTTTTTATTAGCTTAACAACAATATCTAAAATCTTGCAGCCTTCAAATAAGCTTATCTAACAGAAGAGAACATTTCTTATCTTCTCACTGTCATTCTTTCACTCACTTGATGACTGTGTCCCCCATTAACATTCTTAACTTGCAGTACTTTTTTTTATTTTGGGGCAAGTTGAGCTGTAGCTATTTGGAATAGCCCCAACTAGGCGATGGCAAAGCCTGGCTGTAAGTTTTAGCTTTAGTTTGCTGCTAATGAGCAATTCATGTCAATTGCTAATTAGTCCGCTGAAGATTTCTATCTGCTTTGCTGCTGACTTATCGTGCCATTTTTATAACCCAAACGCAAAAGCAAACGCAAACCAGACGCAGGCCGAAACCAAAACCGAAGTCAGCGTCAGTCGTCAGCGTTAGGACCAGGCCCAAACACAATGGCCAAGAAATTAGCAAGCCCGGCAGAGATAAGTCAATTAGGTTTGGCTTTATAGCTGCCACTGGCGACCAAAACAAAAGCCCAAAGAGAGCCGAGAGCCGAGAGCTGAGTGGAAAGCGGAATGAAAACGATGGCGAAAAAAAGAATGAGCGGAGAAAAAGCGAAGGAGGAAAACCAAATCAAATAAAATGAGGCCAAATAAAGGCAACAATTAATAAACGCAAACACACAGAGCCCAAAGAATAGCTGCCAGGACGAAACTGAGACGGACGCTGCGTATCTGTATCTTTCTCTGCGCTTCTGTTTAAGGACATTCTAGGCGGGAGGACATGAGGTCGGTGGAGTTGGAGGACTGTGTACTACCGAGTGTCCTGACGTGTATGGGCAATTTAAGCTGGCATTGGACAAGCAACTGACAGGCGGGCAGGCGAAGGAAGGGGGTGGACGGGGAGGAGGGGGAGGTGAGCAGACAGTCACCGTGCAGGATACGGACCTCCTGCCCCCATCCTGGGACATCTACGCTTGTCGTTTAATGCCCCCAGAGACGCAATTGTTACATTTAATTGTGATTTTTGTCTTCGTGCTAAAGCAGCTTTCAGCCTTCATCCTGCAGCCTTTTAGCCAAGTGCCCCTTCCTATTCCCCAATTCCTTGTCCTCCCCGTTCCCCATGCGCCGTAAAATATGCAACCTTTTTTCGCAGTGCGCCTCTTGCCTTGAGTGAAAGTAATCCGAAATGCTGTCATTAGGCGCTGCGTAGATTCTGCTGAGATCTCTCTGAGATGCTGCCAAAGCTGGAGACGTAGTTGGAGCAGTAGCTGGAGTTGGAGACGAACCCACGCACAATTAAGATTGACTTGAAAGCCGCTTGGCTAATGCCATTGTATGTGTGTCCTGCGTACTGTGTCCTCTGTCCAGTGTCCAGTGTCCTGTCTCCACTGTACAGTGCGATGTCCTTGCGAATGGGAACGAGAACGAGAGTTATGGCACTGTCGAAAAGTGGACAACGCAGTGGCGTTTATCTTCTTGGTCATTTCTCATAATTTTACTCCAAGTCGAGAATTATTGCCAAAGTTAATATTAATGACGTTGATGAAAATCTTGTCATTCGCGTAATCAAGAAAAAAATGTGGCAAAAAAATGAATAAAAAGAAAAAAGTCGAAGGAAAAATACGCGAGCCAGGAGCACATAAATAAGCCAGCCTTCTTTGGGCCAGAGTCGAGAGCCGAGACAAAAGGACCAAATTGATAACCACCAAAAAGTTGCTCGCATGTGGACACAATAAAAAAAAGAAAGACGAGTAGGAGCAAGAAGAGGAGAGCAAGATTAGGAGTAGGAAGAAAGTCGACGCCATTTACATTTGAAAGCAAAAGCAAAAGCCTGTGGCACAATGGCGACAGGAGCCGTGGAATTGGCAAATGAATCCAAGGATGCTGAGAAGCTGCGGCTTATTAGAGACCCAACTCCTGCTTCAGGTCCTGCTCCTGTTCCTTCTCTTTCTCCTACTCGACTGCTGGTGATATAATTTTAATAACTTACATAATATATTCTTTTGTGTGGCCAGGCACATAATTGTTAGAAACATTAGGCAAATCATTAGCCCACTGAGAGAGAGAGACAGAACGAGGAAGGGAGACAGAGAGAGAGGGCATAGCTGACGTAATTTGGAGCGTGTTTTTAACGCTTGTTTGCTTAGGCCAAACACTTTAAGGAGTATTACTTACGACCATCAAAGATAAGCTAATATCCCAACTGGGTCAGCTAACTCTAAGCCAACTGTTTTCACTGCCCCATTAGTAAGCTTCTTCTTTCCCATTTTCAGCTAAACTTAGAAATATGCTCGAAGAGCTATTGGCCTTGAAAAAGGCGGTTAAAACAGCTTTTCATCAACAAGATTAAAATAACTATTAGGTGTTTAAATGGATCTAAGGAATGTCTGAATAGTTTAGATATTTTATAAGTCAGTACCGATTTTAGACTTAAGTTATGATAGGTTAGGCACAAGCTAATTTAGGTTAGTTGTTGTTGTTGTTGGTAAAAACGATTCCGTAGAAACAAGTTTTAGTTATTTGCAACAAAGGTAGCTTGAATTTATTAAGGTAACATTTGGTTATCTAAGGAAAAACTATTTTAGTCAAAATGGCAATGAATCTGAGTTTATTTTAGTTTCGAAAAGGCTTAAAATACTATAATTTCTGAGTAAGAAATTAATGAGATACTTTGAAATATACATTTTATGCCTGGTATTCTAGTGTCCTTACGAAATGCTTTCCGTATCTGACTCAGTTATAAAAAGATGTTTGAGCACCCCCATTTTTATTTTATTAAAAAAAAGCAATTGAATAAGTATTATTTAAAATATAAAAGAATACAGTATTACATATTAAACTTTTTAAATTGTAAATAATAACAAGTTACTATAAACATTTTCTAATGATTTAAGGTATGTGGGTATTCAAAAAATTTAAAATTTTATGCGAAGCAGATATAAAACTATGTATTCCTATGTATTCCTTATATTTCTGAGGGATTTCGCATATTAAACCTACGTTTTATTCATATCTGAGTTGTAAAGTAATCTCATTATTTTTTTTATCCTACAGGGGCTAATTTTGAATAGCCTGAGATGGAAATAAAAAAAGGGCATTTTTCACGTACACAGAAAAAAAAATGCCGTTCTAAAATCAAGTTTAAAATACTTGAATCAAGCCTGCATTTTTTAAGTATGTTTCCAGGATTAAGCTGAACAATCAAGCCTGAATCGGGATTAAAATGGGAAAATAAGCCCAAATTACTTGATTCTCTCTCAGCCTCTCTCATTTCAACTGGCCTGGTGGCTCAGTGGTTAGAGTCGCCGACTTGTTTGAAACAGACCTGGGTTCGATTCCCACCAGTCAATTGTATTCAAACATTTTCTTCACTAAAAAAAAAAAATGTTAAAAAAAAACAATAAAAAAAAATAAAATAAAAAATCTTAAAAAAAAAATTAAAAACAAAAAAGTAAAAAAAAAATTAAAAAAATAAAAATAAAAACAAAAAATTAAAAAAAAAATCTTAATAAAAAAATTTTAAAAAAAATTTAAATGTAACAAAAAACCTTATTTTTTTTTTAGCCTGAATTTTAGGATTGAATTCGGGATTGAAAAAATCAAGTATTTCATACTTGGTTTAAGCAAATCCGGGATTACCCCACTTTTGACATCGTTTCGGATTGAATCCGGGCTAAATATCCCGGATTTTTTTTTCTGTGTATGTACCTATACTTTAATTCTTCCTTCGATTTCAATATGAACACGGCAAATGTTATTTCTTATTCCCAGACAAACGAAGAAGTTTTCTGAAAATCGTTTGAGATACAATTCAATTTTACAACCCTCGATAAGCGATCCATCATATAATCATTTAGAATGCTATCCATCAAAATAGTACGACATGCAAAGAATGAATGCCTTTTGCTGTTGAGAATGCACTGTGAATACGAATACGAATACACTGAATGCTTACGTCTTCATTTCGTAGGCAACTCAATAACTGTATTTTAACAGGTTCCATTTATCATTGCAATTTCAATCGATGTACAAGATACTCGAGCACACCTCAAAGCACTTTCTAAAATTATGTGATTCCAGAGACTTTTGCTCCGGCATTTGGCCTGCGTCTGCTGTCAAAGCAATCGGAATTGAGGGAACCCAACCCAACCCAAGCCAAGGGGCCAGGAACTGAACTGAACTGAAACCCAGCAACAAATCACACAATCAGACAATTATTTTTCAGGTCTATCGTATGCTTTTTGTTCCTTGTGCCCGACAGACCCAATTGAGAGTGTTCTCGTTCTCTCGTTACGAGTCCTAGCGCCTACTCCGATTTCATAAATTTATTTGTACGGGTCTGTCATTGGGACCGGAGACCGCCCCTAACTAAGAGAAAGTGTCAATTTCCAAGCGATTTCAATTCTCGTGCTGTTGGCTTTTCATAATTTACCTTCGTTGTTTTTTGTATACTTGTGCTCGATGGGTTTTTCACTGGTAAAAATGGCACAACTTTTGGCAGGACTATCGAAACAAATGCGTGAAAACAATGCAATTGCATTGGGCCGAGGAGCAATCAGTGTTGCTTTGTCCTGTGTCCTGTGCTCTGTGTCGAGTCCTGTTCATAGATTTCACACTGTTTAGCTTGACATTTGGCTGTCAATCAACGATGTGACATTGTCCTGCCGGCCTGGTCCAAAGTGTGACTCGCTCCGTTTGACAGCTACTACATATAATACCATTAACAGCATGGACAGCGCCGCAGGACTTCACACCAAAAACTCATTAAATCAGGGAATATGAAAAGAAACGAATGAAAGACAATACGAATAGCGTTAGAAGGAATAAAGTCAATTGTGCAGTTGGTTCGACTGTTGTTTCTGAACCCAAAGAAAATTCTTTAGCTGTGCACTGCATGAGATACATTCGAAAACAACAAAAAAAAATCGAAGTAAAAAGGAAAATTTAACTGTGACCAAGATGGCACCATGTGCAAGACGCTTGCTCTCCAGTGTGTGTGTGTGTGTGTGACGTTAGGTAAATGAAGCTGAGAGCACGACAGCTGTTCGACGTGGTGAGTTTACTGTGCAGCCTTTGCAGACATTACAACAATTCACCACACACGCTCTCTCCCACAACTTTATGCTCTCGCGCTCTCTCCCACTTTACGCTCTCACTCTCGTACTCTCTCTCCGATTGCTTCGGGCTGCTCTGTTGTCTCAGTGGGTCAGTAAGGGAAATTTTTTTCACGTTACTCTCAACTCTCACTGCGTGGGTGACACATTTCTGGAGTAGGTTTGTCGTTTTTATGTTTTTCTTTGTCGCTGCTGTTGTTGTTGTTGTTTTTATATGGCACTCGACTAAAATAAGTTTTAATTAATTGATGCATAATCATTCTAATTATGCTGGTAGCTTTCATTTGCCTTTGAGAACTATTAAGCATCAGTTGCTTTTGCACTTCTTTTGCACCACAACAGTACCAAAATAAAGGAGAGGGAACTCGGTTTGCTTAAGTTTTCTCAGTTTCGGTTTTTTATTTAATTCCTGGTCTTGTTCTCGTTCTGTTCCTGGCGTCTCGTGACTTACTTTCAGCCCGACAGAATTCGATGTCAATGTCGTCCTCCTGCTCGTCCTTGTCCGTCGCCTCACCTGACCTCTCGCTCTTACCTCGTTTCGTCACGTTTCAAAATAATTTCATATTTATTGACAGCCATTGAACTATTTGGCAGAGTGGCAGTTGCACTTGCATCTCAAGCATCCTTTCACGAGCTGCGAAATGTGGCAAGGCAAGAGTTGCACCTTTTGAATTGGCTTGAATATGATTTCACTCACTAATTAGCAGCCTTTCCTCTTGACACAAACACAAACAAGCTAAGCCCAAGGCTGTGCAACATCTTGAGCTGCTTTGCATGTTGCAAACGCCACATGCTGCAACTAAAGATACAGATATTATAACACTTTGCTGTCTTCAATCACAAAGAGGTTGCAAGTAAGACGAAAGTTAAGGTAAACAAAAATTAAAATTAAATTAATGTACAATAATTAAATTAAACTAAATTAAAATAAAATAAATTAAATTAAATTCAATTAAAATAAATTAGATTAAATTTAAAAAAATTTGTATAAATTAATTAAAATTAAGTTCTTTATTTTTATTTGTCAAAAATTCTAGGAATATTGGTCGTAGATCTGTTTTTTTTTCATATTTTTTTTACCTACATATGTATTTATGAAAGCTTTTCCAGCATTTCTGAAAATAATGATGTTCATAGATACACCTTATCAAATTTATTAAAATCCGACCATTATTTCATAGTATAACTACTTACTCCAATTAAACTTTCTTATGTTCAGATTTTATATAAATGTGTGTATGTAGCTGTTTAACCTACTTATTTACGAACACATTTCACCTCCTCTTTAATAACTTTTTCTGCTTGTTATCAATTCCTTTTGGAAGAACTCTTTGAGTGTAATTTGATATGTATATATTTTTTAATCCAAATTATCTAATAAAAATCTTGAATACTTTTTCTCATCTATCCCAAATTTTTACAGTTTATCATTCCCAACAAATGGTTGAAAGTTTTGATTGTATATGGAAATACGTGAAAACTATGCCAAGTATGTACATATGTATGTATGTAGGAGGGCTCTTTCATCAGAAACTTTCGCTTGGAGCGCTCAGCTGTCGACTCTCCTGTGGCATCCACAAGCAGTGGCATATTCCCAATCCCATTCCCATTCCCATTCCCTTAGTCGTACTCCACATCAAGTGTACTGCGTACTGAGTTCTATGCTCGCATGCGGTGGCGCCTCAATTTTGACACACTTTCAAGGCAAGTTTTAGTTTTATGCTCGGTTGAACCAAATAGTTGTGCGTTGTGCTTAACGTGCCACGCACTGTGGCAGGCACTGTTGTTAGCTGATGTTGAAAGCAGCAGCAGCAGCTCTGCAACCGCAAATATGCACGAGGTGGCAAGAAGTAAGGGGTGCCAGGGGTAGCAGGGAGGTCAGGGGGTGGCACCTAAAGCGCCTACAAGGCAACAACTCAAACTGAAACATCCATTTAAGTGCCTCGTGGCAGTTTTGTGGAGCGTCTGGTGCGGCATTTTGGCTTTGATTTTGGCCAAAGGTAACACAAAGTAACGATTGTCAGTCCTGGAAGGGTTCGCCCCCAAGGGATAACAGCCAAAAAATGAAAACGCTGAGCATTGAACACTGAACATTGAAAAGTGAAGCGTGGAAATGGAAAAGCGGAAAGTGAAAAGTGAAAAATGAAGAAGAACCCGTGCCACCATGGCAACAATCGAATTGGCAATGGGGTCACATGGAGCAAGCCGTGAAATTTTTCAGGCATAACCAAAGTAAATAATTGACATAAAAGCGTCCACGGCAACATCAAAAAACTCAAGAAGAGCAATTAGAAATCAAAGTGGTACGGGAAATTAATTAAAATATTCCCTGAAAATGGGGCTGTATTTGGGCTGCGATCGGGAGTGGCATCGGGTATGGCAATTACATTTTTCGGCTGCTCTTCAAATTTTTACTGGAAGGCTGAATTTGTAGGCAACTCATGAAAACCACAACAAATGAAAGCTTCGCATAGACCAGATTCCTTGTTCACAGGATCAAAGGGCAACTAGAATAGCAGTGATTTAAATTTATCAGACATTAGTTTAATATAATTAATTTAAGATATAAGCCAAATGCTTTAAATCTGCAACAATATTTAAATAAGTATATGTATTAGAATGAATATCTACTCTGTATGTAGAAAAAATTTAAAATTGTTGGTATTAAATTTCATGACAATTGAGAGAATACTTTATAAAAAATAGTGTATATATATATACTCGTAACCTATTTGATATCTGGAATTTTAAAAGTTTCATTTGCAATATTTTGAAATTTAGACATAGATGTCAATTAAAGTTCAGGAAAATTGTTAACCAATCTCAAACATAAATAGTTTTCATTCTCAAGCAGAACATTTCAACATTTTCATAAATACACAAAAGCTGTAATGTACTGTAAATTTCGATTAAAATCATGTAAATTGTAATATGAGTGAAAAGCTTCGATATGCCGTTATTTAAGCTAAAGTTACAGCCGGGGGAAAATCCCATAGCTCTCACTTTTTAGGCAGCTTTTAGTTGTGATGTGCCGGCGTTAAATTTGTCAAAACACAACCCGATTGCATTATACATACACACATACAGAGAGAGTGAGACAGTGGGAGAGAGAGAGTGCGAAAGAGACAGAGAGAGAGAGGCACACACATGCGACTCCAATATGAAATGTCACAGAATTTTCAACTATGATTTTTTTGCTGCATATTTGAAAATGTGCAAATAAATTTTAATGCCAGCTGCACACACACATACATATATACACACACACACACACATAGACATACAGATGCACATGCACAAAGCAAAAAATGGCAAACGGTTGAAGTTTCAAGTGCAGTCCAACAAACACACACACGCACACACACACACAGAGATATGCTGGTGTGTATGTGTGTGGAAAAATGCCATAAATTAAATTTTATGAAAAACAATTACGTATAGCAAAAGTCTGCCCACAAAAACCCCAACCTGCCGCCACCCCCTGCACCCCCTGCCCCATACCCCTGCCCTCCCTTATCCCCACCCCTGCTTGGCAACCCTGACAGCTCTACATGTGCCCGGGCTGTGGTTTACACTTGTAAGCATTTTGCCAAGCATATTTCATGCTGCGGCAGAGTGGGACAAAAAAGGGAACAGAGCGAGAGAGAGAGAGAGAATCCAAACCCAGAACAAGCTCAACATTTGCAAGTGTGTAAATTTCATTATATATTGTGGAGTTGGGAGGGGGAATGGTGAAAGGGGGAGGGGGGTAAGCTTTACCTGCAACGTTTCAATTAGCCAAGAGCCAGTTACAAAATGTGGGGCAACAGGTCGAAAATGTGCACAGGTCACAGGAGTAAGGAGTAGGGAGTAAGGAGAGAGGATAGAGGAGAGCTGAGTAAGGAGAAAGGATCTTCGCCTTTGCTTTTACTTTCGCTGCAATTTCGGTTCACCTTTTGGGCGCGAGTTCCGTTTTTGTTTCCGTTTCGGCTTCCGCTGCCATTGTCGTTGTCGTTGCCGTTTTCGTTGCCATTGCCGCTGCCACTGTTGCTGCCTATGCATCATTTCCGGTATATGGCTTTATATGCTTTTAATAGATGTCTGCATTGGAAGCAATTTATTTTGGCACGCTAAATTGTATGTAAGAATGAAGCTGCGATGTCTAGAATCTGGTTGTGCTCCTCACATCCGGAGTTGTTGTCGTGGGTTGTGCTCCCATTTGCATTTTATGTATTCAAATTGTGACATTTACAGACACTCGCACACATGCACACTCGTACACATGTTCCACTTTTCATAGTCATAGATATTCATTTGTATGTCAGTCGGTGGCTGCCACCTCTTCCCCCTCGCCCCTCTCTCTCCATTGCCTGCTGACTTCTCCTGCTCCGCACGAATGAATCTAATTGCGCAAATGTGTGTTAAATTATATTTTTGCATACGCAGACAATCGTACATATCCGAGCAGAAGCAACAGAAGCAGCAGGAGAGATTCCAGAAGAGGCAGCAGCTGTGCTCTGTTCTGTGGTTCCAACAGTTGTTGTTACTCTGGTTTTCCCAGCCATTCCGTTAGCCAGGTGTTTGTGTGTGTGTTTTCAGGTGTGTGTAGGTGCAATTGACAGAGGGCCAAGTTAACAGTTTAATATAGACAAGAAAATAAGTGAAGTATGTTTCTTTTTTTTTACACTTTTTCTCAACAAATAATTGAAATCTCGTAAGAAAAACTGTTTAACTGAATATATAAAAGAGCACAGAAATTAAGAAATCGTTGCAAATAAATGATTTACATTGATAAACTGTTCAATAACATTTATTGCTAACATTTTTTCATTATTTCCTAAATTTAATTAACGATGTTTTAAGAGAGTACATTTGAATGTACCTTCAAATATTTCCAGGAAGTTGCAAATAATTTTCAAATTTGAATAAATACCCAATGGCTTTTTTGGGCTTAGAACTTTCCAAGAAAATTCTCTATAAAAATGAATTACCAATGAAATTGATTTAGAGAACCTCAATAAACAGAAATGAAAATGAATTTTCAAATTAAATGGAACTTTGTAAAAGGGATTTGAATTTCTGTGGAAAAATGTGGCTTCTCTGTCATTTGCTTAAGTCATATTTTCAATTGCCTCATTATTGGGTGGCTCACAGCAACAACTTGTAAAACCGCCCCCGCTGAAGCCCCCTCCTCCCAGGATTGTTACTTGGTATGTGTGCCATAATTGTCAGTAGCTTTTGTTGAATAATTGCTGCCATGCCGAATGCTGGAGAGGCAAACCAGATGAGCATAAAACACAGAGTCACATACAAACATACATATATAAAGACACATTCACATATGGCAATGCCAGGGGCACTTGCTGCGGACTTTGCTGCAGCTCCACCCATCCCATCCCATCCTGCTCTGCCCTGTTCCGTTCCGTTTGGATCCGTTCCGTTCCATATTCATCCTCTTGGCTGGCTAACAAATAACAGCAGCCAGGGCCATGGACTCGACTTGCGTCTCTCGCTCTTCAGAACTTGGCATGGAAATTTAATACATTTGGATTTAAAAGTCAAGACATGTTGTTGGCTCCGCGTTGCCAGGCGGCTTCTGCTCTGAGGGATTGGCTGCTGCCAGTTGCCAGTAGATGTTGAAGAGGGGTGGTGGAGGGGGCGGGGAATTGCTGTTGACCCGGGCACAAACAAATTGCGACTTACACGTTGCTATTTTACATAAATTACAAAAACAAGCAACACAGACACCGCACAAACGGCAACTGGCAACTGGCAACTGTGTGGCATGCCCCACGTACGTTGGCAACGTGCAGAAAACGGGCGACATTTTTATCAATTAGTTTAATCTGCCTGCTACGAGGGGGGGAGTGGAAAGAGATGGAGGAAAGCTGCGCCTTATCAGCAGCAGAAGCAGCAGCAGTTGACAGCAGTTTCCTTCACTCGCTTTGTGGTTGTTTTGTCTTTTATTGTTCTCGCTTTTTGTTTTTTATTTTCTTGTAGGCGAAATACAAAAAAAAAGTATCCTTAAAATTGATTTTGATTTTCGATTTGTGCCAAAGCAATCTCAATCTCAGGGCGAGACATCAGACAGCCCAAATCAGGCAAATTATATTAATTTCCACATTGTCAGTTGCTTTGACACAAATACCAAATCACAAGAAATCTTTTGCCAAATACTTTGCTACAGCCAACGAAATTAGAAAATCGATTATTTTAAAGCACAAACTGACAGAGAGGGAAAGGGAGACAACGAACGAGACAGAATGATTGAGGGGAGGAGAGTGAAAGGGAGATGGAGAGCAGCTTTGCTTGGAACATTAGCCAAACTCAGTTGACGGAGACAACGACTGGCCAAATAGAAAAACACCAAAAAGAAAGCAGAAAACTTCTTCAAAATATAACAAAAATGCCAGCATTCAAATGAAATAAAGAAAATAGAAAGAATGAATGAATTCTTGATTGTTTCATGGGAATTTGTGTATACTCTAACTTTGTTGATACCAGAGCAATTTAACGTTAATGGTGTTTTAAACATGTTAACATTAATTTAAAGTCATGGCGTTTAGTTTGATTTGTACTATAAAAGAGAAAGAGAAATAATAGCTTAGATAATATTAATTTAACTATTTCACTACAAAAGTCAAATGGTTTTTTAACAAGCTACTTATTATTAAGATACATCTTTATTCAATTTTAAACCTAGTAAATTTTTATATTCAAAATACTCCCTTTATGATTTTAAAAATTAAAAAAAAATGTATTTAATACAAAATTCTAATATTCAATATTTTAATTGCTCATCACTCGTTAATTTTTACATTATGACTTTATTGTCTTTTCATACTCTTCATTCTCACAATTACTTCCCACATTGACACTTCAAAAAACTCTTTTATGCATTACATTTTACAAACTTACTAACAAATTTCTTGTAGTTTCTTCGATTTCGTTAAATTTACCGCAAAAGTGAGAGTGTGGCTTAGAGTTGCCGGCTTTTAAGTTTAGGCCATGCTAAAGACCGAGCTTAGAAAGGGTATCGAAATCAGCAAAAAGGCTGACACAGTCTGACCTGCCTCTCCATTGGTCTCTCCATCCGTCTGTCTGACTGGCTGTCTGTCTTTTTGTCTGTCACACACTCCACCGACTACATATAGTTGGATGAAGAAAAAAAAAACAAACACTAAAATGCTCTTATTCAAATGCAGATTATCCTTTGCCGCACCCACACACTTACACACACACACACACACATGCACAACTACAGTTGCCTAGACTTAGTCCAAGGATTTACTTTCATTTGTATTCGAGGAGTGCGTGTGAGTGTTGCATCTCTTTCCCTCTCTCTAAATTCCCTTTTCGTGTGTGTGTAAATGTGTGTGTTTGTGGAGGGCTCTAGACGACAACGAGAATTAGACAAATGAAGTAGAATTTTGTATGTGGCACACACAAATTTAAAGTGCGCAAGCAGGCAAGAAGGACACTTAAGTGCCTCCTCGTTGTGTTCACATAATTCGATTTATGTAGTTCTTGTTGTATTTGTTGTTGTTGTGGCCACAAACCCAAGTCCAAGTTTGAGTTTGAGTTTTAGTTTTGAGTCCCATTCGAAAATCAAGTCATGCTGAACTCCGCAGTTTGTCGCATTGCGACTTGCTCGTAATTTCCATAAGTGTTTGTCACATATTGCCACATGTTTCGAGTGCTGGTGACAATAATGACACTTTTTGTTTTACAATTACAATTCACAACTCAACTACAACAATCCAAAGCTCATCATCATTATCATCATCGTCTACCAACAAACTGACAATGCATTCAAAGTTGACCACAAGTTGCAGATGATGATAATGATGATGATGATGAAAGACAATCCTCGACAGACGTGAGTCAAGTCAAATCGAGTCGAGTTTGAGTTTGAGCTGAATTCTGTTTTGGCAATTATCGATTTGACACATTTTGGTTTTTGGCCAAGCATTTGCACACAAGTGGTGAAAGCCCAACAATAGCAGAGTCTAAATCCAGAATCACATTTCATGCATTTGATTATCGAATTTCCAACAGAATGCAAATCACAATACAATACTCGAAACAGTCCAAATATTTGGGCTAAGAGCACGCAACTGTGTTACAGTTATGGCATTCAAACAATAAGCCATTGATAAATTGACTGGTAGCTCTTCAACAAACATGTTATTGACTAGTGTGTGATTACAAAACATTTCTAAAATATCCTTTTGTTATTGCTAATGTAGAAAGCGAAGCCAAAAAATTGTAAAATATCATCTCGAATTATTTCAATTAGTATGAACAATCTAAGTGCTATATCAATAACTTCGATATTTATTAACAGCATTTTTAGAATCCAAGATTTTATCTTAGTACTATCAATACAATATGGTGTGAAATCTTTGCCCATATCAACTTACTTCATACCTGGAAATCGCACTCTAAACGGAATGGTAGCAAATGGAAACTGTTCAATTCACGTTAACTTCTTAAGCGACTTTGTAATTTGGATCTTTGGGTCTCAAATTTCTTGTTGTCACAACAGATTGGGCATTCTCAAGTGCGCCTTCTGCGAAGGGTCGTAAATCCTATTAGATCCTTTAGGAGTTCTGCAACATGTGGCAGCTGCATCAGAGGATTCTTTGTTCTGAACTGAACTGAGCTGAACCTCGTTTTTCGCCTTAATCGGCTTTAGCTCAATTGGAACAATTGTTGCTGTCAGCGAGTGTCAGGTAGATGAATTCCAACAGAGTTTTCCACTCAATGCTTACATAATCTCAGCATATAGAGAAAATATTCTGAAACTATCAACAGCATTTCATAGCTTTTGAATGGCCAAATAAAAGCTAATGCTTGTCCAAAACCCTCCCAAAAGCCATAATCTAACGCCAACACAAGTCAGATCTTCACACCTTTTATCGAACAAGAGAGGATTCAATATTCTGGTAGCCTATCTATGATTTCAATTTTCCAAACAAGCTGCTTAGCTTATCGGAAAATTTAAATGTTGTTCCTTTACAAGATCACATCGATCGATCGGAAATGACTGAGCAGTTTCATCGACCAAAAGATAGGAAAGGGAATGGGAAAGGGCAACACGTCTATCGTTATTTAACAAGTTCCATGTTAGGTCTAGCCCTATAATTTGATGCCCGAAAGACTGAGACCATAAAAAACACACAGGCGTCTCCTACTCCCAAATCTATTTATCACAAGCAGCACAAAATAAACGAGATCATGACAAATCCGTGCCGGCTGACTGACGATTGAGTCTCTCCGGTCCGACTCTCAGTCTCAGTCTCAGTCCCAAGTCGGGAATGACTTTGGAGAAAAACTCTTTGCCTGCTGTTGTCGGTGCCGTCGGTCGGACCATATGGCCTGGGTTCGAGCCTCGAACCTCGAGTCCACGCCCGTCCGCCTGACACTGTCTGCCATATGTTACACTCTTTTCGGCAATTATCCTTTTCCGTTCTATTCTCTTTGGAAATTAGTTTCAGTTTCGGTTCGGTTTGGTTCAGCAGACCAAAGGGATGCCGATGCAACTGCAGCCATGTCAGACATGTATCTATGCATCTGTGTATCTGTGTATCTGCTGGATGCTCCGCACATAAAACCGCAGCTAATGTGCTTATGTACGCTCAATAAGATGCTGACAGGCGTTTGGGGGCCAAGGTGAAGGGCATGTGTCTCGTTTTCGGTCATTTTTTTATGCATTCTCTGCTGCAGTTGCAGTAAAGAAGGGAAAAAGGTTTTTCTTGTAGTCATAAAACTGCCAGCAACTCTGTGGTGCATAGCTCATCATATCCATATCTCCGACAAATATATAGTATATATCTGCATATAGTGAGGCACTAAATCTAACGCCCCTGCCAATGGGTACTTAGCAGCAGCTGTCATATCCTTGGCGCTCCATGCGCTCATCCTTCTTCTAAGTGCTCTGTTCCGTCTAAGGACATTCGCGTCTCAGCTTGCAATTGAGTTTCTCCTATCGTACTCCTCTTCTTCTTTTCTCTCACTCTGTGCCTTGGCATACTTTAGATAGTTTTGTGTATTTTGATACTTTTGGTGTCATTTATCATGACCTTCTGCTGCAGTTTTCTTGGGTCCCAGCGCTAAAAATAACCGAGTCGAGCCAGAGTTCTTAAGAGTTAATAAATGGTGCAGCGGCCATAAGCTAAAATTATGCAATCGATGATGAAGTCGAGTGTTTCATTGTCTTGGAAGAAGAAGGAATATATAATGAGTGAAGCTAATCCGACAAGTACTTCAATATAATCTGTGATATTAATCAACTCAAAGAGCTATAATTATTTACACTTTTGTATTTTAGTTTAAGCTATTTCTCGTAAGGAATATAATCAATTGTGAACTGAACTTGAATCAACAGTTAATGAATATAAATAGATATGTATTTTTTTTTTTTTGAATTTCCAGGATTGGTTTTGAATTGTTAGTGAATTCAAATTTATTATTTTAGATTTTATTTTTTAGATTTTTTTAATATTTTTTTTTTATTTATTGAAGTCACTATTGAAATAATACTATACAAATTTATTGACTTTTCTATTTATTTGAACGTTCACACTTTACATTCCTACTACAATTTTCCTTTTGTAAGATGTCTTAAATCTTCAACGCAACATTGAACAATTTATGGAATAAGGAAAACTGCTAACCAAATTTTAGCATATTCTTAGAAATTTCAATTTGGTATATCATTAGCATAGTTTTCTCCCTCTTAGCCAAAGACAGTGCAACGATTTAATTTGTTGCTTCACATAGAACCAAAAAAAAAAGAAAAAAACAAAAGAAATAAAAATTGAATAGCAGTGGAAAAGCGAAAAATCTGCGCTGTTTCCAATCGCACACTGACTTACTAACTTGCCGCTGCTGCCTTTTCCCCCCTCCTGTTCCCTTCCCCTTGCCTCCTCTTCAGAGCCGCCTGTTTGCCGTCTCGACTTTTGCGTACAAGTGAATTTTAATTTAATTTCCCTACAACTAGACGGTTGAGATAGACGTGTGCGCCAGCTCAGAAGCTTAGAGCTTCTACCCCTGAACAGGGATACGATAGAGAGAGGGGCAGGGGATGGAGGGAGGGAGTGCTCCTACTGAAGTCCGTATGAGACGGGGCGCTTTAATTGTGTGCGGCATGACAGCGCACAAAATGGCGACGAGAGTAGCACGTCATCAGACGAAGCAGCTACCCCTGCCCCACACCCTTTTCACCCCCTCTTGGCTACTGTAGACAGCGAGCCTCTGTGCGATTTTCGTATTTAGTTAAACAAAATTAAAACGTGATTTGTTTTCTTGTTTTCGCTTGGCACTTTCTTCCTCTCCATCGTATCTGGCCGTTCGTTTGCACATTTTTGGCGTTCCCGTCTCCACCCCCAGCCCCAGACCTGTGAATTTTCCCCGAAAAGCGTCGAGTGTCTGACTTGTTGTCTGACTGCCTGGTGGCTGCTCTTCATTATGTTGCAAGCTTTAAGCGTTTTAAATTCAATGCGCGCCTTTTGTGGCACCAATTGAAAATTTATTGCATTTACAAGTCGATTTATTATGCAAGCCAACAGTGAAAGGATCTGCCAGGAAGCGGGGAAGAAGTACTAAGGGAGGAGATTCGCATTGCGAGGTTGTGGTAGCTGCTTCTCATCAAAACTGCCTGTGGGTTCTACTCTATGCCACTGCTGCCATTTTCCAATCTGCACTTTCATTTCAATGCCCGTTGACAATTTCCATTTGGCGCCAATTCCTATTCCCTCCATTCTCCATCCATCCATCCATCCATCTATCTCTTTCCATCCCATTCCCCACTCTGTTCTCTGCTCTGTGTTCTGCGTGCACGTCCTCGAGCCAAGTGAACCGCAGCTGGTAACCAACTGACGTTTAGATTTGATTTGAAATGTTCAAATTACCAACATTATAAAAGATGAACAGCGTCAGCTCTCAGCTCAGCTCAGTCAGTAGCTGAAACGAGGGTGGGCTTTAAAGTTTCGTTTGTTAATGAGAGTAATATTGAAAAACTGTTATATTTCTTTTCGATCGATTCAGATATCAATAAGATTGTTTTTGTGTTAGTACACGATAACCTTAAACCAATTTATGTAAATGAGAGTCAATCGAATCAAATTTTAATCAATTTGTTCTAATGTTATAATACCAAAATAACTTTTTTTTTTATATTTTTCAACACTTAAATTTAAAAACCATTGTTATTTTACAATAAGAACATACCAATTTCTAACAGGATTTGATTTAATTTCCTTAAAAACTTATTGTAATTATGATCAAAATATATCTTTTGTTTATCTCAACTTTTGGAGATTTTTAAGACTAAAATATTAATTATCTAAAAACAAAAATATATTTTTTTATTGGAATTAATTTGGTTTCCTTGGAAACATAATATAATGTTGAAAACATAAGATCTTTTGATTATCTAAATTTAATGAAAATGTTGAGATTGAAATATTAATTAATAAATATGCCTATAAGAATTATCTAAATTTTCAAATTGTGTGTATTAAATATATTTTTAGTGCCGCCCTCGCATTCGCACATTGAATTCCATCCTATTTGTGTCTTTCACTCACTCGGTCTGTGTGTGTTTTAAACGCATCAAATGCTTGCGTGTGATTAGTTTGCATACAATTTGATGGGGCTGCGAGGCGAAAAGAGGGAGGAGAGAAGAAGAAGAGGCTAGATAAGATACAGTGGGTGGCGTGCGAGGATGAAGATGAGATTGGATGAGCTTCTGCATGGAGGTTGAAGCCTTGTTGACAAGTGGCTGGCAGGCGACGTCGTTGTTGTCGTCGTCGTCGTCATCGTCGTCATCATCATCGTCAGAGCTTAATTTCGCGGTTTCACGCTTAAAACGCGTAATGCCATTTGCAACTACTTCAACTACAACTACAACAACAACAATTGGGTCTACAACAAAGCAAATGAGCATTTGAATACTAAAGGAATTGATAATGCCGAACAACGCGAGTTTTGGGCGGCTTTTGTTGTAATTGTAATTGGTCTTGTAACTGGGCGTGGTCGACGGTGTGATGTCCTCGATTCTAATCTAATGTGTATCTATGTGTGCGTAAGTGCCTTGTTAGCAGCACGTTAGTCGCTCAGTTAGTTAGTTAGTTAGTTAGCGCTTGCACATTAGGCAGTTAGACAGATAGACAGCCAGATGGACTGACGGACAGCTGAGCAGACAAACATTTGGCTGTTATACTTATATAACTGTAGCTAGTTGACAGGCAATCAGCAGCAACGGGCCAAAAGCTCACGTGCCAACTGGCAACTGACAACTGACAATTGGTAACATTGCCAATGGCAACTAACGCACTTTTAGTGTCCGAAAAATTGTGCCTAATGAGCATTTGAAATACGCACATTTGCCTATCAGCAAACAGAGCGGGGATAGAGACAATAACTGTTTGGACCTGGCCAGAAGCGTTAACGTGCCATTGCCAACTTGTTAACAAGTCCAACACCCGCCGTCCACATCCCGCAAACCCATCCGCTGGGCAGTCTGGGAATTGCCGCTCAGGTCCGAGCATTGCCATTGGACATTGGACCTGCCATCGACTCTTGTTTTGCCCTGTGTGTTGACAATTAGCCCCAGTTAATATGATTGCCACTTGATGTCCTGATGGGCCACTCTGTATGGCTGCCAAACGAGCTGGCGCAATGCGCCACTAAAGCGAATGCTCCATACGAGTAATAGCTGAGCAAACCGAGGAGCTCTGAATCTCTGACTAGCTCGCAACACGGAAATTAACCGATTTAGATTATAATTACAGCGTGATTTTAAGTGCAAAGCACTATACTAATTAGCATTACTATTAAAACTGTTTTTATATTTTACTCATATAGTTTTTGAGAGGCGTTTGATATAAAATGTATCGCAGTTCTTCCTAATCAATATTATTATTAATACATATCATTCAACATTTACAAAAATAAAGTGATTATTATTTTAGTTGTGAATCAGATGAGCGAAATTAATTGAAAACTCATTACTGAAATGGACACAGTGTTTACTCTTTGATAGTAAAACATTTAGGATTGTGAACGAATTCAAAGTGAAGAGTAAAAATAAACTGTATATATTTATATTATAATTTCATACTTTTTAAATTTTACTAAAGTTGTTGTGGGCAATACAATCTGCTTATGTATTTAATTTGAAGCTTTCCCGATTACTATTTAAATTTATTGATATCCTTTAATTTTTATAATATGTTTTTTAAATTATTTGAATTTTTTATAAGTACTGTCTTTTTTTTTAACTTTGAATATTTAATATTTTGTTAAGCTGTCAATTTTAAGGTATAGTTTTTCCATTATAAGTTTGTAATATTTTCAATTAATGTATTGTACTTTTTCAAAATTTATTAATAATTTAAACTAACAATAAAATGTCCCACTTCTTACTAGGAATTACATAAAATAATTACACAACTTCAATTAATTAAATTTTAGTACCTAGAATGATGATAATTTTTATGGGTTGTCTGACTTGAATTAAGGGCATTTCAGTTTCGTTATGACTTAAGGCCATCATCAGTTTATGGGCCATGTATCATAGTAGACCCATTTCTGCCATGCGGTCTACATAGCGCAGAATCTAATGTCAGCTTAGCGCGCAATTTGTTGCTGTTGACAGCTGTGAGATATTGTTGTTGCTTTTGTTGTTGTTGTTGTTGCTGTATCTGTAGCTGCTGCATTCAGGCCAAAAGGATGCCATCAAGAAGGGCAGCAACCCATTGCAAGGAAGAAGGCCCAGTCACAGGCATTTGCCATTTGCCATTGTCCTGTCCTGTTCTATCCTGTCCTGTTCGGTTCTGTTAGGTTCTGTTCTCAGTTCTCAGTTCTCAGTTCTCGGTTCTCTGTCCCTAGCTGCTGTGAGTGTCAGTCACAAATGCTAACGACATTTTGTTATTTACTTATTGCATTCATTTAGTCGAGCAGCTCCTTTGCTCACTCTCACGCACGCATACACTCACCCTCTCTGTCTCTCTCTCTTTCTTTCTCTCTCTCTCAGTTTCTGACTGTGACACTGTGAACCACATTTCCTCATTTACCAAAGGGAGCCAGCTCTCATCTTGGGCTCATCTCTTTGCTATTTTTAATCTGCCGCCTTTTGTATTGCACTTAACTTGCATCGCAGTCTCTTCGCTGCCTCTCTCAAAGTACTGAGTACTGAGTACTGAGAGTGCATTGTAACTCCTGCTCAGCTCATAGACCAGAATTGCACATGAACAATGGGCCACATATAATGGGGCAAATTGAATTTGAATTGGTCGGTTGGTTGGCTGGCTGCTTGCTATTCTATGCACAGAGAGTCTTCTTCTGTCTTCAGAGTCTCCTCTGCACATCTTGAGCTCAATAACGCGCTCATTGTCATGGAATTCAGTGTGAAAACAATGCCCAAGCCCAAGTTGTAGGAGTCCTGCTGGATGGGTGCCTGCCTGCCTGCCTGCCTAGGTCTATTGTGCGTGCTCTGTAAATATTATTCTTCTTAAAAAATGTAGTAGCAGCAGCTTCTAGCAGCAGATACAAGATACTCGGACTCTCACTCGTACTCGTACTCGTACTATGAAAAAATTAAAAAGGTTATGACAAGCAAACCATTTGTCGAAAAATACTATAAGGCCAAGCAAAAGTAAAACGAAGATAAATGGGAAAAAATGTTAAGAGCTGAGAACTGAGAGCTGAGAGTTGAATGAACAATGGGAAGAATGAGAAGAGACACAGAAAACGACCAACTGGCTATAAAAATCAATTGAAGTCGAGTAGAAAATCAGAAGCGTATTATTTTTCTGGTTTTGTTGTGCACGGTCTACATTGTTGTTGCTGCTCCTTGTTGTGGCAAATGACAAAGGACCAATTATACTGAGCACCACGAACAGAAGAGAACACAACTGAACTGAGCAGGACACAAGAATGCAATGAAAGTGCTGACAAATCAAGCGAATTATAATGAAATTCAAACAAATTGTGATTAATAATTTGGGCCAAGGTACAAAGCTAGTTTAAAAATGTGTCCTCTCGATTGAAGCCAAAAGGTAAAGAGAACATTAACAATAGTCACAATATAAATTGCAAAGAAAATAGAAGACATTTCAGGTTTATTGGTTCAAGGGAGTGAGTTGAGTGTGTTTTAGAAAAATGATTAAGTAACAATGGAAATAGTTCAATCGAATTGTTGCCTGGTGTGAATGCAGACACTAAGTGAAATCAAGTGTGTTGTATTAATAATTAAATAAACTTCGAGTGATTTTAAAAATCAAAAATGCTTGTTTCTAACAATTTGTAAAATTAGCCAAAACATTTGATATTATTTCAGTCATAGACTCAATAATTCTGTTGCAAAAATAGTTAGAAAAATAATTAGCTGTTTAAGTTCCATTTTATAATATGTATAATGAAAAATCTTCTCTTTCTTTTCGCTGCTTTAATACTCAATATTTGACTTCTACTTTGTTTCCAATGATAAGTACTTTATTTAAATATATATTTTTATATTTTAGATTATGACACAGTTTAAATTTATATCAAAACATTTTTGGCCTTATTGTTACTATTTTATTACCTGCAAAATTCATTCATATTTTCGCAGTTTTGCAATTTAAAATTTAATTTTAATTTTCTTTAGTTTTCATGTTGAAACTAGTCTTTTGATAGGATTAAGGGCTTTGCAGTATGATTTTTATTTTTTGTAGCAATTTGTGTCCAATGAAAAGAGTCGAAAGTAAAACAAAGGGCAATAAGAGTCCATTTTAAAAGGATTCTTATTCAACACTTTGTCCTGATATAAACCCTAATAATAATCTTCAAAGAGTTGTGTCGTAAGCCAGCCACATAATCTCGTCTTAACCCAACTAAATCCAATTTTTACACGAACTAGTTATATCCAACCTACAAAAACCTCCCAGTTACATGGCCCAAACAATGCAATCAGTGCCTTAACATGTGCAACTTTATTTCGTAGACGAGGCAGACGGGAGACGGGAGACGGTCAACCACAGACCAGACCTTGACATAGACACGGGACGGGATTCATTGTGGCCGATTGAACACACTGCTAAGCCAAATGATAATCCTTTTTCGGTAGTTCAATCCCAGTTAGAGTTGGAGTTGCAGTTGCAGTGGCATTTTCATTTGCAATTCCAGTACCTGCAACTCGGCAGCTGTTGTTATTGTTGCCACAAACTGTGGAATGACAAATTCACTGATCCACTTTGCGTACAGTAGCAGCCGCCTTTATGTTTTGACAAAATGTTTTTGTTGAGTGCCCATTGACTTTGGTCCAACCAGCTCGACTCACATGTGTCTCCTTTATTTGTTTTTTCCATGCAGGTTGCACACAACCCGCATTCGCATTTACATTCACATTCACATTCGTATTCACATTCGTATTCGTATTCTCTTTCGTATTCGGATTCCTGTTTTACCTGAGCCCTTTCGACGTTGACGATTTCCGTTTCGTCGTTTTGCTTTGGACTAAACCCACACACATATTTTAATTTTCAAAACAATTCACGAATAGACAAAAAGAAGATAAACATAAAAATTGTGTCCAAGCTGAGTCCAATACGCAGTCGTAGCTTCTGTAAGCGGATTATGTTGTCCGTCTATGCGCAGGAAATGGAAACTCGCAATTTTTATGAATATGAAAAGCCGCTTTGGTCGGCAGAACTAACTAACTTCAAACAAAAACATCACAGAAGCAAAACACACAAAAAGTGGAGTGTGGGTATGTTATTAGAGCTCAGCCCGAAAGCTTACATATGAGTATACCCTAACAGCCAGAGCGCCAATTTGGTATACAGATTCAGTGGGTTGACAAATGCTCTAGCTCAAAATCTGTATATATTTGATATCTTTATTTTAAATTTTATTAAAATGTTTATATTTATTTGTCTTTGTCTGATGTTCCACTTTAGGTTTAGCTTTATCTCCAATTACTTATACCACTTACGTTTCACACAGAAATACTTCGAAAAGTTTTAAAGGAATTTCGAAGCTCATTTAAATAAATAATAATAAATCAATGCTGGCATATTCATAACTTCTTTAAGTTCGACCTTTAAATCCCTCATATAGGAAAGTGTATTGAAATCTGTTCGACTGGGAAAGTTTCTCCATATCCTATTGAATGTAATGCGCTCGCTGCTGTGTTAATTAGTTTTGGGTTCTGCAATTTGTCACAGAGTCACAGAGTTGGATGCTCGGGTGTCTTAAAGTCTTAGCCCGGACGAGTGACTTTAAGTTTTGGCGCCCATAAATATGCCATAAAACTATTTGGTCGCTTGACTAGATAAAGGGGGCGGACAGCAAGTGTAGCAAACAGGCCAAAACAAACCGAAAATCCACCACCAACAAAGTGAGCACAAAGGGAATTGCGAGACTAGCGGGAATTGTGAGACTTCAGAGACTTGTGAGACTACTGTGTACCATAACAAAGTTAATAATAATAAAGCAGGGGGGTCACACACAGACCCGCCCCCAAAAAGAGAAAGATTCGGCAGTTGGCGGTCGTCAGTGATGCCGCCAAATACGATTACAATTTGTTACACTTACACAGCACAAAAAGTCAGTTCATCCCCCCAAAGAAGAAGACGCCAAAGAGTCGCCAGTTGTTGTGTTGTCTTGCGGTTATACAAATTCTGGAATCTGAGAC
The DNA here is from genome assembly GCA_037043405.1 of Drosophila subquinaria. Taxonomy (NCBI): domain Eukaryota; kingdom Metazoa; phylum Arthropoda; class Insecta; order Diptera; family Drosophilidae; genus Drosophila; species Drosophila subquinaria. Next base: position 225,298 of record JBAMBL010000037.1, on the reverse strand, counting down.
ATGGAATCTAGCATCATCAACCTGACCAGAGAAATGCCCAGAAAACGGGGGCATAAATCAGGCAGCCTGATGCTGTCTTAAATCGATTGGGTGAAAGGGAAAGGGCCCAACGACCGGCCCAAGGGATGTTTCAGCCTAATCAAAATCAATGCAAGAGGAGTGGGTAAACTACACGAGAGTCTCTTGGCACACGCTCCGTTTCTCCTCCTCTCAATCGCTTTCCCTTCCCGACGATCAGCCGACGTCAATTAATTTATCAAAGTCAGTGGAAGACAAGACCTTCGGGAATTAAACGACAATGACGATCCATTCATGAGTTATTAATAAACAGCCTGTTCGAGCTAACGATCGTCTTGGGTTCTGTACACTGTTGTCTGAACATTTTGCCATCCCGGAAGCGGCAGTTGCAGTTGCTCTCGACATTTCTTTTGAATATACTGAAAGGTATAGAAAGCATTTGACTTTTATTAATTACAACTAGATTTTTATTTATAACAACAAATTGTTCACATTTATCAAATTGGCTTAGGACATACATCTATGTAATTATCAAGTTTTGATTGTGCTCTATTCTGTTCTATTTCATTCAGTTCCCCTTGTTGTTGTTGTTTGCTCTTACTTAAAGATCTCCACTATATTTGAGCTTCTGCCAGCCAGCGCGTTGTCTCCGCATTTCTTTATAGCTATTGGGCAGTCCATACAAAAAGTATATGGATAGACCTAAGAAACGTGAAAAGTGAACTCATTGGATTAATTTAAATGATTCCATTAACTTTATAATACTTTTACATCATGCACATGCAATTGAGTAACTACAGAATTGATATTTTTTTAATACCCGCTTATTGATTTAAGTAGAAATTATCGACCAGCTTTGGCTTTACAGATTTAGTGATGGTATAATTAATCTTAAACATATTTAAAATAAACTCAATTGATTGAATTGGAAATTGTTAGCACTGAATTAACTTTTATTAATTAATATTCTTGGAAATATTTTCTATCACATGAAAGTACCAAAAATACAAATTTGCAATTTAAAGTGCTTTTGTAATTTAAGGAAAATAATTTGTTTTAAACTTGATTGAATTTTCTAGCAAATAAAGCTTACTTTTTTGCAATAATCTCTAACATTTTTCAAAGTTCTAGCAGATTAAATTCTTAGCCCGTAGCTCTTCATTAGCTTCTTATTTCAATCGCTAACTGCCACTCAACGGATTTCGCGTGCCACTTCCACATTCCATAATTGGCACATCCAACGAAATTTTCGAAATTTTCACAAATTCGAGAGACTTGCAATTGAATTTCACGCATTTCCCGGTGCGCTGCAACCGTCAGTACTTATCATCTAGTATTGCTTCCATTTAACTAGCTAACAGCTCTACAACTACAACTACAGCTACAAATATAGTTACAACTACAACTACGACTACAACTGCTTAACATTAGATTACATTAGTAGAGTGTGTAGTCTAGTTTTACAGTATGCTACAAAATTGCACCCTCTTTGGTTTTGGGCTCATTCAATTGCTGTTTCCTCAATGTACGTAGATTGCGGCCGACGGCGCTTCCCCACATCCGCTCCTGCTCCTGCTCCTGAGCCATCTCCTGTCCCCGTTTCTGTTCCCTTTCCCTTTTCCGCTCTCTTTCCCGCTCCCGGACGCTGCTGCAGGCGATTCGAGGGACCCCGTTGCAATATGGCCTCCAATTTCGCTTTGAATAGCACCGGCTCTGGCTCCGGCTGTGCAGTTGCCGATGTTGTTGCTAGTGTGGTGGCTGATGATGGCTCCGGTTCGGATGTGGGGGAGTCAACTAGATGCTGGGCGGCTGCAACTACCTTCATGTTCTTGGCATCCACGTTGAGCTCTCGGCTCAAACTAGGTCGCTGTTTGTGCAAACTAATGCTGTTTATGGTCTTGTACAAAACCGGATCGAATTTGGGTGGCCGTGGTATGTGGCTGCTGGCTCCTGGCGATGTAGTTACTGTATCTGCCTTATCACCATTAACATTACCGTTGCCGTTGCCGTTGCCGTTGCCATCAGCTACAGACTCATCATCACTGTCCGCTTTCAGCTCTCGAATGGCCTTCAGCAACAGCAGTCGGACATCAGATTCACTTTTCGATTGCTTCAGCTGCGGCCTTGTCGTTCTCTCTTTGGGTTTCTCTTCCTGATTCGCTGGCTCTTCGCTCTTCTTGGCCTTGTGGGCATTGGGATTCATAATGAGGTGGCTCAGTCGATCCTTAAACTTTTCCGAATGCAGCGGATCATCGACAACAGAGTCGAATGAAGCCTGTGATGCTGTCGAGACAACCGATGGAATGCGCTTTAGTTGAGGTCTGAGCTGAGGTGAAGTGGATTCCATTGTCTCCTCTTTGAGTGAAGATTCCTCTTTGTCTAATGATTGCCTTGTCTTGGCTGCCTGCAACTGTGCGTAGAACTCATCGCTATCGAACATCTCCTCAAGCATTTCACTTGCTGCCTTTCTGCACTCCTCCAGCCTGTACATCTCCAAGGATCGCTGACTGGACACTTCGTCATCATCGCTGCTACTATTGTGCACAGTGGCCACGATTGTGGTCTCTATTACACTGGGTAGCAGTTCCGAATCAATGCTAAAGTTCCGATTAAAAATCTGGTGTTGATCCTGCTGCTGCTGTTGAGAATCTTCCGCATCGAGGACATCGTCGAGCATCGCGATAACCGAGTGCTCGTCGTCCGGGAGCTCGGCATCGTTGGCGCCCAACGTGGTCCTCGAATGCTCACTCTTTGTATCCTCCACATAGAAGATTTTCCCATTTGCATGTTTCTTCTCCGTCAAATCGTCATAGACCTCACTTAAGTTCTGTATTTGATCCAAGCTACCCAAATTTCTCACAAGCTGCGTTTCATTCGTAAGTGTGCTGAGCTTTGAGTGGAATCCATTTCCATTAACACCAACTAAAGTTGCATCTTTGGGCATTTTTAAGGCTTTGTAGAACGCAATGCGTTCTGGATTGCGTTTTTGGGGATTCCTAATGTCATAGAGACACCAGCATGCAATAAATATGGGTATACCTGAGGCATTACAGTTAGTAGGACAACATTAAGTTAACATGCATTAGTCAAGGGCTACAACATGCTAAAAAAAGAGAGAGAAAGAAAGGAGGGGGACTCACCCACAATCATCCAGACACCGAAGCGTATCCAAGTCCAGCTGTCCAGCTGCAGCATGAGGTAAATGTTAATAAAGATGCTAATGGCGGGCACCACAGGCACAAAGGGCACCCTAAAGAGGCGACTCCGTGGCTCCCGTGGCTGTAAACAGGTGAGCAGGAGCACCACAGCAATCATCAGTGAGAGGAGAATCAGCAGAGTCAGGGCCCAAGCCTTGCCCGTGCGGATGGCCGAGTATCCCTGCATGAGGAGCACGGCAAGTCCCAAGGACAGCAGACCTAAAATGGAGATAGAAATTAGAACAAAGTTTGCTTACATAATGAAAGGAAGGAAGAGGGGCATCCCTCCCTTCCCCCGCCCTGTACCCACAGAACAAGATTGTCAGCACGCCCACAATCCTTGTTGAAATTGCATTTGGTTCCGGAGTGCGATGAACATTGAAGAGTTGAGTGCAAACTGAGCTCCAAGTGAATCGCTCACTTCTCGATGTCAGTGACGTGGTTTCCGAGATGCCTTGGGCTGTTTGCTCCTCTGACTCGCTGTATTCCATATAGCGTAGAATTGTGATGGATATGGCAACAACACTGTAGGCCAAGAGCGTGCCAATGGACAACAGGCTGACCAACTGGGCCAGGTCGAAGAGACCCGCAATGAGAGCTGTGAAGAGAGCAGCCACAATGGATCCCGTCACGGGCACCTGGAACCGCGGACTGATCTTGCCCAGAAAGCGGAACAGCAGGCCATCCTGAGCCATGGAGTACATGACGCGCGGCAGTGGAAACAGGGCGCCAAAGAGACTGGCCAAGAGACCCACCAAGCCACCGATTGTGACGATCCACATGGCAACCGGCCAGCCGACGTACTCGAAAGCGTAGGGCAGAGGGGCGTTCACGTCCTGCACGTAGTAGGGCAACATCAGGGTGAGCACAGTGGACACCCCAAAGTAGCACAGGAAAATGATGAGCAGCGAGAGCAGGATGGACTGTGGGATATTCTTGCGGGGCTGACGCACCTCCTCCCCAGTGGTTGCTATGCAGTCGAAGCCCACGAAGCCAAAGAAGCAAGTGGCGGCTCCTTGCAGAGTGCCCTCAAAGCCAAAGGGGAAGAAGCCGCCATTGCCGATGTTAGTTGCATTCGTTGAAGCCGCAGTCACAGTCCAGTTGCTGAAATCGGCTGGAAAGGAAACAGTATTTAAATTCCATACAATATCTGATTTACTGAGTTACTTACCCTTCACAGCGCCCGCAATGATGACAAAACCCAGTATGAATATGTTAAGGCAGGTGACAAAGTTATTGGCCATCGTCGAGGTCTCCACGCCAAAGGCCAGAGCCACTAAACAATAATCAAAATATTGATTGATTTTCCAGTTACAATTTTAAATGAACTAAGTTTTCTTACCGCCAAAGACAACTACCAATCCGAAGGCGAGGAAATCAAAGTAGCTGCCCAGAAACTGACATTCATGGGCGCCACCTCGGCAAAGGTTTCCTTGAGCGTATCATTGAGCAGCGTGTCCAGATAGAGGCTAATGCCTCGACAGACACTGGCCGTGCCGATGACATACTCCAATATCAGATTCCAGCCAATAACAAAGGCCGCAAACTCCCCAATGCACACATAGCTGTAGACATATGCAGATCCTGCCTTTGGCACTCGAGCTCCAAATTCCGCATAGCAAATGCCTATCAAGAGATGCATTTCGATTCATAAATAGATGCACACAGGTATACAAGGGAATTGATGGACTTACCCGCCAGTAGGGAGGCGAGGGCTGCTATGGCAAAGGATATCATGACCGATGGACCCGCCTGCTCCTTGGCTATTTGGCCGGCCAGCACATAAACGCCGGCGCCCAGCGTGGAGCCCACGCCCAGCGCCGTGAGATCCCATAGGCCCAGGACACGATTCAGTTTTGATTCCCCCTCGGTGCCATCGGCAGTCAGATGTTTGCGTCGAGTTAGCACCTTCCACGCCGAATATTGATGAACCATTGCGGTATCTCTGCAAAGTGGAGGTTCATTAAACTCTGCGTGTTCCGTTCTGTTGTTATGTGTTTTCTTGTTTTGTGTCTAGCTACAAAAATTCCATCTATCTAATGAATAATTAGCTTAGGGTTCATTCATTGTTCTAAGTGCATAGAAGAAGCTGCAGTTTCAACAATAGCTGCCAAGATCATGCACAATTAATGACATCGCCATACGTAGATCCACATATATATTGTCCCAGTCGCTTATCAATCCTCAGCCAGCGACGATTTTGATTATACAATGCGGTACAAATTATTGAGCTCAATTTGCAATCGATGGCAAGTCGAGGCTGAGCCAATGTGTCAAGCTTCAATTCATTTGATTCACATGCATATATATTTAATTGATTTTCTATATAACAAAGAAGTTACGCACAGGAACAATGTTTTTGATTTAAAAGTATTTTTAATAAAACAATCTGTTTGGTATTTTTTTTTAAATTAATTGTTAAGTGATCCTTTCATTTTTACATAAATAGCGCAGGGGACCCTTAACTTATATTTCTCAGATAAATATTTAGTGCTATTATGAGTTACATATACTATCTCTGTAACTCTGGAACTATCTTAATGTTGAGAGATTAGTGAAAAGCTAATAGAAACAAGTGGTTTTATAAGCCTGTTTCCTTAGAGACAAGTTCTCAATTGTTGGGATGCTATTTGGGCTGTTTTGGGTGCCCTTTTGAGGCGCGTTTACGTGAGTTTTTGGGCTTGGTCCTCTTATCCAATGACTAAGCGAGCTAACTGATAAGCATAGATGCTTAACTATTAGGTACTCTTCTTTATTTACATTTGTTTTTCTTCTTCTATGTTGTTTTTGCGTTCATTATAAAGATAATTAAGTGGGTCTAGGTAAGGCAGGCCATTGTCGAATGAAGAGTTATATTATATTTATATAATATCATGTGCATCTTCATTTTCAAGTTTTATGTTTTATTTATATGTATTTAATTAGTTGACTTACCAACTTTGAAACAGTTGCCGACTGCTGTTGCTGCCTCCGCTGCAATTGCTGCAAACTCTGGCCAAATATTTGCTTGATATTAATGAGCTGTAGATGTAGGTGAGGAAAATAAGGGGAGTTTGTCACACAGTACGAGTACGAGTACGAAAATGTGTATTGAATTGAATTCAATTCGCTTCCGATGACAACAACTGACAGACTTCGCGCTCTGAATACGTCTGGCCAAGTGATCGTTAAGTTACAGTCGTGAATTCGAATTGTTCTTTAAGATAAGAAGACAATGTTCCAGAATGACAGACAGAGTGAGAGAGAGTGGGAGAGCGTTGAGCATCAGACACTGATAAGAGGCACAAAAGCCGCTAGAGATGCCAGAGACAGAGAGTGTGAGACTGAGAGCGAGCGATAAACAACAACAAACTTTAAATGCAACAGGTAGTCGATAGAAGGGGGCGGAGTGGGAAGGTAGCTTGACGGCGTATAATTAGAGCGGCTATGAAAATTAGCAGGTATGCCAGAAAGAAAGAGACAGTAGAGTGTGCGAGAGAGAGGGAAGTATAGGGAAAGATGCTGTTACGTCTCCAGAGGCGAGTACTACGATCTCACAATCAGTGATATCAACTGATTTCTCGGCTGCTTTTTGTTTTTCCTCGGCCTCAGCCCCTCGGCGTTGCCCGCGTGTTTGCACTTGTCATTTATTGTTATTTATGTTGTTCAGATAAGATTGTTAGTATTCGAGTTGTATTGTCGTATTGATTGTTTTTATTTCCGATCTGCGGACACGGCTTTAGCGCCGTTGTTGCTCGTGTAATTTTGTTTTGCTGCTGCTGTTGACGCGTTCAGTGAAAAACGTTAACTGAAACTGTAAGATAATAAACGCTTACCTATATGGTTAGCAGCAATAGCTGCTAATACACTGCAATATCAGAGAACTGAGTGATAAAGAGAGCAGAAGAAACAGAAACAGAAAGAGAGAGAGAGAGGGAGAGAGAGAGTGTTCTTGAATAACACTTAAACTTGGCTATTAATGCACTCATTTTGTTTGGCCTAAAATTGGGTTAGTGTCAGGAATGAGTTGAATGAAATTTATAGATTGAAAGCCCATTCTTAAATGTAGTTCCAAAAATAACTCGAATGTCTGTTCATATATCTTTTTTAAAGTATGGGACTTAGCGCTTCTAATTCTCATATACATATGTATTTAAAAAATAATTTATTTTTCCTAAAATTTTAATTGATTCATTTGGCTGTCTCGATAAGGCTAAAGTGCAAAATGCAATCTTTACACTCAGAAGTGTCAAAGACATGCACAATAATTATTATATACGTAAACAATAAAATATTTAATTTATGTACGCTGATAATAATGGCATTTCAGTTTGGTCTGGTATTCTCCATGCTCAGATTATTAAGATTGTATCATTTAATCTAATTAATGCTCCGAACTGATAGACTAAATAAATCTAATTCCAAATAGTTGTACAATAGATATAATTATAACTGATACCCCCAGAGATGTATTCGCTATATGTACATATAGTGAACAGATGTATAAATAGAGAGAGGGGCTTCCACACTCACATACGAGAAGTATGTGTGATAAACGCCTAGCTATTAGCAACTATTAAATTATCTATAAACTGATTACGGGTATTATTAAACTGAGGAGGGGCTAGGCCTAAGGCCACTTGTTGGTTTTTATGGCCTTATAGAACTATGCGTCACATTTGAACTGTGCACAGAAAGAAATAAGCGATGGATTTTGAATAATCAATAAAAATTTGACAGAAATACATATTTTTGCCATTTTATAAACAATTACACCTCATGATTAAATTCCATTTATCATTTCTTTTATTTGTATATTTGATTTATTGTCTTAGTCTAAGGTTTTTTAGATCTTTCGCTCAGTGTATGCGTCATATTAGGATTACACAGCAATTACTATAGAACCGACGATCAACGTGAGCTAAAAATGACTATTCGAGTACTCGTACTCATACTCATACTCGTACTCATACTCGTGCTAATACTCATATGTACATGCTCGCAGTGTTGATAAGATACTCGAAATGCTCTTCACACTTTCACTCTTGATACCATAGATGGAGAGGATTGGGCGGCAAGGGGTGCAAAGAGATGAAGAGGAAGAGGGGGGAAAGTGGGGGAGGGAGGTCTAAATCACGACAGCACGCGTTGTATGGGCATTAAAATTTTACTGCCACTGACGCAGCTACCTACCAAGTATCTGCACTCACAAGCAAATTCTCACACACACACACAGATATGTATTAACACTTGGATGTTTTTGGGTGTTTGGAGGAGACATTTGAGGGGCTTCGTGGGAGTTTTCGAAGAAAATGAGCGGAGATGTGCTTAGCACATGTGGCTGTGTTTGCAAATTGGCATTGTGATTGCCTTTGTTGTCGCCAGCAAATATAAATGATCTAATTTAAATAATTACGCCCACAAATGCGATGCCTCAAATTGTGTTGCCGCCTTCATTTAACGCCAGAATGACAGCATCAAATTAGCTGCCAAAGACAATCAGAGTGCGAGTATACACATTTATGAGGCGAATTTAAAAACCGCAAGCAGTTCGCTTTGTTCATTAAGCAATAATGAATATATACATTGAGGTATAACTAGCACATACTTGATCATACACATACTATATAATTAGAACAATTGGAGATGCCGATAAAAAATGTCCCAATTAAAACTTAACAAATTTAGTATATTTTATTTATTTTTTTTTAGTAATTATTTAATTTAAGATAACACTTTAAAACAAGAAAAGAAAGTCCAAGTAATAAAGTCAGTATGATTCTTAGATTATATGTGTATAATTTTAAATTATTTATTTAAAAATCTGTCTAAGGTCGATTATTATCTCATATCCTGTTTTGTTTTACATTGATTTAATTTGTCTCAATTGATTCGATTAACAAATTTTAGCTGACAAAAGGCATTTCGTCTCTTTCTCCTTTATCATTCAGTAGACATTCAGTAGGCCAGTAGTCAGAAATTCATTCAGAGCAAACAAATCTAAAAAGCAGTTGACTTTAGTCAAATTGAATCCGATTTCGAATTGTTTGCCGAACCTGCAGAGACATGACTGTTTCCTATACCGCTGAGGTTGCTACCTGTCAGCGTTGTGGCTGCTTCTGGAAACTGTTGGCCAGGTAAGCCCATCGAACAGTTAACAGTGTGTGTTGTACTAATGAGTTGGCTAAAACCACCGCTAGATGGCGTGCAAGTATCTATAAAATAATTTGGTTCGATCTGTTGATATTTCTTTGTTGTTTCTATGCCATGGCCTTCCTGTATCGCATGATTCTCAATGAGAAAGATAGGCGGTAAGCTCAAATTTGGTTAATATCTATTCGAAATCCCTCAATTCAACTCAATTCCCAGCTTTTTTGAAGATCTCGTTCGCTATTGCCGCAACCATGGAGCCCTCATCCCGCTCTCCTTTGTGCTTGGCTTCTATGTGGCCATCATTGTGGATCGCTGGTGGAATCAGTACATCTCGGTGCCCTGGCCAGATCCATTGGCCGTGTATGTGAGCACCTTGGTCCGTGGCCTGGACGAGCACGGACGTCTCATGCGTCGCACTATAATGCGCTATGTGTGTCTCTCTCTGACCATGGTCCTGACCATGATATCGCCGGGAGTTAAGCGTCGTTTCCCGACCTACGACTACCTCGTGGATGCTGGTTTGCTCAACAAGAATGAGGCGACAATTATTGCGGCTATGGACGAGAAGTTCCCGAATCATTTCAAATACTGGATGCCCATAATGTGGGCATCCAGCATTATGACTCGTGCACGCAAGGAGGGACGCATCTGGGATGATTTCTCACTCAAGTCGATGATCGATGAACTGAACAAGTTCCGATACGGATGCAACATGCTCATCCACTACGATACGATCAGTGTGCCCTTAGTTTACACCCAGGTGGTAACCCTGGCGGTGTACACATACTTTTTGGCAGCGATCTTTGGACATCAGTACATCTACACTCAGGAGGACAGCTATAGTAATGTGATCAACTATTATTTTCCTGTATTCAGTACACTGGAGTTCTTCTTCTTTATGGGCTGGCTAAAAGTCGCCGAGACTCTGATCTGTCCCTTTGGCGATGATGACGATGACTTTGATCTGAACTGGGCCATTGATCGCAATCTGCAAGTCAGCTATTTAATTGTGGATGAGATGCACAACGATCATCCAACTCTGGTAAGGGATCAGTACTGGGACGAGGTCTTCCCTCCTGAACTGCCTTATCCGGATGAGTCGCAGCGTCATGCCCCTCCAGAGCCCTCCACGGCCAAATTGGACCTGTCGAAGATCACATCCACCTACATACCCAAAGTGCCGACAACAACTACCACTGACGAGATCGATTTCACCAATTTCGATGGCGAGGATGAGACTTATGACCATGAACTGCGCATTAAATTCGCCTCTCGTCGCTTCAATATTCACCGCAGCTCCTCGTCCATTTCCTATGCGGATTTCAGTCAGCTTGTGTCCAGCCCAAGCCACGTAGATGAGGGGGAGGAGGAGGAAATTCTGCTGCCCACTCATTCCACCAGCAAGGATGACTTTGATCGCCTCAAAGAGGAGCGGGAACGCGAACGCCACGCCAGGCAACTGCAACATGCAGCGTTGGCACTGGATCTGATTAAGGAGGAGCTTCAGAGCCCCACCGATCCTCCCACTTCGTCCAACGATCCCAATCTGTCCTCGTCAAGACCCCCAATTCGAGCTTCAATATCCAATCACACACAAACCGATAAAAGTTACGTTAATACCAGCAAAACTCAGAATCAATAAACATTTGTCGAACTCTTGCTGTGCCTTGAACAAATTGAGAATCAGGACTCAGTATCCAAATGTTTCATAAATATTTATTAATAAAGACTTTGACCTAACCTTAATAAATACCTTTTATTTTAGTATGTACATCGGAAGATTAAATATCTTAGCACAGTGTACTGCAATGGCTCGTTTCCTGTAAACTCAATCAATTTTCGAGTTCCTTTGAAACATAATGTTTATATTTTTGAATTAGGAATTGGTTGAAGTATTTTATGCAGAAATTTTTATATTTTTAGAGTATATTTGTAGACTGTGGAGCTAGTCATAGTTGAAAAAGAGTTAAATAAGTTTTAATTAGTGATTAATCCAAAATAAAATTCCGAAAATATTTCAGCAAACTGACTCAAATTAAACTTAAATAGTTCCTTAACTTGGCTTTGTCAAATCTTAACCGATTTCCATGAACAGAATTATTTTAATTATTGCTTGCCCTCTTAATGCAAAAATATTAATTTTCTAGAAAATTTTACCATGTTTTGCATACATGATGTTTTTCGAAAAACTTAAAAAATCTTAACTAAAACTATCAGGCCTGTTCCGGTTTTCACTTTCGGTAAGATTTTGCGGCAGTGAATTTCTTTAACCTGCTCTAATATCATTTCGGTGAAATTCTGCGGATTGATATCACTTTGAGTCAATAAGTTTAAGTCGGATAAAGTGAAAAACGATCATTCTTTAATTCTTAGGTTAGGTGCAAAGCGAATAAATGCTTTTCCCTAAATGCTATAAAATGAAAAGTGAAAACCGGAACAGGCCTGTATAGTAATTTAGGTATGTGTGTGGTATGTTAGAGCCTTTACTAAGTACAAGTAGGCTGTTTTAAATCCATTAAAGAGAACATTTCAAAATAGTTGTAGGCTTTTTATTAGGCATCCGACAGTTATTGGGATTGTTCAATCATGACTGTAACCTATACATCCCGAGTGAACACATCGAGACGTGTGAGCAACTTTTTGCGTTTGCTAGCAAGGTAATATTTTATTTGAAATATTCAGTTTATAAGATATAATGTGAAACAATATGATTATTACTTTCATTCTCTGAAAGATGGCGCGGCAGTGTTTACAAGCTTATCTGGATGAATCTGCTACTTTTCCTAATTATATACATCTCTCTGGCGGTCTCCTATCGGTATCTCATGAATGAGCCAGCACGCAAGTAAGTTTCTTCTTCATCTACACAATCAACCAATTTTCATCGGCTTGTCAACCCGGCTTAGAGTCTTTGAGGATATTGTTGTGTGCTGTCACAAGTACGAGAATATCATTCCTGTATCATTTGTGCTGGGTTTCTTTGTGTCCATTGTGATGGGGCGTTGGTGGAAGCAATATCTGAGTATTCCCTGGCCAGACTCGATAGCCCTGCTGGTGAGCTCATCCATCCATGGAGCCGATGATCGTGCCCGGGCGATGCGTCGTACAATCATGCGGTATGTGTGCCTTTGCCAGGTGATTGTGTTCACCATGATATCGCCGAGTGTCAAGAAGCGATTTCCCACCTACAATCAAATCATCGAGGCGGGTCTCCTGCTGGAAAACGAAAAGAATATCATTGAGGCATTGGACGTGGCATTTCCGTACTACCCCAAGCATTGGATGCCAATTGTCTGGGCAGCCAGCCTTGTGAACCGAGCTCGGCGAGAAAATAAGATACGCGATGATTATGCGGTGAAATCGATTATCGATGAGCTCAATTCCTTTCGCGGCTTGTGTGGATTTCTGCTCTATTATGACTGGGTCAGTGTTCCCCTGGTCTACACTCAGGTGGTCACACTGGCCACATACTCGTTCTTCTTGTGTAGTGTCATTGGACAGCAGTGGATCGCTTCACCGCACAGTTCCAACAGCGAGAATGCAATATTCAGATACTTTCCCATAGTAAAACGATCCTACAGTTTTTCTTCTATATGGGATGGTTGAAGGTTGCCGAGTCCCTGATCAATCCTTTTGGCGAGGATGACGATGACTTCGAGGTAAACAAGTAAATTGTATGATAGTTGGATTAACATTTAGAACCGTTTCACAGCTCAACTGGATAGTTGATCGCAATCTGACAGTATCGTATCTTATCGTGGATGACATGCATCAAGAGCATCCACAGTTAATCAAAGATCAATACTGGGACGAAATATTCCCCAATGAACTTCCATATACCGATGAATCCAAGCGTCCCGTCCCACCGGAACCCTCGACTGCCAAACTGGGAATATCTAGGCATAGCTGGGACGAGAATAAACCTTTTCTGAAAAGCAATCTCCTAATGTTGAGATCGACTCATAGTTTCATTTCGCACTCTTCATCTGATCCCTACGCCGAACAGAAGGACCAGGTTCGATCCTCGGCAGTCACGTTTAACGATAATACTATGCCGTCGGATTCCGATAGAAGAATTCGATCGGAAATGATTATCTTACAGCCTAGTCCAACGAGCAGTAAGTCATAATTACTCTTTACTATAAGTACATTCAAAGTTCTCTTAATAATCCTTTCATTTTTTACACAACCGAAGTGAACCTGGAGGAGCTGATCGATCAGCGCAATCGGGAGAGACGTGAGCGATTACGTAATCGCTTCCTAGATATGCGATCCAGTCATAAGCCAGCGAACAGCCAATACATTTTGACGGTATTACGTCCACCTTCGGATGGGAGTAGCCATCATACCATGGTCGAGGAGGGTGAGGAGGGCGAAGAGGAGCAGGAGCAGAAGACGCCGACTTCGGACGTGCCCCACAACAAGCAGGAGAAGACTGATTAAAGGGCATTAAGCTGAAATTCATGAATTTGTAATGAAATCAAAGATATGCAAATATCCTGTTTTTGTGTCAGCCTTTCGATTTATGTACATATACTCTCCGACTGTTGCAAAAAACCTCAACTCCATTCAGTGACGAAAATTGCTTTTGATAGGTTAAGACAATGCACACAGTTTTTTGAATCATTTATAAGCCACACAATGTCAGATCTGGGCTCTGTGGCAGGACATGGCGGGAAAGGGCTGGAAATGCCAGCTAGCTGACAAAAACAACAAGTGAAATGGCTCATTGTTTGCATTATCATATCTGAACATCTGACAGCATCTTTTTTGCACTTGACAGCATTTTTCAGCCCCAACAAAAAGCTCGTAAAAACAAATAGTTAAATGGAGCATGATTGGCGGAAAGTTACCCTTTGATTACATCTAAAGCTTTTACAATTTCACATTTTATCTCCTGCTCGCATTGAAAGTTCATAAGCTCGACTGTAATTTGAATAACAATAAATAATTAATAATTATTAAAGCGTAAATATTAATGCTGATCGCTTTGTATAACTTTAATTTTACACCGTTTTAGTTATACTCTTTGTATTCGTTAATTGTGTACAGGGTAAAGACAGCATCTGCCTGGGGCTGAGCTGTGGATTCGCCAGAGTACAAAATTAAATAAATTTTAATGTCAGTCGCTATTTATGAAAGTTACAAAATTTTATTATTTTTAATGCGCGCTCGTAATTTGGTTCAATGCGGTTCGATTCAGTCCGCCACTTAACTCATTTGAGTGTTGACTTGTTGTTGTCTTTTTTGTTAACAATTTTCATGTTATTTTCTTTTTCACACCGATATGTAACGGTGCCAATCAGTCAATTTTTTATAATTGCACTGCAATATGTACATTGTCAGTTGACCACAGGCCAAACGACAGAGACCCCAAAATTTGTGCATTGTTGACTGCAAAATGCTCTTTTAATGAAATAAAACACAAAGTTTAAATTGCAAAATTTGTTCAAAATGTGTTTACTAATTGCAATAACCTAGCTCACGGTTAATTAAGTCATTTTTTTCGCAACAGTTTTCCAATTTTGCAAATTTTTTACTCCAATGTTATTTTTATTATTAAAACATAAAAAGAATACTAAATGATTTTATTATTTGTTTTTAATGCTTGAAAATCAAGCTAAAATAAAGTTATGTATAGTGTGAAAAATTTAAAATTTGTATAATATGTAATACATTTATGTAAATCGAATCTTAAATTTTAAAAATAGAGTCCTTTCGGGTTTGGGTTCGTGAGGTACAAAGTGTTATTTGCCCGAAATGTGTGTTTGTTACATTGCTGCTGACCTATTCGTAATGCCCCTCAGTAAGGCAAATTTATAGATGTGATGGAATAAATATATTTCATATTTGTGCATCGCGTAGTTGTGTTTTGCTCCTGTCGCCTGGTAGTGCTGATTGATGACATGCTGGCCACTTGGCAGCAAATGATCGTGGAATGCACTTGCCAAAGGATGAGGACAGTAACAGGGGGGCAGAGGTGTCTACAGGATGCAGTGAAATAAAAAAGGGGTTAATTTAATTTCGCGCACGAACGCATTTGTCCATAATTGGCAATTAGCACTGTCCATTGGTATAGCCAGCAACATGGCCTTCCTCAAACACATATACACACACACACATATATATACTCGTACACACACAATACACACAATACACACACATACGTCAACTTACAGAGCGGTCAGCGTTTGCATTTTGCATTTGGCCAACGGTAACAAATATTTGTCCATGTCCGTTTTATGGTTTCTGGATCTCTGTGTGTGTGAGTGTGTGTGTGTATGTGTATTTTTGTGTTGCCTTTTTTGTAAGCGATTTTTAAAAAATGGTTCGAATTATTGAGGCGTTGAAACAATAATCATCACCGCGCCTCACATCGCGTATCGAATATTTATTGGCTGATTGCAGCTGCTGCTGTCGTTAATTGCAACATCCATGTAAAATGCAAAATGCGTTTAATACTAACCGATTTTCGAGGGGTTGCGCCTCCTCCCCGGTCTTTGTATCGTTCCAAGCCCATTTTTCAAAGTCAATTTGGAAAATTTAATGTCACCTCTGGGAAGGCGCATTAAACTCACGTAAAAATTCGTTTTCCTACTTTTTTATTTCGCATCGTTAGATTTATTTTCGAATTTAGTTGTGCTGGACTTAGATTAAATAGATGATGTTTACACTTTTAGTTTATATTAAAATAGCTTTCAAAAGAGGTTTGATACCGACTACTTTTGATCGAACTTAAAAGATCTTCGAGCTTATCATTGATATAAATTAAAAAGCATTAAGTATCTTAGCTATTTCATATTCCAAAAATATAAGTGATTGTATCAATTTGGGGTTATTTTTCAAATGTAAAAATATGTTAAATCTGCATTTTAATTATTGTTTAACTAAAAGTTCCAAAAGTTCCTGCAATATTAAAACTTAACAAATTTCAAAAATTAATGTCTTATTTATGTTACCAGATAGAACAATATTTATCCCTTACATCCAATTTGAAATTAGTTGATAGCATATGGCTTACAAGGATCTCAATTATTTATAAAATACCTGACACGTGTGAACTTGATTTATTCAGTTTTTTTAGAAAACGAGCCAAAGGGCTTTTTAGTTAAGAACATCTCAAGTTGACTGCCATGTTTCACACTCTGTTGAAAATAAACTCTTTTAATCTTGGAAGCAGTTGTCTCAGTTTACTCAGTGCTTATCTTGGATCTCGACGAGTGCGATAAGACTCAGTTTACATCGCATTGGACTGTCTTTCAAATGGAGCTCAACCCAAAGACACACACACAGATACATTAGGAAATACACACACTTTGTGAAAGGCGCATTAGTCGCTGGCTGGACATTATCGTTAACATCTTTGGCTTTCATTCTGGCTAATGCTAATGTCCTTTCGCTCTGTCTCTTCCGCCCTCTGTGCCCACTCTCGATTTGGCCACCTTTTCGGGCATCCAATTTTGTTGTTACAAGGCTAATTATGTGACAGCCTATTAGCAACTCGATAAATATGTGCCCAGCGGAGAGCCAAAAAGCGAGAGAACGAGGGAGGGAGGGGGGAGAGAGTTAGCAAATAGACCCATCCCAATGGAGATACTTTTTCATGATGCTGCTCCGGCTGCTGCTGGTCCAGCGAAAAGTTTACTTTATGGCGCCACCTCCATCTCCAACTCTGTCTCGATTCTCACTTCTCGTTCTGGGCCTCATTCATTAGATATGCGAACCCTGCTCCCGGGCTGATTATGACAAAGCACTTTTACCCAATTGGGTAAATTAGGTGGAAACTGAAAACTAAATGAAACGGAACTCGGCATACGCCCACTTTTCCCGGCAACCGTCCGTCGCTCTAATTTCGGAAGACAGTGCAAAAAAATAGCAGAATACAGAAAAAAAAATTGAAAGAATGAAAAAAAATACCGGTGCCTTTTGACGTTTTTACGTCAGAGAACTCGGACCACGAACCGTAGCAATTATTCTGCATTAACGAAAGGGTTTAACATTTGCGTTTTGGCCAGTTTGCGAGCGACGTTTAACAACAACAGCACCAACTACAAGCCGCATATTATGGGGGAGTACTGGGTGGAGGATCGGGGATGTCCGCGGCGAGGGTTAGTTGGAGTCCTGGGGGCTTGTACGCCTTGTAATTCATTCGTTACGTTGCGTTTGTGACGTTTTTTTTTGTTGTTTTGTTTTGTTGCTGTTGTTATGCGACCGCAGCGACGACGATAAATTGTTGTAATTAATTTTTATTTAACTGTAAAAATGGAAATTCTCGTTTTATTCGGTTGTGTTTTTTTTTTTGGTGTGAAACATTTTCAGAATTGGCTTAAAATGTAAATTATTATTGCGGCCAGAGAATTCTGTTCGTCATGTTGTGCAGAAGGCAAAACCCAGAGGCGGATTGTGTGCGGATTTTGGTTCGTGGAACGTTTGCCGTGTCTATTAATTAAGCTGCATGTGTGTAGGACCCTGGTCCTGTCAGCCAACTCCCCCGCCCTGCTTCCGGCTTACAGCTGTGGAAGCGGAAGAGAAGCGGGAGGGGAAAGGGCTGTTTGCTGTGTTGTAAGTGATAATTACAAGTTGGCAACTTTTACACTCAATTGTCGCAATTACAGGGCCGACACGAGCTGAGTCAGTGGCCCAAAAGTAATTACAATTAAGCAGACAACGTACACATCAAAACAAAATTGCAGTCGCAAGTTCTTTATTAGTTTTGTGTAGTCGAGTGTTTTGAGCAGTTTCATTTCATTCGCAAAATTTATCAAACACAAACGCTTTTCTAATTCCCAGCCAAGAAAATCTTGTTTGGCTAACAAACTTTAACGCTTTGAATCCTTTCATTTAAAACATCCAGAAATCTTCCCCCAACCTCTCAGATTCCACTGCTTCCAGTCAGAATATCGCTCTGTAATGTGGGCAAACTTTTGTCTAAGTATTACCAATAAAATTGATGGAGAAATAGTCCGAAACTATTTGGTCGTAGATAAAAAACTTTTCTCCCAAGCAAAACAACAAATTCCAGTTAGCAAAAGCTTGGCTTATATTAAAATTCCAAAAAAACTAAAATGGGAAGAGAGATGAGAAGAAAAATGAAAGAAGAAAAACAAGCGCAAAATGAGTGCAAGTGAACTAAAAGTGAAGCTAACTGAAAACTAAACCCAAAACGATTTTCGAGCAGCCAAAAAGGGGTTCAAATTATAAGTAAGTGTTTGGCTTTGGCTCCTACAGTGGCACAAAAGGGATTCAAACTCCTTGCACACAACTTTACGCCGAAATAGGAACTGAACTGAACTGAGCTGAAGTTTCAAACTCAAGAGGGGAAACTGCATATAAAGCGCAGGAATGTTGCAGCAGGAGCAACAGCATCAGAAGCTCAGGGCATGAAATGAATGAATAAATGAATGAATAGATAGCTGATTGAATGAATGGGAGTTGGGAGAAGCACTAAAGTTGCTCAACTAGAATGGAATTCATAATTGCTGCTGGACCCATGTCTTCATATACATAAGATGCACAAGAAGCTGACTTAGCTGCATTTTAAATGTTTGTTCTAATAAATTTATTATTTATAAGTTGAGGGATAAAATAATATAGTATTTAAGATGATAACTAAGTTAACAATTGAAAGTGAGCTTAAATATTTTGCATTATTAAAACTTTCTTAGCTTTACATATATATTTAAATTAAGTTTGTTATAATTTAAAGATTAAATGATAATTACCAAAATTATATCCCAAAGCAAGCTTAAATATTTTTCATTATTAAAACGTTTTTCTAAATTTGGCATAATTCATGAATTTAGTTTAAATTTTAGTTAAGCTGAAAAAATGAATCTCCGCTGTTGGATTAATCTGACATTAAAGTTTCACAAACAGGCTTTAAATCGTTAAATTAGTACATATTCACAGCAATTCTATTAACGATTTGCAACAAATTTTTAAGTTTCGCACAAATTTTAGGCCAATTATTGACACATTTGGCGAGACGCCGCAAAAGTTGGCCCCAAACAAAAATAACAAATACAAAGAAAAATCATATAAAACCAATCAAAGTTTCAAACAGTTTCGAACAGGTGTTCCCCCCCAATGTCTCTCAATGCTCTTAATCAGATCCCCTGTTCTCTTTTCCCTCTGCTTCAGCCAGGTTGTCCACCATTCAAGCGAAAACACGCACAACTTTTAGCTACTTGTAATTAGCTTTTCTTGTTCGATTCGCTGGCAACCAGAGCCCGAAAGCGACAGTTCCTAAAACGCTTAACACGCAGGCCTTATCCAAACCGAACTTGCCTCTCCCTCTTCCCTCGCCCCTCGTGCTCCAAGTGCCCCATAGTGGCAACACATTTTTGCGTGCCTCGGCAGCTAGCGAAATTTGTTCTTATGCTCTGAAAGATTTAACTTTTTGATTGAGAAAACATCATTAACGCACGTAAAAGGCCAACTATTTACGGGTGTGTGCGTGTGTTAGAGTGTGTTCGAGTGTGTTCGAGTGTGTGTTGGTGTCTAGGTTAAAAGTTTCGGTTTTTCTGGTGCTAAAAATCAAATAGGGGAAAGCATTGCCAGCCAGGAGAACGTTGCAAGAAACTTTCTAATCACATTTACCGCAATTACTAACAAGGTTTTTTGTTGACTGTGGTGAGTATTTGGCCTCTTGTTGCTATCTTGAGGTTTTTCCCGCCAACGGAGGGGAGAGTATTTCGGTGATTTTCGGTATATGTATGTACTACAAAGCAAATTAAATAATTTAATTAATTATGAAATTTTGCTCCTAATTTGTGGTGCTTTTTCCAAAGTTACGGCAATCAGGCATGCTATTTAACCTAATCAGCCTTTGAATTAAAGTACTAAGTAAACAACAGAAAAAATTAATGATTTGATAAGGGAAAAGAAGCGGGACGAATCTTAAAAAACAAGAAAAAGCCAAATGGGCTATTTATTAAAAAAAAATAAAATATCAACATAATTTATATTGAATTGAAAAAGGGAACTAGACATAAGAGCGAATTAATGTATTTCATGCCCCAAAATTTCTGATATCCAATTTTATTAATAATATTAAGTTTTACATATAAATTATTTTAAACAAAATTTTGGCACTCGGCACATTGCGCTAAAATGTATCAATTCTTCAACAACAAAACTCATTCACTGTTTTGCGCAGTGCCGAATGCAAAAATTTTGCTTCAAATAATTTATATGTAAAACTTAATATTATTAATAAAATTGGATATCAGAAATTTTGGGGCATGAAAATGTTTTCGTCACTAGACTTTTACCTCGTAAAGAGGTTTTTATATATATAGCTTTGTCAACTTTGATTATTGTTTGTACAAGCTAAAGCAAATTGTCTGGCAACACTGGTCCCCTTTACAAACACACATGCCCAGCGCAAAAGCTATCAGCACTCTTAAACTCTGGGTGCTATGACACTTTGCTGCTGCTATCCTATTCCCATTCTAAGTAAAATGTATGTATTCAGCTAACAGGTAATTTCCGCATTACGCTGCAAGCAGTGCAAAAAGCCCTTCGAAATACCTTTTCAACGATATATAGATCGCATCTGTAGCTTCTATCGTTTGGATGCTATGGTGGTTTCAATTTTAGCGGTTTTTAGCGATTTCCCGCTAAACTAGCGATTTTTCGCAAAAGTCGTAGAGCAAACGTTTCTAGATTTTTGAACAGGAACAAGTCCTCATTCAAACATTTAAGCTATCCAAACAAACAAACTGGCTGCTATGACACTTTGTTGCTGCTGCCCTATTCCAATTCAAAGTAAAACGTATATATTCAGTTAATAGGTTATATCTTCCAAACCTATCGGTAAAATTTTTTGTGTCATATATCAAAAAACGCGAAATTTTACAAACTAAAACATATTGGAATTTAAAAAAAATCGTTAGCGGCGTTTTCTCAAAAACCGCCAAAATGTGGGGGAAAATACCTTATGTCACCTGTAGCAATTTACCTATGTACTTTAGAAAAAAAGTTAAAAGGTATGCATAACAGCCCTTCAAAATACCTTTTCAACGATATATAGATCGCATCTGTAGCTTTTATCGTTTGACTGCTATAAGGGTTTTAATTTTAGCGGTTTTTAGCGATTTCCCGCTAAACTAGCTTTTTTTCGAAAAAGTCGTAGAACAAACGTTTCTAGATTTTTGATCGGGAACAAGTCCTCATTCAAACTTTTAAGCTAAATCAACGCTTTGATACAAACAAACAAACAAACAAACAAACAAACAAACAGACTGACTTTTCATCTCATTTTCGGAAGGCCCCTAAAAATTTAAAAATTAAATATTTTTTGAACCAGTTGTCCGATTTTAATGATCGAGGTGTCATTCGACGCGTATTTTTTATGAGAATTGTAAAAAATTCAACGAAAATTCAAAAAGGCTCCAACGGCCCCATTAGCTCCAATAATTTAAATTTTTCCCCTCCCACTTACACCTGTTTATCTCACGAACCAGGTGAGTTTTCAAAAGTCTTAGTATGCACACTTGTAAGTTTAATTGATACCTTTCGATCGGTATATTAATCAACCTGATCGGACAGTCATAGCAAATTTTCCATTCTTCCTGTGTATATATGCTAGTCGCCTTCGCACCCTTCGTGCTGCTTTCGTCACAAGCGCGGACTGCCGTCCGCAGTGATTAGAACGAAAGATTTCATATCAAAAGAAAATAAATATAATCGAGTTACAAAAGTTAAATATTTAAAGAGAATGAGTTCTCATCTAGACATACAATATACATCATTTAAGGATATATTCAATATTAACAGACAAAATATTTTAAAATTATGAAAAATATGAAATTTTAATGAATGACTTTAAATGAAAACAGGGTGAAAAATATAAACTTAAAAAAAAAAAATATATAAATCTAATGATAAGAAAAGAAATAAATACAATTAACCGGGGTCCAATAAAAATATCTATTAGAAAAGAAATACAATAATTTTAAATTATTCTTTACGCAAACTACTCCACCTTTCATCAAAGTAGAACCACTTTAAATAATTTAAATTACAAAACTCTTTCAAATCAAGTTGCACCACCACAATTGAAGCCACTAGAGAAACTAACGAACCACATCACAACCTTCCTTCCCCTGTTTGTAGCATAAATATAATGAAAAAGAATTGTGAATAATCAATTAAACCCTATCGCCAGGATGAGGCCGCATTGCATTTGCAGGGGGAACCCAAAACATTTAAATTGAGCTAATTCAACCCTAGCAAATTGATAATGCATTATATGAGATCAGGTCTAGGCCTAGGCAGGATCTACACATATATCTATAAAGGGATCATTCACATGCTCCATCAAAGTCAGGGTTGTTGAGCTACCTGAATGCCAAATTATTTATATCGCACTTAAATTGCCAATAAATAGAATTTGTCGGGATCTGTTGTCCTCGAAAAGGGGTGAAGATGTCGTCGACAGCTGCGCTCAACGCAATTTACGATTTCTTATAGAGTCGGCGAAGCATGAAGTCGTTGATCAAGCCGCTCCCTATTACTTATTCCCAAGAGTACCTACTCAGCCCCTGCTTCTAAGCAAATAACAATTGAGTTTCAGCAAAAAATTGCCCAAAAGGCAACAATCTTAATCTTTAAACAATTAATGCCCAGACGCTAATGATAGGGGCGGGTTTGCGCGACCGAGCGGCAAAAGAATAACAATGATAATCCAAAAAAATATGAAGAAAAGTACTTTCTGGTAGTCAGCAATCGGTATTCGGTATTCGGTACGCGTTAGTCGGTATTTGGTACTTACTCACTGGCATTCTTATTTGAGTATTAGTTGGAATCTGGCCCGCTAAACAAGTGCCCGGGATTATGGCCAAATCGAAAACTTCCAAAACATTTTAAATGCCTCGGCGGACTGCCAGCTGTGTCGCCTTCATCTTCAGGCCCAGTTATCCCCATCTCTGTTGCCCTCTTCCTCTCTGTTTATTTGCGGCCCAGTGAGATTGAGAGGGAGGTTAAGAAAGAGGGGACACAACGCCATGCTTAACAACATTTCAAGCGCCAAAGTTTTCTAATGGTTTGTGCCCACACAATGCGCCCAGAAAAAAAGGAAGAAAAGACGAGCCAAACGAAAAGAAAACTCTACAGGCTAAATGTGAATGAGAAAATTCAGGGAAAACTCCAACGAGGGCTTGTCGAGCCAAGCCAGACCAACCAGCAGCAACAACAACAACACCGAAAAATGGAATCAGAACCCACATTGAGGTAGTTCGATTTAAAGAGTTGATTCGACAAAATCTGATCTTTTTTATTTGTAGAAAAATAATTTTAATAAAATAACAATATGATAAGGTTTTTCCCGGAGTATTGGATGAATTATAAAAGCAAAATATTCCATCATCATATTTGTAAATATATACCTATATAAATATATACAATTTTGTATGCAATAAGCATAATTACTATAATACATATCTTATTTCTCATACTTTTTATAATATTATTAAACAATTAAATTTTTAGGAGAAAAGTTGCAGTATTCTTATAAATATATTGAACTTATTTAGAATACAATAAAAAAAAATATATATCAAAATAAAATGTAATATTCATAATGCTCAGTTCCATTTTCAGGTCATATAAAATTCGGCTTAGTTCTCTACACACTGTAATCTCTTGAAATAAAATTCTTACACACAGGCACAGCCACACATACACACTCGCACACACCTATGCATAACCCAGCACTCACTTACAAACTCATATACACTCACACATTTAGCCATTCACATTTTCGTCAGTTGAGAACGGAAAAAAAAAATTTGCTCGCTTCGTTTTCTGCTTGAATTACAAATTGCAACATCAAAAGTTTGACGTTCTTCGTTCGGTTTCCACAGAACTTCCTCCCTGCCCCTGCCCCTGCCCCACCCATATCCTACCACTTGTGTTGCTGTTGTTGCTAACAATGCTTTTCGGTTTTGCTTGGCTTCTTGTTGCTCCCAGTTGCCAGTTGCTGGTAGCTGTTGCTGTTGCTGTTACCATTGCCGAAAGGAAAGCAATTTTCCAGCAAT
Source organism: Drosophila subquinaria (assembly GCA_037043405.1). NCBI lineage: Eukaryota > Metazoa > Arthropoda > Insecta > Diptera > Drosophilidae > Drosophila > Drosophila subquinaria. The sequence goes on along the minus strand of JBAMBL010000037.1, from coordinate 200,910 downwards.
ATGTTCTGCGTATTAGAATTTTGTTTACACTCGAAATGGAAAACATGTTGTGCAATGCAACTTGTATATGAGAAGATGTATGTGTGTGTGTCTTTTCCTCTCTCTCTCTCTCTTAACTTTTCTTTCCTTTGTGTGTGTGTGTGTGTGTCACTCATTTGTTTACTTTGAAATCGAGTTGTCAAGCTGCCTTGCCATAAGATTTTGGCATTTTAAAATGCATTTTCATGCCATAAAGTTGTAAGCATTCCACACATCGCAAGCCAACTGCAACATTCAGTCAACTAACTCCCGTCTCGGCCCTATGCTAATTACTTTCAACAGCAGCTGTTGTAATAACTCAGCCATAAACTGCTCAATGTATACACTGAAAATTATGCATAATTATTTCAAAGCATTTTCATTAATTAGCCGGCAAAGTTGTTGTTGTTGTTAATGTTGCTGCTGTTGTTGCAGCGCGCTTCCTTCCTTGCTATGCTGTGTGAGTGTTTAATGTAGGTCGCTAGGTGGCGCCACCGCACAGATTTCGACAATTTAACACCTTCATTATTAATTGAAGATGGACTAAACCTTGTACAACACCCACGGAACACTTCAACGCTTTTATTATAGCGCACAATTTACGCCAAGTTAAACAGAGTAAAAATTTTTACGTTTTGCCAAAAACTTTGCGCTGAAAGCTTCGCCCACAACTTTTAGAATATTAATGATGATTTTCTGCTAACAGCAAGAGAGAAAAAGAGAGACGAGTAATTGAGAGAGAAAGAGAGAGAAGAGAGCGAGAGATCCTTGGGTTTTAAAGCACTAAACCGAAGCTGGGTATATCAACTATGGAATGTAGCTTACAATTACATACAGAAGGAATTACATTTAATTACATACTATTAATAACATATTAACTCTGTCTGCAAGGCAGAAGAGCCCTTTCAGATCCGATAAATTTTATATATTCTCGATCATTGTCAGCTGCCATGACGATTGGGCCGTATCCGTCTGTAAGCTTGTTAACACCCATTTTTTCCTAAGTATGCAATATTTTATTCGTGATCACAATTATTATAAGAAACGTTCCTTAAAGTTCCATAGAAAAAAATTTATTTATTTTTTATTTTAAAAAATATATTTTGTTTAAATACATATTTTAAGCATATGTTTACTTGCCATATCTTTACGCCTGCTAGGGTATTTATTTCTCTGTATTGCGATCAAACCATTACTGATTGTTTTCTGTTATGTTTTGAATGTCGTTGTTATTGCTGTTGCTGCACATGGCAAAAGGAATGAGGAAATTGTTAAGGAGTTTTCGCTTGGTTTTTGCCCGTGGCTTATTAATGCAGCTCGTAGCTCGTAGTTCATAGCAAAAAACTCTCCGCTTGCCTTTTGCCTTAGCCCTCATATATTAAGGTTCAACCGAGCACGAGATTGCTGGAGATTTATGCTGATATACTCGCCCACTTCTATAGCAAATTCGAGAGTTCTTAATTGCCGTAAAGGTCAGACGAAGGCAGTTATTTGAATGGTAATAATTGTGCTCTCCACACTCGCAATGCAGAGACATAGAGACAATAGGACTGAGAGAAGAAGAGAAAGGGGCAGCAAGGAACAAAAGAGCTTGTATAATTGATTGGGTGGCTCTTAAAATGATGGATGCTTCATTTGTTGCTCTGTTGTTCGTAAGCAGCTTGTCATTTGTTAAGTCAAATGATGCAGTTCGGGATTAACAGAGAAGGTGATGATGTAGCAGAAATTATAAGCACTCTGATTTATACAGTCAGAAGGGCACAGAGAGAGGGAAAGTGAGAGTTGGATTTTAATAGGCTACAATAGGAAGGCTCGCTTTTACCCTAAGAGAACTTTTAGCAAATTGAGCTACCCTTTTGTTGGATTCCTCTGTTAAAAGTTTGTTTAAGTCCAGTAGCAAATTGACTCATTAATGAAGTAACCAATATTCTATGAAGTATTTTGATATTGAAATACTTTTAAAAATTAAGGGACACCTTTTAAACTTGGAACTTATTTTGTTCCACAGGAAATATCTCTGGCTAATGAACATGATGCATAACCCTCATAAACTTCACGCAGGGGCTTCCCCTGCATAACGGCGATCATATTATGGAACACAACCGACGACTGTGCATCTGTTAAATAGAAATCAATATTTGTAGAACTCATTTATAATTAAAATTAATTGGCTCTTTAGCTAACTAAAGTAAGAATATAAGGGGCATTAGTTTATAATATATCGCCATCTTATCATATTTTGTCGTTTATAAATTTTAATACTCAAATCGATTTACAGCTTGGATTTACATCAGCTCTGAGGACTGTATTGGACTGCATTGAATATATCAAAAAGTATTTTCTGTGAGGTATAGTGCTGATATCTTGACAATTAAGGCAAAGGAGTGACATTTAAGTACTTAGTCAAGCTGCAAGACATTTGCCATTTGCCTGCATCCTGTCTTCTGCCCCCTGCTTCCTGCGTTCTTCATTCCGAGTCCTGTGGCAGCTCCTTGTGCTCCTCTTTGCCAGACACATGTGACAATGCATGACGTCTGGAGTGCTGTGTGTGTGTGTGTGGACGTCTGAGAAGTGTGTCTGTGATTGCAATTGAGTTTTGAGTTGACAAGGGATGTATTGGTTCCATGGCAGCAGCAGCAGCAACAACAGCAGCAGCAGCAGCAACAACAGCAGCAGCAGCAGCAACTGCTGCAGTGGCAAAGACAGGAGCGAAATCAAATTTCCAGCGCGCACTTTGCGAAATCAAATGCATCAGCCAAGTCAGCGGACAGAAGCGGAGAGTCGGATTGATGGAGGCATGGAAGAAAGTATGAAGTATTTGCCAAAAATACAAAAAAAAACGAAAGAAATGGGAAATAGGGGGAAAAAGAAAATGGGCACAATGCATCGAGAAAAAGAAATCGGCAGCAAGAAATGTTGCTCGTGAATGGAATTTTCTTGCATTGTAAAAAAGAGCGAGAGAGAAATTTCGATTTCGGGGCGAGCCAAGTGCCAGATGATTGAAGTAAGCTGAGCTCTGTCTGTCTGTCGTTCAGTTTCTCAGTCTCTCGGTCGCTCTGTTGTCTGCCCCCTGGCGCTGACGTTGTCGCTCGGCGCTGGCCAAAGGCAACTTACATGTTTGCTAACAAACAAATGCACACATCAGGAGCAGGAGTCGCGCCAGGAGACACACACACACACACACACACAAACACACACACAATATGAGTGCAAACAACGCTGGAAAGCAAAGCAAATAGAAAATTGTGCTGCAGCCCGAAGAGGAACGAGCGAAGGACAAACGTCGACGATGTTTGACATATTTGCTTTGACAGTTCCAAGTGCACATTTTAGCCACGTTGCCACTGCCTCAGCCTCAGCCTCAGCTTCAGCTTCGGCTTCTGCATCATCTTCAACCATTTCTTCCTTTTGAGTCCTTACATGCCTTTTGCCATTTTGTTCGCCTTTTTCTGCATCGCAAATGCTGCTTTGGTCCTTTCGTCCTATTGCTCGCTAGCTCATATCAAAATGGGCACTTAAATAGCCAGAGGGTAATGTCGTCTGTCTCCTGTCTCCTGTCTCCTGTCGTTTGATGTTTGTTGACTGCCTTTTGCATTTGCGTCTAATAAATATTAATGCAAATTAATCCAATTAAAGTGTGGCGTCAAAATTGTAAAAGACCTTATGATATATATGACTGTAGCCCCCATATCCCATACACACCACTAACAACTGCCACATAGGTTGAGGTACAAAAATATACATATACGTATTCAGTAGGATTGCATTCAGTTTGGTGGTTGTTGCTCTGTGCTAATTTGGCAGATGTTGCAGGGTTGGTTTATCCCCCCAACAGCAACAAACAAACAAATAGACAGGCACACAACACACACACAAACACACACCGGCACAACAAATGCCCATGGGATTGTCTTAATCAAATTTATGAAACGCTAATGAGCAAAGTCGCCAAGGAATGAGATCTCAGACTGCAGCCGGAGCGGGTAATCAATGCAGGGAAACCCAAAGGGGGAGTATCAAATGGGAACTGACAGATTATAGCCATATAATACCCAAAACAGCAGCTTAGCATTATTGTAAATAGTTGGCAAGCTAGGGCTCTATTATGTCAAAGTATCAAAAAGAAAAGAAAATAAAATGAAATGCCTTGGGCTTATTTGGCAAACACTGAAATCAGCTGGAAAGTTAAGAGTTCCTCGTATAATTCTCTATTTATGCACTTCTCTAATGATTTCGGAATTAGAAAGACAGCTGAACAAATGTAAATAAACAAGTTAAATTGGCTAAAGATTTTCTTTAGCCATCAACACTTTTATTTACGTCATTCGGTGGAATTCTAGTAAATGTAGAAAAGTGAACCCCTTTCTATAAGTATTCAAATTAATAATATTGAACTAAAAAAACATTTATAAAAGGGTTTCAAACATTAAATTAAGCTATAAAGCTTTTAAAAGAGTTGTTTTTAATATATACAAGTTAAAATAGAACCATCATATTGTTTAACTTAACATAAAGAGAAAAGAATAATATAGTACTAATAGTCATAAATACTCGTCTTTAAAACCCAGCAATTGAAATAAAATTATTTAATTATTATTTAAAGTTTGTTTAAAACAGAATACAATGCAATCAAGTTTTAAAACTAAAACGTTTTCCCGAGGCAACCCAAAAATCCATTAACTTTAATACTTATCACGCTCCACACTCTGGCACGTTTAGCTCCGACTCCGACTTCTGCTCCTGCTCCTTCTCCTGCTGCTGCTTTCTTCCTGCGGCAAATGACAAACTTTGTGCGTTTTGCACTGTATTCGAATTTAACTCGTTAACAAACCATAAAGTGAAATTTATGTTTGCTACGTGTGAGTGTCACTGGGCTATAGTCACTTGAGCCCCGAACCCCGAGCCCGGAACCTCGCCAGAATCCGTACTTAAACCCGAACCTGAGTCATAAGGAGCAATCTGAAAGCTCAAACTGTAAGCTTGGCCTTTTTATTTAGGAGTTATCATTAAACTTGGCGATGTGCATTTTGACTTTCAAGTTGTATCGTCTGCCAGGAATGGGTCGAGTTGCGACGAGGAAAGAGGGGATAGTGGGGGATAGTGGAGTTTAATGCGTGTTATCCAATGCCATGGAAATCGAAAGGATAAGCCAGACAGAGACTGACAGACAGAATGACTGGCTGACTGGTTGACAGGACAGCAAGCATTGTGTGCGAGAGCGTTCCTTTCGGCTCCTTTCGACTGCATTTGACGCTTTGACTACGTCATTGCACGTCTGCAATGAGATGTGGGCAAAGCAGTGGAGTGGAGGGGGGAAGTTACACCCACACACACATGACTATAACTGATATTTTACGTGCTCCACTAGAGGCATGTGTTTGTGTGTATCTGTGTAATGATTCGGTATATGTTTTATGTCCTTGGGTAACATAAATTGAATTTCACAAAATTGTTGAAGCATAAAACCTGCTTCAAGTGAATTTTAGCCTGCTCATTCTCGTATAAAATAATGCCCTTTTTGTCTGTCATTCTCTGTAGTTCTCCAGTTTTCCAGCGGTGGATACTCTTACGACTCCCAGCGTCTCTTGCGTTTGTCTTTTCGAATCTATTGAACAATTTACTCGACCACAGTCAACAGCAACAGAATTCGCCAAGTCACACAACAACACGCAACAATAACAACAACAACAGCAAGAACAACAATGACAACGACAAGGACAAGCTAATTTACAAGGCGTTTTGTGTTTAGGCCATTGAGCTAACAAAAATTGGCGTCTAAGTCATGTGGCCTTCTCACAAACTTGTCTGTCGCACGTCCTGTTTGTCCTGTTTGGCGCATCCGCCATTTGCCACCCGCCATTTGCCATTCAACATTCACCATTCGCCATTTGCCCTGGCAATCGCCGCTTCCACATCAATGCGTCAATTTGATACGCCACAAGGCGTCGGTTGCATACAAAGTGATATGGCAAAACAGGACATACAAGACATACAGAAGATACACACTGAGCTTTTCCCGTCTCTCAGCAACGTTTGCTTACTGCACAGAAAATTGTTGTCTTTTCTTTATTTAATTTTTTTATTTTCTGCTTAGTCACTTTTTTTGAGAAATGTTTTTCACTTTAGCAATTAACTTAAAAAAAAGAAAACATCAAGACCATGAAAAGTGTGAGACACAAAGAAAATTCAAGAGTTGAAAGTGAGAGCATTTGAACGAGGCTCATCAAATAACGTACATATTATGCTAAGTGCAGTTGAAGAGGCAAAAGCGTGAGTTAATTAATTGTATGTTTAAGAGGTGGGTGAAATAAGCTCTACTTTATTAAATGAAATAAATATAGTATATGTATATATATATGAATATAGTTCTTTATGATATTGAGCATATATATGGCAATTAAAACTTTAAATAATAAAATAAATAACATACATTTCATAATTTATATAAGTATATTTATTTCCCATTCTATACTCTTAAGTTTCGGGAATCGTATGTTAATTTTACTAATGTTCTTGGTTTATTTACCATTAATCAAGAAAGTAGATGTGACCCACTTAATTGAGTTGCCAAATGTCTAATCATTACACGCTCATTACTCATACGCCACATTGTCCATGCTACAAAAACGTTTTCATGTAGAATCAGCTGAATATAAAAAATCATTGCACTAATTTAATTTGGTCGACCACTCAGCTGCCGAATAGAGAAGGTACAGCAACAATTTGGTTAAGGCAAGACGAAGACGTTAACCACGTCAATACTCATGAGCGCCATGCCACGCCCACATCGCACATCGCACGTCGCAACGCTTGCAAATTCTTTGCGAAAAGCAAAGGGAATATGTGTAGAAGGCGAAGCGGTTTTAACGACAGGAAGTTGCTTCATCATGACGTCAACTACACTTCAAAGGCCGCGCCGAGTCGTGTGTACTCAAATATGTTCTGTGGCGAAGACGGAGAGGGATGAAACGGGAAGTAAGGCAGTTAAAAGAGGGTTGAACTTAAAGCAACTTCAAGGCCAGAAGTAGAGGGAGAGGCGAGAGGCATGTGAGTTGGCAGGTTTTTGCTACGAGTATTGCCTCCATATGAAGAGAAGTGCATCTAATTGACACTTGAGTGTTGCTCCGGCAAGTGGCTCGAGAAGGTTGCGAATCCCTTGGACCTGAAATAGAAGCTGAATAGAAGCCTGGAGCTACTGCCTGCTTGGTAGCCTCAAATTGTAATTGCCATTGGCCATTAAACGTTTCCGGGCTAAAGAAGGCAGTCGTGGGCCAAGGGGAAGATGGAGACACTTGCACACACTTCAACTTTTATGGCCCACAATTTACGTGCGGCACTCGGCAACAACACAACAAAACAACAAAATGGCCGTAAACAGATGCCCGGCACCCCAAACCGTCGCCATAACTCATCAAATGACCAACTTTGTTGTCAAGCAGCCTGAATGATACAACTGCAAAGGGGGACAGGAGTAAGAGGAGAGGATAGGTTATTTTCTTGAGCGCACGCAACCAGAAAAGGGGCAACAAATGAGGTGAATAATTTTATAAGCAAATGAGCAGATTACAAACCGAAAATGGCACAAGACATTGACCAGAATTTGACCCATCATATTCCTGACTCTCTGGTCTTAACCCTCAGCCTCAACTATAATATCATCTTGAACCCAAAAAACAACCTTGTTGTTCTTCTACCTCGACTTGTTTGTCGTTGTCGTTGTTTGCGCTTGTCAAACCAATAAATGTAAAATTTCCTTTAAGTACATATCAAAAAGGATCATAAAATAAACCAATAAATATTGTATGCAGTGGAGAGTGGAGAGCGGAGAGTGTACAATAAGAGAGTCCAAGCTGCTGCTAAGACACACACACACCCACACATACACACACGCACAGTTTGTCATTGGCATAAAAAGCAGTCATCAACCGCATTGAGTTTTATTGTGCAGTTTTCTACTTGATGCCTACTTGTGAGAGCCCCGCCCTCTATTCCTTCTATACCTCTCTTCCCTTCTGCCCATCCCTCCCTTGTTGTACCCTCTTTATTTCCCAACATATTCTATAGAAAGCAGAGACATAAAATAAATAAATATATGCAAATGTATTGTATTGTTTGCATTGAATGCTTTAAGGTGCACGCGCTTCACTTATTTCCTCCGAGTGTACATATATATATTTATGTGTGTTTATATGTGTGTGTGATAGCGAGAGAGTTAGGATAACAATTGAAACTGCATATTAAATAGACATCAACAATGGCAACGCTATTGGCCCTGAAATCAGGAATAACACAAGGGCAACTTACCTGCACCTTAACCCATAAAACGCGTGCACTCGAGCAGATGATATAACCCCTAAATAATGCATTGATCTATATCATAATGGGGAAGTATATATACATTCGTATATGGTAGGGACACTTTACACGTAATTACTTGGAACTGGCTGTTTTGTATGTTTCTATTAGCGGCGTTTGATTCATGGCTTTGATAACTGCGACTCGATGGCAGATTGTAATTCATCAGTTTAACCCTTTGGATTTTGCTTCTATTATGTAACCACCTTATTCACTCTTTGAGAAGTGTAAATATAAATAAAAATAAGAATCCTTTAAAGTTATGCAGGTCTATTATTAACAGCAATCAATCTTATATTGCAAATGTCAAAAGAGGGTATTATAACACTGGGAAAATATACAAGTTTGTAGGAGAAGGAGATATATCCGATTCTATGAATCTTTGCATCTTAATCAGCATCAACAGACAGGTCTGTCAGTCCCACTGTATGAATGAGTCAATATCGAAGGCTATTGAAGCTCGATACACTAAATACTCGATATCCCATACATATTCCAAACATTTTGATTATTTAAGAAAAGTTCAACAGCCGAAATCAACAATATAAGTATTTTAACATTTTGCAATTACGATTATGGATTTCCTTAAATATATCTATTCAAATCTTCCAAACATTCCTATGAGAGGATTTTCTAATTATGAACTGCTAATTTTAATTACCTAATTACAAGTCACATTATATTATGTTTCTAATTATACATTTTGTCAATTTTTGTAATTTTAATATGGTTTGTCGAAAGTCTGATAGGGAATTAAATATAGTATTCAATACATTTACTGTACTTAGTTTGAAATTTTGATACTTTCTATCTTGAAGAGATAAAGTATTAAAACACTAAGACTTTGTTTGTAAAAGACAATGTTTGCAAATAAGTCGATTAAGTTTAGACCTTAATATATTGGGCGAAAATCGATGAAAACAGATATATATGATATGTATCGTTCATAAAATTATCGTTTGCAATGAAAATTTCTTTATTCAATTCAATTACAGTGCTCCACAAATGTCTTCATACAGCATAAACTTGTATAATTTGCGTATAATAAAGATGTTTTGATGCGGTTTTCTTATATTAATCTTTTATTTACTTAAATCCCGTTCTAATGATACCAAAATTTCTTTAACCCATTAAGTACCCATCGAAAATTTTGAATTTGAAAAAAAGTCAATTTTTCAAAATGTTTCCTCGATTTTTTTCAAAAAATTTTTTGATGCAGAAAAATTCTTCAAACAATTCTAAGAGTGACTGCAAAAAAATTTTTTCAAAAATATTTTTGCTAGTATTTTTTATAATTTTTTAAAAATCCTAAAAATGACGATTTTAACCCCTTTTTCATACTTTTCTCACAAAAAGTGGCTTTTTTGCAGTTTTCAAAAAATTATAAAAAATACTAGCAAAAATATTTTTGCAGTCACTCTTAGAATTGTTTGAAGAATTTTTCTGCATCAAAAAATTTTTTGGAAAAAATCGAGGAAACATTTTGAAAAATTGACTTTTTTTCAAATTCAAAATTTTCGATGGGTACTTAATGGGTTAAAGAAATTTTGGTATCATTAGAACGGGATTTAAGTAAATAAAAGATTAATATAAGAAAACCGCATCAAAAAATCTTTATTATACGCAAATTTAACAAGTTTATGCTGTATGAAGACATTTGTGGAGCACTGTATGTATCTTAAAGAGCATAAACGACAGTAACATTATACATTATATCTATTCTAAGAACCAACTGCAAGGACATTTTAAATATGTTTACTTGTTCTTTCTCATATACTTAGCTTCTTTTAAGTCTCTTCCAAAAGCTATTTCTGAGAGTATGTGTTGTCTGTTAACTTTAACGATTGCCAATCACTTGTCCACTTCAATGACTTTCAAACTGTAGCACAGTTGTCCTTAGTGCTTGTCCTTTGTGTGTTTCATGTAAGTTCGCCTGTCAACTGGCCGTTAAACTGTTCTTCCCCTTGGCTTTCACATGCCTTTATAATGTATCTCTGTATTCATGCTTGTAGGGGGCAACTGCTTAACATTCATTTGGTCAACACACCACCAGAACAACCTCCATTGCCATTTCCATTTCTAGCTAGCTGGTGACCATACCCTCGTGATAATCTTCTCCAGCTCTGAGCCATCCTCCAGCTCTGAGTCTTATCGTTTGGCCATGCGACGCTTTTTAAGTAGCCGCCAATGCGTTAAATTGTGTTTTGTTATTATCAGAGACTGGTCGACCACACTTTGTTGTTGTTGTTCTTGTTGTTTTTGTTCCATATGACACTTTTGTTCACTGAATCGGGGGAGGGAGGGGTGAGGTGAGGTGTCGCCCCATAAAAGGCGTTGAAAGCGTCGACACCTGCGGTCGATTGGGTAGAGCTAAATGTAAGGTCCTCAGGTTTCCAGGTCCTGAGGTCGCCATTCAAGTTGCCTTCTTTGTTAGGTGTGCGGCACATTTGTGATACTTGCGTGCCAAAGGTGTGTGTAGGTGTGTGTGTGTGAGTATAAATATGTATGGGTATGTGTGTGCGCGTGTATTGTGCAATTTATTTTAATGCCGCACGCTTCGGGCGCCGCTTTTAATGCCAAACGCGTCGAGCTAATTTCGTGGCATTTTTATGCCCCCCTTCCACACTCTCTTCCTTCCACATCTATCAGCCCCTTTTGGCCACGCCCTGTGGAACTTCCGCGTTTGGTTCTGTCCCAGCTGTGCGATCATTTATTTTTTGGACGATATTGCGCGGTAATTAGATTATAAAATATGCTATAAAATATGTATGCACTGTACTATGTGTGTGTGCAAATGTGTGTTGTTGTTGTCATGCATTGTTGTTTTTTATGACACTAAAACATATGTAGCCACACACACGGACATACTCGTAAATATTGTATGCATGCCCCTTACATTTTATGTCCTTTTCGGACTATGAGCATTCTATGCGGCACATCCTTTGGTCAATTTCATGCCAACGAAAGCGTTTAAAAGCCATGAAAAAGCATTTCCCCCCTTCACTCTTCCCATTGCCCATTACCCTTCAAAGTTGCATCCCGACAATTTACAAATTAAGCAAATCAAAGGCAAAGGCAAATGAATGGAAGGCACGGACGAACATGAAGGGGGAACGGGGGGAAAGGGCAGAATGTAAGAGAGTTAGCGCTAAAAGCGTCGCAAATGAATAAGTAATGAGAATAACATTTTGATATACCCTGTTAGCTAGGAGTTAGCTTAGAAGAGTCTATTGACAAACAGATCGAAGCATGATGAATACGAAGTATTGAGTTGATTTAAATTGTCAATATTTACAACTTTTGAGTCTTTTGCATAGTAAAAAACATATAAATTATGGTTGAATTAAGATGAATTATAGTGTATAACTTATCAATAACTTAAATAAGAAAAATATAAAGAAATTATTATGAGAGAATCCAAACTCATGTTCTTATAATATGTATAAAAAAAATAAATCACTGCAATAAACATGTCTTAAACTAAAATGATATTCAAAACTCAGATGTGCAACTAAAATTATAAAGAAATGAATTATTAAGAAACAAATACAAATGTTTATTTTATATATTTATTGAATAGTATATATTGATAATTATGAATTGATAAAAAATAAAGTTTTTATAAAATGTGTTTTGGTATTTAAAACGCATCCTTCAAAAGTTTAATTTGGTATTTATATTAAATATACTCTCTTTTCAGTATTAACAATCTCTTTCACCAACTTGTTTACAGGGTATAAGCAAGTGCTATCACACTGTATGTTCACACCACTCGGACATGTTTTAGTGAATGCTGTCTGTCAAATGCTTTGATGTGTTTGTTTGTCTGACTGAAGGTCCCTTTGGCTTCTGTCTCTCCAACTGCTTTTGCCTCTGTCTCTGACTGTTTTGTCGACCATCGCGCCTTCTAATATGGTTATATTCATAAAATATGAACTCATTCGCATTCTCTCTCTCTCTCTCTTTACGGTCTTCTCTCGCAGTTATGTATATGTTGGAGGATGCTGGTGACAACTGGCAGACAGAAGACAGTTTCCTTTGCTAGAGAGACTAACTAGCTTTGTAGCTGAGCATTTTTGGGCAATGTGGGTCGCATAGTTGCGGACGGGGCCAACAAAATGCTGGTTTGACTGGTGGCCATTAGGGGTACTCCCTGCCACCAACATTGGTGGCCACATAAGTGTTTGTGTGTGCGGCAAATTATATTTGTACATTAAGTTTTCGCAGCGGCAACAGCAGTGGCAACAGCAACAACAGCAACAACTGCCAAAGGCAAAGACAGCGTGGCACGTCAGTTGACTTTGTTCCTCCTTTCAGCACGGCATCCTTCACGACTCCACTTCCACTGCCATTTCCACTTCCTGCGCCTCTGACAACTCCTGCGTACGCCACAAAAATTCCTAAGAGCTCATTAATTATTGAGATACTATAAACAAGCTGAAGCTGTAGCTGTAGCTCTTACTCACTCTCTCTATCGCTCTCTCTCTCTTTCTCCTACTGCTAAGGCAAACGAAGTCAAGCTCGTTTGTGGTTGCCTACAGCCCAGACACATTTGCTTTCGCAACATTCGCCGTCTTCCCCCACCCATCAACCTGCGGGTCTTTACCCTCTCCTCCCCACCTCCGCCTACAACCCCCTCGCATGCGAATGAAAGTGGACAGTTTTTCGTTTAATGTATTGCTTAAGTTGGGTATATCGATGCAATTATCAACTTTGCGTTAAGTGCAACCCAATTTCATCTGCACTTTAACTTCAAGTGAATATTAATATTTTTTTAATTCATTGAAAAGTTTCACTTCAGTTGGCAGTAATTTTTTTAATTAAAAAAAACTCTGTGTTTATAAAAATATTGCTTCTTTAAGATCATTTCGAACATCAATCGAAGCTGCTGATGCTCATATTTATCTGCCACAATTTTTCGCCATTACATTTTTAAGTTAACTATTTTCAATACAAATTAAGGAATAACTTATACTTCCAATATTAAGAAATACATATATGTTTGTTTTAGTTTATTAATAAAAATAAACAAAAATATTTTTTATTTTCTAATTTTTTCTTTAAAAATAATAATTACCAACACACTTTTAACAGCATTTCATGAAAGTATATTATAAATTTGGTTACCAAAGTAATAATAAATAATGTGCACTAAATAAATGGATTTCTTTAGTTTTTATAATCACATATGATCTCTCAAACTAATTATTAAAAAATGCACAAATTCCTTTTTTATTTATGCCCTTTAATGACTGTAATAGAGCAAAGGGTATTGGTAATTCGTATATCTTGCGGATAGTTATCATTTCTTGTTTTGCTTGCCTCATTTCCAGTACCCTCCTTTACAGCACTTGCTTTCATTTCATTCTGGTCGCTGCTTTTACTTCATTTTGCTCACCACAAACGCACACACACAACACACACACACAGCACACACATACACACACTGAGCATACACAACACGCGCCTCTTGCCTTATTCATAATTTATGCCAGAAGCACATTGGGGCGCCCATCCGGAGCATCGGAAATGCCACCATATTTATACGTGTGTGTGAGTGCGTGTGTATGTGTACATATGAGTGGGTGTGTGTGTATGTAGGCATTCCTTTGGGCATCGAGTAGAGTTGGAGGCCTCAACGGGTCGGAGGGGAGCAGGGGTACGAAAACGCGTGACAATAAGAGGCCACGACTGACACTTGAACTGCGCTCTTATTGTCATTTATTGTTGCCGGGGTAAGCCCAACCCCAATTTGCACGCTCTTTTCCATAAATGCAACCCGCTGCGTTTGGGGTTGGACTGCTCCATTCATGGAATTGGTATAGGGATTCCGAATGGGACTGGGACAGGATCAGGAACAGGGGCAGAGAAGTGGGAGTGCGAGTGGGAGAAATAAGTGGGTGTGGGCTGAGCGTATTTATTCTTAAATGTCTCACCGACGGTGCTAAATTGCACACACACACACACACGCACACACACTGGCAAGTGTTTTTCCTCCAGGGTGCAGGTTCAGGGGCGCGACAACAAAGGTGGTTGTTGTGGTTGGGGTGGGAAGGGAAGGGGATGTGAGCAAGTATTAGCTATAATATTTGACCCATGCGCTGCAATTAACGTCACATAGAAGAGACGGCATACAAATTAGAGCAGCCCCCTATTGTATGTCCTAGCGTATAATTGTCATTGGGGGAAGGCAGAAGAAACGCTTCGGGGGAGCTCACGACACGCCCCGGAAACTTGTGCATTAACTTTCACTTTCAACGTATCAGTTTGCTTTAAGTTCAACATTTGTCAACCCAAATATATTCATAACGTATCTATTTGTTAGACAACATTGTCAAGATACTTTAAATAGTTCTGATAAATGTTCCAAAAATGTTTAAAAATGGATTGGAAAAAATAAAATGAGATTGAAAGAAAATGTTTTGTAGCATAATATATCTTTGTACAAAATTCAGATATAATTTAAATTGAACAAATTTTTTATGAATTTATTTTTATACTTAAACCCGAGTCATTTCTAAATATTTTCCGATTTTTTGGATATTCATTAGATGTTACTGCATTTTTTTGTTCTTTCATTAAAGTTTTTGCATTGCGTTTCGGGGGAAAGTTATTTAAGCTACCGATTTGGCCATGATGTTTGTTGGCCAAGATCGCTGGCATTGCTGTTTTGAATGATGTTTCGAGTTGGCCTTTGTTAACGCATTTCGTAAGCTGGCCTTTAACATTTCTAGTTTTAACGAAACACCAGCTGAAAAGCAATACAATCGAGTTCTATGCCACATAGCTCACTTTTCATTTGCCAGATTTCAGTTTTTTGCCGCTTTTCTCGGCATTTTTGTTTCTCCTGTTTTTTTTTTCTGCTTTCGTTTTTCCCTTTTTCGAAGTGTTTGCTTTTGGGGCTGGCTTGTTGTGTGTGTGTCCCATAGAAATCGCCAATCGATTTGGTTCCTTTTCTACTTTCATTGCTGGCGCTGGGACTTGCCATTTCCATTCACTTACCCATACACCTCTGATTTGTCCTTTCAACCAAGTTTCTATCACTCTCTCGCTCTCTCTTGGTTTTCTCTTTTGATGATTCGCGTGCCTCCCTCTGTGTAATTTCGCTTCAAACACTTTTGGGCATTTGATTTGCTCGCCTCACTCTCAGCTACCGATTTTTGTGATTTGTATGCCCGTCCGACTGCCACCTTCAGAACCATCCCATCTCCCAATCTCCCAATCTCCCATCTCTACCACCTCCCCCTTGCTGCTATCCTCTATGTCCGTTGCCCGGCACTGCAATTTTGTAGGTCAATCGTTGAGTTTTTCTTTTTGTCAATTTTCTCATCTACACACACACAACACTCACACACACAACTACACACACTCACATATGCATCACTTGGGCGTCGGTTGTTGGAAATGTGATTGTGACAGTGGGCGTGCCAGCTGCCACGCCTACCAAAGTTGTCATGCCAAATGCAGTGTACGCCTCGTCTCTCCTTTCCTACCCACCCCCTGTTGCTGCTGCTCCTTGTGCATTGCATGCAAACGTCTCGGAACAATAAATTCGCATGCGTTTCCAAAAAACTAAAAATTTGTGCTTGGGGCAAGCAATATGGAACCAAAGGGAACTCGAATCGGCTCGAATCGTGGCCCAAATCGCTGTGGCTGTCGCTGCCACCATACAGTGCATATTTGATTTTATCTGTTAACTCTTTTAGCCACAAATCTACACAACTACCAAATGTGACGCCTTCCCTCGGCACCACTCGACTTGTTGTTGGTCTCCCTCGTGTTGTGAGCGTCGCCTGCAACTGACAGACAGGCTGCCCCTTCCCCTCCCCTTGCCGGTTATCCGTCCTAATGCCAATGTCGCTGCCGAATGTCCAACAGCTAGGCCTCGAACTGGTTCTACTCCTGGCATTGGTATTGTTCCTGCTCCTGCTCCTGTTCCTAACATCAAGCGTTTTCGGCATTAATGCATGCATACAGTCCGAGTTTTCCCATTCTCTCTCACTCCTCGTCCCTGGTCCATCAGTTTTCCTACTACTCTGGATGTTGTTGTTGTGCCTTCGTAACCAATTTGTTTTATGGCACACACGCACACTCATTTGGGCTGTGCTTGGAGAAGAAGCATAGTGACTTTACCATGTGCCTTAAATATTAGGAATTATATAAGCTTACTTATGAAGTAATTGGTTTTATGCCTAAATCACTTATGAGAAGCAAAGGGGAATACACTTATAATGTTAAAGGGCACTCATGTGGACTCAATATTCTCCTTTCACGTCATCAATTCTTGCCCAAAATAGTAAGTGCAAAGTTTGAAGAATGATAGAAATCTAAAAAATATCCTCTACAAATTTACTTAGTTTTCATGAATATTTTAATTTATTAGTTTAGAATGGACCATTTAACCAACCAATTAATTATTTATTTACTATTTTCTAATTTAAAATAAATTGACTAAATTAGTATAAAAGCGTATATTATAGCATTCTTAGTATCATTGTTAATATAAATCAATACATATGTTTTTAAAATAATTGCAGATATGTTAAGTGCATAAGTGCATAAGTGCAACAAAAACATCCCACCTAAAACAGATTATTGTATGCCGACTGAGCATACGATAACTCCTTTCCACACACTCATTCCTCGAAGGGAGGAATGGGCCACCGAACCTCCGGGCAAATCTGGTGCTTTATCCTTCTACACTGACGGTTCCAAGTTGAAACAATCAGGTAGGAGGCGGAGTTTTCTCACAACAACTTGGCATAAACCACTCTTTCAGACTACCTGATCACTGTAGTGTGTTCCAAGCCGAAATTTTAGCGATAAACGAAGCTCTAATCATTCTAAAAAACTCTCATGCCACCTCGGGCTCCATAAACATCTATAGTGACAGTCAAGCGGCTATCAAATCAATAGCAGCGACAGCCACAACTTCAACCTCAGTCTCGAAATGTCGCAAATCTCTACACGAGATGGCTGAGCATTTTGACATCTGCCTTATTTGGGTACCTGGGCACCAGGATATCCCAGGCAACTGCATAGCGGACGAGTTAGCTAGACAGGGCACGACTGAAAACCTCCTTCCTGATAAAGAGGATACAAGTATGCCACTAGCGACCTGTAAACTCATGCTCCACAATATATCGAACCTCACAAGAACCACTCGCTGGCAAAACAGCCTGGTGGGTCGAGTGGCCCGACAAACGTGGCCTCATATAGACAAGGCCAGAACCACCGTTGCCTTGTGTAATCTTAGCAGAAATGACTGCTCTCTCGTCATCCGATCCCTGACTGGCCACTGGTTAGTAGGCATACATGCCCAAAGACTAAACTCCCCCTACAATGACTTCTGCAGGAGTTGCAGAGACGAAGAAGAAGAAGAATCCCCGGAGCACTTCTTCTGCTCCTGCCCAGCCCTAAGTAGCAGAAGACTCCGCTTTCTGGGTAAACCCTTCCTAGACGGCCTAGGTGAACTTGCAACTTTAACACCACGTAAAATTGCTAAATTTGTCCAGTCATCAAACTGGACTCCTTACTAAGTCAGATTTAGGTTCCCAAGTGGGCAGAAGGGATCTTTTGGATCCAGCGGGATCACAATGGGCCTATCCAGGCCTAGGTGCGTCATAAAAGACACCCGCCCTAACCTAACCTAACCTAAGTGCATTTTGAATTTGAATTTCAAACTACTATTTCAATATATTTTTCTTCAACTATTAAATAAAAATAAATAGTGTAAGCTTGCTTCGTGTTGTTATTTTACCCTTAGGTCAGCTATGGCTTTGGTTCTCTTATTTTTTCCTCTATTTTGTGTTTGCTGTTTGGCCACATCGGAATTTATTGTTTATTGTTTATTGTGGACTGTGCAGTGTGGAATTTGCAATGTGCAATGTGCAATTCATATTTTGTCATATTTTTGGTCGTTTCTGAGTTTGAAGTTTGATTTGTTTGGCGTCCCGCATAAAATGTAGTTCATCAGACAGCGGAAATTCAAAGCGGGCATTGTTTTCATATTCAATCTGGTCAACGGGTTGATTTACCCAACTCCCCTCCCCATACCATTCCCAATACCAATCCCTTGTGGAATGGTCATATTCAGTTGGCTGGTTGATGCTTTGGCATCTCTTTGTTGTCCTTTGTTGCCATTTTAGTGCAAATATTTTAGATAAACAGCAGGAAAAGAAGAAAATGCTCGGAGCTTCCTCTCAATTGCAAAAGTCCAAGTCCGAGCAGCAAGTCAATGCAGAGCTAAGAAAAACATAAAACAAAACAACAGCAGCAACAAAACAACAACAACAACACTAACACACATTTCAATGAGCTGGTTTGGCATTTATCTCTATCATGTTACAAATTGCTCAAGTACGCCAAGATATTGAACGGCCAACCCGACTTTGACTTGGCCACGTTTGGCTTGTCTTTGACCACATTGCTGAGCAGCAGACAAGACCAAAAGACTGAGAGGCAAACTGACAAACTGAACTCCCCGCATCCGCTCCCTCTTCCTCTTGCTGGCCGTCGGCTAACAAATCATTCACGAGTGTGTCCTGTATATCTGCCTGTGTGTGTGAGTATGTGTGTGTCGGCTAAAGTTTTCCAAAGACAAATAAAACTGCTAAGTGAACTCTTCAGCTAGCTGAACTGTCAGGTTGTTTCTGTCTCAACCCTCTGAGCTTGAGAAAGGGGTTGTAAATATCGAATTTGTAAATATGCATGAAATACGGGCATGTTTAGCATTTGCAAACATTTGGTAGCTTTTCTCCCCCCAGCTTACTACTGCCCCTATGGCCAAGAACATTTTATACTCTACTAAAAATAAATCAACTTTATCAGCATCTTTGTCGAGTAAGATTCAATTCAGCTGATGTATAAACCTTTTTTTATATTCGTGGTAAGATTTTTATAAAAAATGTGGTTATTAAAATAAAAATTTTAACGAATTTGGCAATGTTCTAAGCCGAAAACTGTTAATAAAATCAGAAAATTTCGAGAAAATATTTTAAGTTTCATGTAGAACGATTTTTTGGTCTGTTTTCCCTAAAATTATTTTCCTTTCTTCCTTCAGTTGATTTTCATTCTTTTCTTAAGACTATTAAATGGTCTCTATGTAACTGCATAGTGCTCCCTGATTAATATAATATCTCCCACTCTCCATCTCTTTTTCTTATCTTATACACTATTTTCGCAGAAATAGATTGCTTATAATAAATTAAACAAATAATTTTTATATTATAGTCAGAGTATCTGCTCTTCGCATTTATAGCAATAGATATTTATTCCTGTCTTGATTTCCCTACTTCAATGGCTACTGTTGCGTTTGCTTGTGAGATGCTTCAGGTGCGGAAATAAACTCTCCCTTGACCTGTCTTCCTTTCTTTGCTTCCGTCTCTTCCGTTTGCCATGACAATGTCCGTATTGTAGCTAAGTCAATATATTATACATTGTCGTCTCTCTGTCTCTGTCTTCCTTCTCTTGGCCTCTCAGTTATGGGACTGGCAACTGGTAACTGGTGGCTCCTAAACAAGCGCTTAGAGCTTTGTTAGCAGTTTTTGAAGTGGGGCGAGAGAAAGAGAGATAGAGACACAGAGAGAGAGAGCCAGTAAAACAGAAAGGGCAGTGGGTGGAAAAAAAGTGCACAAGTAGCACAAAATGTCAATGTAAATAAATAAATTTTTGAAATGTACATTTCTCGCTATCTTTGCTACTATCTGTAGCCTGCCCCTTCTCCCTCCCCCGCTCGCTCGCTCGTTGTATAAACGAATCTCGATATCTCCATACATGCGAAAGCTGATGCTATTTATATTTCTGTTTGTTGTGTTTTGCATGTGTTGTTGCTTTCCCCACCCCCATCCCTCCCCCATCTCTCTGTCAACCCCACTTCACGCAGTTACAGATAGCTACACATGTTCAGGTTGGCAAACACATTGCGCATACGTAACGTTGTACCGTGGGAAATTGTTCTTGTTATTGTTGCTATTATTGCTGTTATTTGTTATTGTTGTGTTGTTTTGTTTTATTTTGTTTAGTGTTGTTGTTGTCGTTGTTGTTGTTTGGCTTTACGGTATTATGGCAAGGCCATGGGGGAAAATGTCGTTCGTTTAGGCATTTGTCGTAAATTTTTGCCTCTTCCTGTTGTCTTCCTAACTGTCATAATTCAAATTACCAAAGGGCTATTTAGAAATGTTTGCATTTGACAATGCCATGAAAATGTACAAATATTTCTACAATCAATTTGATATAATACTATATATGTTTCATATATTAATAAAATACTCTTTTCTTTGTTTAGCATTTGCTTAACCAACAACATAGAATATTTGTTGCTCAAAAGTTGTTTAGTAATTTAACATAACAAGTAATTTTAAACAATAGCCCAGGTTAACTTCATCTCTTTTATTAAATATTAATAATTATAAATATTTTTTAAAATACAACAACAATTTAAGCTACCTCACAGTGTTTGCAAATTTTGGTTAAAAACAGAAAAAGAAAATTCTATGAATCAAGTTTAAAACTCTTGAATTTAACTTCAATTTTTATGAACAGATCAAGTGGAAGGAATATAGGCAAATAATCAACAAAAATAGGATTGCGATTTAGTTTTCTTCACTGATCTTAGAAACTATACGAGCTGCAACCTATCCGTTTAAGTTCCCTTTATTATGATCCAATTTTATTTATAATTGAAAAAACCCAATTCATATTTCTTGAAATTCTGTGGCTCGTCGGGTGATTACCATTCAAATGGCAATTTATACGCCTTAATTAGCCGTAAAATGTAACAATCTCTTGACTCGAGTGATGGCTGGAATACTAAGTCGTCTTTCAAACATTTAGTTAAACCTGTGAACTCATGCATCTTACGCGCATTCAGTGGAAACCGAGTGGCTTTGGGGAGCAGCCAAGGTGGCGCTGCAGTCCCAAGTTGTGGAAACTTGTGATACTCTTAGCGGTTTTGGTGCTTTGGGCTCTGCACCACCAACTAAGCAATTGGGATGGGGTTGTGGAACCACAATATCACTCGCAAAAGGTGGCAGCTCATGAAGTTGCGGCATATACGAAACGTTGGCTGGAGTTTGGTTACAATGCCTGGCTGGCTGAGCGGATTCCGCTGCGTCGTGAGTTGCCGGATGTGCGTGACGAACGCTGTCTGAATTTCACCTATGGACCCCTGATTCAGGCGGAGCAGAGCGTATCGGTAGTTGTGATCTTTAGGAACGAACAACTGGCAATGTTGCTCAGAATGCTGCACAGTTTGCAGGATAGAACTAACCTCGAGTTCTTGAGCGAGATTGTTTTGATTAACGATCACAGCAACATGGGAATCTGGACAGAGGAGCTATCCAGGCAAGCCTTTGATGCATATGTGGAGCGGTACATCAACGTGTTTTCCAACATCTTTCACATGGAAGAGCAGATGGGCTTGGTTCGAGCCCGGAGATTTGCCGCGTCACAGACACAGGGTGACATTCTCGTCTTCTTGGACGCGCACGTGGAGGTCAACGTGGGTTGGCTGGAGCCGCTGCTGGCGGAGATTATGGCAGAGCCCTTCACACTTGTGGGTCCTCAGCTGGATCTCCTAGACGAACAGACGCTGGACTATGTGCGCACTGTAGAGCGACGTGGCCTCTTCGACTGGACCTTGAGGCGGCGAGAGGTGCCGCTGCTGTGGCAGCAACTTCAAGAGTTGCCACGCCCCTTTGCCACACCTGTGCTACACACTCCGGTGTTTGCCATTGATGCGGCTTGGTTCAATAGTATGATCCATTTCGATATGGATCTCAATTCACCTGCTGCCTTCGAGCTGGCGCTGAGCTTCGCGAACTGGCGCATGGAAAATCATGTCCTCCAAGTGCCCTGCTCCCGTGTGGGACACCTTCAGCCCAGCGATCTCAGCTACATGCAACGCTATGGCAATCTCAATCAATTTGCCGAACAGCGTTTCAGCGTAAGCCTATTCCCCTATTGGGATAAGGAAATTGAACTAATAACCCGTTGTCATTCCCAGAACCATAAGCGCCTGGTGGAAACCTGGTTAAATGTCCCCAAGTACAAGTCTGCGGTCTATCAGCATCAGCCCCAAATACAACAAGCCAACATTGGCAACGTTTCCGAAGTGCAGGACATGATTGAAAAAATCAAATTCAGGTCCTTCGATTGGTATTTGAAGCATGTGGCAACCGATTTGTTGCAGCATTTTCCCTTGCAGCCTCGCATTGACTTTGCCAACGGCACTATGCGACCTGTTCAACTGTCCAGCCACTGTCTGACGGGCGACTTGGCCACTCGTCTCATCACCCTGGAGCCCTGCGAGCCCTCGCTGCCTGCCGCTCAAAACTGGACCCTTACCTACATGAATGATCTGCGACTGGGCGACAATTTCTGTGTGGAGGTGCAGCCCAATCGAATGGTGGCCCTGAATCCGTGTCATTCTCTGGGGGGTCGGCAGAGCTGGCACTTTGACGTGCACGATAATTGCTTGGTTAGTAACATGCACTGCATGGAGTTTGGTGCTCAAATGCAACTATTGGTAAGAAAGTGCAACTCTTTGAATAGCCACCAAACTTGGTTTTTTGACCATATAAATCTTGAAGCCATCAATGCAAACGATTTATAATACAACTATAATTTTGTTTTAATAACTTTGTACCAATTGTACTAAATTGTTGGTTGATAATAAAATTTGAAATCAAATATCTTAGGAAAAAGCCTTAAATAACAATTTCAACAACAAGTTTTCACTTAGAATAATAACAATATTTTTTGAATAAAATATTAAATTTTCTAAAATATTAAAATACTTAAAAACTTGTTTTACATAAATAATACATATGAATTCAAATTCATTTTTATATGTAGATGTGTTGTTTTATTTTTATTTTTATATAATATTATAAATTTAAAATAAAACCCAAGCCATTTTTAGGATATTCAATCCAAAAAAATGTATCTTAGATTTTTCCACTTATCTGGAGCATTTTTATCAGATCCATGAGGTCACTATAAATAAATATTTAAGTATTTGTAAGCAAATTTGATTAAAAATTTAACAAAATCTTTTACATTTACATGTACATATCTAAAAAATGTTAATATTTTAAAACCAATTTAAATTTGGCAGCGATCATTTACAGAGAATCAGTTTTATGGTGTTCTAATTTGCATCTGGTGGGTAAGTTTATGGTTCAAGTTTCGGTCTCAATTAAATTTAAGAAATAACTTCAATGCTGAGAAGAATAAACTCCATAGAGCTGCCAGCGTTTTTTTGTTTTGCGAAATATAAATACGCCACCTATGGTATTGTTTAAAAAGTAGATTTTTTCTAAAACCCCACGAACAAAACGACTGAGCTATATGGCAACCTTTTACCAAATTATGTGTGGCAGCCATCAAGCCGAAGAAAAAAGACTATATTCAAATTTATATCTTTTTTAAAAAAAAAACATCTTTATTTTAGAATACTTATTAATTTTAAAGCTAGATTTTGAAAAGTTTATAGGAGTTTTTGTTTTAATTTTGTCAAATTTCAAATTTTTTATTTGTAATTAATTTTTATCAACTTCACTTTTCAAAGAGTCACAAGCACTCAGCTTTCATTAAACAATTATTGCTAAATTAACTAAAACAAATGTGAATTTAAATTTTACTTTTAGCTAATTCCCAAACCGTAGAATTTACGCTGATCGGCTGCCACTTAAAAGTAGGCTACACATTAAATCGCATCTTGAGGTGCATAACTTTGCTCGCCTCCTGAGTGCATGCAACGCCATCTTTTATCGGCTATCCAATTTCGAAACCGCAGTAAACACTCTTAACGTTTGACAACTAAAAGTATGCTGCATTTTTATCGCAACAAAGCGCTTTTTTTTTTTTTTTTTTTTTTAAATTCGTAATTTTTATTAAACAGGCTTTCTGTTACCTTTGGGGCAACTTAATCCAGTTAAAACGCTGTCTACTGCTGTCCTGACAAGTTCCGGTGATAGTCGAGAGTCTCGACTCGAGACCCTGCTTGCTAAGCAACTAAAAGTATGCTACACTTATTGCTTTATCATATTTAGTATGCAAAGTAGAGATGGGCATGGGCTGTGCCGTGTCCGTGCCGTGCCTATTTAAAAAAATCCGTGTTGGGTCCCTTATTAAAAATTGCCGTGTTTTACCGTGCCAAAGTCGGTAGGCACGGTAGGCTCGGTAAAGATTTTGAACTTAAATATGGTACTATCGATAAGTTGGCGTAGTTTTATTGCTTGTTACAACATCGATAGCACGATTGATGCCATTATAATAAAAAAGTGACGCCATGAAGTGACAAAAATGAATAAAGTTTTTGTCCGTGCCGTGCCCGTGCCTATTTAAAAAAATCCCGAGTTGGGCCTCAGTTTTTACCAGCCGTGCTTGGGCCGTGCCGTGCCTCAAAAACGAGGCCCATGCCCATCTCTAATGCAAAGTTATTTTAACTGTGTTCATTCCAAATAAAAGAATTGTAGAAACTCAAAATATTTTTTTTTTAATATTTTAAACTTTATTTGTTTATCTTCACCGATATGTAATTGCGCGGCTAAATCTGACTTTTATCATTTTTTTATGTGTTGATATGAGCTCTGTCCGTTTAAAGTTTGTTAACATGCCAATGCAGCAGCTGAAATCGATCGTGATGCAGCATTTTCGAGGCTGTGTAGGGCAGGGCAGAGCAGAGCAGTCACTTGTCCGGAGTCTAGCTAGGCATTGCATTGCATTGCATTGCGGTCCTCATCGGCTACCGTTTTGTACGAGTATTTTACTTATCAGGTTCCTCGTTGGCAGCTGCTGAGCCCGGTTGGGCCCGGCTTGTTAACGAGCGACACACGCAGCAAGCAAAAATCATCAACTGTTTTGAAATTGATGCTATCAGAGTGAAATGATAATTATCAAAAGACAAATGGTACGGTGCCTGCTTGTGTTTTTTCTTCACTCCATCCGCCTCCTCGTGCGGCGTTTCTGCATTGCCATCGACTCCGTTTAGAAATGCAACACTCAGCGGCAGGCAGTCCGGGTGTCCAGAGTTGAGGCAGTCGGCAGATAGCAGCCACAGATAGAGGCGGTGGCAGGTACGACTACAAGTACGAGTACCCGCAGCACGGGCTGATGATGTTGCTGCTGCCGATGCTGCTGCTGCTCATGTTGCTGTTGTGGCTGCTGTTGTTGCTCGCTTGGAGGAATCCATCAACATGTGTACATATTTCAAATCCAATTTATGTACTTGCATAGCCGAAACGCAATTACTTCGCAGTTAACGCCCAGCCACAACTTCAACTTCAACCACAACCAGAGCCAGAGTCAGATTCAGAGCCACAGCCAAGAGATGCGTTGCAAATCTCCTGGCAGCGAAGTCCGAGATGGAGACGCTGCCGATGTTGCAGCATAAAAATCAGCGCCCAGCGCTTCAGCCACTGCCAACTTGCAACTGCCGCCGGTTTGTGTTACCAACTCGTTGGCTTGTAACCGATCCTGCGCCTATAAATTGCAACCAATACACGCGGCCCATACCCGCGGCTGCTTGTTGTACACTCTTGACAGTGCGAAGACCCCGAAGAATGTGGACTATGTCATGCAATTTGAGCAACATTTCCAGACTCAACAATTGAAAAAGCACACAAAAACTTTCTGTTGTGCTGTTTTAAATGGAAAACTTTTAAAAAAATGTAATTTAAATAATAAAAGAAAATGCAAACAATACAGTTGGGTGAAACTCAAGCGATATGTATAAGTACAATACTGATGTGAAGTAAATTGTTGAATTTATAGTTTGTGACTATCGCATTAAGTAAGTAATTAATAAATTTATAAGATAAAAACTTGGCGATTAAGATAAAAATTTATAATTTTAAAAATTATATCAGGAAATTCAATTTTTTGAGTGTGAGGGTTTTCAAATTTAAAAGCCATTTCGTTTAGCACTATTGAAATTTGCAAAAAATGACTAGCCTAAATTAACCGAAAATATTAGTAATTATTATCATATTACCATAATTGAACCTACCTTCAATACTTAAATTTACTTCCGCAAGAGCATTAAATATTCGTTTATAGGGCTACCACACTTATGGTTGTTACTGTTGTTGTTGTTGTTATTGCTGCTGGTGCAGTTGCTGTTGCATGTTGTTTGGTTGGGTTTGCGTTCTCTCTCGCTTGAATTTGGCTTGCATGATGACCATCATGCCAAGAAGTTAACAAGTTTGCGCCGTCGCCGCCAATGGGAGAAAGGCCGTCGACGATGACGACGCTGATGAGGATGATGGAGAGGAAGAGGATGACGAAAACGAAGACGAGGCTGCGAGGCAGCGAAGCTGCGTTGACGATGAATGCTTAAAAAGAGCTGTGTAAATTTTAATGGCTGCAGTTGCATCCGCGGCAGCGACAACAGCAGCAGCAGCAGCCGCATTCAAACTTCCACATCCACAAAAACATCCACATCCACACACACACATCCCCCAGCCAACCAAGTTGATCGTCAGTCAGTCAGTCAGGCAGGCTTTCAACAGGTAAGCCCAGACCAGACCAGACCAGACCCGATGAGGCCCGGCTCGAGATCCAAACTCAGAGTCAAAGTCGTTATACTTATGTTCCAGGCCAGTTGATCAGCTAGTGCGTAGGGCGCCTTCAGCTGGCTTCGCTGCCGACTGCAACTGCAGCTGCGACTGCGGCTTCTGCTGCTGCTGCTGGCGTCGCGTTGCTGCGTAATTGTAGGCCACTGTTTTAGCTTGTTGTCGATAATTAGCGCTTGTTACCCCGCGCACCGCTGGCCGCGTGTTCTGAGCTGCCTCTTCCTCTGCCTGGTTATTATTTATTATGAGCTTGTTGTTTTTCATCATAGCTCATTGCCCATGCCCATGCACTGTGCTGTGCTGTGCTCTAAAGGAAACATGCCATGCCCCATTCCAAAGAGTCTTACTCTTTCTACTCTGCACCCCTTGTTTCTCTTGTCCCGCGACCAATGCATTTTCCATAATTATTTCGAGAGTTGTTAGGGTGCGAGAGCGCGCGCGCTTGCGCAGAAAGGAAAAGGTAGAAAAAGGGTGGATAGCGAAGCAGGGAAGGGAAGGGGCAGCGTGCGGCGTAAACGTTGCTCTTTAGCCAAGACACACACCCCCCAGATGAAAAACGCATCGTTCACTTGTTGCTGTTGCTCTCGTTATTGTTATTGTAGCTGTTGTTATTGTTGTTGCTGGATTGGCATGACGCGTAATATAATATAAATATAAACAGGGAGCAGTTAGTTTTCAATTTTTGTTGCTGCTGTTGTTGCTGTTGCTTCACGGCCATTCACTGAAACTGTTGCATGGGGCAACACTTTTGAGTTTGTGCCCCGCAGTTGTTTGAGCATCTCAGGCAGTTAAGGATGCCAGCGATCGATGTGAGAATGCAGCTCTGTTCAGTTTAACTCAGGCACGAGGGATATATTATAGTAATTACAAAATTAAGTTGAAGATCTCTTCATGGTGTAAAACTTATCTTGCAACATCGCTTGACTATGTGGCAAAATCTGATTGCAAGCGATAAGATGCAGCATCCAATCGGCGGAAGGTTGCAAGCTTTGCAGTGGAATATCTGCCTTAACCAAGTGGCAATAATAATAGAGATTGTGTATTTTAAGCCTAAAATAAATTAAAAACATGTTATTATTTTCATTTGAAAATGATTTTCTTCTCAACTCACATTTTTATATTATTAAACTACTTTTAACATTGATTAATTTCACTTTTTTATAATAAAATGACCTCTCTAACGATCTATGCTTGATAAACAAATAACTTTTTTTCTAACTCATTGATAGCTCAGAAATAGCATCATGTATATTTATACCACATTGGATAAAAAATTTTCAATGCTGAATATTCTAATTTATATTAACAATTTCTGGATACATATATGTTTCATTTATAAAATTAATTGACACATTTAAATGCTCTCTGCTTTTCAATATTTTTCAATCTGTTGCTGGATTTTAATTTGTTATTTTTTTTCAAAATGCTAAAATTAAAGATTTAACATTTTAAGCCACCGTTGATCAATTATGTATAGTTATATCTAGTAAGATTCTTTTCTTGAAAATACGTATACAAATTGAAGGTCATCTTTAGGTAGGTCAAATGAAATTATCAAAAATTATAGTATGTGTCAGACGCAGTTCGTTCTCAGCCGGCTTCTGGCTTGCTAAATGCACATTTTGGTTCACACATCTGCATTGGCAAACCACAATCCACAATCCGGTGGCTGCTTATCCTTCAAGGCTGTTAAAACAATTTACACCAACGGAGACGAAGTGGTGCAGCGGTGCAGGGGTGACAATCTGACAGGGTGTCTGGATGTCGGGGGGTTAAAGGGAAACTGGGAAACAGGGAACAATCGAATCTCGCATAACTTTGCCGTTGTGGCTATGTTGATCGTTAAGAGCATTTGTGGTGCCCTTTTGCACCACCTCCTGTCCTGCAAGCAAGAGCAGCAACTTAATCGACATCGTTTTCACATTGTCAATTGTCTGCAGCACTCTGCATGTCCATGTCCTCCACAACCTTCACCCATCAACGGCAGCAGCCAGCAGCAAACAAAAGCCAAGTCACATCAAAAAAGTAACAACAACAACAGCAGCAAAATGGAGAATAAAGCTTCAACATCAGCAGCAAGCAGCATGCTTCAGCTTCAGCTTCAGTCACAGCTTCAGCTTCAGCTTCAGCATCAGCTTTAGTTTTAGTCTCAGTCTCCGGTTTGGACGCTCCGCTCTCGACTTCCTGTCAAAGTTCAACAAACCGCCCAGTCAAAAGCACTGAGACTTGGCCATTTGCTATCTCTGCTCCCTCTTGCTCAGCCTTCTTCCCGTCTCCTTTCGCCCGCTTAACCATGCGCTATAATTGCAGATTGCAGTGGAAAAAGGCGAGCAGCAGTTGCCGCCGCCACCGCAGCAGCAGCAGCAGCATCATCAGCAGCAGCAGCAGTTGCTGCCTACGTTTCGTTAATATTTTTGCAAATTTTTTTAACCTCCACTTTGCAGCTCGTCGTCGTTGTTGTTGTTGTTGCTGTTGTTGTTGCTCCTGGCACAACCAAAAACGTAGCCGACGATCGAAAAATCTCAGCTCAAGTCGTCGTCTCTCTTTCCTTCTGCATAACAACATCGCATGTGTACGCAGAGTATAAACCAGTTTACCCCAGTCTGCTCCTGTTCCATCCTCTCCTGCTCTTCTCCAACCTCCTGTTGCTGTTGCTGCTCCTCATATGGTTGGGTGAACGGTGTCTTTTGGTTGTTGCTGTTACTGTTGCCGTTGCTGTTGCCTGCCTGTGATCGATTGCTGTTTGAGCATGCAAATGTGTAAAGACGCCTCCACCGCCGCAGCAGTGTATTGTAGCATAAAGTTGCAAGTCGCAAGTCGCAATTCGCAAGTCCGAAACCGGCTAACTGGCATGGCCAGAAACGTGTCCGATTGCAGCAGCTTTGGCTTTTTTTCCTTGTTGTTGTTTTTTGTTTTTCTTCTTGTTACTTTGTTATTTTTTTTTTTGGTTTTTTGGCTGCAGCGACAAAATGCTAAATATATTTGTAGGTTTGTGTTTTGAAATATGTTGCTGACGATCGCCTGGCATTGATTTTAAAAGCAGCAGCAACGCCTGCCTCTACCTCTGCCCCCACCCCCGTCTCCCTCCTCTGCCCCCACCCCCGTCTCCCTCCTCTGCCCCAACTCCCCTCTGCCATGCTGCCCTTAGTTTGGTGTTGCTTTGGTCGTGAGATGTTTGCTGCTGATTTTTGATGAATTTATTAAGATTTTTGTTGCTGCTATTGTTGTTGTTGTTGTTGTTGTTGGTAACTGCAAAAATTCCAAATAAAATGTAGAAAAGAAAACTCTAATGAGTTTCTAGAAGCGAAAAAGTCAAAGTCGCAGTCAGAGTCGCAGTCAGAGTCAGCGTCTCCAGTACCTTCACAATGCTATCAACGCCTTTACGCTTGAGCTATGATTAGTGTCTTGGTTCGGGTCAACCGCAGTTGGGATTGATATATTGCCACAGTCCACAAATCCCGTCCTGTCCCGTTGGGTTGACCGCGAGCACAGACCACACAATTTGGGTCCTTTACCCAGTTGTAGATGTGGCAAGGACACATACATATACATATATTTATATATTTTTGACTATTTCCAAGCAATTGGCCGTGTCTAACAATAGGGCCAGCCCAGTTAGCCGGCTTTTCAATGGGCCGGGTCCTGCCGAGCGTTTCAAAACACCTTCGATGTGCTCACAGCATGCCAGCTGTTGTCCTTTTTTCTTTTTCTTGCCTTTGGGCCCATTTGGAAAGGTTTGTTTAGCCAGCAGAGCAAAGTAATTGTGCTTTTTGGCTCAGGTCGAATCTACCTAAGTATTAAAATTACAAGAACACCAGCCACTGCCACATACCTCTCTAACAATCTACCAATCTACCTATCCGCCTATCGTGACTATCTGCCTTTCTCTGGATATTTCTTGAACCATTGACAGCTGCTTCTTTGTGTCTTCAATATCCTGCTCCTTTTCGGGTATATTCGTTGCGCCCAACGGGCTATTTTCTTGTCTTCGCCGTGTTCCCTTTTGTTACGCAAAACGTTTGTTTACCCAAAAGAGAGGAAAAAAATACAGACTGACAAAGCCGGAAAATTTGAAAATTGTGCGCACAATTGGTGGCTTAGAGTTTTCGTTACCCTATGTTTTTATACATTTGTGATTTATTTTGATCGATCGTTTTTAGTTTTCTTTTTGGCTTAAGAACTCAACGTACTGCTTATTCTTCAATTTTATTCTTTCTCTTTCGTCTTTGCTTTCTCCCCCCTTCCCTTTCCTTTCGTTTGTCTTGTTTATTTATAGTCTTAATTTTGGTCGCTTTCCATTCAATGAAAATACCCCACAAATAGTTCCTGAAAATTGCACATGTCCACACACCATTTGTGTGGACATTTGACAAGGAGTTTCCACAATGTTGTTGAGACTGAGACTGAGACTGTAGACTCCTTCCCGGTTCTCATGACTTGCCAGGTGGGCTGACAGGATTCAACTACTGTGGCCACCACTTTGCAGTATCTGAGGAGATCCCCACAGTTAGCTGAAGCATATGTCCTTTGTGCACTATTCTCAGTAGGATACAAATACTTGTAAACAAGAATAGTCTAAATGGACTGTCAAGTCTTAAACGCTTCCTTATTCCAATAAATTTCAACGGAAGAAGATCTGCTGGACAATTAAAATTTAGATAGTTAAAAGAATGTTTTGACAAAAAAGAAAAGTAATCTATTAAAATTACAATTGGTGTGCTTAAATTGACAGAACTTAGATTTAGATATTGATTGATGTCTAAGGATAAGAGGAGATAATCTAAGGAACATACCCTTTGAATATTGCTTTTAAAGGTCAAAGGTATTTAAGTCAAAACAGATCACCTTTTATAATTTAAATTTCACAAAAATAAGACTTTCTTTTACCCGGAAAAGGTGCTTATATTTCAAAACGGTCTTATTCAAAATAATTTTTAATATTATTCGTCAGGACTATACAGTCGATAGGTTGAAGTTATGTCTAATTACCTTACTTTTGATTTTTCGAACCATTAAAATAATTGAAATGGCAGCAAAGGAGTTATTACCATATTTACAAATAATCTTTAAATGAAAATGTCTTCAAATAAGTGTTTAGTTCTGATTGTGCTGTATTTCCTAATGGGAAATAGTAGAGATAGGGTCTTTAATGTGATATAATCCATTAACAATCACCTGAAACTTTTAGACTTTTAGTCTCAGCTGTCTAAAATCTACTCATTCATCTAATATAATCAATAATATAGTTGCAATTCTGCCATGAACACTTTTTACATACTTGAGAAACGTTAACTTATCCAAACCTTAATAATTTACTTGTATTTTGTTGTGAATCGGGATGAGATAAATACCTGTTTTGAGCCTTTTGCAATTGTTCGCCGAGTTGACAGCTCTCCAGTGCTCGCTGTGAATCCTTGAGCCGAAGAAATGAAAAGAATTTATAATTTCATTAAATGTTTGTGTGTGCAGCTGTCCTTAGGCATACATGATCTAGCAGAAAACTCCTTTGAGGGATTTCAAGGACTTGCTCAACTCATCAAAGCGATTCCCCAACTCATCATCGTTGCTCAAGTAAAAAATAACGACTTAAGCTCTCAATCAATCAGCAGCTGGCTAAAGCTATTGTATGGTAGAAGAGGAAGAAGTAGACATCCAAGCCACTTCAAGTTCCAATAGCATTTAAATTATTGAATACCAAATGCATTAGGCATCTCAGATCGATTTGATGTCCTCCCCCTTACTCTCAACCACTTCCCACTTCCCACCCGCAGCAAATTCATAACTGACAAATCATTTTGTGGCGAGTTAAGTTAAGTCTAAGCAAATCTTTTCTGGCCGGCCAGTCGAGTTGAGAATTGAGCCGAGCTCTCATATCAATTGGCTGTGCAGTTAAATAGCTTTGGGTGTGTACGAGTATGGGAATCCAATAAAGCTGTCACATGTGCCCGCCAATAAGAAGAAGCCTTTTGTGTGCCTTGGCACTGTTGTTTGGGTGTGAAAATCAAAAAGAAACTTCACATGTGCCCCTCACTCCACTCTCCACGCTCCACTCTCCACCTCACCACCAAGTCCCCTCTCCTCTTGCCTCTCCTCCAGATCACAGCTGGCAATGCCGTTTGGGGGCAACTTTCGTGCAAATTGCCAAGTGCTTTTCGGGTTTCGAGTTTTGTGTATGCAGAACTTAACAAATTTCCATAACATTCACACCACAAACACACAGCACACACACACACGCACACCACAATGCAAGGCATACAAGACAAGACGGCAAGCAAAACCAAAGCTTCGTCTTCGATCTCAGGCCTCTGTCTTAGTCTCAATCTCAGTCCCAGTCACAGTCCCAAGTCTCTGTCCAGTTTCAGACGTCGCTCTGTTTTATTTGCCACGTCATTTTTCTATACCCTGTACGCAAATATTGATAAAGGGTATATTTTTTACATATGCAATTGATCAAAATAACTGATTAAAGACAATGACAGATAAATTTTTCATATTATTTAATTGTTAAACTACAATTTAAAATAGTCGACAAAATAATGACTAAATTTTTAAATAAGTTTTATAATAAAATAAAGAGCTATATTTGTGCAAAAAACCGGAATTGAATTTCAACAGCCACGGTAAGTTGTAGTTGAAAAAAATAAGTAAATATTTAACTTATTATTTCTGAGTGGATATATAAGTTTTAAAGGTACACAAATTTAAGTTCGCTTCGATTGGTGCTATACAATTATTAAGTATTTGTAAGTATGACTTGGAATAATGTAAGTTATTTTCCCAGGTAACTGAATTTAAAACTTTTAATTTTTTTAATTATCCCTTTTTATGACACTTAAAAATACGTTACTTTGCCTAAATTTATTTTTGAGATTATCAGATTTTTTGAGTATTTATTTGTAAATTTTATTGGGAGTACTCAATTGGAGTACTTCTTCTCAAATTTGTTGGAGGGTATATTGAAGTCTGTTTTCATTATTTCAGTGCTTTGATTTTTTCTTTAATTTTTTTTTGTTTTATTTTTGTTTGCGGTTAGCCAGAGTCGCCGCCTGCAATGTCGTTTTGGCTGGGATTGTATAACTTTTTGATTTTTTAAGTAGACACCTAAATGTGAATAGCGCAACGAATCGTAGCAATGCGAACCACGTTCGTATCCACGCTACGCTCCGAGTCGCATCTGTCAGATATATTTTTGTGGCTGCTTAGTGAAGTGTAGTTAGGATCGATGCTTCGTTGGGTCCAGCTACAACTACAACAACAACTGCAGCCACAACAACAACAACTGCAGCTCCAGCTTGTTTTCACCTTAACCTACACGAAGTGATGGAAATGGCGATGGCAACGGCGGCTGCTGCCAATAATGCAATGGAGAGGCGTGATAATGCAGTTTAGTAAGTGCTGGCCAGGCCGATTCGCTCTCGGACTGACTGTTGTTAGCGGTGGCCCGCCGTCGAGAAATTTACCTACGAGCCAGACCAAGCATCGCTACGTGGCCAGCAATGCCGTCTAACGGATTGTATTGGATTGGGACTGGGATTGGATTGAGTGACTGACTGTGCCGCTGACGTTGCTGGGCCTTTTGGTCCAGGGCCTACACAGAAAACAATTCGGCATTACGGGATAAAATCAATCCCAAAGAGGAATTTGAGATTTTTCATTTTTTCCATTAGGAAACATTTTGATCAACGAGTTAATTTCTGGAATACGATATAAAAATAAATTATATTAAAATTTAATATAAAAACTCATAGAATAACAGGAAAATAAATATAAGCTTGGGGGTATTAGAAGTATGTTCTCATAAGGAGTATTAACTACTATTAATCTTGGTTAGGAGTAAAATTGGTATTATAATCAGGGATTTCTTGAAATTTGTAAAGTAAATGGGTCGTTATAAGAATCTTGTACTTTAATCAAATATAACAGTTTGCCAATTTTAATGCTGACTACCATTTAATTCATTTAGCTTTCAACTAACAAATAAATCCTAAATGCATACTTAAGATATACATGCTAGTATCAGCAATTTTAAACTCAAATTTTTAAATAGTTTTTTTTCTCAGTGTGTAAGGTTGGACCTGGGCTACAATGTGCAATATGCGGCACTTGGCACGATATTTTTTGTTGGTTTTAAATCATTTAACTTGGCTAGAAGACGACGACGTCGACGCTGACGAAGCTGACGATGATGACGACGATGATGGCAATGATGAAGATGATGACGATGATGATGATGATGATGGCGATGCAGATGGCGACGCGAACGGCGCAAGACACTTAAAACGTGATCGAAAATTGATGTTGTGCCGCAACCAGCCAAAACCAAAACCAAAACCGAAGCCAAAACCAAAAGCAAACCTCTAACTACACGAGACGAGCTCCTCAAACATCTTTGGTTCTGGCAGTGCGGGGGAAATAAGGTCACGTGCAAAATATGTTCATGGTGCTGGTCGAGGTGGTTCTAGCCCAGGAGAGATGTTAATGATTTGCAGCTTTAGCTCCAACTCCAGCTCCAACTTCAACTGCAACTTCGACAACAACTCGCCAACTCCGAGTTGGAGTCAACAATTTTGCATATTTTCTCTGGCTGCAGATAGTAGGTAATATGCTCGTTAATGTGCCCAGGTTTGCCTCTCCAACTGCCTTGATCTCGCTCTGTGCGGAGTTCAAAAACCAGGAAGTGACTCAACAACAACTACTCGTACACAAAACGGCAAAACGGAGGTGAAAAATATGACTTGGTTATTTATTGTTGAAGTGTTGCAGTGCAAAAAGCAAAAGCAAAGCCAAAACCAAAGCGTTGTTGGGCCTAAAACTTCGTTTGGGGTATTTAGCCAGTGATTTATTTAACCTGGCACGCCAGGCGGTGCACCGCTTCTCACCGCATCTCAGAAGGAGCGGACTGTGTGTGTATGTGCGTGTGTGTGTGTGTGTGTGCAGCTGCGCCTGCACCCAAAGAACTAACCACATACTATACACACACACACACACATACTAAACGACTACAATAAGCCATAATTATCCAAACACTGATCCGACTGGTTATGTTCTACACTCAAACACACACACACGGATGTGGTGATTTAGATCTGGAAATG
Source organism: Drosophila subquinaria (assembly GCA_037043405.1). Classification (NCBI taxonomy): domain Eukaryota; kingdom Metazoa; phylum Arthropoda; class Insecta; order Diptera; family Drosophilidae; genus Drosophila; species Drosophila subquinaria. The sequence continues at coordinate 164,864 of JBAMBL010000037.1, read as the reverse complement.
CTCTATACTAACTGTACATGTCTCAATATCTGACTCTGACACGATTTCTATGAAATTTTAAGAATCTCAAGCGACTATATTAATAAAGTTTACCAAAACACTAGAAATTTAACAACATTTAATTTGGTCTAAGACTCATAATAAACATGCATGGTCAGTAAAGAATGTGGAAATGTTGAAAATTGTATAGAAATTAAAGAATTTATACTCCTTACGTGTTTCAAAAATTGCAGTAAACTTATGAACAAATTAGTGACATTTTTCAAAAAAATGATTGTACATTATTAATGGCTGCATTAAAAAAAGAAAGTAAAATTCTTCAGTTTATAAATTATGATTAAATAAATTGAATAACTGTAATGATAAAGATTATTATTATTAATTAATTAATAATAATAATAATAATGATAAAGATAGTAATTATAGTTAATTTTAAATGATAAATATTCCACACTGTATTGTTTTTTCATATTTTTATTTACAAAAATTACATCGTTGCTCTCTGTAATGATTAAGAATTATGTAGTAATTGAAGAATAAATTGTATGTCCAATTCATAAATTAATTAAATATGGTTTTATTTTTATTTATTATGATAATTGGGTTAAGTTAAATTAATAAATAAAGGTACATTTCAGTTTTCATCTTAGGCTAGACTCTGATCGAGCTCTCGGGAAAATAAATTGCATAAGTATTTTAAATGTAATATATTTAAATGGGGATTTCTTACATGATACTTATTACACCAGTTATTAATTATACCCATATATGTTAATTTTCGATTAGAATTACTAATAAATTAGATTATTTTTGGAACTAAGTATATAATTACTGTTGAAAAAGTTGTGATTATATAATGATTACGATTATAAAAAAATCAGAAATAATCTAAAATGTTTACAATTAATCAAAAATAATCAGAAAAAATCAAAAATAATCTTTCTGATTATTTCGGATTATTTCTGATTTTTTTCTGAATTTTTTGGCTCTTTGAATGTAAAAATTTTAAATAAATTGATTTTTACTAAATAGTCATAAATAATCTGAAATAATCTGAAATAATCAGAAATATTATTTTTGATTATTTTTTATTTTTTCTAATTATTTTTGAATAATTGTAATAATTTTAGATTATTTTTTATTTTTTGTAATCGTAATCATTAAATAATTGGGAAAACAGAAAATAATCGTAATTAATCAATAGTCAGACTTTTTTTTTTTTTTTGACGTGTTTACACTTATATTTAGAATTGTTTTTACAGATTAGTAAGACTTTTATACAAAAATATTCTAATTACTAATGATTATGATTACTAATAATTAATTAACAGGTATGTGTTAATGTATAGTATGTAACAAACTCAATAAAATACATCTTTAAAATTACATGCATTTTTAATTTTTTATCATCAACAAGTTCCTGTTGAATTCCCAACCAATTCAGTGAATTTCAAGAAAGGGAAGTTCTTTAAGCATATTCTACGAGCCGAGACTTTTCTACTTATAATTCCTTTGAGCTTAAACCTCAAACTCTCATATTCTGTTCCTCTTGGACGCCTCCTTCCGCTTGCGTTACAAATTCTGTCAGAGATCGCATAGACCCAGCTCAATCAATTGAGTGGAGAAGCTGCAGGGCGCAGAGTTGCATCTAAGGTGCTTGAAAACGTCGCATCGATATCGTCATCGTCATTGCCAATGATTCTCCCGCCCCATCTGCTCCCCGCACCGCACCACATTTGAACTGATGGTGCTCCAAATGCGGCCTGGGCGCTGTCCGAATCGATAAAATGCACCGCGATCCGCGGCACACATCAAATTAGTTATTAATTGAAGTGGAAAGTTCTCAGAATGTGTAGCTCGGCGGGCGGTCAACGCGCATGCGTTCAGGTCCCAAGTTTCAGATCCCAGGTCTCCGTTCTCCGGTCTTCGGTCTCCGGTTCGAACGCAATTGGATTTGGGATGAGGAGGAATCAGAATGAGAATCGAAGTTGTGTTACCTGTTGTATTGCCGTGTGTTGTTAGCCTTGTTAGCCATTTTGTTAACCTGTTTCGGCGCTGTGTTTGCGCATTTGAATTTTCATTTATTATACTACTCGTAAGCGAGTTGCATTTCTAATTTGAGTCATGTGACCAAAAACCGTTTTGTCCTAGTTGTCGCCTCATGCAACCGCAAATGCTTTGGCATCGAACAATTGGTGAATGGTTTCGGCCATAAATCTTTTATTTCTCTTTCGATTTGCTGCTGCCGCCGTCGAAGTTACTGTGTGTACAGTGTATACACATTTGTGCCATTACTATGACAACAAATTCATGAGAAAGTACGGCTGCTGCAGCGGTAGCTGCCACAAGACAGAAAACAGACAATGGACAAGGAGAGTGGAGAGCGGAGAGTGGCAAGTGGTGACAGAGAGAAAGGGGAGAGAGAGGAGAGAGAGAGAGTTGGGGGGTGAGGGTACCTGCATCATCTGTTTGTTTGCCTGTCATTAGAAGAGATGAAAAAAAAGCAGCGTTGAATGTCGAGAGTTGTGAGTCGAGAGTCGACACTAGACCGAAAGTCTGCGCTCACTTGTGCTTCTTTAGATTGGACTTGAAACTCAACTGAAGTGCACTTGTACGCCAAAACAAGCCACGTCACTTGGCCACTACACACACACACACGCATACTCCAATGTATGTACTATACTCCCATGCCACAGTACGACACTCGACTTCAATCTACACACATCGCAATCGCCTTCGCCTTCACCATCGTCATCATCAACATCAACATCAACAGCAACAGCAACATCAGCGAATGGCCAGCACATCAAATTGTGGGCCGCTGGCAGCGCCAATCGCCAAGAAGCCTCAACAGTAACAGTAACAACAACAGCTTTTGACCACGGCTTTAACTATGGCTTTCACTCGACATCTCGTTAAGTGTCTTGTAAATGGCATTGTTTTCGTTTTTCATTCAAAAATGTGCGTCGCACTCAAAGCAATCGAGAGAGAGAGAGAGGGAGAGAGAAACATAGAGACAATGGCAAACGGAGGCATCTCCTACATATTCTCCTCCTCCTTCTTTCCACTCCACAATAACAAAGTGCAGCCAAGTTGCGCCCTAGACCGTCATCATATTTGTCATAAACTTCATAAATTTCCACAATAGCCATCCACCTATATGGACGTGTATCTATCTATCTGTTTGTCTGTCTGTCTGTCTGTCCGTCTGGCCAATCTTGAGAGTTGTCGATTGAATGACTGCAGCGAATTGCATTTGTCGTGTGCGATTCCAACTTTGGGATCAGATGTCCGAAAAGAAACCATCAGAAACTTGCTCATCTGATGATTGCCACATCAATAAGTCTCTGATTACATTATTGCATTAGCATTTGGATTTACATAATTATGGTTATATCTATCTATCTATTGATTATTCTGCCTACGTGTATCGCCTATGATCTGAATAGGTGCAGCTCAAAACGAAATCAAAATCTCACCGTATTATCATAATATGCATTTTAAATTCAAAATGACCGAGTTTCTATATCAAATCTCATCAAACCTTTTATTAAGTTTAAACTCTTTTTAGGCCATTCTGCAAATACTCTGCCCAAAACTGACAAATATCATATGCGACAGTTGACTTGCCTTTCTTCTTCTTTCTCTATTCGGTTAGATTCAATTACGGCTACCGTTCGGAAGACCTGGCATCCGGTGAAAGGATTTTAATCTCATCACTCAGCGACCAGAGTCATCTAAGTACAGAAAGAGGCTTCTGTGTGGCTTCACAATTTCAGTTACTTGACTGACTGGGTATTTTGCTACGTTATTGAGGTGTTTGTTTTTCAGAAAAGAAGAACAAAATTTAATAAATCAGTAGCAGATTAGATTTAAAATATTGTTATCAAATCGAATCTTGCAATATCAAGAATACATAATTAGTTATTTAAATACATTTTATTTCAAATGATCAGATAAAATCTACCGAATCTTCACACCAAATTATATAAATGACTTTGATAAGATCTATCTGAGGCTCAATCAGTGTGTGCTTATCACAAGGAGTTAATGATCTTTCCATTTCAATTCAATTATAAATCTGTGAAGTCAAGTGCAAACTGTAGATCTTCCTTAGTCCACCGATCGATTGATTGATCTTGACTGATCGCAGTGGAACCTACAAAGTCAAAACACAAAAAAACAAAAAAATACAAAAACAGGGAGAAAAATTAAATCCACTTATCGCATTAGCAATTGTCAGCATCTGAATGTGGCAGTCACGGCTGCTCCCCGACTGAGGATCATGACTGAGGATCATCTGTAATTTGCTTTCTAAAGTGATCAGTTCGCATCGAGATTGTGCCTCAGGTTAGCTTAGAGCTCAGAGCCCAGGCCTTAAGCTTTTCATATGGCTTTTTGACATCGTTTTCTGTTTGTGGCATTCATCACAATTTCCTGCTGATCGACACTTACAAGAAACGGTGGCAACGTACGGTTTCTTCGTTCCTTCCTTCATTCGTTTCGTTTATTCGTTTGTTTGTCTTGTCATTCATTCAAGCATTTAATTGTCAGGCGACAAAATGCAAACAGATAAGTTCAAGAAGCAGTTCAAATAACCACAAGTGGAGAGTTTTCAACTTTTTCCCGCTATTGATCTTGAAACATGCAACATGCAACATGAAAACATGACCGTGATTGGTCGGGGTTCGAGGAGGCATGCTCTTAAAATGAGCTCGCATTCAAATTGCTGCATTGACTTGTCCACTGACTCTTTTTTTTTTCAACTATTTTTTTTTCCATACATTCAATTCAATTAAACAAATTTTCGATCTGCTGATCGGGCCGCGATCGCTCGATCGTTGAGTGCAGCGCCAACTTTTCTATTTTGGCCCAAAAAAAAACAAACAAAAACCAAAAAAAAAAAAAAAATGCACAGAATTGTAGAAAAAGTAAACAACAAAGTGTTAAGACAAACGTGCAACGGTTTGGGGTCAGTACCATTCACTTTTGGCTCGTTTAAAACTGGAGTTAAGTGCTATTTGAGGTAAGAATTTCATTACGTTTACGTACGTGCGCCGTTTTGGGGCGGGATGTATGTATGTATGTAGAGAGGGAGGCCAGGGAGAAGGGGGTGGGTGGTTGAGGAGTGGGGTTACTGTAGTTGGGGAGCTGCTGAACCAACTGCGCATGCATATTGCTTCGAAGACGAAGACGACGACGACACGTTTGCATTTTGAAAAGTCACGACCCACTTAGCCAACCATGAGTAACGGACAGCGGCCAAAATACACACACACACACACACACATTCACTCGCACTCACACACACACACATACACACAGAGAGTGTGTCTAGAGAGCCAAGTGTTTGTTTTTCTATAAACAAATCGAATCGCATCGCATCAGATGACATCGAATCATTCGCCGAATGGCCAGAAGAGGAAGATGCGTTAACGCATTTCTTGTGATATTTCCACTTCCAGAGTGGGTGACTCACCTACAGGTTCGATTCTGTTGAAGATGCGTTGATTAATTGCCACACTGACAACTCTCGAACCGCAAAACCTAAAAAGCCACTCAAAAACCAAAAAAAAAAAGCTAAAGTGAAATCCAAAACTGTGTTTTATGTTTGTTCATTTTCAACAAACATTTTTCTTCTTGTTTTCATGTCTGATGCTCTTAGCCCTTCGGTGCGAGTGTGTGTATGGGTGTGTGTGTGTGTGTGTGAAAGTGAAGTTTATGGTCAGTCAACGAGAAAAAAAAAAAGTTCACAAGCTTTTGAAAAAAACTGCGCAACAATAGCTGATAAAACAAATACATTTGTCGCCTCTAAAAGAAATGTACATAAAGAAAGATTCGGTCGAAATGTAAAGATATTTGTTAAGATGCCTACGCTATACAATAGGCCAAGACACTGAGAGAGACTAGGCCCAGATGCTGGGAGGGGGATGGGGGATAGAAGCTGTGATTTATTTGCTTGTCAGTGCAACAGCAACAACCAGCTAACACAAACAGCTAACGAATATGGCTGGTTAAACGATGCGGGAAATTCTTAAAAATTTGACGCTTAGCCACAAACAACAATAACAACAGCAACAACAACAACAACAGCAATAACAACAATGCGAGAAGGCAAATGCTCGTGACCGTTAGACAAATAATATTAAACACCAGTTTGTGTATATGTTTGGTAATAGGGCAGGGAGGGGATAGGGGAACTTGGCCGCAGGGATTGTCTATAGTCTTTAGAGGCAATACGAAATTAGAGAAATAGAGACATTGTCGCCGTTTCATAAACAACAACAGCAACAAGAGATGAAGACAAAACATCATCAAGAGCTATTGAAAGCTTTGAGTTTCGACTTCATTTACATAAACAAAAGCCGCAAACAGTTGATCACACAGCAGAGCTTCAGACATCGAGCCAAGCCAAGTCCCAGGGCCGATAGCCCTCTGTTATGTTAGCTTGGCCTAAAACGCATTTTCTGTCGCTGCACGCACGCGCTCATAAATCAAAAGCCAACTTGTTTATAACTGAAAGCGATCAATTAAAACGTTAACGCAAAAAATAACTGAGATGCGAACCGAGTTGCCTCTTTGTCTTCATGATGTTGTTGTTGTTGTTGTTGTTGTTGTTGTTGTTGTTGTTGTTGTTGTTGTCTGAGCGATGAGCGGTTGATCGAAGCGGTTGATCGGAGCGATGCTTGATCATGCCGAAAACCGAATTTGAAACTGGTCGGAGATGGACAACTCGGACACTGCCCCGTCCGTGCATTCCGTCGGCCTAATTCTCTGTAAAAGAAACATTTAAGCAACGCTTATTTATTTATTTACTCTCCTCTCTCTCCTCTTCTCAATTTCTTTGGGCTGAAAAGTTAAATACTTGAAAAAAGTAAATTCCATGTGCTAACTGCATTTTGGTGTCGATGCGATGCGATGTTGGTAATGAATTGGGGCTGCTAGTTCAGCTCTTTTCTTGGCCATGTTCGAAGCCCAGACACGTCAGCTAATCAATTGTTTAAGCTGAATGACTAAGCCTGGCCATAAACTGAGCCAGCATGATAAAGTATCCTGACATTTATAGTCAACTCTCTCCCTGCCTCCTGTACCTCTCTTTCTTGCTTCCTGTTAACGATCTGTGGGAGTCGATCAGGCTGAGTATGCACCCTACTGTGTTCTTTTTAAAGATCGATAGATCTTGTCTAGTGAGTTGTACTTAGGTGAATGATCAGTTTTATCTGTGTACAAGCTGTTTTACAAGTCTTCCATGGTCACTTAATTGGCAGCAGCTTGATGATGGAGCTGCCATATTTTATTGGCAGCCTTCGATTGATATACACCTTCTCAAAGGTCACTTGATTGGCAAAAGCTTGGCATCGAAATAAGCTTAATCCATTCTCATTTAATTGACAGCTACTTAATATAAAAAATGTTAATAAATTTTTTATGAATTTATCACTATAGTTGAATTATCAGTAGAATAAAAAAATTTAGCAACTCTCAATATTTCAGGGAAATCTGCAGTGAGATCTGAACACTTTGGACAATATTTGATGCATGTTGTGCTGGTTTTATGATCAGTCGCATGTTCTGGCAAGTATTTAGTCCACTTACTAACCTTACGGCTTATCACTCATATAACATTTCCCATCTGAAGATCTTTTGCACGATCAAATTCCAGTTGCTCCCATCCACATCGCACACACTTTTGAGCTGCTCCTTAGCAGCTTTCTCTTTAGTACACGTATGTACCTTGCGACCACAGGACAATGTTGCCTTGGCCGATTTTGATATTCGATGGCTATCAGAGACTGCACAACACCCCAAAAACAATGTGGCCTGGGCCTTATCAGTAAATGTGGCCCAGACCTCGATGAGGTAGCGACGAGGCAGCAGCCAAGGCATTTTGCTCGACTTGACAACACCCCTGCAAAAGGCTAAAACCAAAAGACAACAGGCAACAGGCAAAAGACAAAAGGCAGCGAAAATATCTCAGGCAGTGTTCAAGTCAAAACGCGTATCGGGATTATCAATAATGTGCAATGCTACAGCTCATAAAATCTCTGTGCTCAAAGAAGCCACAAAGAATTACAAAATTGTTCGGAGACGCAGTCGGGAAGACTGGCCAAAAGATACAGTACCCGTTCAAGTTGAATCTCTTCTTTAGTTTTTTTGTTTTTTGTTTTATTTTTGTTTCTTGTGCCTTGATCAGGTGCCGCCGAGCGACCCATGAACACTTAGCAAAGCAAAGCCAAAAGATGCTGCCGCAGCTGATGATGTATCCAAGCCAGGCCAATAGCTAGCTGGCCAACACAGATGTGGCAAGGGGGCGGAGGTAAGGTGGGGCGATCGCGATGCGTGCGGCGCGATAAGAAGCCGATGCAAACCATTAATTAGGAACTGCAGATACCTGCAGATTTTGTCCAGTTTGCAACGTCGAAAATTAAGGCTTTAATCGTGCATGAAAATACGTGAAACTTACGCGTCCTCTGCCGTCCGTCCGTACTCAGCGTCATCATCCTCATCATCATCATCGCCATCAACATCATCAACGTCATCATCATCATCATTCACAGCCCACAGATGCAACGTGATCGCGATAAGATAAATCGCATACAAATTTGCCTTTATGCAAGAGCGCCGAGTGAATCTGAAATTATGATTATTTATGCAGGGTATCGAATGCGCCTTCAATGTGTGTGTCAACAACCCAAACTCTGTCATTTATTTCAATGAAAACAATCAACAGCTCTCGTCTCTCATTAATCGCCCGCCAATATGTCAATGTCATTGTCTTTCGCTCTGCTTCCATAACCTAACCCATTTCACACTCACACACACACACACACCAACAAGAACATTATAATACAGCCACACACACAGATACGCAAATTATCAATGCTAACTGTAAATGACAGAGAGCTGGGTATATGAGAGGCATAAATACTCTATTATTTAAATAGTGTATTTTAATAGAATAGTTATTATGCTATTATGCTATTAGCTATAAAAATAAAACTAAATAAATCAAGTATAATGTAATTAAGTAAAAATATTTCATAAATAATTTATCTACAAATACCTAATTATACATTTGGAATGGGAAAATCTTCAGTAAAAAAAATATAATTACTAAAATATTAAATGAATTAGTTTTAATGTATTTAAATGAACAAGTTTAGTTATATTTTGCTTACTTAATAAATATAAACAAATGTATTTTTTAAATCATTTCTCTGAGTTACATAAATATACATTTGGAATGGGAATATCTTCACTAAAATAAATTTAACGACTATATAAATTAGACAATAACAATAAAAATATATTGCAATTATCATAATGCACAATTTTTATAACATTTTAATAGTTGCTCCAGGGTATCTTAATAGCTTGTCTACTCATACCTATCTGAACTGAGAGTGTGCAATTGTCAGTTGTCGGTTTGGCAGATTTTCTCCCTCTTTTTGGATTTTTACCGTGATTCCCTGCCTGCTGATTTCCCCTGGTCATCAAATCTCTATCTGCATTGAAGCGCGAAAATTGCAAACCAATGTTGTTTTGACAATGTGCAATAATTTGTAGCCAATTTTATGTGTCTACCGGCGGTTCAGCTTGGCTTGTTTCGGGTGCCCCGAATCGCCCCCATCCATAGAGCCCATAGAGTCAGACCCCGGGCCACATGGACCGGCAATTTATGGCTGCTAAATTAGCAAGAAATGGAAATTAAGAAAAATGTTGCTTTTATTGCAAACAGTTGTAGTCGTCTTCCAATAAAAGCATATTTATTTATACACAGCCCCGCTATGGACATGGCTACGAGTTGGAGTACGAGTTCGAGTACTGAATTGTTATTGTAGCTGTATCGCAGACGTTTATGACTTTCGATTCGTTGGAGGCTAATGAGGCAAGTGGTTGGCTGGTTGGTGGCTGGCTTGCTTGGTGCATCGATTGGGTGGCTATCCGAGTATCCGAGTAATTGACGAGGCAGTCAACAGCCAGCTGAATGGAGATTCACATAAAGTCAGTATTTAGCTAGACTCTTTAAGCAATTCCCTGATTTAGTTTGCCTCTGATATATGGCCAAATGTTCAGGTGGTTTTCTGAATTGGATGATAAGCTGCGGGGGCAAGCACTTTGATTTGACTTTGAGCCCCGAAAACTTCAGACTTCAATTTTTTTGATGTAGGTACAAAATGTTGGCCACAAAACTCAAATGCGATTGCCCTAAATTAACCCAGGGCCGGTTCAGCGATCAAAAAGGGGACTTTATCGGAAAAATTCTTAAAATCAAATTGTAGCTCCTGAATATTTCAAAAGTGCTCGAATTTTTCCAATACTTTAAAGGAACAGGTGCAACCGCGATGTGGAAAATTTAAAAAATATTTGTGATCTATTAAAATATTCTGTATTATCTAGGCGTCTGCGATAAATGCAACCCTGTTATGAGCAAAGTTAGCGCTTCTATAAATAAAAAGCCTCTTCTTTGACACTAAACTGACTTGTTAACCGAAATATTTACGGCGGGCGGTTGGCTGTGTTTAGGCCAAATGACAGCCGACCCGCAGCTGCAGGGCTCAATCCAAACTCTTCGCAACCCCCAAGACAGTCCCTAAGACAGACTTTAACTTTCGCTCAGCGCTTGCAAGAAAAAAGGAATTCAATTGAAAGTTTTGCTTAGTGGGCGGTTGTGGCAAGGTTTCATCCATTACTGCGTAACAAATCCCACAAACGAAATTGATAAAATAAAAAAAAAAGAAATAGATTTACGCCCGTAGAAAGTAAGAGCAAAAGAAAAGTTTTTAATATTTGACGTGTTCTTTTTTCTCTTCTCTTTTATTTTGCAAAAACTTTTTGCATTGAAATAGGTACATCGATGCCGAACTAGACAAAGGGGCGGTGAGAAGTTAAGGAGAGGTTTTGTAGAGGCAACAAAAATTGAAAAGGGTTTAACTTGCGCTTGAACTTTTTGCGCCTTTGTGGCGTTTTAACCCATATACGTGCACGTCATGTGTGTAACTCAAAGATACAAAAAAAACAGACACACAGATACAGAGATACAAACACAGATACAGATACAGATTGAAATTCCTTTTGGCTCGTTGATTGCAGATCAAAGCTGCGTCGACGTTGGCGGCATTTCGCCTGCTAATGATTGATTGTAAAATTTGCTAATTTAAGCAATGTGAATTTATGTTGGTAGACGCGAATCACATCTCTACAACTCCACAGCTAACAGCTCGAAGAGCTGAAAGAGCTCAGTGTGAGACTCGTTACTGGACGTTGACTCGTTTTTGGTGGGGGCCCCATCAATTTTATTGCGCATTTAATTGATCATAAAAATTATTCATTCATTTCCACAATGATTGCAAATTCAGCAAAAATACAACGCTGTGGGCCCCGTGGACTAAGAACAACAATAACAACAACAACAACGAAAATATATACGATGATAGTGCTGCGATATCTATAAAATATGCATGAGTAGAAGAACCGAGCTTGGGAAAAATGAAGGCGACCAAAAAGTGTTTAAGCCAAAATACCAATGAGGCAATCGTGGGTTGCTCATAATGTAAAACGAGGGCATTAAAAACAGTTGGCATTAGACGTAAATAAGTTGAAGATCGACCAAAGAGAAAATTAAAGAAAGAAATGGACAAATTGAAATAGATTTTCTATAGCAATCGGTGTAGTGTTAGGTAAATGTGTTAGTGGACTTTTGCCGCCTTACATTAATTGTTTAATCAAAGCTGAAATTAAGCAAAAGTAGAGCATATCAAGAACATGTTTAATTTGGCCAGGTTTTAGAAGTATGTGTATCTAATGTTAGCTTTGAAACATGAAACAACACTTTAGTCAATCTGTAATAAAGATTTAATCAACTTTATCATCTGCAAATGTCAAAGACTCGCACCGCAGCACTATATTTAATATCATCACCGTGTTGAATTTATTTATTAAAATGCCATTTGCTTTAATTTATTCAACAACTTGCCAAGCCGCTCTCGTGCTCTCTCCAATTCTTCGTATTCTGCTTTTATGTTTATCTTGCGAATTTTTAAGTGTTATGGATACTGTGGAGTAGACTGCTCCAGTAAGCACAAAACCCGATGAACCCACTCACTCTGATTAAGATACAGATACAAATTCCGTCAAATCCAGGCATCAGTGTCTCTTGTGTGTTTATTTATGCCCTGGTTTTTGTATCAAATGTCAAGGCAAATGGTTTATGACTTATCAGCCATAGTATGTACGAGTATGACCAAAAAGAAAAACTGCTGCCGTGCAAATTTCAGCTATAAACATGCAAATTAAATGAGGTATAAAAAACGCTGGGTGTGTTTTTTTTCGATTATCATTTTTGTTTCAATATATTTCGATATATATAAATTTGTTTCGCTTTTTGGCTATAAACTAGAAAACATAAAATTACAAATAATAAAAATAAAAATACAAATGCAGTTATAGTTAAAGTTACAGTTACAATATTTACAACGACAAGCACATTGCGTATATCAATATGAAGAGTTATAGCTAACAGATACATGTACATATCTAGATGTAATCAGTCGATTTATGTTTTTCTATAGTTCGCTTTTTTATACACACACATATGACATTTTATAGAGTTAATATGGCTGTATATACTGTGTGTGTATTGAAGTGTGTGTGTGTGAGTCAGTTTATTCGGATTCGAGCTAATTAATTAACTTATCGACTAACGTAACTTATGAGGAGAAGAGTTTAAAATTTAAAATACATATTATTTGATGATAGGACAAAATGTGGTGGCGAAATATCGTAAAATTAATAGTGTGTGTTGTTCTTTATTTCATACAATACATATTGTATTACGTAATTATAATTTAAGCTTAATCAAACAAAATATCACAATTATTAAACAAATAAACGTACAATTTAACATTTAAGCGGGGGAGGGGCACCTAATTCAAAAGATTTATTTACAATTTTACACAAACTACGAAACGAAACGGCTAACAGTTAACTAGTTTTTTGCTTTTGGAATGCATTTAGTTGGACCTAGAGAGACAAATAAAGAGTGAGAAAGAGACCGAGTCGTTTGCGAATGAGAGAGAGAGAGAGAGAGGGATAGCTAAACAGGCATAACAAACAACAACAAGGTAGATGTTAATCGCATCCAACTAATCTGTAGCACTGTTCAGCTCAGTTCTGTTGAGTTCTGTTCTGTTCTATGCTCAGAGCTCAGTTCTGTTTCTTTTCTCTGTTATGTTCTGTTCTGTTCTGTTTCATGTTACCTCGATCTATCTATCTTTTTGTGCATGTGTGAGAGGAGTCTCTGGCTGTGAAAGCGCATTTGCCAGTTTGATTTTGCTGAATGCCTTGGCCCAAGTACAAGACACGACACGAATCGAGAGTTTGGGCCACCGTCACACGTGCGAATTTTTTTTTAGGTTTCTGTTTTCTGGTTTCTGAGGTCGCAACTCTAACAAAATGTAGCCTGGGAAATGTGGGGAAGTTTCAGAGTGCTCAGCAAGGTCATACATCGACAATTTGCTAATTTAATGTTCTGTTAGCGGTAGAATTCAAAAACTATTTACAACAATCGACAGATCGTTCGAAAACTAACTGCTGACATGTTCACTAGCCTTAAAAGAAAACTGCTAAAAACTCGTTCGTTTAGTTTTTGGCTTTTCACTTTAGTTTACCTTCTAGCCTGACCTTTCTCAAAAGTTTTGCGCCTGAAATCTGACCTCGGTTTGAGCCAATTTCTGCGCGTAGTTTAGCATGTTGCTTGATCTTTTAGCCTTAGCGCCCACATTGGCCAGTAACCTTAGCCATAGAGACCAAAGACCAAAGACAGCGACAACTTTTGGCAATTGTCACGTGTAGTTGGGTCCCAAAAACTGTCTAGTTCTGTGAGTGTGTTGGTGTTAGTGTGTGTGTGTGTGTGTGTGCAGCTGCCACAACATACGAGTCTGTATCCCAGTAACTGTCTGTTGCCGGTCTAGCTGCGGGCCTCACTGAATGCTGAATACTGAATGCAATGGCCCTGACGATGTCGCTCGTCTCACACTTTTTTATTTTTTTTTGTTACAATTTCTTTTCATTTTTCTTTTGTTTTTCCTCTATTTTTTTGTTCTTTTTTTTTGTTGCTCCTAGACATGAGCTCTCTGATGTTGCCTATTTTCTGTGTCCCACACACACACACATGCACACACACACACGCTTGAGCTTGTTACTGTAAAATGCAGCAGTTAAGATGAACTAACGAGTGAACGTTGCAACAACAACAGCAACAAACGAAAACGACATCAGCAACAGCAACAGCAACAACAAAAGATGGTGGTACATAGAGAAAATAACAAAAACCAAAAATAAAAGAAGGAGGATGAAAAAAAATTGTTTTGGGCCTTGGCTGCGTCTGCTACGTTACGTTTACGTCTACGTCGACGTCTGCCTGCCCCCTTGCGTTGCCAACTGGTTGTTGCATGCAACATCAATTTTCTGAATCTTGCTACGAGCCAGGAAACTGAAAATAGCTGGCCGTAAGAAAACAGAACAGGGCCAACAACAATTGACTCGGCTCGGCTCCCCCAATGCCGGGTATTCAGATACCGCTGGCTATACCTCTACCCCTTTCACCTCCTTGCACCCCTTCTTGCTCTGCAAGCTAACCAACTATTTGGTATTTTACTGTTTACTGTTGTTGTTGCCATTTTTTGTTGTTGTTCATTCTTTCTTTTACTCGTTTGCTTGCCCCTTTAGCTGTTGCAGTTCTAGTTGTTGTTGTTGTTGTTGTTGCTGCTATTTTAACATGTAACTAGGCTTTTATCGCTAAACGCTTTTCATTTGCATATTGGCTACGACTGTGACTCTTATTGTATTTGCTAGGGGAAGCTTTCGGAAAAGCTCGTAAGCCCCATGTCAATTGTGGCCAACTCTAGCATGGAGTTTAAAAAAGGGGATTACAAAAAATGCAACTCAAACTGAATCCTGTTTCAAATTTGAGCTTCGGGTTTGATAAAGGCTCAAAATACAGCAGAAATTAAGTGATTCAAATTCAAAGTGAGCTTGGAAGAATATATACTGAATTTCGGGCTTAAACTATTCGCTTTAATGAACTTCAATATTCAATAGAACTCAAATGATTCGAGCTTAAATCAAATTTGAATGAAAATTAACTTTTTTAAATATAGGCTCAAAGATATAGTCTCTCTCCCTCGCACGTTTTTGATTCTGTATAGTTGGATCGAGGTCTTAATTGATATTGAAAATGGTTTAAAAACTTCTTTTTATCTCTTTCTCTTAGCTCGAGATCTAGAACATGAACTTGAACTTCTTTTTAAACTGAGCAAAGTTGTAAGTCTCTGACTCTCTCTCTCTCTTTCGCTCACACACTCTCTTCTTAGAGCCTATAAGCCCTATCCTAAAGCTTTACAGGATAACGGCTTTAATTTTATGTAACTTAGTTGCTCTCTCCCACTCGCCCTTTGTCTCTTTCTACAACCTGTTTATCTGTGCTCCTCCAACTCACATGTGTAGATTACGTGACGCTGGCGTTGGCTGCGCCGTCGCCTGAGGCGGCAGCGGCAGGCTTTGCTGTTGAATGCCACCCGCCAGGGGAATCATTTGTGGCGCAGCGCCTGTTGCTGTTGCAACACCACCAATGCCACCACCAACGCCTCCCATGAGCAGCGCTGCCTGCTGCTGCTGCTGATTGTTGTTGTTGTTGGCATTGGGGCGCTGCAGCTGCTGCGTCGAGGGCTGTCGCCGGAAGCTGCCGGGCTGGAGGGGCGGCGGGGGCAGCATGAACTGCTGCTGATGGTGATGGGGATGCGGGGGCGGCACTGCATGGGTGGCGTGCAGCGGCAATGGGAGCTGCTGCTGCTGCTGCTGGTGCACATGGTGATGATGATGGTAGGCGGGATGGTTAATGGGGGCGTGGCAGGGCTGACGCTGGGCGTGCGAGGATGAGACGTCGGGCAGGGCGAAGCGCAGCTTCTGCCAGAAGAGCTTGTCGCCCCACTGCAGATAGGTGTTGGTCTTCAGGTAGAGACGTAGATCCGGGTCCAGCTCCTTCTGCGGCACCTCGCCCAGCACGATGACGATGAGGCGACGCCTGCGATCCCGTAGCACGGACTGGTGTGCCGACTTGAACTCGAAGCGACACCACTCCGACTTGATGAAGTTCTCGGAGACGACCATAATGGTGCGTCGGCTGCTGTCGATCGCCTGGACAATGGTCTCGGGCAGGTATCCGCCAACGGGGAAGTCTCGCTGGTGCAGGCAAAGCTTGTAGCGCTGCTCGCCCATTTCCAGCATTGGTGCCAGCTCCTCGTTGACGAACAGCTCATCCTTGGACGAATACGAGATGAAGGCATCGAAGAGCTTCTCCCGCTCGTTCTTGTCGACATCCTTCTGGCCATTGTAGAAGAGACGCACCCCGAACCGCGAGTGACACCAGACGCGCATCTCCTGGCGGAAGATGAACACCAACAGGGTGCAGATCATGATGAAGATGAAGGCGGTGAGTATGGCGACCAGGATGGGAATGTATTCCTGTTTAGGCGGCTGTGTGAGTATCATCTTCGTGGAGGTCATGTTGCCATTGAGGGAATCGCCGGCTTCGCCTGCGCGCTCCGCATAGTTGAAGCTGTTGTCCAGGCCCAGTTGCAGCGTTTGGCTGCACTGCACCACAGGCAGGGAGTCAGCGGATGCGGATGCGGCATAGATGGCCATTTGCACCGGCTGCTGTTGCGTGCCGTTGCCAGGCATCTCGCAGCGCAGCTTCGGGCGATCCTGGACGTACTCGTGTCGGCCCATATAGTCGCGCAGCTTGTCAATGAACTCGCAACGGCAACTCCAGGGATTCCCCGCCAAGCGCAGCTCGTTGAGGTAGCTGGGCAGGAAGTTCCACACGGCGAAGGAAGTGATGGCATTGTGATCGAGTCGAAGGATCTTCAAGTGATAGAGATGGGTAAAGGTGAGCGTGTCGATGCTGGCAATCGCATTGTGCTGCAGATAGAGCTCCTGCAGATTGTCCAGGCCCTGAAACTCGTTGCCATTGAGGGCACGCAGTTGATTGTTCTGCAGCTGCAACACCTCCAGCTCCAAGAGACCATAGAATGTGCGATTGTGCAGCGTCTCGATGCGTGAGTGATTCAAATGGAGAACCTTCAAGCGCTTGCGACCAATGAATGCATGACTCTGCAGCTCGGTGAATGTATTGCCATCGAGATACAACTGCGTGGCATCCATGGGTATGTGCGAGGGCAGGGCACGATCGTAGGTGGCGCGACTGCAGTCGACAACATTGGAGGTCCAGGACTGATCGTGATAGCAGGCACAACGGTCGGGGCACTCCATTTTGCAGTCGCAGGCCTGGAAGTCACAGCAGTGGCACAGGGCGAAGCAATGCGACTCGTATTTGCATAGAAAGTCGTTGGACTTGGCCTCGATGAGGGAGACGTGCG
The DNA here is from genome assembly GCA_037043405.1 of Drosophila subquinaria. Lineage (NCBI taxonomy): Eukaryota > Metazoa > Arthropoda > Insecta > Diptera > Drosophilidae > Drosophila > Drosophila subquinaria. Next base: position 147,426 of record JBAMBL010000037.1, on the reverse strand, counting down.
TGGCGCCGCGTGCATAAGACAATTTGCAATAGATCTGATCGAGATCCATGAGCTGCGGCTGCGTGCGTGACTCCCGATTGATCTTCTGCAGCCAATCGAGATTGCAATCGCACTGGTAGGCATTGTGGCCAATGTAGAACTCGGGTATCTCGCGATCCTCGGCAATGGGCGACAATCTGAGTGCATTCGGCTCCAGCGTGGTCAGCTTGTTGCGTATGAGATCGACGCGTGTGAGATTGGGCTTCTTGAAGAACGTATAGGGCTGTATCTTGCTGATCAGATTGTCGTTCAGATAGAGCACCTCCACGCTGTTCGGTATCGAGCTGGCCGTGATCTCCGACAGCAAATTGTAGCTGGCATCGAAGGTGCTCAGGCTCAACTCGTTCTCGATCTCGAAGTAGTTGCCCAACTGGGTTATGCGATTGGCACGCACATCCAGCCACTGCAGACCGATCGGTATATGCGAGTAATCGAATTTCTCCAACCGATTACCCGAGATATTCAGCCACACCAGGTTGGGCAGCTCTGTGAACAGTCCCGCGATACTCTTCAGTTGATTACCATCTAATCTTATGGCCTGGAGTTGAGTATTCCTCTGCAGGGCACCCGCCTCAATGGACTTTAGTTTATTCCCCGACAGATTCAGTATTTGCAGGGAGCTCATACGATCGAAGACTCCTCGACGAATGTGCGTCAGTGAATTCTCCGTCATTCTCAATCCGTACAGATTCTCCAGTTGCGTTATGCTCGTATTCTCGATCTGACTTATCATATTCTCTCCCACATCCAGAGTTTTCAGCAGGGGAACATGGGCCAAAGCCTCAGGCACCGACTGCAGTTTGTTATCGTTGAGATGCAGATCTTGCAGTTGACTACAGTTAACCAGGGCACGCTGATCCAGCCTGGCCAGGCGGTTATAGTCCAGAGAGAGCACCTGCAGACTGTGCAGACCCTGCAAGGTGCGCTGTTCAATCACGGAAATCCGATTGTTGGACAAGATCAGCGTGTGAAGATTGCTGAGATCAGCAAAAATGCCAGCGGGCAGCTGATCAATATAGTTCTCCTCCAGCTTTAGTACCTGCAGACTGGCCAGGGGGCGAAAGATGTGGGCTTCGAGGCGACTAATCTTATTCGCCGACAGATCCAACATGACTAGCTGCTTTAGGCCCACAAATGTGGCCACATTTATCCACTGCGAGTTGAGTTCGTTGTTGGCCAAATCCAGCACTAGCAGCTCGGCGAGCTCACCGAAGATGCCAGGCGCCAGTACATTAATGGAATTATTCTTCAGATAAATCTCCTGCAGCTGCTTCGTCTCGGCAAAGAGCTCCGGGGGCAGCGAGGTCAAGCGGTTCGCCGACAGATCCACCACACGCAGCGATATGAGGCCCTCGAATGCCCGATCCGCCAGAAAGCTCATGCTATTGCGTGCCATATTCAAGTGGGTCAGACGCACCAATGCCGATAACATGGCCGACGGCAGACTGACCATTTTGTTGGCACTCAGGTCCAGAGATTGCAGCGTCGAGCCGCAAACTCGCGACTTCCTCGAGCTCAGCGAGGCGCTGAAGTAAAAGTTGCTGATGTCTTGGATTTTGTTGTACGACGCATTCAGATGCTGCAGCGACTTCAATGGACAGACCATGCCATCCGGTATCAGCCAAATGTTGTTTAGGCTCAAGTCCAAGCGCTCCAGCTGCCTGAACTCCACGAAACTGTTGGATGCCATCTCCAGTGACATCGTGGACCAGTCTCCATTGTGTGTGCGTATTGTTAGGTTCCTCAACTCGTGCAGGCCACGAAACGAGCCCTCGGTGAGATTGCCCAGCTTACAGTACTCGATGGTGAGATCCCTCAGCTCCACCAGCGATCGGAAGCTGTCCGGACTGAGGCTGCTCTGGAAGAACAACGCATCGTTGCACTCCAGACGCAGTCGGACTGTGTTGTGCGGCTGAATCACACTGAAGTTGGTGTTCTCCAGCTCCGAGTTGATCGTGCGCAGATGGCAGACCAAGGTGATGTCGTTCTCCCCGCCGCCGGACCAGCGGCACTCGTCGGGCGCCTGGTACAACACCGTTTTGCTCAGCGCCGCCCCAAAAATGGGCATGACACAGCTGGCAATGAGGACGTAGAGCATGTGGCTAGCCAGCATGTTTAGCTTGTTTCTAGCTAGCTAGCTAGATATCCCTCTAGTTGTTGTTCTTCTCTTGGGTTGGATTCGATTTGGATTTCGTATTGGGGTCTGCGCTTTCTCGTTATTTGCAGCCCATTTTGTGGATATTTTGAATATCTTTTATTGAGATGTTTGCACAATCCACGAGAGCGTGTAATAATAATAAAACACACAGCACACCACACACCATATAAAATAACAGCACTTTGGCTATTTTTTATTTGAATTTTCTCTCTATTTCTTTTTTCTATTTTCTGTTGTATTTTCGTAGATTTGTTGTTATTTTTAATTCGATTTTCTTGTTTCTTTGCACATTCGCGCTGACCGTAATCCAAGTGGGGGGTGCGATTGCGATGTTTTTTAGCTTTGATAAATATTTTTCGAATAACTTTCGAGCACTCGACTATTCATTACGCGAGTGTGAATGCGATTGCGACTGTGTCTGCGACTGCGTCTCGTTTCGTTTAACCGACAACGCGTGCGCTCAGCTCGAAGTCAACTCAAAAACTGATCACACTTAGCGAACGCCAGAGAGCAGCAAGTGCCGCTGAGATCCGAGCGTTGAACATTGAGTGGAATCTCGTTTCACTCAAATTATGCCTCTGGGCGAGCACTCAATGAGCACGCACACAAAGACTGTGGCCGTTGAGAGCGTAGGGTGCACAGAGGTGGGAGAGGGAGAGGGAGAGCGAAGAGTGAGCAAAACAAACAACAGCATTACACTACGAGTATGTAATGCAAACGCAACGCACAATAGAGGTGCAATGCACAGTGGGCTGAGTATTGACAATGTTCTAAGTCTGCAATTGTGTGCATATCTGCGTGCGTGTTTGTTTGCGAGTGTGGGCCGAGAAAAGGCTAAGCAGATAGCGTGTGAGAGTAGGAAGTGCTCTGGCTGTAAGACGAGCCAAAAGGAGGAAATGAGATCGAGAGATAAGCAGGTGATATTCCAAGCATCAATTTGAGCTGGATTTCTGAATGAAGAGCTCAAAAATAAGCATATAAATTGTGCAATGAAATGCTTAGATTTGTAAATCTAAGATTGTCATCTACTAAGATTATAAAGGTCTTTTGTTTATGCAATCTTACTACCTGGAGGCTCTTAGAAAAATATTAAAACTAAAAACTAGGTAATAAATAGATTTTTCGTTGAACATTTTTTTTAATTACATATAAATATTATGTCTTATTATTATTATTTTCAATAGATTCGGAATGATATAAATTTGTTTTAAACTTTAATTTAAAGCCAGCAATTTGCATTTGTTAAAATTTACTAGAATATTTTATGCATTTGTTTATTTTTCCCATAAAAATAGCTTAATAGGCTATCATAAGATGCATGCATCAATTAATTAGCAACCTGCTTAGTTCATGCAACATTTCGTTCCACTGTGCACTGTGTGTTTGTCTCCCTTGTCTGTTTCGTTGAGCGTCAACGCCAAGCGAACAATTTCCAATGAGACATTGACACTCGTCATACCGGTTAGACGAGTTTCCTTTGATCCAAATGAGACAAAGTCAAATTGAGTGAGTTTCATATTCAGCGACTAAGCGTGAGAGTGAAACTACAAAGAGCGCATGGCGCTGAATTGCTCGACCAAGAATTGAGTGTAAGCGTCAGAGAGTGAGCGTGAGAGCGACCGTGTGATCTGCAGCGTCGGCTTAAGCGACGAGAGTAAAAATAATAATAAAAAATTATTGAAATCAATTGTTAATTCAGGCAATGTCAGTTTGATATACGCGCCGTACGTACACACATAAAAAATTGACTGATTTTTCTTGATTTATGAGAGCAGTTGTTGGGCCCTGTGCCCCTCCTCCATCGACTGATCGCTGATCGTTGATCGCTCTCAGACTTGACCGGCTGGTCAATCAGCCAAGCTTGCAAGCTGGGGAACTGACGAACCGACAAACTGACGAACTGGCAAACTGTTAAACTGTCGATCTGTTGCTGCTTTTGTTTGCACAGCGCGCTTACTCATTTTTTTGATTGTGGAACAAAATGAAACGGAGGCTGATCTGTTTGCATGATCGCTCCATATGACTTTAAATACACTTTCAAACTTTCCCAAAATATTTGTAGTTTGTGTACCTGTTGACGCCGTTGCCCGACAGGTGCTGTTGATTAACCAAACACATCACCCGGTACCCAGTACCCAATTCTCTTGGTCTCTTCTTGGCTCAAGCGATGCGTATCTGTCAGCCAGCCTGTTAGCAACCAGAGTCTTGATCTGGACCTCCTCAGCCAGTTCTCAGGAAAACCCACACCAACTGCAGGTAGCCTACAAATTGTTGAAAGTTGACCGTGTGCAAACATCTTCGACATGTTCGTTCTCAGGTACATTTCACCCGGCCCGGTATCTTTTGGCTAGGATTTTGTTACAAGAGCCAGCGGCAGAGCCGTTCTCAATTGTTTGTTCCTGCTTCTTTTAGTGCCTTCTTTTGTGCCTTTTATCGATCGATCAGGCCAGTTGGGTGTAAGCCAGGAAGTGCTACAACAAAATTAGGCTAAGGCCTTTACATTGCACAATCTCCGCACAATGTCAGATCCTACGGGCAAGGCAAGGTAACCGTATACCGGTCTCTGTCTCTGGTTCGTCACAACCAGCATTGATTTGATTTGATTTGATTAGATTAGATTAGTTGAGTTCAGTAACATTTGCCTCGATGACGGATCACTGCTATTATGTTTAGTTCTCTTCCTCTCTGTCTCTTTTCCTTCCTCCCTCTCACTCTCTCTCCCTGCACTGGCAGTTCACAATTTGCGCAAATTATTTTTCTTTGTAATCGTTTCGCTTGTCTTGGGCTTTATTGTTGCCCAACCAAGACCCAAGTGTTGCTGCTATTCGTGTTGTAGGTGCACATTGCTCATTGGGTCACAGTCACAGTCTCAGTCTCAGTTCCCGTCTCGGTGCCCCTTTCCCAGTCCCATTTCCACTCACGTTATGAGTCATATAATCTGCAGATACTTTACCAGCTGCCGCTGCTTGCGAAAATTATTCGGCGTATTGTAATTGTAATTGCTTTTCCTCTTTATCAATGACAATGAACGCCCCAGCGAATTGTGGAACAAACCAAATCCAAAGACAACCATAAAATTGTCCATCGTCGCTATTAAAGTTTCTATTTCAATGATCTCCTGAGATCAGGTACATACCTTATAAGCTAATTGGAAAATATCTGTTTGAGTGCAGTATGAACTAAAGATATATTTTATGTATTCAAGAAAACACACAAACTCAATGAACCAATTCTAATATTATATTCGGTTCAATATAAACATAATTCATACGTTAAAATATTCAATAACGTGACCATTGTGATATGAAGTATTATCACAGATTCTGACTCATTTTTACTTGGAATATTAAAAGCTTTAATTTAACATGTAAGCTGTTATGTCAGAAAGTAATGGCAGAAGTGTCTAATTATTTTGTAAGAAAGTGCTAACAGGCAGCTTTAAATCATAAAGATACTCTAATGAGTGCTAATTTAAAGATTAAACTTAATGTAATACTACCAATAAAATGTACTATTTCAAATTGTATTAAAAATTTTGTTATTTTGCAGATTAATTCAATATATTTGTATAAGTTTTTTTTATATCATAGCATACCAAACACACAATTTAATCTAAGATGGATAAAAATTATTTTCAAAAGTGTTTGGCTCTTAGAAATCCTAAGCCTTGGGGATTAAAAATCGTATAATCACTGCGGACGGCAGTCCGCGCTAGTGACGAAAGCAGCACGAAGTGTGCGAAGGCGACTAGCATATATACACAGGAAGAATGGAAAATTCGCTGTGACCGTCCGATCGGGTCGAGTTATATACCGATCGAAAGGTATCAATTTAACTTACAAATGTGCATACTAAGACTTTTGTAATCTCACCTGGTTCGTGAGATAAACAGGTGTAAGTGGGAGGGGAAAAATTTAAATGATTGGAGCAAATGGGGCCGGTGGAGCCTTTTTTATTTTTTTTTTAATTTTTTACTATTTTTATCAAAAATACGCGTCGAATGACACCTTGATCATAAAAATCCGAACCCTGGTTCAGAATATAATTAATTTTGAAATTTTTGGTGCCCCTTTCAAAACGAGATGAAAAGTCAGTCTGTTTGTTTGTTTGTCTGTTTGTTTGAATCAAATCTTTCTTATAGCTTAGAAGTTTGAATGAGGACTTGTTCCCGCTCAAAAATCTAGAAACGTTTGTTCTACGACTTTTTCGAAAAATCGCTAGTTTTGCGGAAAATCGCTAAAAACCGCCCCCATAGCATCCAAACGATAGAAGCTACAGATGCGATTTATATATCGTTGAAAAGGTATTTTGAAGGGCTCTTAGGCATGTACATATGCAGTATTACCTGTCAGCTGAATATATAAATTTTACTTAGAATGGGAATAGGACAGCAGCAGCAAAGTGTCATAGCAGTCAGAGTTGAAGAGTGCTGATAGCTTTTGCGCTGGGCATGTGTGTTTGTAAAGGGGACCAGTGTTGCCAGACAGTTTGTTTTAGCTACACAAGCAATAAACAAAGTTGACAAAGCTATACTGTCAAAAAATATTGCAATTTCAAAATTTCTGTTGTCTTATTCAAAAATTTCTGATATCCCATAAAAAAACCTCTTTTCGAGGTAAAAGTCTAGTGACGAAAACATTTTCATGCCCCAAAATTTCTGATATCCAATTTTGTGACGAATAATATTAATTTTTACATATAAATTATTTTAAACAAAATTTTAGCATTCGGCACTGCGCAAAACAGTAAGTTTTATTTGGTATGAAGAATTGAGACATTTTAGCGCAATGTGCTGAGTGCCAAAATTTTGTTTAAAATAATTTATATGTAAAAATTAATATTATTCGTCACAAAATTGGATATCAGAAATTTTGGGGCATGAAAATGTTTTCGTCACTAGACTTTTACCTCGAAAAGAGGTTTTTTTATGGGTTTTAACAATTGCATGCAATATTTTAAACATAGAATACTAAACTAAAAAGTGAATTTGTTTAATTAATTTGTAGCACGATGTTATATTGGATATACCACTCCGTACAAAAAGGGATTTCCTGTAATGATTAAAGAAAGAAAAATTCGTAATTTCAATTAATATGTGTCATAGCAATGGCATTCATCAGTCCATGGGACAGCGAGTCAGTGAATGAATGAGTTCCTACAACTCTATCTCAATCCAGACTTTTTTCCTCCCTCTCTCTTTCACTCTCACACTCTCATTGGCGCTGTCTCAGTCTATTTGAATAACTTGGCATTGTTCTTAATTATAAAGCGTTGTCATGTGAGCTTGCCATTCATTCAGTTTCAGCTTCAGCTTCGGATGGTGGTCGGCTTGGCTCAGCTGTTCTTTATGTTCTTTATGGCTTGACGCCTAATAAAAATTAATTTAATTTGTCTGTGTATTGCCAGAGTAACTGCCTGTGTATGTGTATGTGAGTGTGAGTTTGAGTGTGTGTAGTATCTGGTGGGTGTGCAGTTAACGCTTATGTAAACAGATTCACTTGCAGCTCTCTCGTTCCTATCACATCGTATCTGCCTGTGCAGAACATATTAATTAGCATTTCCAATTTCGTATGCATATCTTTTTAACTATCTCGTGATGCAACGTTGCACACAGATACACAACACACATGCACATACGAGTACTCGCACACTCTAAAGACAGCAGCACCCTGAGCTTTCGAATTCGCATTCACATTCGCATTCAGATTCTTAGTCTTGTTGGTCAGCAAATTTTATTTTCATTCGTTTTATTTTTTTCATTTTCTTTAAGTATTTTGTTTAGTTCTTTTCATACTTTTATTGTTTGTATTTTGCCAGAGTTGCTGTCGTACTGTCTGTCTGTCTGTCGGTTTGGCATTGCGTCTGGCGCGACTTAACGAGAGCGTAAAAGCGAAAACATCAAAATAAATAGCTCAAAAAATTAACAAGACAGCGTCGCTTTTTGTCTGGTCTTGAGGCCCTGACTGACTGGCTGGCTGACTGACTGGAAGACTGAAAGACTCAAAGACTGTCAGACTGGCAGACTGACAGACAGCCGCCGTGGCAACTAATCGAAACGCGTTGCAGCTGCCTCAACGGCGACTCAACTCCAGTCTCAATGGTTGCCTGCAAAGTGGTTGCCCAAGTTGTTGCACGACAAGAGCTTATACTATAGATATTTTTAGGCGCGAGTGTTTACCTACAATGCGCTCTCAAAAACTTGGCAGCACGACTCAGTTGCCGGTTGCCTGTTGCCTGTTGGCTCTTGGCTTTTTGCGTTCCAACTGGACGCACATCGGACAACGAAAACGAGTCAGAGAGAAAGAGAGACGCGTTGTCAGAAGACGCGTTGAGACGACATGGACAAACAGGCAGCTCGAACAGTGACTTACAGTCAGACTTACAGTCAGTCTCAGTCATGCATTTCTATACTCGTACTCTCGCGCTCCACTGGATTCTTTTGTTGCCCGAGCCAATTGTTAGCTGGTTGCTGCCAGAGGCAGGAGCACAGGAGCCGAGGCACAGGATACACCGAGTAGCTCAACTGGTAGCTCTATATAATTTGATGAGCAAACAACGACAGCAACCACAGCAACAACAGCAAACAACCTTGATCCGACTGACGACCATCAACATATGCAAAACGCGGGCAATAATAATGAAACGCCCTGGCTAAACTCATTCTTATAGATAGATAGATCGTAAAAACAGCCCACGACGATATTGTCTGGGCGTAACGCACTCGAAATTATCATAAGACGACCAAAGCTGATTCATTTCTATCCATTAGAATTAGTCAAATTATAGCACTGATTCACTTGCTAAATACAAACTGAATGGCAAATATGTCTACATGGTATTCAATTCATTCACAATTAACAAAGGGTTCGCCACAAGTCACGAACACACAGGAAATGGGCATGAATAAAGACTATACATAGCTAAGAATATACTCATTCATTTATTCTTCTATGTCTGTTTGCTTTATGTAAATGTCGCTACATAAGAAAGACTTCTATAAACTCAACTATTCGATTCAATTAGCTTGTCGCCATTTGATGCTTAACGACTGATCAGCTGACAAGACAGATCAAAGTGATGAGATCAGTAGACAAAAAATATTGTGCAATTAATAAAAAAAATATATTTATTAAAAACAGAACAATTTATATTGTTAATAAACATCTTTTGGGGCAACTAAGGTTAACTGATTAGGTAATCGTATTAAGAGTATATTTAGAATGATTAAATTTGCAATAAAAATAAGAAAGTAAGGTTTTTAAAAAAATTGTATAATTGTATTAATGTATTCTAGTTTTAGAAGTATACAAAAATTTGAGGACTTACATTTAAATTTCTGCAATTGGAATTGGAAAAAATTAACTTCATATTTAGCTCAAACATAAAATATAAGCATTAAAAATATCTAGAAATTGTGCTTTTATTTTCAGAACAAATATAAATTCGTACATTTTGAAAGCCTTTTCCAGCAGTAATAAAAGAATCTTCTATCAGTTTCTAAGATTATTAGCTAGTGATATTTCTTTGCAAGAGCTAAACTAACAATTTTCTAAATTGATAAGATAAATGAATAGAAAATTGAAATATATGTACATATGTGAGTTGAGATAGTTAATTACATAAAAGAGCTTTATAAAAAAACGCATTATTAATTATATTAAATTCTTATCAGATTCTTCTACACTTATAGACTCCAAATACTTACACAAAATGTCACACTATGTGGATATAAGACAAAGTGAAATGCCCAATTTCGAATTTTCTTTAGAAGAATGAACCCAAAAGTGACCCAAATAGTCGAAAGGTCTATAGCACAAATCTAATCAGCTCAGCAACCAATCTACCCACAATCTTAAATAATGAGCGGATCCCAATTTTTAAAGTGCATATATATCTCACTAATATGTCATCAATTTGCAACTAAATGCAATCAAAAGTAAACAAAGCAGCGTCAAAACTGTTAACGATAGATAACTAAGAACGGAGATACGATAGAGAAGAACATACCGAAACGATCAACTGACTGAATCACTTTTTAAAGTTCTATAGACACACTAGTTGATGAGTGCCCAAAGTGAATCAAGATCGAAATCAAGAAAACGGATCACAGATTAAATTACCATGTCTCCCTCTCCATCCATCTATCTATCTGTCCATCTGTCTCTATCTCTGTCTTCTGACTTTTTAGGATTGTGAAATTTTTTTGTTTCGACTGCTAATTAAAAGCGAGTAAAACACAGACGAATCAAATAAATTTCTAGCCCAAAAAAGGGTAATAATTTCACAGACATTTCACATAAATAACATCAATAGAGCGCACCGAGACTCTGAGGTCTCTCCGAGCTGGTGTTGGACTTCTAGGAAACGTGGGCCAAACGTTTTTCGAAACATTCTTATTGTTTCGGTTTGGTATTTGTTTTCTGCTCTCTTCTTTTTTTATCTAACACCAAAAAGAAAAGAAAATATAAAAAAAAGAGTATAAGAAACATCATTAACATGTCGTAGATACGCGCAGAGATTCGAGTTTGATTCTTTGGCTGTATTTTGTTTTATATCTAACTGATTAACAATCGACAGACTATTATTGTTCTTGTAGTTGTTGTTGATGTGAAATGTTATTGCTGTTGTTGTTGTTGTTGTTGTTGCCTCATATCAGTCAGTCAACGCGTCGCAGCTCAGTTTGAGTGAGGTTGCAGTGCCCCGCATAGACTGAAGATCTTCGGCTCGTACCTCGATCTCGATCGCTGTTCAATCGAGTACTCTCTCTCAACCCCCTCCTCTCCAGCAATCGTGTGAAGCTGCATGGTCCATGGTCTATGGAGTAACTTGTATCTGAAATTTCAACTGTTGCGTGGAGAGGCAGCAGCAGGTTAACACGCCAGCGCAGGTTAAACTGACCCGGGCCCGGACCGCATCTCTTTTGTGTGGTTGTTGTGTTCTGTTGTGTTGTGTTGTTGCCTTGGCCCGAACATTTTTGATTGCTTTTTTAATGTTTCCAATTTATACGAATCATTGTTGTTTCTTTCGTTTTTTATTTTGGCCTGGCTGCGAGAGTCCATAATTTAGCCAGCACACAACAAGAGTAACAAAAACAAAAAAAGTAGAGGGAAAAATGCTGAGAAAAATTACAAAATAAATAGCAAAGTGTGTGTTCGCAGCTATCTCTTTCTATTTGCCATGTTGCTCACTCATTTCAAATGTCATAAAGTCAAATGCTTTGTCGGCATCAACATCAACATCGGCATCTACATCGACATCGACTCATCGATTTCAGTTACGCATTGCGGGCAATGTTTTTAATTAGACAGTTTTGATGTTGCGTCAATTGTCAATTGGCACAAAAAGGGGCAGCCATTCGTAGCAACAAGTTGGCAGCAACTTAGACGCCTGGGCCTAAAAAGGCGACGACGTTGTCGCCAACTTTGGCCAACAAATCTGTGTCAAGCCATGGGCAACATTCAACAGCAACAGCAACAACAGCAACATCAACAAACATTCAATATCAAACATTCAACGTGCAACAAGACAGAGGCAACAGGCGGATGATCTGAAGCGCGACAAGTGATTGCCATCAGTTGTCAGGCCGCTATCGTTGATCACAATGTCAACAGCAGCAACAACAACAACAACATCAGCAGCAGCAGCAGCAACAACAACAACAACAGGCACTCAGTCAGACTGGCGGCAACATATTCCCGTGGGGAGCTGCATTTAAAAGGCATTTAAGCCACAAAATCTCAAGACCAGCAGCAATATCAACAGTTGCCGCAACAATTACAACAAGTGAATCAAGTCCCAGTTGTATAACGAATAATTCATACACTCTAAAGGCAACATAGCGGGCCAATTGTAATCAAAGTCTACACAATTGTTGTATAGTTCCATTTAGATCATTTTTTTTATTTATTAATGTCAATCATAATAACTTGTAATTTTAAAATAAAATAAATTCGAAAGAACGCAAGCTAAAATATTATTAAGAAATTTAAAAACTTTTTCCAGACAGTGAATTTCTTGGCAGATGATACTTTGATTCTTTCTAAATTCAATGTACAATGTCTTTGATTTTTAATAAATCAATTGAAGGGATGAAGAGAAAAAAAAGAACTCATAATATTTAAAAAACACGCAGAAACACGAAAAATTGGGACACTTTAAGTTTTATTCACTCGCATAGTGATCGCTTTAATACACATTTACGGTGTATTATTTTTGAACTATCTTTTTCTGTTTCGAAAATATATTTTCACAACCGTTTCTCTTTTGATTTCTTGTTTGGTCTTCTAGTAGCTCTTTCGCTCAGTGTAACTTAATGAAGTCGTAATGTTTTTGTGTGATAAGTAAATTGACTCGATTGTCGCCTGGATAATTTAGTGTATCTGTTGACTTGCGATGTGTGTATGTTGTTGTTGCTGTTGTTGTATCATATCTTGAAATGCTTAATTGCTGTGCATCGCACACACTTAATGACAAAGTTATCATACCCCATTGGCCAAAGGGTTTCCGCGAATGCCACAATAAAGCTCGAAGACGCCGCCGCCTGCTTATTGGAGTTGTTATTGTTGTTGTTGGCGTTGTTGTTGGCGTTGTTGTTGGTGTTGTTGTTGGTGTTGTTGTTGTTATTGGTAAGCCATAGTCACAGAGCAGCAGCTTTAGCTGTTTTAGCAGCTGGGAGCCAACTTTCGTGACATGACAATTTCGATGACGACGATGATGAGCCTGAGCTCAAGAGAAGCTGATCAAGATCAAGGCAACTGCAGCGATTGCGACTGCATGATGATGTTGTCGTTGACAGTGACGACGACGACGACGCTGACGATGAGGACGAGTTTGAGTTTGAGGTTGACGACGCACGTTGACGATATGATAGACGCACTCATCACATCAGATCACATCACATCATCAGGCTGGACGTGAGCGTTGATTGTCACAGCGTCGTTCATGGGCTACTGAAGTTTAAGATGAAGCTGGGATCTGGCTACAGCTACGGCTATTGCTACTGCTACTGCTATAGAGGCATGCGGCATGCGGCATGTGGCATGCGGGCTGCACTCAACGTTCAACGAAAATTGCAATTTGCCGTCATTTTGTAATGAGGGAGCGCCGACTTCGTCTTCGTCGTCAACGATGTTGACGCTGCTCGAAATTATGGCAAATTGTTTATGGGGTGTTTAAATGGCCAGCAAAGTTGTTGTTGTTGTTGCTGCTGCTGCTGCTGTTGCTGCCGCAGCTGTTGTTGTTGGCTATGCGAGGCGAAGCTATAATTTTATTTGTAAATAAATTCACGAAAAACCAACAACAGAGCTAGTGCAAAGGGAGATATGTATTGTATGTAAAGGGAGAGAGTGTGAGACAGAGATAGATATAGAGAGAGAAGGTAGATAATAGTGGCACCGCCTTACGCGCGCTCTGATCATTAATCATTCGCTCCCTGGCAGCGGACAGCAGCAACGCCTGCAACGCCAGTCAAGAGAATAGACCTGGCTTCCAATCTCTCTCAGAACCCGAGACTCAGCTCAGAGACTTTGTCTCATTCACAGTGCCTGCTAGTTTGAGTGCGTGTGTATTTAACTAACTCATTATAAATAAGCTGGAATCCCTAACATGCAATTAAATAACGTGGGTCTAATCCTAATGAGACGACAGGCACTATGTCATGTAGTTGCTGTTGTTGTTGTTGCTGTTGCTGTTTCGTTGTTTGCGTTGTTCACGTTGTTTCGTTGTTTTGCTATTCCCTGCTTTGCTGTCGAGAGTACGAGTATCCAGCTCCCAACTTGGCCATGCAACATTTGCGTTTGCGCATGCCCATTTCCCGTACTCGCAGCCCAAACCGTGCCACGCATGAGTGAAAGCTGCGATTTAGAGAGAATTCCAGCACAGAGAACATACAACATGCATAGAGAGAAAGGAAGAGATACATAGCATAGGGAAGGAGATGGAGAGGGAACACGTGTTCCAAGCCAATTGCAAAAGGCATGACTTATAGACAGCTCGATGTCTGCAACAAAAACCCAAAATTAATCATATTTGAGCTGAAAATATTGTGGCTTCACACACATGTGGTGCTGTTGCTGCTGCTGTTGCTGGTGTGTGGGCATTCATTCTAGGAAAGCCAAGCGATGATTTCAGCAACAGCAACGTCTCTCGCCGAGTTCAACGACAGCGTTTCTTCTTCTTCTCGGTCTGTTGAAATATCAGTTCCATTATCAGCGGCTAGAGGAAGTGATCGAATTTCTGACAACTCTAAAAGTTCATTTCGGAAAGTGAATGAATGTTTTAGGGTTTCTTCTTTATGACAAAGGTATTTTTAATTGACATGTAAGAATTCGATAATTGGACGACCATCTATTACCATTCATACTATAATAATCAATTTCTCCGGTCTTTAAATAGAAGATGATGAAAGTGAATGAGATGTAAAAAGAAAATACAGAAATCTATTTATTATTATTAAATATAAATATTTGCATCTGGAGTGTAAAGATAATTAGTAAAAATCAAAAATAAAATTGTTTAAAGCTTTGTTTTTGCATGAGAAAAATAATTCAATATGAAAGTGATATATAGCTTAATAAAAATAACAATAATTATAGTTAACCTTAAAAGAATTCTGTTACATTTTCAATTAAAAATATCTTACTATCTTTCTTACACTTTCTATACGAAATGTAGAGTATCTTTCAATCTTTGATTGATCTTCCAGTCTATTCTAAATTAATTTAAAGTTCCATACGAATAATTCAGTACTAATCAATAGCCTTACAGTATATTTTACCGGCTTTAAATGCACATTGAAATAATGTTTTAAGATATACATTAATCCAACCATTCACAGAAGTACTAAGCACCTTTTGAGAACTACTTATTTGGTTCATAAATCTGCTATTGCCAAATATTTCAATACTAATCTTTGTCCTTGTGTTAACTGTTTGTTGATTTTAGCACGGAATTCAGTCTAAATCCATTCTTGGTAAGAGCCACAAACTGAACTGGCAATGACGCGTTGCATTTAACGTTCTCACATGTAATTAGAACTGGCAAACCTCCAGACAATCCAGACAACGATGATGCTGAACGATGTTCAGTAGCTTAAGTTTATCCCTGTTCGATTCGAAGACGAGCTCAACCCACGCACAACGGTGGAAACTAATGAGCTGTTGTAACCCCTCGCAGTTTAGAGGCCTGTCAAATTCCTAGGAAAATCTTTTATGATCTCACCCAAATGACGAATGTGTGCGAGTAATACAAAATAAAACCCTTCTACGAGCAGCACACTCTAATTGCTACGGCAACCATTTTAAAGTGGAGACGAAGGGCTATAAAACTTATAACCGCAGGATTTTCACTGTCAGCGCGGCCATTAATCCAGTCGGAAGGCAATGCCAGCAGACGGGTTTCTCTCGAGTCTCTCTAACTAGTTGGGTAACGCCCTTGTTAAGAACTGAAGGTGGAGTTGGAACTGTTGAAACTCTTGTGCTCTGTGCTCTGTGTTCTGTGTTATGCGAATGAGAGCTGAGAGTTCTTATGGCCAGTGACCAGTGCAGACCATTGACACCGGTTGGCTCTAATAATTTCGTTCATTATGAATTAATTTAATTTGAACAACGGTCGCGACTTTTCTCTGGTCTGGGGAGCAGGGAGCTGGGAGAAAGAGTGAAAAGGTTGCCCTCGAGAGCACAACGGGTGGGCGCCACGGATTGTGTCAAAGATATTCGACGCATGTGGCGCAAAGTTCCGCCAAATGCACAGTTGGTAGTCGCCTCGCTTCGGTCATTGGAATTTTTATACCTTATATAAAAACGAATACGACTATCACCCATTTTCTACAGGTTTTTGTTTGGAAGATTCGAGTTGAGTTCATTTCAGTTGTGAGAGAAAAATATATAGAAGTGCTTCTTGAAAAAGGTCAAACGCAACGCAAAATTGGCTCACAATTAAAAAAAAATAAGCCCGCAGATGATATTAGTTGTAGTATTTCGAGAAGAGGGGCAAGTCAGTTAAAAGTTTATCAGAGAGTCGTTCTCAATGTTTCTTTTAGCGTCCCAGTCCCAGACACAAGAGACAGGCAACGTTGCGTGTCTGGCCGGCTTTGACCCAAAATAAAGTTGGCATTTTGAGTGTTTTATTGCATGGACACAAGTTTCAAGCAATCAACAAAGCGACTGATCAAATGCAAGATCATCCCAATGGACAGTCCATGCCATACTCGTACACTCAGTCCACAGTCGCACCGAGAGAGAGAAATATGTTTATAAACATGCACATTTGGCACGCGATCATCAATTTTCGATGCCTACAACTGCGTACTTTAAGATATTTTTACCATTTACCATTTTAGGCCCTCAACAGCTCCTCTCATCGTTATCACTGTGCAACAAAGATGATTTAAAGTGTTTTTTCTCCTCTCTCTCATATATTTGTGTTTTTGTACATTTATTTTTACTCGATGAATAATGAGAGGAGGTGCAACTAAACATTTTTCACTTACTGAAAGTTTCTTTTCTTATTCAAATACATGAAAATTATTTCAGGTATTTAAATTATTTCTACAGAAAATTCCCATTTTTGAAAAGAACAACTGTACGAACAAAATAATTAAATTTGCATTAATTTTAGCTTATAATTTAATTAGATAAAATAAACCATGTTTGATATATAATAGCTTATAAGACGAGTTTCAATCAATTTAGGGAAAAGTGTACATTTGTGTACTTTCAATATTATTTTAAATTAATATTAGTGTTACCTACTTATTAATAAAATTAAATAATTCTTATTGACTTCTTAATAAACGTAACATAATTATTTACTAAATTTTAAAAATTTTTAACCTAAATGTGAAATGTTAATAGTTCTCTTTTTTCATCTGAATATTCCTCAAAATAAATGTACAGAAGTTTGTTTCATGTTCCAAATGGCCGTTTTTTTTTTATTTCATGTATCTTCCAAATTCTTCCAAAACAACCATGAATTCTATACAAAAGAAAAATGTACATGTATGCTCAGAAGAGGAACCTGCTATAGCATATTAATTTAAGTTTTAGTTTCTGCAAATTCATCATGCTTACGTATTCCACAGGCTATTCTTAGAGAATGCTCTCGAGGGAGTCAGTAAACCCTGCTGATGAGTATAGTGTATAGTGTATAATAGTGCATGAAAAGATTGTTAGCAGGGTCCATTGCGTTGTTGTCTAGTGTTGATTCTATACCTTAATTGTTACACAATGATCGCGCTGAATCTGCGGCTCGTTGGTTCCCAATTATAAAAGCCGATTAGATAACCAACGAGCCCAAAGCGAGCCACAAGCAGCGAGTGGCCCATCATCATGTTTTATTATGCCAGGCAGCCTCCTGTGTGCTGTCCGTGTTTTGTGTGTGTCGGTGCTGTTTTTGGATTATAATACCGAAGAACAACAACAACAAACAGAAACAGAAAAAGTTTCGACTCATTCGCTGCCATTTAGAGCAACAATAGGAGACCGGCAAATGTAAACACCGAGCGAGAAGAGCTGAGGATCGATACGAAAATGAGCAATAACCAAAAACTGTACCCAGTTTACTGACTATGGAGTAGGACCGATCGACCGACCGACCAATCGATCGACCTTCTCTCCAACGGCAGCAGCAGCAGCAGCAACAGAACCACCAGCAGCGGCACTACTACTACCAATACCACTACCAAACACCATCAACAAGCCAACAAGTATACCCAAATATGCGATCATTACTCATGCGCGATTTCACAATAAATCAACGAGACGTGTTCACAATAATTTTATTCAACTTATTTTCTTGTCGGTTGGTCTCGGCCTGGTCTGGTCTCTGGTCTCAGGTCTCTGGTCTCGTTTGGGCCTCTGTGTTCGTTCGTTCTCTCTTTCGCTCGCTGTGTGTGTCGATTGTTATTAACTGTGTCTATGTGTTTGTATCTGTGTCTGTGTCTGTGTGTGGTTGTTGTCTGTTGTTGGCCAGCTAAAGGAGCGCAGGCTTTTATGTTGTTGTCGGCGGCGTCGGCAACAATGAAACCGTTTTTCGTTACGACCATCGGGAATGTGTTGCTAAATATGCAAAGCGAGTCAGTCCGCATCGACATCGCATTGGTCGACTCACTGCATCGGCAGCTACAACTCTAACTCTAACCTGGCTAGTGGCTATGGCAATGATGGTGGCGTTGTTGGCGTTGGCGTCGACTTCGTGATGTGACGCTTCCCACTCTGTGGCCCATTGCCGGCGCCCATTGCTGGCCGCCTGCTTAGAGAACCAAACAGCTAAACAGCTAAAGAGCCAAACAGCCTCTGCGGAGTGCAACTATTTTCATGTCGCGGATCGTGATGAAGTTAGGTGCATGGCCACGCAATGGGGCATCCAGCTAAATGCTCTTGCCTCCTTCCGATCAATTGCAAATTGTGTGCTGCAGCACAAACAACACAAAACGAAGAAGCTACACGATTTAATTGTTACGCACATTGACAGTCAGACAGTCCGGGAGGGGGAAAAACTCCTTTGTATTGTTCCCCAAACTGCCTTAAGGCTTATGAGCCCAAAACATATGCAAAAATGTGTGTAGCTCATAGTTAGCCTAGGTTCGTTTTGAGGTATGCCCTTTAGCAACGGTTGAGTCCAACGATGGACTTGTTATGTTGGCAACGTTTGCACCCAAAGCATCCCTTTCCAGCAAACAGCTATAATTCAAAACGTACAATTGTTTTTTAATGAAGGGTTCACCTAACTACGTGTATCGAGTGATGTCGTGAGCTCCGAGTTCGAGTTAGCCTTGGAAGATCTAGTTATGTGTTGAAATCGATTGATCGCAAACTGTGTGCGAAATATGTGAAGCAGTTTTGAGAGATTATGACTTTGCTTTACTTAGAACGTATACCGTTTTTGGGACTTAAGTACATTTTTTCATAGCTATAAAGTGAAATTTATAAGTTATTATAAAAAGATTATGACATATTTAAACTCTCATATTTTCCTCTGTAAATGAAAAAAAATTATTCTGTTATTACAAAATGACTTATAAAATTTTCAAATCAATATTTGAATATTTGGTGGTATTTTAAAAAACTTTGTTTAAGGTTTTAGAAATATATTTTGAATTATATACAAACCAAAGAAATTTATTAAGTTTAGAGAATTTTGACCTTGCGTTGAGTGTTATTTGAAAAAGACTATAAATCTCAACATATACAAGTCAATTAAATTTAGTCCATCGAAGTCCCAGTATCGAATAGAAAATAGATAGATTGTATCAATAATAGTTAATAATTAAAACAAATAAAAATGTGAACATAGTTATAGTGAAAAAATTTAGTCTAAAATTCGAAGAAATATTATGAAGTGTTATTCTAAATAATAACAAATCAATGACCTAAAATGCATAGAAATTAATGACAATTCCAAAATAAACTCTCAGATTATACTTAACTAGACGTTTTAAAAAAAGGGCCCTTGAATAAGAGCTAAAAACGTCAACTGAAAAGTTTAATTTTGTTGTAGGTGAAAGATCGCCCTGATCTTAAATATATTTGCAAGCGTTCGGTAAAACAATAGGCAATAATAAATTAGAATTAAAATTACATATATGTATATTTCATGATCTTCTATACGAATGCTCTTAAGTATATAAAGAGAAATTTGTCAAGCTGGCAACTCGCTGGAGCTGTGTTAATTAAAAAATGCTGCATATAAATCAGAAGATTTTTACATTATGAGCGTGTTGCAAGAAAATGGGAAATGCCGGGCATGAAAGGGAGGCAGAATGAGAAAAAATGGAATAATCTGTCAGCAATCTGTGCTATGCGGCACTTGTGTAAAGGGCATTGGAGGCTTCGTCGTGTCGCATAGTTTGCATTTCGAACATGTTTTATAAATAACGCTAAGGAGCTCGCAGCTCGACAAGTCGATGATGTCGATGAAGTGAATGAAGTGGATGGAAGTGAATAAAATGGATGGGATGGGATGCGATGGAGGCACTGTCAAATAAAAGAAGCGGAGAAAAAAGTGCGATCTACTCGGGGTAATCCACTCGGTGGTAACTAAGTAAAGCGCAAAACATGGATTTCGTTTTAAAAATCGTGTCTTGTTCTTGCCACGGTCAGGCCAACAACAAAAGGGTAGCAAGAATATGCTAAAAGACCAAGACTAAGAGGTTATTGAAGGGGTACGGGGGGAAACGGCTTAGAACGCAGAT
Organism: Drosophila subquinaria; assembly: GCA_037043405.1. Lineage (NCBI taxonomy): Eukaryota > Metazoa > Arthropoda > Insecta > Diptera > Drosophilidae > Drosophila > Drosophila subquinaria. The sequence goes on along the minus strand of JBAMBL010000037.1, from coordinate 127,039 downwards.
CGACGGCAGTTTTAGCCGCTGTCTCCGTCTGATGGCTATGGCTAATATGCATGCAATCAGCCAAGAAGTGTGGCTTTCCAGCGGAATGAAAGCGGAAGGGGGAGCACTGACTTTAGGCCGTGTTGTTCCTGGAGGCCACGAAAATATGTTGCGGTTTTGTAAAAACGGTTGCCACGCAAAAACCAATAGATCAGGCAACAAGCTTCTTTGCCTCCTTTCCGCTCCCACAACAGCTCCCGGCCAGCACCATGACACATATTTTTCTTAACGAATGTCACATGGCCACAGCGATGGGACTGTGCCTGGAATGGTTTGGTATGGTACAGAATGGAATGGGAGATGCCTCAATGCATTTACATTCACTCAGTCTATGTGTTGGCTCACGTACGTGCTGCATGTTGTTGCTGTTGTTGTCAAGCCAAACGGCTACTGTCAAAGTCACGTTTTAATGTAACGTTCGGCTCGATTCGGTTGCCTGAAATATTGAGATTGAGTTACGAGCAGCCAACAACTTTTGTCAACACGCGAAGCTGCATAAATGCCGCTTAAATGGCATAAAATATGCATATGCATTTGCCCAGGACAGAGGCAGAGGCAGAGGCAATACAGAGGTAGGCTGGCAATCGCCCAGTTTGCCAGTTTGCCAGCTTGCAAGTAGCAAGTTGCAAGTTGCAACTTACCTGGCCAGTTATCGCAGCGCGTTCAACATATTTCAAAGTTACACGACTGACGACTCGACTTGCCCGACACGCCCTTAGTTAGTTAGTCGACTCGTCCCTCTGCCCATCTGTCCGTCTGTCCATCTTGCCAACTGTCCATCTGTCTATCTGTCAGCCTTTCAGTCAGTCGTCTGCCTCAACTATGTGGCCAGTTTCCTGTTGCTTGCTGCAGGGCCACGTTACATTTGCCTGAGCCTCATCCATTCCATTTTAGCCAACTAACCAGCCAACCAACCAACCAACCAACTCGAAATTCTTTGTAATTTGCGTTTTTCACACCCATTTGATGTAGCACCAAGTTTTAATCTTAATCCCTGCCACCGAAATTGCTAACTACTCATAAATACCTCTGGCCCTAAGAAAGGGTTTAACTGCCAGATCCCAGTAACTGCCAGTAAAAGCAACAACACCTACCCATAAATCGATGGTGTTGCCAAGAAATGCCTTTTGTCTTTTCTTTTTTGCACACTCGGACACGTTGGGGGAAAATCTGTCATGTTTTTCATGTTAGTCAGGGTAAATGCTGATAAAGAAACTTTAAATAAAGATATAATAGAACTTCAAGTTAATTGTGGGTTTTCAAAGCAAGCGTGTATAATATTTACACTGAGGCAAATTAAAAAGAAAAGGGCTTAAAAGGGAAAAGTAACAAAAGGAAGATCATCATCAGTTAAAAAATTGATTCCTATGGGTAATGATTAATAACATTGTGAGACTATGAGAGATAGAAAGAGAGCGAAACAGAGAGCAAAAATAAAAGGGAAAAGATTTTGAGAAACAAGAAAAATTTAGACAGTCTAATGGTTAATATTTAAGAATAGAATAAAAAAGAGGCTGAGATTAAAAGCAGAGCAAACAAAACGAAGAAGTACATTTATCATCTAAAAGCAGACCATGTTTATCTGAAATTCCTTTCCTGATACATCTCGATTATATCATTATATATTTTAAATTAAATCGATTTCTAATTCAATTTAACGAGCTGCTTACATAAAATATTGATTTAGATTTAGAACCAAAATCATTAAAATGGGTATCAAAAAATTCAAATCGTAACTTGTCCTTTAGCAACTAAATATAAATTAGAGTTATTTAAATAAAAATATGTTTTCAATTTGTCATTAAACTGAACTAAAACTCAACAACTTTGGTACTCGATTCGGCGGAAATTGGCCATGAAATCTAATAATAAATTAAACCATAATTTTCATTGGCCAAATTTTAAATCTACATTTCGGTCATTGATTAAACGCTTCGTATTACAGTATAATTTATTAGATAATATATTTGTATCAAATACATAGTATGTATTGATATCTAAATTCATCTCACGGTTATTAACCTCTGCATAGTTGGATTATTTATAACGCTATGATATTGCTTAACCTCTATTTAAATGTCAGTTATCGAAATTCCAGTCTGTTGATTAGATGTCCGAAGTGTTTGCAGACTATTATTATGGCAATATGATTTGCCATAAAATTTAGTTATCCATGTAGCACATGACTTTACAATCTATATCTGAAAACTTAGCCAATTTAAGAGGCTCATCAATTGCTTTGTCAAATGTGAACCGCAAGCTAAAAACCACTTTTCAGCCTTCAATCCGCGCCCGGTTATCAAAAGCAATTTTCGATGTTGTCGATGTGTTCGATGCTAGCGAGGGTTAAGGAGAGTTAACGAAGGCGAGGGGGGGATAGGAATCTAGCTTTAGCTCCCCATATAGCCCGCAGCTGATAAAACTCAATACTTTTGTGTGTTTATGGCCAATCAGAAATCATGCCCAAGCCCACCTCAATACTATATGTATATAGATATGCACCACCTATATGCATAAGCAGCAGCTTCTGTCGCATATGCCCCTCTCTATCATCGCCTCACCTCTCTCTCTCTGTGCCTATTCCCTCTACCTCCTTATGGTCAGTGTCCCCCCGAGTGAAAACGAGTGTCATTTTTAGCCAATTTCGCTGCGTTGCGGTTGCGTGGCATGAAAACTCAATGGACTGGACACGAGCCCATCCATGGCAATGGACCATGGACCAGGCAGTGGAAGGCAGTGAGGCATTGAGGGTAAAAAAAAGTGCGAACGCGTTAACTACATGGCGTCGCCAATCTTAGCTGGAAAACGTACGACAAGACAAGACAAGCCAATTGCAGTCAGTTGCTGGAGTTGAAGCTGTAGCGGGAACTGTGGCTATAGCTGGAGCTGTAGTTGAAGATGATAGAGAGAGAGAGAACGAAGAGAGGGAGAGGGGCACACAGTAGCGCCTGCGGGCCAATAAGTGTGTGAAATAAACAATGTGCACACGTAGCCGACGTCCAATGGGTTCTTCTTCGTGTTGGTTGTACATTTTTGTGCTCAACCAGACACAGCAACAACAACAACAACAAGAACAGCAACATCAGCGACCACAGCCACGCTGTACAACAAAAAAATGAAGAAAAATAAATAAATAAATTGCAACATTGGCAGCATATTTTTACACTTTGGCTTGCACCAAAAACCCACGGCCCTGGCACTGTCCCTGGATTTGTCTGAAGACAACACAAAACGCACTTTTCTTTTTATGCTTTTTTTATAAAATGCAGCAAATCGGGTATAATTAGTTTGAGGTGCAGTTTGTCACGTAGTTTAATGTATGCAGTTGCTTTAAATAAAATTAATTATAATCTTTTAAAAAGACTTGATGAAAAACAACTTAGCTAGAAAACTAAGTAACTTATGAATAATATTAATTAAAATATATTTATATATTAAAAACAAATTATTTTAAATATTTATAGATGAGTGATTTGGTGACCATTTTATTTGATTAAAGTTGAGTCCAGACCTCAAGCCAACTTTTATTATTTTAGATAATTAAATAAAATTATTTATAAATTGTATTAAGATTCAAGTCAGTGACACAAATTATTTCAATATTATATAAGAATTGTAGCAAAACTGTGACTTAGGATCTCCCTTCTTATATTTAATCAGGTTCAATAAATTAAGTTATATATATTTTTTTTTTTTGAATAATCAGTGGTGCCACAGGAATCGCTTCTACATAATTATTAGGATCTTCCTTCATCTTAATAAATTCTTGGCATAAAGTTGTATGAATCAAATATCAATTAAAAATTGATAGTTCTACAGAATATTTAAAAATACAAAATAAGTTGTGTTCCTGCAGTCATAATATAATTAAACTACATTATCTAAACTACCTATTTATTGTTGTTTATTTATGTAAAAGACATTTTAGGCTCGCAAAGTTAAAACTGAATTATTCTATAAAAATACGTTAAAGTGTTTCTGTTTTAAACATTCCCTATTTCCTTAAAATCATCAACAAAACTCGAATTAGAGTACATTTAGTTCGGCTTTAAAGGCTTTTATTGGTTTTCTGGTATTTTGTTTTTGCACACCGTTTAAGTGGCCCCGCATGCCTAGGCGACGTTTTCAGCTTTAACTTCAGCTGCAGTTCCATACTTGATTCCCATCTCCATCCCGTCCCCATCCCCGTCCACGATCCCGATCTCAATCCCTAACCCAGTCTGTCAGCGCTATGGCGTCAACGTTGCTAAGCGAGGCTGAAGTCTCAGAGCTGAACTAAAGTCTGAAGGTCTCAGGACTGTTGCCTTTATTTTTATTATTGTTGTTTTTGGAGCCTTTTGCCTGGTGTCTCATCAGGCGCTGCCCTTTTGCTGATTAAAACTGCGAAATCCAATTTATTTCAAAATTTATTGTGTCTCACACGCTCAGAGACGTACAGGAATTGAAAAATATCAATAAAGGCATATGAATTGTTACCCAATAATAAATCAAGTGATGCCCCAACCAATGTGCCTCAGCCAAAGTCCACAACAACGCAAACAAATATGCCTTTTATTGTTTATATACGAGAATATATATATCTACCGTCACATAAGAAATAAAGGTTAAAAAATTAAAACCCAACTCTTGGCATTTTTCGCACCGGGCAACGCGAAATATTTCAATGCGAAAATCACCGAAAATCGTTTCGATTGTTGGTTTTATTTTTTCTCATTTTTTGCAGCTTCGCAAACGATCCAAACGTCATTTCATTTCAATGAGGACGGCAATTTTCTAAGAACGAAGCGCATACCAAGGAACCATGGAACTCGGTGTGGAACCAAAGCAACCAGGGAACCAAAGAATCAACAACGCCGGCAATGGGCAAATGGCAGCTTTGGTGTTTCAGAAATATGTGCAAACAATTACGAAGCGACGCGTCCCGTCGCATTGCCAGCAGAGTGAAGGGCTCAGTTTGGAATCGAGATCTGGACACACTATAGTACACACTCCCTCATCTACCTCTCTCTCTCAGCCAATGTCGCTGTCTGTTGTCTTAGTGATTTTTCGTCAATTAGAATGAACGAACGAGCTGCGAATGTGCGAAGATACATTTTTGGAAGCCCGAAGAACCCTGAAACCATCAGCGGCAGCTCAAATTAATATCTGGGCGATAACTCAAAGTCCAACGCTTAGCTGCAACGGAGGAGAACGGAGAACGGAGACCCAGCGAAGAGGAAGAGTCTCGTTTTCTCTCTCTCATCCCAGCGTCGTCGTTTTTGCAAATTTCGAACTCCACGTTCCAACATCCTGTTTCGTGCCGTTCATCTTGTCTTCAATTCAATTGTGGGGCTGCCTTTGTTGCTGTTGTTGTTGCCAGCTAGTTAAGCAGTTAAGCAGTTTCGCGTAAACGTTTTTCCAATATGACTTTGCTGTTGCCGTTGTTGATGTTGTTGTTGTTGTTGCTGTTGTTGTTGCGGCTGTGTGTTTAGGCTGTCTTCAGGGTTGTTATTTTAAAATTAGCACTTTGATTTAAGTTGTCTACACTCTCGGCGGCCTGTCTCTCTACTATAGTTCGTTGCAAGTTCCCCAGTTGACTGTTGAAAAGGCAGCTGCAACATACTGCTGCAGCAGCCAAAGCCAAAGCCAAAGGTGTTGAACAGCTGAGTGAAGGGCCAATCGGGCTGCGGGGGCGGATGCAATATTGCCAGCCCCCTGTTGTTGTTGATTACTGATTGCTCAGCTCTAGCGAGAGGTTGAAGGTTAGAGCAGATTAACTGTTGTTGTTGCTGTTGCCGTCGCCGTTGCCGTTTTGTTGATGCAACCAAAACCTATTATCTACATATCATACGAACGATGATGAAGGATCGTCGCTGAGCATGAGAAATGTCAAAAATGTACAATACTTAAAGCCGCATTGTGGAATTTGAATTTCGCCTGTTATTTTCAACTTCCTGCTATGGCAGGTCAACAAGTTTAAATAATTATTATGAAATATATATATGTAGAATAATAATATCAAATAGTTTTAATACGCTTTTATGAATTATATTTGTTTAATAATAAAAATAAAATTCAATACTTAAAATTTATATTTAGTAACTACTAAAATTTTACTTTATTTTTGAAAAAAAAATATTGTTTATTTTTCTTTTGCATTTTTTTAAAAATATTAAATTTGATTATAAATAAATAAATTTTAAATTAAATTTCAATTCAATTGCTGTTAATGTTTTAACTACTGTTAACTTCTGGTATTGAAGAGTCAAAACTTTGATTAGCTACCTTCTAAGTGCTGCTTAAGGTACAAGTAGACGAATAGAACAAAAGAGATAAAACTCGTTAAATCATACTTTAAAAAAGCTGTTAAGCCGGAAATTGAATTTGGCACCACTAAAAAGTATTTTAACAACAAATGCTGAACCTAACTTCATTACAACAGGTGTTTACAGTCTAACCAATTAGATGACGCTGTCTTAGTAATATGTCTAATCACTGCGGACGGCAGTCCGCGCTAGTGACGAAAGCAGCACGAAGGGTGCGAAAGCGACTAGCATATATACACAGGAAGAATGGAAAATTTGCTATGACTGTCCGATCAGGTCGAGTTATATACCGATCAAAAGGTATCAATTAAACTTACAAATGTCCATACTAAGACTTTTGAAAACTCACCTGGTTCGTGAGATAAACAGGTGTAAGTGGGAGGGGCAAAATTTAAATGATTGGAGCTAATGGGGCCGTTGGAGCCTTTTTGATTTTTTTTTTAATTTTTAACTATTCTAATCAAAAATACGCGTCGAATGACACCTTGGTCATCAAAATCCGATCACTGGTTCAGAAGATAATTTATTTTGAAATTTTTGGTGCCCTTCTCAAAACGAGATGAAAAGTCAGTCTGTTTGTTTGTCTGTTTGTTTGTCTGTTTGTTTGTTTGGATCAAATGGTTGATTTAGCTTAAAAGTTTAAATGAGGACTTATTCCTGCTCAAAAATCTAGAAACGTTTGTTCTACGACTTTTTCGAAAAATCGCTAGTTTAGCGGGAAATCGCTTAAAACCGCTAAAATTGAATAAGCTACAGATGCGATCTATATATCGTTGAAAAGGTATTTCAAAGGGCTCTTAGGCATACCTTCAACGTTTTTTAAGTAAAAGGTAAACAGCTACAGGTGAAATAACGTATTTTTTCCACACTTTGGCGATTTAAGAAAAATCTACACATGAAATCACTTTAAAACATGTTATACATTATAGGCAATTAGATTCCGCGTTTTTTGACATATAACACATATCTGTCAAAATTCGTTTGGACAAGATATTACCTTTTAACTGAATATACCTTTACCTTCACACTACTGCATGTACATATGCAGTATGTACACTGCTTGCAGCGTAATGCGAAAATAAATGCTTGCAAGTGGTGAATTCTTTTTGCGGCAGATAAATCATTTTATAATCAAAAATATAGAATCGTTTGTTCTACGACTTTTCGAAAAATCGTTAGTTTAGCGGGAAATCGCTAAAAACCGCTAAAATTGAAGCCCCCATAGCATCCAAATGATAGAAGCTACAGATGCGATCTATATATCGTTGAAAAGGTACTTCGAAGAGCTCTTAGACATACCTTTTTTTTTTTTAATTATAAGGGTAAACAGTTACAGGTTAAATAAGGTATTTTGTTTAAAATAATTTATGTGTAAAACTTAATATTATTCGTCACAAAATTGGATATCAGAAATTTTGGGGCATGAAAATGTTTTCGTCACTAGACTTTTACCTCGTAAAGATGTTTTTTTATGGGATTGCATTCTACAGCATATTTAGTAAACTGAAAATAAAGTGCTTTATAAATGTATTGCATTTACAGCTTAGCTGTCATTCTTTTAACTTGATTGAGAAGAAAATTTATTTTCTTAACAGTTCTATTGGATCTTTCTGCAGCAGATCCAAATGTTTTTACTTAAAATTTTAAAATCTCATAGTATAGCAATTAAGAAGGATCTTAAAAGATCCGCAGATCCGTTAATCAACCCATTAACTTGGCCATTACTATTGGAATTTCGTTTCAATGGTTGCAAAATATCCTCACACTATTTAAGCCGTTTCATCTTGTTGACCATAAGAAATTCATTAGGCAAGCTCATCATCATTATCAGATTTCAGTGTCTATGCGATAAGTGAACGATAAATCGACGCCAACTTTCACACATTTAAGTCTGGGGCCAGTTTGTGGCAATCAACTTGCTTATCACCTGGACGTAATCAATCATTAAGTATGCTTATCTGATCCGTAGCAATCCGTACTCATCTGGCAAGCTGCACTTTTTAGCGGCAAACCAGACAAACTCCACAATGTCAACACACATATTTAGCAGCAGCTTCCGGTTAACTTGGCTCGTAAGTCGTAAGCTTATCACACACCGGCCGGCTGCTTGAGCGGATTGAGCCGCTTGTGTTAATTAAAATCAGCTTACGAATAAATTGTGTGTGAGTGTGCCATAAAATGCAGTCGTATCATCGTATTGGACACATCCATATCAATACTAATCAGACCGCGGTCACCCAAAGTTTATACATTTTTAATGCGCATTGTGGCCGGAGGAAGCGCAACACGTAAACGTGTTAATATGGACAGCACAATCTATTAATTTGTCAACAATAAAAGAGACTGAAAGACAAACGACAGTCGACAGACGAGTCAGACGACAAACGAGACAGACATCAACATCAGCGACAACGACAAGACGCGTCAATGAGAGCAGCATTGGTGCTGTGATGTTGAATCTGGAGCTGGAACTGGAGACCAGCGGGGACAGACGTGATAACGAAGCGTCTCCAGTTGCCGTACCGATCCCAATAAGCGGTAACATTGGTCCAGGTTGGCCTGGTTAGCTGGCTGGTTGACTGGTTCGCTGCTTGTCAGCACAGCAGGTACGAAATTAATATGCGAGCAACAATTAAGATAAGCGCGCAAAGTTGTGAAGTCGCTGCTGGTAAGGGGCGCAGTCGGTGGCCAACAGCAGCCCCAATGACTAAACCAAGGCGACTCTTTTCTCCTTCCTCTTTTTCTTCATATTTATTTATTTATTTATTTTTGTTTTGTTTTTTTTGGTGACGATGCGACCAACCTCGCGTCTCGCACCTCATTCCCGAGCTGACAGCCAACTGTGGACTGTGGACTGCGTCTGCGGTAGCCACCAAAAACATTATCCATTAACCCGTTGCCGTTGTCTTTGCGGTTGTCTTTCTCGATGTTGTTGCCTTGTCAACGTATTTGTTGTTGCTGTTGTTGTTCTTTTTGGCGTTGCAAGGTGGCCTTGATGACAAACGGCGGCATGTTTTATAAGCGATAATAATATGAATTTCATAAATTTTATGAACAATATTTTCAGCCGGCGGCATTTCGTAATAATATTAATTGGAGATAACCGAGAATTTTTATTGGTAATTTTGAAATATTTTTGGTAATTTTTAACAACGTTTTTGCCAAGATCTTCTGATGATCTTTACAGCTCTTTTATGTGTGTAAAGTGTAAACAAAGTTTGTTCAACAACATATAAAATCTTAAAATAGATAACATATACATGCTTAAAATGCTTAAGTAATTCGATCTTAAACAACAAAATGTCAGACGCTAAAAAGCACAAAATCTTTTAAATTATTTAAATAAGGAACATCTCATTTTTTGAGCTACTCGGCAGCTATAACTAATGGAAAGTATATTGATTTTCATAAAACTTCGACAAATTATAAAAAAAATTTAGCAAACCTTGGTAAAATGGTTGCGATAACATTATTCAAATTTCGTAAATTAATAACGCAATCTGAGGCCTAAGATGTAGAGTTCATATGACGGATAAATCAATATCAATGCTGTTATAAATAGCATAATAAAATTGCACACATTTAAAAGATAACTTATCTTGTTTTTATAATACGTAACGTTTAATCCACTTACACATACCTACAATTAATGATAGTATTTATTAGGAAATATATTTCAAATGTCAGTTGCGTTGATCATATTCTATAAAACATTGATTTGGTTTGTCCATAGTTTTCTTCACATAACTTGAACTCTTAATTCTAATTCACTGTGAATAAATAAATACTCATGCTCGGTCATTAATGCTAATAATAATTAGCATTTGTTTGAAAATGCAAATGAGAATGTGCAAATAAAAATCATAAATCAAACAGTCAACAACTATTCATGTTTGTTGCATGCAACCAACTGCAGGCAATGAAAATTATATTGCCATCATTTTTGGCAATATTTCACAGACGAGTTTCGCATGACACGATAACGTGTGAAATTTCGTATAATTCTTTTTCATGTCATTTTCTGTTGTAGATTTTTTAATGCGGTTTTCAGGTATTTTGTCATAAAACACCTGACAGCTGGCGTAATTTGAGAGCTTTGTGAGTCTGCTGTGCGGTTGACAATCTCTAATTGATTAACGATAACATTTTTATTGATGCATTTGCGAGTCGGCTCACCCCATGTGTTTGTATGCGGGGTATTGTGCGAGGGTATATGAGGGGAATGGGCGTTACTTTTAGCATTTTGACAACTTATTTCAGACGCGTCAATTACCGCTACCCACATATGCTGACAGTTGCAATTAAAAACTGAAATGTTGTACAAAAATAACTGGCAATTGCAGCAACAACTCGTTGGCTTGTTAATAGACATGTAAACTGCAATTAAAACACGCCAAAGAGAGCCAAAGAGCCACCAAAATATTTTGAGCGTTGCCTCGTTGTTGGTTTTCATTTATTTATATTTATTTTTTTTATTTTTTCTTCTTAATTAAAATATTTAAGCACGCAAATAGTAGGCCTGGCAGTTGGCTAGTTTACAACCAGTTGGCCAGTTAGGCAGTTAGCCAGTTGGCCAGGCTGTTTGGTATCTTGTAAAAAAATATTCAACTCAACTCTCAAGTTAACTGGGCGTGGCTGGCGCTGCTGCGGCTTTAATCAAAGTTTTTGCCAGCGGGGAATCAATCATTTGAAATTTAAACGTCATCGTGCGTCAGAAAACTCATAAGACAAAACCCAGGCAGCTTTAACAACAACAACAAAAATAAAAACAACACTGAGTAGAGTCATGCGAGGCAATTCCAAGTTGAAATCCTACTTGGAGGCCCGTTGTGAATGCGAATGTGGCGTGTCCGAGTTTTTAGCGCTGCCTGCCCCAAAGACCACAACTGACCAGAGACGAAACAGAGACGAAGACGGAGACGATTCCCAGTTCCAACTTCCAATTCCACAAAACATTTTTCTTGAGCACAATGATGTTGTTGTTGTTGCTGTTGTACTCATTTTTGTTGTCTTTTATTTGTTAAATGAAAGCAACGCAAAATTAATGCGTGTGGCCAACGCCATCAGCATCGCCCCCTGCTTATCACTGTCAAGCATCTTAACTGGGCCCAAAAACTCACGAGCTTAACAACAATAAAACTCAAGTGAAACTGGACTGGCACACAAACTAACTAACCTTTTTGAAACTTTAGCCGAAAGTGGAGCTACAACTGACAATGACAGCAGACGATGTTTTAGTTAAATTTATTTGCCAAATATCAATATAAATTTTATTATTTTAGTCGTTCGCTGGGACACTATAAATTTATGCGACCGCCTTTTGTCTTTGTTATGTGTTTTGTGGGTTTTCATGTTTTTGTCCAATTTGAATAGATTTTTAATAAGTGATAAACAGTTGAAACGACAATTTTAAAGTCGATTAATTAATTAAATGGCAATTGAATTGGCCAGCAAATACAACGAAAAACAATAATAGCACCAATAAAATACAAAATTGATTGATTTTCGATATTTTAATTTTTTTTTCGCAATTTTAATGGGAACATTTTGTTTATTGGTCGATCTTATGATTTTATTTATGGCCTTTTATCGCCTTTGTCGGTCTAAAGATGAGTTTCAATAAAGTTTTGAGAAGAGTTGACATAAGTTCTTACGTTACGTAATGTTCTTAAGTATGTATGTCTAGACTTTAAGAAAAATCAATATTTTAAACGTAATTTACTTAATTTTTAAGTAATACAAACAACTTAAAAAGCCAATAAATCATTAATGATAAATAAATAAAAATATGGTATTTAAGCAATGCAAATACTGCTTACAAAAATAAACATAGTAAAACAGCTTAATTCTCAAAACGTAATCCTTATGTCATTTGACTCTTTCCACTTATGAAACATTCACTTATTACAGAATTCACATATAGTACGTATGTGTATTACGTATACGTTGTTTATCACGTCATATCCGTTGCATGCTAACGGCACATTCTAAATTTCTATCTCACGCCCCGTTACGCTCTTTTCATGAAACGATTTAAGTTCAATATTTGAACTCTTTTTAATTGATCTTGATTAATCGCACACCATGCTCCATATCAACTCCATGGTAGACCAACCGAATGCCACACACACTCCCAGACAATCATTAATTACAGTTTAATTGCCAAAAAAAAAAAAACACATAAAAAATAAGCCAAGAGTGAGAGAGAAAAACGTTAATAGTTTTGTCTTATCAGCATAAACAGTTTCTCCTAATTTCATTAGTTTAATAGCGAAACAAAAACTAAGGCCAATCCCCTAGAAAACATTTACAAACACAAACAGAAACAGAAACAATAAGATACGAGCTACCAAGCTACGCAAAACGTGCAAAGCGGAAAAAAATTGTTAACAATTGTGAGAATAAATTGCTAAATAATTAAGTGGATCAACAGCCTGGTAACAGACCCAGACCGAGACCCAGACTCCAACTTCGAGTCGAAGAGCAACTTCAAGTCGAGGCGACGTCATGAGACAGACTCAAATTGCATATGATTAATTAAAGGAAATAAAAGGCTGACGACTGAGAATGAGTAGCAGAAATATAAATATATACAAACGACGAGTATATATAAAAGAAACTGGCAAATGAAGAACAAACGAACAACGAAATCTTTTTCTTTAATTAATATTGAAGTGAAGTGAATTTCAGTAGCGGTGGCCCTACGAACAGAGAGCCAGAAACAAAGACAGGAGGCGTTTTTCAACTCATTAACGTTCAAACGAATTCATTTACATATCGTCCAAGCGCTCTCAACCTTACCTGCTTGCCCCAAATTAATATTCCATGGCCAAACATTATTTCTTTTTCCTCTTTTAATTCGGAAAATTTGAAACGCTTAAGAAACGAGCTGAGAAATGGTCTCACACACTATTTGAATGCACCTACCTCTATTTATAGGTGTATTATTTTTTTCATTCCTTTATTCTTTTTATTTTTTTTTTTGTCTAAATGATTTTTATTAACATTTTGCGCTAGGAAGGCGGAGAGGAAAGGAACCGCACAACTCACACGCATGCCCATTACCATTTGCTGTGTCACTCGGCGAAAGACAGCGACAGAGACGCCGGCGCATAGTTCGAACCTGAACCCAAAGCCCTTGCTCTCGAACCCAACTCCGAACCGGGCGTCAACTGCATGCCATGCGTAAATGCCAGAGCGACCCTCGGTGCCTCGGTGCCCGCCTCTTATCTTCTGGTATTCATCTTGAAAATTGTTTCTAGTTGAAGTTGAAGTTTGCCTTTTAATTGTTAGGCGCAAACAGCCGACCGACTAAATTAAATTTATACAGCCTGTCCGATTCTGAGCTCGGCACCGTGTTCGGTTCCATGTGGCTGCGTGTCTTGGCTATGGTCCAAAAATTAACCCCCGTTGCACCACCGTTGTTGTCCTCATTCGACATCATCATAGACGTCACCGTCACATGTCGACCATTGAGCATGTGCAGCCTTTCAGGTTACAACTCGACCAGAGACCTGACAAGTCGACCAGCAGGTCAATAAATTCCTCAAACTGAATTATTATAACATTTTTATTAAAGCCTAGTTCTGTATCTCACATAATTAGCATAGTTATAGGGGTCCCTAGGGGTTGCATGGGGAGTTGGGGACGCAACTGTCCAATTTTTCACTCAACTGTTCACATTAACGCATATCATGCACATTCAGAATTTATTAATTTGTTCAATTTCACTGACAAATGATTAAAAGCTCGAAAATTAATGTATCTATCCGAAAAAGGTGTCGTTTTAATTAGATCAACGTAGGGGGTGTACAAACGATAGGGGGTAGTAAACTATCAACAGCTATACATAAATTTAAATAGTTTGCTAGGAATGTCGGGTAATATATGGTTCGTTAAAATTAACTACAAATTTGCATTCTTGTAACGTAATAAAAGAAAACATAAGATTATTTTACAATATTAGAAAAACTAATAGGACAAATATTTCTGGGGCTTATATGTTTACTACCTACCCTTTAAAAAAAATAAAATAAAATTCTTTGATACTGAAATATGTAAATATACTATTACTACATTAGATTTTTTAGCTGATCCCTAAATGAAACCGCTAATGCTAAGTAAGCTCACAGTTCAATTCTTATCTGAATAATGACATAAAATAATAATAAGGGATATAAGTAAAATTCATTCGAAATTAATTTTAGCGCAACATGAGCTCAGATGTTTATTGAATATAAGATGAAAAGCTGAGAAAATTATTATAGCGTATCTTTTTAGTTACCACCGGTAAATTTCTGATCCTCAATTCTAGCAGCAAATGTTGGGTGAAAATTTTTTTTTGTAATCATCGAATGATTTAGTTGACGTCAATAAATAACTAAAAATTCCTCTGCTTTACTCGTATAAGTCCTTCTACAATAAATCTCTTAGTTTATCATTAATATTTGTGCAACTTACATGAATTTCAAATTAGAAAATTATGCTCGCCGTGTTAATTGATAAACAATAGATAAAATATTAAACAAGGAATAACTTGGGTTCGTTTATTTAATGTCTAAATAAGGTGGTTGATAACTATTGAAAACATATTTTGACATAAAACGTATAGAAATTAATGTCAAATTTCTAGCCAAACATTTGATACAATTTATATGCACATTGAAAAAAACGGCCCTTAATGAATATGTGATTCTTTAATATTTAAGTTAGCTTCACAGGTTCCAAGAGGTTATCGATTTGTAAGCACATTTCCCAACACTGTAAATTACCATATCAAATGAAGTTTGTCTGTTAGTCATTCATTGCTTTGTAGCATTGTTTCTCATAGTGCTCTTTGTAACGCAAGGTAAACCTTTTTGGCCATTGTTCAAGGCCCTATTCTCTCCTTGCCCCTCTCTAGAAAAAAAAGCGCCATTTAAGCCGCTTGTTGTAGTTCCTATTGCCGTTGTTGCTGTTGTTGGTCTTTTCACAGCTCAACACAAAAGCGCCCAAGACGAGGCGATGTCTCCAGCCGTGAGGACACGATCAACTCAACTCAACTCAAGTCAAAGAAAACGTTCAAAAATGTTGCCCAAGAAATGTATAAAGAAAAAGTTTTCTTTTGTAAAGTTTCATTAGCGATTTGACTGTGTGTACACCTGATTTTTTGGGAATACTCGTAGAGCATTTCATTTTGGGCACAATGGAACCCACAGGAGGTGCGTACAGCTAACTATTTTGAATAGACATCAAAAGTCAAAGTCAGTTAATGCAACAACACAATGGGTCAGGTCATGTAAAAAATGTTTGGTTCGGTTTCTAAGACGGATGTGCGTGCATTTTTAGGGTTCATTGCGTTCAACACCGCACAAGTTGTTCACATTCACATGACTCGGCAGATGAAGTGCAGTCAGAAAACAGAAAAATATGCAAGACAATTAAACAAATTAACAAAAACACAATAACAACGGCAATTTTACACATGAGAAAATCGAAGAGCATTGAAAGCCATTACCCATTAGCCATTAGACCTCGCTCCGAACCCCAATCGTCGAAGTGCGTCGTAACTGCGCGGGTGTAGCCCAACTGTCAGCTGGTTTGTTATAAGAAACTTCCCGGAGCCAGGTAATTAAGTTTCGAATTTTACTTTCCAATGGGCCATAATGTTGACCTCCAGCGCGGAGAACCCTTTTGGGTCACATGTGCGCACGGCACAAGAAGACAAGTTGCAAGAGTCGCATCTAATTTCATGGCTGTTAGCGAAAGGGCCATGGCCAAAAGGTCGCGCAAGATGCACACACAACAAACACACTCACACACACACACACACATGCACACATTAGATATGCAGTCGAATGGGAAAAAGATGGGCTTTTATTATTGACAAGAACAACAACCAAGCCAATAGAATGATCGGAAAACACACAGCATAAGTCCAGAATATTTGTCAGGCAGATTATGCAACACGAAATTTAAATACTCTTTCTAATTTCAAATATACAGAAAACTTAGAACTTGGAGTGAATACCAATGAATGTTACAGAACCATTGAAACTGGAGATCAAAAAATATAAGTTTTGATTGTCATATCTCCTACAAAATTTATTTATTTATTTATATTAGTATAATTATAATAGTACATAATATAATTTTAAAAATAAGCTAATGATAAAATTGTAAAATTAAGCATAACCTACAGCTTATTTTTATCAAAAAATTCTTTTATTTACATTTTTTTCATTAACTTTCATAGATGTATAATAAAATCATTAAAGTTTGCTAGCATTAATAAAATTATTCTTTTACTAATTTTAAAACATTTTAAACTACTTTTAAACTGAAAGAAAACTTTCACGAATATTATTAATATATGCATTCATGACTAGGCCAAGAATTCAAAAAAATAAAATAATTTAAAGTAAAGGAAGATATATTCGGAAAGCTGGTTAAATCTTATCTTTAAATGTTAAATTAATGAATACCAAAAAAAAAATTATAATAATCTCAGTAAAAATATAAATTTATGTTGCAAATCAAGGCCTTATTTTTAAAAGTATTTATACTAAATACCTGATAAAAACATATCTTTCAATAATTCGAATGTACTCTCTAAGCGGAGAATAAAGTCTACATACATATATTTATAAGGAACGCAGCCAAAGTTCAGGCACAAAAAGCGACAAAGAAGAGTCATAAAAACGTTTAATGATGTCACAAACGCAATAAAAATGCAATAAAATGTCAAAATTATTGAATTTACGATACGAAACAAGTTCAAAATAACAACAAAAGAGGCAACAATAACAGCAACAACAACAAAAAGAGCAACAGCAGCAACATAAAAATGACAGTCGATTCGGAGGCAGAGAGAGACAATTTCAGAAACACCTCTGCAACTTTAACTCTTCAACTCTTTCACTGCCTGGATGGGTTATAACATTATGTTCCATTGTTATTTTTGTTGTTATTCCTTGTTGCTGTCGTAGTTGTTATTCGTTGTTGTTCTCGTTGTTGTTATTGTTGTGCGCTGTAGCGTTGCATGCAATGTGCGTGCTTTGGGGCAAGGTGTCGCACTGTGAACTGCTCTACCATAACCTTGCTCATTTAAATAAAATTTACTTTATTTTTTTCCGTTTTAGTTTCATTTTTTTTTTTTTTTGTTATTTATTTATTTTTTTGTATTCTTTTTTTCGGGTTAACATGCGCGCATCTCTGTGTAGAGGGCAGCGAAGCATCGAACCGATTGATTGTTATCTAAAGTGAAATCAAATTGAGTTTCCATTGCTGACCCGTTGACAAACCCCGCCCATTCCCATTCCCATTCGATTCCCGCACATGTTTTCCTGCGCCGGTACATGAAAGATGATTTTCGGGAACGGTTCCAGAGCGTCTGCTGCGGGTTGTGTGTAGCGTGTATAGTGTGTGTAGTGTGTGTAGTTGTATCATGGCGGGGTTAAGGATCAGAAAAGTGTTTGAGTAATGGACTACATGCGTCGCCGCATCGATAAGACCGCCTGGGTCCCATGCAATTAACATATTTATGCCATAGACACAATGTCTGCAAAGGAATCCCAGTCCCACAACTAAAACCGAAAGCCGAAAACAAAACCAGACCCAAACCATCAGCAGCTTTGGTCCCAGACAGCTTGACTGGCTGTGCCTTGATTTTGATTTCACATTTGGGAGCATCATTGGGACATTCGAATGAATCCTTTTGGCATGCAGGTCGGCTCATCATCATCGCTAGCCTGCTTTATATGCAGGCATGAGCGGGCATACTAATTAGCCCGAGGGTATCTCAAAGTATGTGCTGCAATGGTTTGATTTACTTGCCGAATCAATAAAAGTGTTGCTCCATTCTCCGTCTTCGGCTACGAAAGGAAGCATTAAAGTCGACTTGTTTATGTGTCCAAACGAACCACGAGACGGGCCTTAAGAAAGGTAGGCAAAGGTTGGTGCACAAACTGCCATGGGAAGTTTGAGCTCCAAATTGAAATTTGAGTGCAGAGCCAAGACTTTAATGGGCAGACACTGGAATGGCAGATGGAGCAACAGATGCTTCTGATAATATATTAAATTAAACGAACTCAGAAGCAGACCCAGTCGAGATATGGAACTCATAAAAGATACTTTAATAGAGTACTATCTGTCTGCTCAATGAGTTAATTCATAGTTTAATTGCAAATCGATTTATAAAAAAGCAGAAATGATTTGTATCTGGCAACGAAGTGTGATATTATTTTATTGTAAGCAATCACAAGGAAATAATTCTAACATCTAATAAAATAGAGTTCTTTAGAGGCATTAAAAAGAAATAATGTTTTTAATGAAAATAAATGGACAACAAGCTGCAGAGAATAGCATACCAAGGAAATTGCAGTTTGCCCCAATTTTAATATGTATAAATAGAATTCTTTTAAAGTATTAAAAAAGTTGAAAATATAAAATCCATTTTATTTCCTCTGAAAAAAACACATAAAATCAAAAACAATTGGAACATATCTGGAAAGATACAAAAAGTATCTAAAAAAATAAACTTTAAATGTTTGGAAAGCAAATCATTTAAATGCTACAGAAAACTTTTTTTAAAAGACTTATTTACCTTGTATTTTAACTTGAAAAGTTTTTAGTTGTAATTTCTTTGAAATGTGATGAAGATAGGAAATTATATAGACATTATCTAAAATACTAGAAAAATCTTGCAGTAAATACTTGCAATTTATTCATCTTAAAGTGCTTACTAGAATTACTCTCATTAACTCAAAAAAAGAAAACATTCAACTTGTTTTCAAATATAATTGTACACGTCTCACTCAATTACAATTGGATCAAATTAGGAATGACATCAGAAACTCCACAAAATATTAAACAGTAACATTTTTAACATATTTATTTATTTAATTAGTTTTCACTCCAATTAGACTTGAAACTTTTTTTTGGTTTAAGCCACAATTGAATGGATGAATGATACTCAGATCTTAGCCAAGATGCATAGCCCAATTGCCAGTTGCGGCTACCTCATGCGGTGAGTGCAGCATGCCCCAATTGAAAATGTCAACCTATCAACAACAAATTAACTCAAAATCTCAAAAAAAAAAAAAAAATGAAAACGACAATAACAAGAGATCCGAAGACAAAGAAAGCAAGCTGGTTAACAGAGGCTGGTCAGTCGGTCTACTCTATAAGTAAGTTGCCGCCTGCTGATTGCTGTGGCTGATGTTGTGGCTAAAGCTAAAGCTGAAGCTGAGGCTGTTGATGTATGCCAGGCCAAGAGCCCTGGCTAATATTTATGTACCACAAATGTCAACTGTCAATGTCAATTTATATAATGTTGCTGCCACATTGCGGATATGTCAGCAGCAAACACATGTATCTCAAAACCGAGAACAGACAACATTTTTTTTTTTTTTTCGTTTGTTTGTTTTTCTGTTGTTGTTTTAAAGCCCTAACCGGGACAGATCGAAAGAGCGCCGGCCTACGCAGCCCCCCAATCTGGACAACAACATATTTATAACATTATTTTCGCACACGACTTCGGATTTTCTGGTGTGTGGGTGTATTTTTCAGGTCTCCATAACCGAATCCCCCTCTCCGACACCCATACCGAATCCTATACTCATACCCAATTCCCATTCCGTTGCCATTTCCATTTAATTTGTTTGTTGTCAATGCTGTTGTTGGTATTTAATTTGCAGACACGTTAAACAAACAAAAGTTAAAGAGTAACATGTCTCAAAAGTTATTTGGGGTTTCAGTTTCGGTTCAGTTTGGTCCGGTCCAATCCGGGGTTGCATGCCACACTACCAAAGTTCCAGTTGCTCAAAATACAACAACAGCACATTAATAATCTTGTTGAACCCGGCAATTTCGACCCTATAATCAGCGAGTGAAACGCATATGCACATATAAAGAGACGGAACAGACTGATCAACCAACTAGCCAGGCAATGCCAGAGTACAAGACCGAGTCCGAGTCGTGGCTCGTTTGGAGTAGCCTGGTTGGTTAGTTGGCTGCTTGGTTGGTTGCCTGGTTTGAGCCGGCCTGGTAAACGCCTCTGGGGTACCGCCTGCTCATTCCATTGTTTGTTGCTTGATATTTTTGAAGACGTGGCTAATTTGAATCAACCGCCTCTCGCTCATTTTCGCTGTCCCAAAATGAAACTGAAATTCCCGACTGTTGGCTGTTGGCTGTTGGAACTGAGGCTGACGTTACCCTCAGTCGGTCGCAGCAAATTAAACGCATGCGCAGCACATCGGCCGCAGGCTAAACGACGCATTCGCTCCCGCTCCCCAAAAAACCTGGTGGCCATCGGACCTCGCTGCCGCTTCCGTGTCGAGCGCCCCCCAAAACAAGCATGTTGATAATTGTTTCCTGGACGCGATGGTAACCCGAACCCCAACCCAAAGCCAAAGCAACCTAAACCTGAACCTGAGCTGGCGGCGATTGAGGCTGCTGCGCCGGCGTCTTAAGACATAAATCGAACAGTAAACATATAAATTTAGCTATAGTTATATACACAGAAAGAAAGCGTTGTTGACGCGATTGAGTTAGCAGCTTTATTTAATTATTTAATTATAATACTCTTGGAATTTAGTTACGATACTTCAGTTCAAGATTACATTTTTGTAAGAGACTACAGGATACGATATTTTAAAATATTTTTTGAAAATTCAAAACAAAACGTTTACTTAAAAATATTGTAAACTTTAACACTGATATTCTAAAATTTACTACTGATATTTTATAATTTTAATTTATATTATTTTTTTATATTATAATAAATTAATTTTTAACATTTTCAATATCATGAATTTATATTTTTTACTGTCTATAATTCTTTTTGAACCAAAATATCAAAAATATTGTCAGTTTTAAACTTTTTTGTAATGTTAATAATATTTTTATATTTTGAAAAGAACTACTAGTTTTCGCTTAGTGTAATTTTATAGCACTGTCATAAGAGCTTATGAGCTCTTGTCTGCGTACAAGTATTTTGGCTTGTTTAGAACGCAAATTATGCAATTATGATAATTGGTCAGCGAGGCATTTGGCCAATTATGAAATATATTTATGAGCATTGCTGACCATGCCCTTGGACCTGTCACGCAATCTCTAATCACATACGCCCACAAAATAAAACAATATAACAAAATTTAAATAGGAAAAAGAAAATGAACAGAAAATGAACAGAAAATGTAAATAAAGTAGTTAAAAAGTGCTGTAGTATTTTAGTGGTATGCACTTGTTTGAGTCGCCTATCATTGTTCCAATTACGCGGCTCTGCACGCACTTTGGCCCCATACACGCTCCTTCAATATATAATGCCATATAATGGCTGGACAGAGTTTTTTTTTTATGCTCGTAGTTTGCCCTTTTAAATGCCGATAACCTTTTATGCGCCGAGCGGCAATAAAAACAAAAGACAAAAACAAAAACAAAAAAAAAAAAAGAAGAGACTTAAGACTTGAAAATGCATTAAATTGAATTTTTTCGTTGGAAATTGTTGACTGGCCAACGCGTTTTTTAACGCCATGAAAACTAATTTTATGTTTACACTCACACACAGACACACAATTCAATTACATGGCCAGAAAAGTGGCCGAAGTGGACGTAACTTCATTTAAATGGCTGGCCATCATTTCCCGGGACTCCGCTTAACAATGCGTGGCGAGTTACCAATATAATACCTCGTAATGTCTTCTTGCAAATGCCATTGCCTTGCACTTTTGGTGCATGCTAATTGGCATGGGGAATTACATATGTATGTATGTATGTTTCCCTAGACGAAGGGCCAAGTTTTGCATAAACCGTTAACTTAGCTGGGTCTGGCAATTCTCACGATTCTACATGGTAACTGGCAATCTAATATATGGCAGCTATAACTATCACATTACTAATCGTAAAACCTCTAAACACGAACGTTTTATCGATTGCACAAACTCAAGCTCAAATTGTTGGTAACACTCGTAACGTAATCACATTTCTAAAGGCTTGTTCTTCCAGAACCTAACGTGAATATTAAACATTCGCACACACACACACATCTGACACATACTTAAATATTTAAAACACTTCCTTATTGGATTATTTTTTATATCACATATATTTCACTTTTTATACCCCTGTCGCAAAATGTGCATCGCAGCAAAGAATTATCTTCGACCTAAGCACGTAGTTCTTGTGCACACTGTTTTAGTAGAAATGAATCCAAAACGAATAATGAAGCAATTAATAAAATATAATAAAAATTAATTAATACATACACTGCCCGACATCCGATTAGCACACTTTCTAACCTAACAGTTCAAAGGCAAATAACTCAGAACTCTGAATATGTTTCATGTGCATTATTTTTATTTATAATTCTTCATCATTTTTATTCATTTTGGGAATAACTTTGAGTTTTGGAAGTATATCGTTATTTACATGATTTTTTTTGCAACAGCCGATTAGCACATTTTCTCTTTAGTGTCAATTTTTGCTTGTAAGCTGACTGATTAAAATTATTATTTATTTACTGTGACCATTTATCAATAAAATAAAGTAATAATGGGAAAAGCAAAATCGTTGGATGAGTCTGAAAAAGCCAAAATAAAGTCGTGTAGTCTTTTCGGATGAAAAAAAAGCTTAATTTGGAGGGTTTTTATCGCTATGGCTACTACTTTCATGATCTCCGAAAGGAAGAGCATACATTAGATCGAGTGCACAGCCGATCCGGTGGTTTCAAGGTGCAGGGAGCTATAACTTACTTTGGCACCATAGAAGTACAATTTCTAACCAGCCGTATGAATGCCGTAGAATCTTTTGAAGTTGGTTTTGTGGTGTTTTTTTTTTGCTAATCATCGTTATTTACTAATTTTAGCTATCATCCTGCATAATCGCAACAAGATCGAACAAATAGAAAGGTGGTAATGGCTGATTTAAATCCTTCAAGTAAGTTAAGCGCCTTAATGCTTGCAATAAATAAGTAGAGGCTATCCTAAATTCGGTAACTCGACTTTAGCCGTTCCCGCTTGTTTTTAAATATGTACAATCTTCTTATTACAGATTTCATTATGTACCACAAAACTGTGTCAACTCAGAGAAGAACTGTCAATTTTTGCCCAATCTAAAATCGAATCAAGAGCAACATCAATGCCAAGCCTTAACTTCGATGATCGTTTGTTAAGAACCAATCTCTTCCAATTGGATCACAGAGCCACACACACATGCTGATGAATCTGCCACACACATCCTCTGCTCCCCAGGCCCAAGGCCAAGTAAATACGAGATTTAGCAAAAAAAAAGTAAACCGAACAAGAAATATGAAATATGCAAAGCAATAAACAATTTAAAATCAAATAAAAAGACAACTTCATATTGGGGAATGGCAAAACCGAACATCGATTGTTGCTGCCACAGGGACAGCTCCAAAAAAAACAAAAAAAAAAGAATAAGAAATCCAACAAAAAAATGTATATCAATATTTTATGCTTTAAGCATTTGTTTGCTTAGAACGACTCCCAAAACCAGCAGACGATGGAGCCAAGACGCCGACGAGAACGGATCAGCGACTGGTGACTGGCGAGTGGTAACCAGGCCGGGAGCATAGCATGGAGCACATGGAGCACACACATGGCACTCACTGGAGCTGGGTATCCGTTTTCTCGGCAAGCTGTCTGCCTACTGTTGGCGCACAAATATGTATGTGCCGGTTGCCGGTTAGCCGCTTGCCCCTCCCTCCCCCCGCTTAGCCCCCGATTTGCCGCGTTGCCACCGTTGAACGTTGCCTCGTTTCGCGGATTCGGATTCGCCGTTGTTGTTGTCTAAATTTATGATTATTGCCCTGCCAAGCATCTTACGAGCAGCGGACTCAATTCGCCTTAGCCCAAATGGCGGCAGCTCGTTGCTGCCTCTGCCTCTGCTTCTGACGCCACTGCTGCCCCTCTTCCCCTGCTCCTGATGCTCTTGCAGGCACCAAGTGGGGGAGGGAAAAAGCCAAGTGATTCTGCAGTTATAAAAATTGGATTTTGCGCGCAACTTAATCACATTTTCGCCTTCAACTGGCGACTCAAGAGTCGACTCTCGAGTGGAGTCGACTTGACTTGACTCCGCTCAGCTATTTTATTGCCGTCGACTCTTTGTGACTCTTTTTTTTTTGTATTTTGGTTTCATTTGGTTTGGTGTGCTCTGCGCCTGGCGAAAGTTTACGATTATATCGAAATCTGATGGTTTATACGCGACTGCGGCCAAAAAACTACTTTGTATGTACAAAAAAAGAGAGAAAGATACAGAGAGAGAGGGGAAGACAGATACTGTGAGCTGGGTCCAGGGTCTTGTGAAGATTTACGGAAAAAAATTAATTTACGATTCCAGGGAAAATCAAATTACGTAGTCGTACACTTGAATCGTTTCATCTGCGACTTCGTTTTCAAGATTTGCCACCAACAAAGTTTTATTCAAATTACGATTTAGTAATTAATTTCAAAATAGGCTGCTTGCTAATCCGTGTGACTCTCTAACTGGACTTGGACATAGCTAAGAAATGGATACTGAATGAGTTAAAGTGGCAGGGGCAGGTGCAGGGTAGGGGGAATGGGATAAGAAAGAGGCAACTGTAGCTGATTAAGGCAGGCGCTCGCTGGATGATAAAAACCCGTTTGAAATGTGCTGTTTACTTTTAATGTTATGGCATTGCCGGCGATGATTAACCAATAATGATAATGGATGGATGAACAGACGAAGTAACTGGCATTGCCACAGACAGCCACTGCAACTGACTGACTGACTGACAGCTCAGCCTAACGAGTTGGGGAATTCTTTTCGTATGCAATTGCACTGAGTAAGTGTTTATTCCCTTTCTCTGACTCCCTGTCAATCTTCTCTCTTTCTCTTGTTTAATTTTATTTTATTTAATGGTCTTCAAGAAGTTGGGAAAATGGAAAATGCGGTCACACGACTGCAATTCTAATTAAAATTAAGCAGCGCTTCGTATTGACAATAAAACGAAATTGAATAACTATTCAAATAATTAAAGTAGATACGAATATATGCGTAGGGTTTAACAACACATTGTGGGAATAACATAATGAACCTGCTTTGATCATAAAGTTGCTTTAATAAGTATATAGTTGATGCAATCAAACGAAGAGAGCTCTGAATAGGTATGTGGGTGAGTAATCATTTACTGGAAAAGAGTTCAAAATAGCTGGGGAGACAATGAACTTATTCCAAGTGTAGATAATAAAGTGTGTGTTATTTACATACATTTAATTAGAAAAATAAAATAGCAACAAGTATATCTTATAGCCTTGAGCCGCTGAGTCAAGTTTATAAGTAGGCCAAATGATTCATCCTGTCAGATATGTGACATACATTTATTTTGCAGTGTACTAAATGTGACTTTTACAGCTTCGTAAGTTTCGAATGTGCATAAGTACATATTAATATATGGAAATAAATGTATTTAAATAAATTAAATTTTGATTTTAGTTAAAGATTTAATTAGTAGTTTATGGAACTTACCATTTAAATACATAATACATCAATTCTAATCGGATTCCTTAAAGCAAAAAAGCTTTATTTATGAATTCCACTAACACTTAGTTCATATTTGAAGCAATCTTTCACTCAGGCTTAAATCTAAATAATATTTTAGATTTTTACTTTAATTTTTATGTATATTTCTTTAATTTAACCAAGATCCTAAAAAGAAATTAAAACAAAAGGCCTTGGAAATGCATTTTCAGCGCGAAGTTTAATACTAATACTATACCAAATATTAATAACTTTACTAAATAATTTTAAATGATGCTTATCTTTGTAAAGATTTACACACTTATCATATAAGATCTTTTAAAAGCTTTGTTAAAAGCTCGTTCACATGCCGTCTAGAAAATCAACTTAAAATAATAGTTCATTAACTTTCTGTGAAGTAGCTCTTCAAGTATCCAATTGGCATTTTGGTAGAAAAGCAAAGAATCAAAGTAAGCTCTCTTTACTTTTAATACCAAGAAGTGAAGAACTTCAATACAATTAGTTCAATGTTGAATTCATCAGCTTGCATAGTGCATAGTCGCATGATGATGGCCTTGCCCCAACGCCTTGCCAGGCACTTCACAATATTTACCTTGGGGGCCTTTCTGTCAGCTCATCTACGATACTCGTACAATATTTTGTTGTGCCTAACCCAAGGGGCGTGTGCTCCAAATTGGTTAACTGTGAGGCCCTGCCAGCTTATCAAAGGTGTCTGCACTGCGTTAGCAAGTGTTGTTTGTGGGTATGTTTGTGTGTGTGTATGTGTGTGTGCTGATCTGGCCGAGACCCACCTCAGACACAGCCATTTGCCAAAACACTTGAATTTGTTCAGCGTTGCAAAGTCATCGACAGAGGAGGCGGCAGAGGCAGAGATTGTATCGATGGCAAGGCAAACGACTGTCAGCCAGAGGTTCAAATACTAACACTTAATGAACTTAACTTTGCAACAACATCAAATTTCCATAAGAAAGGCAGAAGGAAAGGCCTCTGCATGCAACGAGCTGTTGCTGTTGTTGCTGTTGTTGTTGTTGTTTTTGCTGCGTGTATCTATTAGATACGCAGCGGCGTTGCAACAAACTGCAATATGCAAGGCTCGTACATAGCCTACCTGCCCCACACTTGCTGTTGTTGCACTGCTTGTTGCAATAGTTGTTGCTGTTACTGCTGTTGCTGCTGTTGTTGCTGCTGTTGTAGTTGTTACTTGTGGATGCTGCCGCTGACTGCACAGAGGCATCAAGATACAGGCCAGACTACATTGGTAGCAAGTAGCTGCCGGGTTTTGACTCTTCTGATGCTGATGCTGCTGACGCTGAGGCATCGAGCTCGGCTTTTGGGTTGGGGTTCGGTCTCTGTTCTCTGTTCTGTGTTCGGTTTCTGTTCTGCGAGCGACTTTGGCAATCAGCAATTAGCAGATATGTTAACTTCATGTTAACGAACCAATTTGAAATTTAAATGCGGCACAAACTCGGGTGCTCATACGTCGTTGTTGTCATCACTTCTTCAACCGGAGGCTTCCAATGTCTGTCTGTCTGTCTGTGTGTGGAGACAGCCAGCAACTGAGAGATGGGGCAACTGCCACAGCCAGTTCTCTTTCCTGCCTATCTCTCTATATCCCTCTCTCTCTCTATCTATCTCTATCTCTCTCTTATTCTTTCTCGTCCTACCGCTGCACACATTTTTGTTTAGCAAAATTTTAATACAAAAACCAAATCGAAGCCGCTGCTTCAAGCGATCCCAGACGATACATATGCATAAAGCAAAAACAACAACAGAACCTGCAAAACAACAAAAAATGAAAGAAAGACACACATACACACACACACAGAGAAAGAGAAGAAAACACAAAAAAAAAGTATAAGCAACCTTGTCATCGTACCCGAGTACGAGAACGAGTACAAATGAAAAGAGTTCGTTAAAAGCTTCTTCATGTTTCTTTGCCTGATGTGACTGTATATGCATGTGTATGTGTGCTAGTGTTAGTGTCAGTGTATCTGTGTAGCTGCAAATTCTTTTGGGCCCAACGATACGTACATATGTACGTCGAAGAATCATTCTACCTTCTGTGCTTTTATAAATCACAGGAACGACGACCGGCTCTGGAATTCAGCGACGACTGCTGACGACTGCTTCTGCAGACAGGAAGGAATATAACGACGACGACAACTTAAGCGCGAAAAAAATAGTCAATAGCCAAGGCACAAAGGGGTGCAAGGGGCGGGGGGCTGCTAGAAGTGAGAGGGGAGAGGGGAGTGGGGACTCTTAGCCATGCAAAAGATAACAATGCAAGTGACTGGGCCTCGTGGCCAAAGCCATGGACATGTAATTGTTGCAACTCGTAGCCAGCACAAAATTTAAAGCGCAATTTCAAGCCGTATGACAAACAATAAATCAGCTGAAACCATCGACTATATCCATTGGAGCTCCAGCTGCTGCCATGTGTGAAGGAAGTGGTAAATAGTTAAATAAGCCGACTTGCAGCTAACATTAACATTAGCTCTGAACCTCAAAGATACCCTGCAGAATTCAGTAGATTGATTCGATTTGTTTGCCTAGAAGAATTTCGGCGGTTTGATTTAGATTTCAGCCATATCATACAGAATCTAAATTGCCAAACAATAATTTAGATTGAAGTCGGAGGAGAAAAGACTTTTGCTCAAAAAAATCATACTCAGCAAAAAATGCATATCAAAATGTAAGCTCAATATTTTGCATTTTAGCATGTATTTTTTAAGTACGTATTGTTAAAAACATGACATAGTCAGAAAATGCCAAAACATTGCATTGCAGAGAAGGATTTGAGAAATCGTACTTACATAAAGTATTTCGCACTTGGTGTAAAAAAATTCGAGAATATCGAGCTTCTGACACCGCATCGAAATAATTTTATGCCAGAATTCCGGGTATTTTTCTGTATCAAAAACAAAATCCACACAAAAGTTGGTCTATTTCATATATATATTTTATATCTGAAAGACAATTCTAAATGCAAAATGGTCACATCTCATAGCTGACTGTATGTATAGTATCTGCTAGTTGAGCACACTTGACTCGGGTATAAAAACGAATTCAATGAAATTATCATACACATGAAGAGACTATAGTTGCCATAGTCATTCACGTTGCACGTTGCAAAGTTCTCATGTGTATCTGTCGGATTAACTAATGCGATTTGCGGTGCTCATAAAAAGTGTAACGACTTCAGCCTCTAGAGAGCAAACTTCGCATCGCATCGCAAATGAAGTTTCGCTTTACTACGAGTATAAGCTTGTCTTGGTATTTTTACACCCGTCCAGCTCTAAAAGTTGACCGTGGGGGGCATAGGCATAAATGTGTTTACAGGTAGCTAAACAGTGGATCGTTGATACTACCACGAATATCACAAATAATGGCAATAATTTCGCCCAAGAATCGTTTGTATCGATTGGCTTGGAATAGATACTAAATTTGGATGGCATACCACAGAATAAACGTTTATGAGGTCATTAAATAATACTCAAAAAAAAAAACAAAATACTGCGAATAAAAATGAATCAGCTAACCACAGCTACTCGACTGGCAGATACTCTGTATGAAATCCAATTAAAATTTTATAACCTACTTATATATTTATAGTGTTATATATTAATCCTAGCGGTGTAAGCCAGGCGCTAAATTTAATTACATATTTTAAAAATTTGATTACCTTGCAATTATAACTTTTTAAAACTGCAGAGCCGTTATCGATCCACTGTTCATGCGGAGATCACTTTTCTTAAATGAGATCAGAAATAACTTTGATATTTTCGGTCACACACCTCGTAACAAGAAAGTGTTATTGATTTCGTTAATATGGCAGTCAAAATTAATAACTTAAAAAATTGTTATTAAATTTGACTTATTTTTAGATTTGAATATGTTGAGCAAGGAAATATTAAAGCAAATTTACTTTAATGTTTTTAAGATTACATTTTATTATTTTCCAATAACCTAAATATATCCAATAAAAGAAGAAGTAAAATTAAGCTGTAATTTAAAAGAAATTTACCAGTTGTTTAAATAGATAGATTTTTCAACAGCTTCATGACATCTTTAACAATATAAATGGTCAAAAACACAAGGAAGTGCATTTTATAATTAAACACAAGGAAATTTGACGTTTTATTTTTGCATTAATTGCCAGATTGGTAGAATCAACCACTATTTATTTATTTATTTATATATTTATTTATTTATTTATTTAAAGCAAACATTGCTGCCTCATTTAAAAATTAACAAATACAATATGAATATACAATATACAATAAATATTACAATTACATAAGAATTCATAAAAAAAAGAAAGCCCAAATGAGTTTATAGAATAAATAGAATAGAATAAATAAATAAGACTTATAAATAAGACCCCCTGATCCATACCCAATTTATACCACTGATCAAAAAGATACGACTATATAGTGTAATCAGGCTTAAACACCTCTTTTACTATAGCAACATGCTATATATTCCTGATTGTATCTTGTATCAGACCATAAATAGAAACTGGAGCCACAAATTTCATTGTCAGAGTGCAGTGCTCTACTCGAAAAGTTCTTCCTCTTAGGACGATATTGAGCGTAATTTTCTACTGTTTTTCCCCAGGCGAAAGGCATTCATCACAAATGCCATACACAAGAGCTGGAATTAAATTGCCATTCAGACAGAAATTTAGTCTGGAAGGAACTAAATGAACGATAAATGCCAGTAAAACTAGCTAAATTTCTATTATGGCATTGGCACAATATTTTTAATTGCTTGACAACATAAAAACACACACACACACATAAGAACAGTGTGAGTGTGTGTGTGTGTGTGTGGCAGAGTCACTGTTGAAAAACCACTCAAAATATAATTCAGTTTGCCACTGGCCAGAAATTGGTCATCGTTGGTTTGGCGTTTGGCTCTGATTTCATTTTAAATTTGCAGTTGGCCAGACAAAGGGGGAAAGGGGAAGTGCGGCAGAGATAACGGTGGCAACAAATAACAACTAAGAATTCTCTTAACGCAATCACAGTTACCGAACTATGTAATACCCTGTATTTATATAAATTTTACTATGATGTAATTTTATAACATAAAATTACCGTCAACGGATTCTACAATAACAGAATACAATTCCGCTAAAGACATAAGGATACTGAGATATAAATACATTATAAAACAAGCTTCCCAAATTTAAATTTTTGGTATTGAGTTACGATAAGTAATGCTACCTGTATTATATTTCTATTTATATTTATTTATTTATTACAGTAGTGCTCTTTTTAAATTATCGCGCTAGTCACAAACATTTTTATATAAAAGCTTTTGTCTAAATTAATAAACTAATTAACATAATTATGAGTCTAGCATTTTTTATCATTTGTTAAACTGAAGTGCGCTAATTGCTGCCTCTTACTCAATTTGATGATACCCTGTTTTGGTAATTTTTAATGGGTATAGTAACTGTTAGTTCTTTGCAAGTTGGGGTCTCTTTGGCCCACGCAAGTTGAAAGCATTTTGTATTCACGAGTTTGCACAATTTTTGCATTCAATACGAAATTCTTTAGGTCGTTGTGTTGTTACGTTTGATGAAATCACGTACCAACAAATACATGTACATATGTCTACGGTTACGTTTACGTATGAGGATGTGGATGTGGCTATGTATTTGGTAGGTAGGTAGATAGGTTTGTGCATAGTTGGATAGGTGCAACATGCTCGTAAAACAAGCCAGCTGAATGTCTGCTCTGGCCGTTGTAGTGCCAACTGCTGCCAAGTTTCAAGCTAACGTGTCAATTGCCACGGAGAGAGAGAGAGAGAGAGACAGAGAAGGGGAGAGAGAGAGAGAAGGGGGGAGAGTGGGGCAGACAGCGGCACAGCTCGGACGTCGGCTGTGCAACTATCAAATCAAATTGGTGGCACAGGATAATGTTTTGAGCTGCGGTTGGAGTTTTCCCCTTTGTTGTTGTTGTTGTCGTTGTTGTTGCTTTCTGTTGTTGTCCGTTGTTCGAAACATATTTCGCTTTTTTTTTCTATTTCTTTTTTGTGTTGGTTTTTAGTGCTTTGTGCTTTGTTTTGTTTTGTTTTGGTTTTGTTTTGTGTGTTGTTGCAAGTTGTCATTTTTCGTATTTGGTGAAACAACAACGGGAACATGCAAAATGGCATTCCAAACACATAGGAGACGAACACAGCCGGCACTCAACGCCACACTGTGCTCCCTCCTCGCTGCCATTCTACCAATTGCCCCTCCGGACTCCCATTTACTATTGTTGCTCAACTACGTGCTCTTTCATTTGTTTTTATTATTATTAAACAACTCTCGGTGCCCAGTGTTATTTGTTGCTGGACATGGAACGCCGCCGGTTCGGCAATGCACGTGTCATAAAAGTTTACAGACACGGGAACCAGACCAGATCAGACCCGGCCAAAACAGAGCGCGAGCCATGGCACGAGTTGTTACCGTTACAGCTCGAGTACAGGTCGGTGGGTCAGTGGTATGTACAGTGTATGTGTGTATAGTATGTGTGGGTGGGGTAGTTGGTTGGCTGGTTGGATAACGTACACGTGTGATAAGTCGTGGCCCAATATGTCGCGCTTTTTACGACCGCACGAATCACTGAGTTCTGATCTAAATTAAGTTGATTCAATCAAGATTTGCGTGTGGTTGGTTGTCCCGCCAATGGATTTGTTTAATGCCCCTCGACCAGCAAATAACAACTCAATATGAAACGTGGCCCGATTGCGGGCTTATGTCCAATTGTGTAATGCTTGTAAGCAGTTAATACTGCATCGACTTGGCTTAACTTGGCCCTAACTCGGCTTCTCATGCTCGAAAAGCTCACATTGATGTCGCCCTGATTGATATGCATGTCTTACAATGGCAGACAAAAGCTAATGTCAAATATAACAATAGCTCATAAAAGATATAATTAGTCTTATGCTTACAGTAATTTATTACTGCGAAGCGCTGAGAAGAGCACAAAAGAATATTCTGGAGTAAGCCATAGATGTTAAAAAGCTATAAAGAATGATATAGTGGTTTGACCAATAACGAAAGAAGGGTAAAATAATTAGTCTCAAGAATTGGATTGGAAGGAACCAATTTTGGAATTTACCTTTGCGTTGTATTATATCTCTGCTGAAGCAAATGTTTATTTACTTTAATAAAATACATTATTCGGGGTGCCACAGAAATCGCTTTCGCTTGAATTTCACTTAAATTTGTATAAAATTGTATGAAATATTTTCAAACTAAGTCACATAAAACAGCTGAATTAAAATTAACAAAGATTTTTTTCTCCCCAGCAGCTGACAGCTGACATTATATCAATTAAAGCTTCTATGCATTATGCATTTATCCATATTATATGTAATACTATACCTAAAAAAAAAAAAGAAAAAGTGTTAAACAGTTATTAATCGAAACGAAAACAAACAATTAATTTCCAGTTGTCGATTGTATTACTTACATAAAATAAATTAAAGTTTTCAGAAAACAAAAAATACAATTCAATTAATATTTTAAATGTACAATACAATGCAATACAAAACCTAAGAATTTTTGAAAGTCAGTCCATTCATTTTAAATATTATTTAAATTGTTTTTTATTATTTAAGTCCAATATATAATGTATATTATTTTTTTTTAAATCATTTGTAGGTAATATTTATTATATTCTAGGGCCTGCTTATATAAATATTTGTCATTATTCTACATTTGCATATCATACAATATGTGAATCTACACTTTGTAATATAGTTTATCTTTGTTCATCAGCAGCTTCCAAGATGAAAATGCCATATTTAACCAACTGAATTCGGTTCTACAACATTATGCATGAGTGAAATCCTAGTGAAATCAGGTCCGGTTGAAAGCAAGCTTATCTCTCATCCAGGCACGCGAAGCGTTTTCAATCCCGCAGTTAAAACATTTGAAAGTCCACACGAAATTATGCTGTCCAATGCATAGTCATAAATTTTTATGTTGTGCACAACTCGGAGATACGCAACATGGCCAATCTTCGGAGTTGGGGGAACCATAGAATGGACCCCGTTAGAATGCGATGGAGATGGAGATGGGAGACGGGTTGTAGTACATAAAACAGACGCAATTTCGAGATTTTATTTCTGTAAAATCTGACAGTAATTTCATTTAAATGACAACGCCACACGCCCAGACCCCCATCTCCAATCCCTTTCCCTCTTTCCCACATACTGCCAACTAACAAGCCAATGAGATCGCTGTGTGTAGGGGGAGAGGGAAGAAAAGGGGTGGGGGTAGATGGGGCAGAAGACGTGAGAGGGTAACATGACCAGCAACAACAAAACGTTTATCCCTGTCAGGTATTAAATCTGGCCGGACTTGACTCTGGACTCCGCTTGTACTTTGTTATTAACTCATTTCCGTTATGCCATAAATATGCGAGCACGACGGGCCCGAACAATTAAAACAATTGCAAGTTAAAATTTACTGCTGCATCAGCCGCTGAGTCATAAAACCAACAACAGGCACATTAAAGTATTGCCAACGATGGAAAGGGGCAAAAAAAAAGGGGCATTGCCAAATGGCAAATGGCAAAAAGGGTACTAACCAAGAAGATACAACACAATCGGACCCTGACCAGGCATAATAATGCTCTTTAAACTGTTACATTTAACAATCTCTTAAAAGATTACCAAAGACTCGTTTAACCATCATCCCATCTATACGTATTCACTTCTGTAGAATGTTTATCCTATCAGAGTAATTATGACATTGTTAGTGAGTGAGTATTAAGTATTTTTATTCATATTTTGAGCTTTATTGGTGATTACTATTTTATTGCTGCATATTACGAATTTGACTATTGCTCAGACTTGAAAGATACGACTGTCCCATTAAAGGGACATTTGGTCAGAGATTCTAAGCCAGTTGAAACAATACTTTTAAGGATATCTTGAGAGTTAAATGTACGGCGCGTAGGAATGTTCTAGTTGAGGAATGTAAAATATACTGTAAGTACGTCTATACTCATTATTATGTAGAATAAAGTCTGGACAAATGTGATGAGCAAATGGTACCCCAACACGATCTATGTGAACTTTGAAGAAATTTAAATATAATGATCTTTAAATATGATAAGATGTTAGTTAACATTCAGATATCTTCCGATGAATTTAAATAGTTTGGACGATTGCTTGTTGATTTTTTTTTCAATCATAAAAATTTATATTTTTCTACTTTAATTTTTGTATCATTGTTGAATCATCTGCACATTGTACAAATTCATTGATTTATTGTTTTTCCCAATATAAATATCTTGGGTTTCTTTGCGGATATGATATATATGCAATTTCTGGCACCTATTAAAGTCCTTGTTTCGTTTCTGTTGTCTCTGAGATATCATTTACCTAACAGTCAAATATAGATAGCAAAATAGAAACTTTAATGAAATGCGAAGAGTTAAATTCTTCATGAAAATCGATTTCTTAACTCGATTTATTGGTATTTCAATGTATTTTTGCATTACCAATTTGAACAATGCCATCTATTTTTAAAATTTTAATACAACAATGCACTCATCATAAAATTCGCAGAGAGTAGATTGGCAGGCTTACACAAACAATACAATTAACAGTATAGCAGAATATTAAATTGATTCACAAGAGACCTGATACAAACAAAGTGTATCTGAATGGCGATTAATTTAATTTAATTAAACGAAAGACTGCTTAATGTAACGGTGCTGTTAATGATCCTGACATAAACGTTTATTGAATGAATTTATATTTATAAGTATTGTCTCTCTCTTTGCAAGGCATCTTAAGTGGTCCTCTGTCCCTCCCTCAGCCCTCCCTCTGCCGTCTGTATGGCTGGACATACTCGTATGTATCCCAAGTATAACATCAAAATCCATTAAAGTGAAAAGATTGAATTGGATTTTGTGTCACAAGGGACTCGGGAGTTGTGGCAGGCAAATGCGACTAAAGGCGACAGCGTCAGTTTGAATTCTTTGCCTTAATTATCAACGCATGATGTTTTGGTGATTTCATCTGCATATTTTTGCGATGCCACAAAACACAAAAAAAAAAGAGAAACAAGAAAAAACAACGACGAGGACATTGTGTAAACATTGTGAGCGACCAAAATTTATGTACAATACTCGTACCAGGCAAACTCCAAAACCAATCCAATCCAAACCAAACGAAGTCTGACACAGAGTCAAAGCCAAAGTTGGAGCCAAGCCCAAGGTCCAGTTCGAGTTGAAGTCCAAGTCAAAGTCACAGTCTCAGTCGCATTTACAGCCCAGTGCAGGTGAGAAGTGTCCATCTTAATCGAAGCAATAAATACACTTAATGAATTTCCTGCAGTCACTGGCAGAGCTCTCAACTGGGAGAAGGAGCTGAAGAAGGTAACATCGCATTCTATTGGTCATACAATTCTCGTATGCTGTGTTTTTGTTGCTGTTGTTGTTGTTTTTGTTGTCCATTGCGTGGCATTTTCGCACCCATGAAGGCTTGAAGTCGGCTTTGTCATGGTGTTGGCCTTGGTCTTACTCTTAGTCTTGCTCTTGGTCTGCTCTGTTATGCGTACTTTCAGCAAACAATTCGAATTCGCTGCGATCGTTGCCGCCATCGTCCAAAGTGTCATTAAAGTCCTTTAATTTATAGCAGAAAATCAAGTAAGAAACATGCAACGACTTTGGCACTGTGTCCAACTTTAACTCCAGTCCCAGTCTCATTCCCAGTCCCAGTCGCAGTCGCAGTCCCAGTCCCAGCCCCATTGCCAGTCTCAGTCCCACTTCGAGTTCTGAAACTGCTCGGCAACGGTTGTTTGTTAGTCAGTGAAAATGGCAAGAATCGAATTTTGCTTTTAGCGCGGCCTGTTTTTAAGTTTTAGTGTTTGTCGTTTTCACTGAACATATGGCTTGATTTCTTCTGCTTCTTCTTAACCTCTCTCTCTCTCCCTTTCTCCCCCCTATTTGGTGTAGCTCCTTCTCATAGTTGTCACCTTCGTCGGTGCGGAAGTCGCCCATTGACGACACTGGGACATGTTAATGGCAGTTAACTTTATAAGTTATGCTTTCTGGAACGAAGCAACTCTCCAAAATGATCATTATACAAGGGCGTTGCCTACGGCTTCGAGGGCCCTTTGTGAATTGATCTACAACACGAGTGTGCCAGCTGTTCCGGGGTTAGTCTGGTCCCTTTTCAAAACAGTTTATGATTACCTTTGTGGCAAACAGGCAAATGGCTAAAACAGTTAAGTGAGAGTTCGTCATCAGTTAGAAGCGAGTTTCTTCTGCTTTTTCCACTATCTTCTACCTCCACTCTTTCTTTGCTCATTAAGTGAATCTACAACACAATTACGAGTACATCAAAATAGTTAACGAGTTACAAGGCTTAGGGTTCCTTTTAAAGTTTTTTGATTGAGGCAGATCTTTATCAAATTGACAGCTGTAATCTTCTAATGAAATCCTAATGGTTTAAGTATTCCTTGTATACATTAAAGCATCAACACAGGAATCCTTGAGCCTATTTAGATTGATATCAATCAAGCGTTTACCTTATTAGAGAATGGTCATTATACTCTTCAAGCAAATGCTTTAATCTCACCACAGATTGTAGACAGAAAGATATTTGTAATTATAGTCATGCAGCGATTCCAGGAGCCTTTAATTGTTTACTGATAGTTCGGAAACAGAGGCGGATTGCAATAGGGAATTTTAAGAACTATTAAGCCAAATTTTTAAAACAAGCCTTTAATCTCAAAGATCTCTTTATAATTCAGTTTTACTTAGGTAAAGTGTTTAATTCAATTGAAGTGCATCGTCATTAAAATCAGAGTTTCCATTTTCCCAAAGCAGAAAGCAAAGCATTACATTGATTCATCCAAGATAATTCCTTAATAACATAAGATTTGTTTGCTCCCAAAATTTTTCCAAAAATAACCTCAGCTAAGATTCTACTTCTCTTCTCCTTTGTCGAATACACATATTAAGACTAATTTTACTTTAGAGCTAATACAAGCTGGCATCTAATACCCTTGGGATTGTAAGTGATATGCTGAGACCCCTTTTACTAAATCTTTGAAATGCATCATTGATGCTGCAGACTATTAGCATCTTTATTAAGAACACATTTTCCAGATCTCCATGGCCATTGTTTGTTTATAATATATTTATAAGCAACAGAATTGAGAGCTACTTGTTTCCCACCATAAATTCACGCCAATAAGAACAAACAAAACAAACTACTCAACGGCATTCCCAAATGGAATGAAGACTCCTCCTCCACATCGAGGCATCCCTCCCAGAAGACACTGCTCGCACATGAGTACGAAGGGAATTGAATGCCACACGGTAAAAATTTGTGACCTTTGGCAGTAAACGCAATTTGAGGCAGCTCCACCACAAAAAAAACCACATAAAAATCGATGGGTCTCCCCTCGAAAAAAATGATAATGGAAGACAAACAGCTGGGCAGGAATGTCGAACAACAGCAACAACAACAACAACATGCACAACAAGTTGTTGTTGGAGGCTTGTTAAATTCTAATTATTATAATTAATTGCAGCCGCAGCGGCAACTCCACTCGAATAGACAAACAAACATATTTGCTCGTAGTCAAATAATGATATTAATTGATTGAATTACGAGTGATACTTGCAAAATCAGCGCCTAGGGGCGACAAAGGGAGGAATAGAGGAGGGACATGCCAACATTTTGTGGCACAAACATTCAACGATTGAGTTTAGTGGCTTTGGCTGCCCGCTTGGTCGGCAACTTTTCAACACTCACATGGGAATTTATGAATGCCTCGTCTACGGCTACAACAGACATTTATCCAAAAGCCAAAAAAAGAGTCGAGCTAAAACGTGCGACGCCCAAAAATAGACATTGGAACATGGCAGCGCACTCGAAAATCTCGCAACTGTTTGACGATTATTGAATGGAGGGAACTCAATCCCCACTCTACAATCCTCTCGCCCATCTACACTCTCTACTCCCCTCCTCGAGGCTATTCCCGATACCCGATTCATGTTTCAAGTGTTTCGTAAGCGGTTCGCTTATATATTTTTGGCATACGAAAAGGAAAAGTGTAGACAAGACGACGTTTTTATGGTAAATGATTTATGCCTCGGCGGGCGCAGCGTCAAGGTAATTGAGTGGGAAATGTTATCCGCATTGGGAAACGCCAAAGGGGACGGAGGACAACTACGACTACAACTCGGACTGCAACTGTGACGATGATGGAGACAGTGCCTATGTCTGTGCCTGTGTCTTTGCCTGAGTCCCTGCCAAGTTGTTAGCTGCTTCAAAGACAACAACGGCAAGTGTAATTAATGCTGTGAATTTTGCATATTAAAAGATTTAACTCCCCCAGCCATCAACGAGCGCATCGTATTTTTTTCAAAATATGCCACAATGGGTAGTTTAACTAAGTCTTTAAAGCTGCAAATTTGTTGAATTATCTTCAACGTTTAGAAGTTTGAATACTAGACTAAATAATGACTATGTTGTTGTATCTTTCGACTTAAATTATGTCGTTATGTTTACATATTTAAGCAATGCTCTCACTTCACAACTTACAACATATTAGTGTAAGTAAGACAAATCATAACGAATTTTTTTTTCCTTTTTTTAAATTTTATTTTAAATTATATTTAAATTAGCATAATTCTTTCCTATACTTTAAATTGATTTTAAAAATTCTGTTTCTACCAACACTACATTCTATACTTCTCTGCCTGATAAATGTAGCAAAATTTAGTTTATATTTGTTATTATCTATTATTATTTGATTTTTGATTCTACAATAAATATGTGGATTTCAAAACTTAATATTTAGCATCGTTTCACTTCGCTTAGTTCAAAGCTCCACGGCTGGATAATTTAGTAAATTATGACAACACAATAACTTAATAGTTATAAAACAGAAAATAAAAATTGAAAAAAATAAACAAAATTTTAAATCAATAATAATTCTTTTACACTAACTTATTAAAGAAATGTATAAAAAAAAAAATATCAATGTTATAATTAAATCTTTTAAATTTATTGCTGAAATTGATATAGTTATGTATGTGTATCCATTTTTAAGAACTATAAAAATTCTTCCCGTGAATAACATTATTACCAAATTTATACAACTTCATCGCAGAGCTGTCATATAAATGATCACCAATAAACTGTTTTATTTCATATTAACTCTAATATGATTCCGATATTATGCGCAATCAGTTCTGAATTGCATGTGCTTCATATAGAGTACAGTATTTATGACTGCAATACAAGAGTATTACTTTAGCGGCATCTTAAAGATCAATTTTGGGCTTCTTGTATATTTTATATGGCCACAACTGCAGCTGATCCTCATAAAAAGCCGCGACACCAAATCCGCGTGGCGTAGCAAACGAGCCGTTGCCTCAATGTTGCCACAGCGTTGCATGCAACCAGACATACACACACACACACTAACTGACACACTCACACACACACAAACGTGTCGCTTTGGTGGGGAGAGACAACCAAAAGACGAAAATTTATTACGGAAACCTCATTGACAATTGTCACTGCAAGCTGGCGGCTCTGACGATGCCTGACGCTGACGCTGACTGAGACGCAGGCGCTGGCAGCGAAGTCATCGTCGTCGTTGTTGTTGTTGGTGTTGTTGTTGTCGCAGTCAACGCTAAGTGCGTTGCGGTGTTGGGGATTTGTTGGATGCTGTGTTATAACTTAAAATAAGCAACATGTGTGTGCGTATCTGTAAGTGTGTGTGTGTGCGAGTGTGTGAATGTAATTGCGAGTGAATTGAAAGGGGGTGAAAGGGGTAAAGTGACGGGGGCAGCTACTTGTCTATGGCAGCCGTGGCAGCTTATGGAAATCATATGGCAAAATGTCAACAAAACAGGGGCTTACATATTTGGAATCAGCGGCTTTTTGTGGCATGCAGCACTACAATTTGTTGTCAACACACATATATAGCGAAAAAGTAGGCGTGACAAATGCCATAAAATGCGAACTCTTTACTGATATGCCTAAATACTATTATGTATGTTGTTAGCAATTAGCAGCTCTCACTAAGTTGTTGACTAAATGTCAATATTTGGTGAGCAAATGATATTGAGTTAATTAGCAATATTAATCAATAAAAATCTTTGACTACAGTTTATCAATAGCTCTTTATGTGAATACAGAAATATGTTAACTTTAATTAAGTAAATTTTAAGTTTAAATGACCTAAGGGCCTTTTTTTCAATGTACTTATAATCTGTATGTAAGATATAAATTAAAGTTTGACAGTAAACACCTTATTTAGACATTGAAAAAACGGGCCTAAGTCATATGTATGATAAGCTAATTGATAATCAGATTTATTTAATTTTTTTTATTTATTTATTTCTTGACTTTTTCTAAGTGTTCGAACAAAAGTGTATGTGTCTATTATGAATACTATTTATTCTAGTCTCTTTACCATTACGAATTTCGCAATTGATTACAATATTAAATTATAAATTTTTTTAGATATCATACAGGATGTCATACCGCTGCCTATGTAAAATAAAATACACAAAGTTTTGCCAAAGGACAGAACTTTTCATTAAATCATTTAATTTCTATCAAAGATATCGCTAAAAAAAATGTGAAAATAAATAAAAAACTTTACTTATTTACAGAAGAGAATGTCATCGTCATTTTACACTAATTAGTCCCGTATATTGATGCATACAAATTCTTTAACACATATACATATATTCGTAGGATCAGAAACGTAGTAAAATGTTGCAAATAGAAATAGAAAACATTTTAGTAGCTTACGTCTTACAAAGTACAATGTTAACAAACTAGTATTTCTAGAACTAGTGTGGTATACTCAAAATCTATATTCGAGTTTCTACACGATAATCCTGCTAATAACCATATCCCATAGCACCTCTATAAATAAAATTTAAGCATTCGAAAAAAAATCAGTTGAGTAGCTGGCTCGTTTTCAATGCTATCATTCGAGGCGTCATGCGATATTAAGTGGAACACTTTGTCAACTCAAAACAACGAGAATGGGGAGTACTACTCAGAGAGAGGGGGCACGGAAGAGCAAGGCAGGGGAGGAGAAACCGACAGCCGTCTTATGTCCTCCCGGGGCACCGGATGTTGTTTGGTAATTATTTAGTGCTCGCTGCTGGCTCTGCGCTGTTCTGTTCTGTTATTTCCCCGACGTCGTTTGGCGTTTGATGTGTTTTGGTTTTTGATATATATAACAACAAATTGCTGAAGCGCGTCCAACGACAACAACAAACAATGCGACAACACACATAAACAAAGACATCATCAATAAAAAGCAAACGAACGAATGAGCGAACAACAGCAAGAACAACAAATAAACAATAACAACAACAGCAGCATCAGCAGCAATAACAACAACAACAACAATAGCAGAGTCAAGTCTACTACATAAGGCATTAACTTTCAATTGGTTTTCGAGGGAGGCCCAACGGGGCCCATCCAAGTCATGGGAATGTTGATGGGATTATAAGTGATTTTCATCAAAAATGCAGCGCACGACAAGCCACAGTTAAAGATACAGATATAACTACAGATACAGATACAGATGAAGATACAGAATATATCTGTGTGTGTGTGTGTGTGTATAATTTCATTCCTATATGGCTTGTTAAAGTTTTTGAAGACAAGCGACGTGATAACTCAAAACGAGACATCAATCGATTCGTCACCGTCCGAGGCAATCAGCCAGCAGAACTAACTGGCCGTTCTTCCGATCGTACTACCAATTGTTGTTGCTGCCAGTTGTTGTTGCAAGGCTGCTGCCCGGTGGCCGCCCTCGGGGCCCTCTTAAAATATTATTCATAATTCCATAAATTTAAGGCAGTCACTGTAAGGCGAATCCCTTCAACCTGGCCACGCGCCTGCGCAGCGTTGCTTCAAAGCCGCGTTTGTCATATGCAAACGTCTTGGCCCGGTTCGCATCGTTGGCTTTCAGCCTGTTTAACTCGCTCTCACTCGCTCGCTCTCTCGCTGCTACATTAAGCCTAATGAACGTGTTTAGTTGTATTGGTGTCAGTGTCAGTGTCGCTGTAGTTGTAGTTGTAGTTGTCGTTGTCGGTGTTGGTGTCGGTTGGTGTCACTTGTCGGTCGCTTTACGGCTCGGGCCAGTAGCTGTTGCTGCTAGCCAAAAGGTGCAGTGATTACCCTGGCCGTTGGTCGTCGGCATTAGCGCAGAAATATTTAATTAATGGTAATTTATGTGCACGTAAATTGTGCAAAGTGCG
Source organism: Drosophila subquinaria (assembly GCA_037043405.1). NCBI lineage: Eukaryota > Metazoa > Arthropoda > Insecta > Diptera > Drosophilidae > Drosophila > Drosophila subquinaria. Next base: position 83,931 of record JBAMBL010000037.1, on the reverse strand, counting down.
ACAGCGTTTGGCTAAGAAACGGCCAACAACAACGGGCCAAGAAGCAGCTGAGAGCAAGCAGCTAAAGCTAAAGCAAGCTAAGCAAGCACCCCTGCCGTTTCTAGTTAACATTCGAAATTTAAAAGGTTAATGGGGTTTCGGACAGTGCAGTAATGCATTCGCAATGCCTTCAGTTATAGCAGCAGCAGGAAGTGCAAGTGAGTTATAAACCCAGCTGAATATATGCTAATAAACTGCACTATAATGTCAACAGTTACTTACTGAACTTAAACGAAGGTTAGAAACATGTTTAAACAATAATTTAGCAGCAACTTTTGTGCATTTACTTACTGATTATGAGTTATTATATTTGAACCTGCAGTAACAATTAGTGTTGAAATAAGTTGCTTTGAAATTAGCTACCTGGACTGTCTAAAACCTGCAGTAGCTAACAATAAAGTCATGCAACTAATGTGCCGCCTGCTACTAAGTAAAACTTCAAAAATTGACAACCCATCAAAGTTATGACTAATAACTTTAAAAAAAATCATGGGCCAGCTATGCTAAACCAGTCAATGTTTACTAATTAAGTACTCTACAGTAACTTGTTATGAACTCAACCCACTTTACAACCTAACTTACTGCGCAAGTTGAAAAAGTGCTGTCTTTCATAAAATGTAGCTAGGATTAATCGCTAAAATATTTACCAATATTCAATTCTGTTCTGAAATAAGTTATATAAGTACTCGAATTTGGGATTCTAAACCAAACTTTTGTTTCTGGCTACCACTCTAAATCTTTCTTAAAATAATTGTTTAGCTCGAAAAAAAAATGGTCAAAAAAATACACATCACTTTTAATTAATTTATTTTTTTACTTATTTGCCTTTACAATTATATTTTAATTAAAGTTTTAAACCGCAAAAAAAAAAATAATACAATTTTTATTTTTAGTTAGATGCCTTAAAGCAAGTTTTCAATAAAATAATGGAACAGTCTCAAAAGTTAAGAAAAACAATAAAACAATTCAGGGAATTTATAAAAAAATAAATATTCTTCAAGCAAAAAGTACATTATTTTATTAACTCCTAATTAGGAATGCAAAAAGGGATCGCAAAGAAAAGTAATGAGAAACTGGATAAAATTTAATTATGAATTTTTATTTTAAAATCATCATATAAATTATTTTTCAATTAATATAATAAAAATTTAAAATAAAAATGATTTTTCAAATTTTTATTTTAGCAGCTCAAAATAAAAGTTATATTACAATTTTTATTATACAAATTGAAAATAAGATTAAAGTATGATTTTTAAATAAACATTGAAATTAAATAATTATTTTATAATTTTATTATTTAGATCCAAAAATAATAGTTTTCATTTAATTTTCCTGATAACAATCAACGAATAACTTTTATTTTAAACATTATAATCGTTACGGTCCCTGATATAAACTAATGCCAACCCTATATAACTCTTCTGTAAATTGATTTTAATGTCTTAAAATAGCAGCATCAGCACTTCAATCAGCCGCTAAAGAACAGGAGCTATATTTACGTACATTTGCCACTGAAAAATAGTTGTAAATTGAATGTCAAAATAATTTGAAGTGCTTTATAACACTCGCCAGTGATGCATGTGGCAGAGCAGCAAGAGAGCAGGCGATAGCCGGTAGCTTACTGCCAAACGGATTACATGAAAACACTAGAATGCAGCTCAAAAGCTGCTAAATGCTATGCAAATCCACTACAGGTGCAATTGCTACTGCAACTGTTACTGCAACTGCTGCTGTTACTATTGCAGTTGCAGTTGTTGTTGAAGTTGCTACAGCGCAATGTAAACATTCTCGCTGTACAAACTAATAAGATGTTGTTTCTTGTGTATCTCGTAACTGCACTAGGCCAACAACAACAAGAACGGCTTAAGCAACAACTCAACCTGGGGCATTGGCATTTCTACTGCCACTGCCGCTGTCCGCTGATAGCTTCTCATTTTATTTCACCTTGTCACGTGCTGTGCAGCATTGGCAGCGGTGGCAATTTCTAGCATTTCAGCAAAAATATCTGACTACCTACGCGACTAGCGTGTATCTGTATCTGTATTTTCAGCTGTATCTGTATCCGTATCTGTATCTGTGTTTCTTTGGGTGGATTGGTGACTAGGGTCTACCGGGTCTGCTTCGGGGCTGCAAAGCTTTTTCATTAAACGGTAATTTCACACCGCGCCGAGCAACATAGAGCGAGCGAGCTCCGTGTACGCGCATGGAATTTTTTTCGGACATTTATCGCCAAGATTCACTCCGCTCCTCTCTGCGCCTCTCCGCTCCTCCATTACCGCCTGTCGACGCCAAGAGCTGTGAGATCCAAACTTCTAGCGCCAATCTTCATCGTTGCCCAATTACAAGCAAGTTAAAATCAAGTACGAGGCATTGATTAGTTGCATGCGGCCCCCATTGGAGTCAGGGGGAGGAGGGAGGCCACAGAGATTAAAATGTAATCTTTAGCGCCGCAGTCATACGAAACGTGTTCGATTAGGCTTTGCTTTTGCTTTTGCCTGAGTCTGGGCCTGGGATTGGGATTGGGATAGCAATTGAAGCTGCGACGAGGACTGAAACTGAGACGGAGACTGCGACTGAGTCTTAGGCTTAAGTATAGCGATTGCCTTGGTCCGGATTGGCCAACTGCTGTGCGCCATGTAGGTGTGGAGTGGGCTAACTAAGACCCCCAATGGTCAGTGCTGAGTGCTGAATGCTGAGATGTGTCCTACCTACGCATTAGCAAATACATGTGCGGAATTTGTCTATTAACTAGTATGGCGAAATAGTAACTCCCATTGCTCCTATACCTTATCGTCTTCATTGAGCTGGCCGAGATATTAACCAAATAATATAAAATTTCACATGAAGTTGGAAAACTTGAACTGTTTACGAGTGCATTTATGACAATTGCGGCGTTCGATAAGCAATTATAATTTAATTTAAGTAAGCATCTTTTATCTGAATAACACCATTCGAAACTAAGATATCGCTATTAAACTAATTTCAATTATTGAATTTTATTTTATATTAGGAAATTCTCTTAGTTCGTTATAAAAAAGATCTGCTTTTTAATTCCAGAATTTTGTAAGTAATAATTACAAATATAATAGTAATAGTGAGTTTAGCTTAGTAACGAAATAATAAATTTATCTACATATTAATATGCTATCTAATTTATTTTGTATTTTAATGGTAAAGAAAAGATGCTGTAATAAAGCTAAAAACGGTATCAATAAGTGGAGTTTATTACACCATTTATTTTCCGATTGTAATAATATTTTTATATCACTAAAAATTAATTATTGTGAGCTCTCTCTCACTCAAAGAACAATATGTATGATTGATACTTTTAAGAAAAGAAATGGGATTTTTATTTTAAATGGAATATACATTTTAAGATGTCTATAGTCAAATTTTCCTTGCCAACATAAATAAATCTTCTGTTGCTAATCCTTTGGAAATCATTGAACCCATATACATAACATGTGCTGTGAATTCTGCGTAATTCAGTTCTATAAATGCTCAAATCTCCAATGACAGAGCTTATAATACAACTGATTGAATACTAAAAGAGCAATGATATAATGAAGCACGAAATGATATGCACACGATGTCATTTGGTGTCATATAGTATGTAATACAAATAGTACCTGGCCAATGCCTCTAGACGGCTTTGGGTCTGTCTGAGTAATGCTTTTCACTTGTTTGCATTGCAGCTTAAGTGATATCCCACCCCAAAGCCTTGCCTTTGCCGGACACAATAAACATATATCTCTTAGCTGCCGCTTAGTTGACCAACCTCTCGGCACTCCTGGCCATGGCTTTACTCAATTTCACAATATGCGTAAATGTAATTAAAATATCCTTTGTAAAGGCGGCGAAAAGTCCACCTGGGAAATGTGAGAGCAATTCTGTGGCATTAGTTGACCACACAAACCAGTTGTTGTTGTTATTTGTGTTGTTGTTGCTGCTTTCAGACACAGCCAGACACATTACACGCTCTTTTGCATATTGCGCAATGGAAAAGCCCAAACAGAGACAGAATCCGAGTCAGAAGCGACCTCAAAAGAGTTGCCGCTGCTGTTGATGCCACATCGCTGTTGTTGCTTCTGCTGCTGCTGCTGCTGGTGGCCTCCACTTTAGACCAGGTTAATGTTTGTTTACTTGTTGCCCTCTCTGCACGCACGTCGGGCCTGACCTTTGGCCAGGCAAGTGCAACAATCAAGGCGCACACAAACTGCTTACTGTCAAAAACACGCAGCAAAACAAACAAACAAACAAAAACAAACCAACAACCAACGCACAGGAGATGCGACGCACGTTGAGAGCAGCTCTGGCAGCAGCACAGTGGAAAATATCTGAAAAACCATAGGCAAATTAAATGGAGCAAAAAAAGTTGCATAAAGCAACGCAATGAAATTAAACTAATACAATATTATTTTTGCCACAATGTTTCTCAAGAGATCAAAACCAATTGAATATTAATTTTTAGATATATTGCAAATATATTTAATGCAAATTGCTTAGAATAATTTCTTAAAATATTTTTACAAGTTCTAATATTTAATTTTTTATACATAATTCCTATTTTAAAATTATTTTAAAACTTTAAATTACAGTTGCTTAATATCCTTAATAATTCCTATTTTAAAATTATTTTAAAACTTCAAATTACAGTTGCTTAATATCCTTAATATCCTTTTCGATCAATTCTCAGCTGAAATAATGACTCCAAAATTCAATTTGGTGATGAACTTGCAAATCTTTCAATATAAAAACCCATTTGTTTCTTACGATTTTTACAAAAACTTTCTAAATATTTACAATTATCCCGATTTTAAGTTATTTTAAAAATATTAATCATAACAAAATGATAACAATAATAATTTTTTTGCTTAAGAGCATTTACTGCTAGTATTATACAAGATATTTCCCATTAAATACAATTTATTTGTACACAATGCTGTGCAAAATTTCGCAGATTATGACCACAGTGGTTTGCTGTTCAAAAATGTTGCAATACGAAGGATGTGGGCGTTGCATCTTCTTGACAATGATAACACAATGCGGAGAGTGGATGTGGTTGGAGCTGACGGTTGACGAGCTGCAGGGGCGGCAGGCGGCAGGCAGGACTAAGGACATGCCGCTTTAGTGTGTAATTTAATTGAACGGACATAACGGTCAACGCTGCGGGGCTTCGTACTGGGCCATCTACTCTCTCTGTGTGTTGTGTACGGGACTAAAGAGGACTCTTTGCTTAATTGAAAGCAATTAAGTGGAAAATTGAAAACTTTGGCAGCCATAACGTTGACGTCTGACTGCCACTGCATCCCAGTACAACACTGCCACACACACACACACATACGCACACACACATGATCTCACACGCAGACAATCGAACATTTGCATTTGATAGCCACGCCCCATTTGCACACTCGTAAAAACGCAGCAAAAAAAAAGTGTGCAGTCACGTACGTGGCACATCGCTGGCAGCGCCATCGGCAGAAGTAGCAACAGCATCAGAGGCAGAAGCAGAGGCTGCTGCAACAACGGCGCCATTTTGTGTGCTTCTGTCACTTTACATGCCACAACACACAATTGACAGCGCGGATATTTATGTAAATAATTTTTCGTGTTGCAGCAAAGGGCAATAACAAACAAGCAAAAAAAATCAGTATGTATAAAATGCATTTTGGTTGACGTGACCATGACTCCGCTCCTCTGACGTCTCCCATTCTTCCCCGCAGTTCACATATAAAAAAGCCCAAACAAAAGAGCCAGGAGTCTGACTTCTCACACTCACTTTCTCCCTTCGCCCCCATTCATAAGCCGACTGTACAGCCGACAAAATCCACTCAAATTACTTTAAAACTTATAAAAATGACAATATTTCATTCGCAATTGACATTGGCTTATGCCTATGGGATTAATCTTGAATAAACAACACAACATGGTCACAGCACAGACAATAGAAAATGTTGTGTTGTGAAGAGGAGCTTTTAAGTAAACTCATTAAAGCTCAAATCGGATTTTTTTTTTGCATTTTTTTTTCAAAATAACCCATTATCACCGTAACTTGAAGTCGAGCGCTCTAACTCAAAAAGAGGCTTTTAAAAATCGTGTTTTAAAAGCCCATTAAAAGTGCAACTTAACCTAAAGTTATTAAATAAATTTAATCACCTATTTGAAAAGCTTCCCATTTTTTACATTTTTTTATTACTGAGTAATTACTTCATGCACATCATTAGTACTAATTATCAGTTAAGAATATTGTTTTCATATAATGGATTGAAACTAAATTAATTAAGGCTGCTTTTAAAATAGAGTTAAAGCGTCATTAACCTGAACTCCTCTCTAATGTAAGCCATGTAAAAATAAGTAAAAGGGTATATTTTATTCGTTGCAACAGGGAAAAGGAAGCATGTTCTACCCTAGAAAGTATATATTTTCTTGATCAGCCTCAACAGCCGAGTCCGTCCGTCCGTTTGTTTTTTTAATTGTTGGCACAGTTTTTGAAGATATTACGATTTCTTACTTTATCGCAACAAGGTGGTTTTAAGTTTCAAACAATGTAAGTACCTAAAATTCTCAATAAAAAACATTTTATATACATATTGTATATTTAAATAGGTAATCGGTATCCTATAGTCGGAAGCTCGACTGTACCCTTTTTCGCTTGTCATACCCTAGGGCGGGTATATTAGGTTTGTTTCATATTGTTTTCTTTTCCACAAGTAACTGTCACAATTAAACAAACGATTTCACTACATAAATAAAATTACTAAACAGCAATAAAATCGCAATTATCAAGACAACAAAATACCAAAGCCAAATGCAACTAGCAGTAAAAACTTTGCCCAAGGTGCCGCTATCTTTGAAGAGAAGAAAAATTACATCTGTCGTAATATTTGCATTATTTTTTTAATGCAACAAATAATACCTAAAGCATTGCATTGACTTAAAACTTAATAACAATTTTTTTTTATTGTGTTTAAGCTTACATTTTAAAATTAAATTTTCATTAAAAAGTACAAAAAAATAATTTTAATTTAATATGCAATTATTATATTGTATAATAAATGTCTTAAGTTAAATAAACATAGTCAAAGCATTGCATGATTACAGTTCGCAGAGCCGTAATAGGATCATTTTAGTTAATGAGTTTAAAAAGCACCCACATCGCAAAAAAAAAAGTTCACATTTCACTTGAAGTTGTACCTCGTGGCATGAGGTATACTAATTATAACGCATTACAGATGCAATTAATGCGCGTTGACAATTAATAACGCCAGAAGAAATGTCAAGCAATTAATAGGAACATTACGCTTTGCATTCGACATATGAATGCTTATGTGAATATTTATGTAACAATTGCAAACAGGTGAGCAAAGCTTTAAGTTAAGATCAGTGACAGCGATAACATACAAACAACTAGAGGGCTGAACTAACAGACCAACTATATAATTTTAAATACTTAATACCCTTTAATGGAGAAAAAAAACCATTTATATAACAGGCTAAAGAGAACATGAACCTAGTCTTATAATGTGTTTTCGAAACAGAATCGTAAAACATAAAATGGGCATGCATTCTGCGATAAGATCATAGGGGAAATAATTATGATGTAAAATAACAATACGTAAAATTATTCTGTAAGGAATTATCATAGAACAAGCTCATAGAACATTTCTTAAAAGAAGAAGTCGAATATTAAAATGTGAATAAAATAATTGTAATTGCTCCTCACAATTGAAATTTATGTAACATGCAATGTATTTTGGGTTAAAATAAAATAGTTATTTCAACAACTTTAATTATTAAAAAAATGTTTAAAAATTTTTGAAATAGAAAGCGTTGTATAACAAATTTGATAGCTTAATAGATAAAAAAGACCATAAATAAAGCTGATTTGTGGAATTTTAAAACTATTCAAAATTCGAAACAGCGTCGTATTGTGCTAATAGAATTTAAAAATTAATATTTCACACCATTTGTTTACATAATATTACAGTTATATCGCTGTCAGAATAGCCTGCAAATAAATTAACATCCCTATTCAATCTTCCCAATGAATAACGTAAATTAAATCTTGGGCTTACGCTTTTACCACATTAATTGGCCTAACTCTTTAACTAACGAAATGTAATTGAAACTTTTGTGGGTTGAATATTTTCAACGATGTTCACCGTTCAATTGCCAATGGCCACATATTTGGTCTAAAACAGGAAATATGTTCAAAACGTGGCCGAGTCGCTTGTTAGTCGCTGTTGGCAGTTAAAATACGAAATCGAGTATACATTGAAATACAGACACAAATGTTGCTAGTTGACTGGGCTAATTTGTCGGAAATGACGTTTTTGGGTTTTAGTGCGGAAGTGAGTGGGGCTATGCAAAAAAAAATAGAGCCAAATAAAGAGGGATTACAGGGGCAAGAGTCAGCACGAGGCTGTATCATCCATTTGGTAAAATATTTCAAGTCTTAGCGCGACACTTTGGTAAATTGCACGGTAAAGTGACGCCTGCTAATTTAATTAATTTGCACCTGAGCACAGTGGCAAAAAACTTTGACAACTCCCTCTCTCCAGCTGCTTCCCCGTTTTTAGAATACATACCTTTCAGTCCCGTTCTACGTAATGCCATGTAATACACGTAATTGAAACACTCCTTGACCAAAACGAAAAAAAATAAAGAAATCAAACGAAAAAGAAAAGTTACTTTTGCCGCAATTATTTTGCACGTCTCTACTAATTAATTACGCCTTTTGATCAGCTTCAGCTACCATTCGGGGCAATGTAGTGGGAGGATTGGGGAAGGGGCAAGTTTAAAATGTCCACGTTTAATTAAATATGGCCAAGCGGCTCTATAATTAATTTCGGCACTGCAATTTTTGTTTAAAGAATAAAATACCGCATAAAACAAAAAAAAGAAAGAGCGAAAGAAAGAAGGAGACCCGAAACAAATCTCAGGACGACATCTGCACGGACTCCTCCAGACTCCAGACTCTGGAGGAGTAGTCGGTGGGCATGAGCATTAAAGTGTCAATATCCATTAGGCGGTCCTGATTGCTTAAGCTGCTTTACGCCAAGTTCTTTTCTGCTTTACAGTTGCCAAGTTTCTTACACGCTCTTACTCTCTCTATCACTCTCTAGGTTTCTCTCCTCCTCTATCACTCTTTGTCTGGGTCTCTTGGCTTTTATTGTCCGTACAGAGCACAATGACTCTCGTTGTTCGCCTTGTTCTTGGGTTCATTGTTTCAAATGAGAAACGACGCGAATTGGTTAGAACGAAATGGTTAGAAATGCAAATTAGTACGGCTGACGATAGTACGCCAGATAAGCAGGCAGTTAGAAGCGATAGATGGTGACATGACAAAGTTCAAATACCCTACGTTGACTAAGCACAAAACGAGAACACATACATTTATTGGATTAAAGTCATGGTGATTAAGAAAATCAATGGAATACAAACACAGTGAATTTTCTTAAAAAAAAATTCGGAAAGTTGTTTATTCAATTTGTATTACCAATTACTAATAGAGAACTGTAGACAGATAGAAATCCTTTCTTGAAATCCTTCCTTTTCCTCTTCCTTTCGAGAAATCCCTGACATTGTTAATTCTAATACTTTTGTTACCCCTAACTATTACTATTAATAATTTTTAATCTGTTTGGGTATTTAGGGTTTTCCCCAATTACAATCATTTAATAATTTTTTGAATACTCCCAGATTCTTAATTTTTTAATTTAACTTTTATATCCATTCAGTTTAAAATAAAACTTAAATATAATAACTAAATTATTCTTTAATTTTTATATTACTTAATTTTACTTTAATTTTCACTTTACTTTTGGTCAACTGTACTTAGTTGACATTAAATAAATAAATAAATTGAATTCTACGAAATAATTTCAAGCCCTTTCTATAAATTTTATAAAGTCAATTGCAATCAAAAAATATTTATCGATAGTTCGAGAAAGAATGAATATTTTGAAATAAATATTTTCCATTTCATTAATATCGCAATCGAATATTTCATCATTTCTTCATCTCTTTAACTGAAGTACTCATATAAAAATTCTTGTTTACTTCCAAAGTGCGTAATTTAAGCTAGATATTTTCTGCGAACCAGAGATTACAGGGCAATCCTGCACATCTTAATTTATTAATTTTAATTAGGCAACATTAAACCACGACATTTTCAAAAACCATTTGATCTGACACCGACTACAGTGTCTTATTACTTTTAACCTTGCTTATCTTAAAATTTAGCCTAAGATCCGGCTGCTTACAATTTGAATACCCTACCTTTATGCCTGGCCGGTCGGCAGAATGAAGAAAAATTGCACGTAGCTAATCTTTGTCATCTGGTGCCATGCCTGATTTTGGATTACTCGACAAAGTAAATTCAAAAAGCTTTCAAGTTTCAGGATGGAGTGGGAGCAGAAGAAGGAAAAAAGTAGAAGGGTCAAGGGAATAGCGGGTCCAATGCTGCTTTTGCGGACTTAAGCTTAATTGCTAATTACACAAATTCGCGGTATGCGTAACCGTATCTTAGGATCGACCCGCGCTCATGTGGGTTTCGTCTTCAGTCAACCAAGTCAGCCAAGCCATTGGTGATTTATATTTAAGCACAAACTTTTAACTTTAACCCAAAGTCCCCTGCCTGCCCGATTACTCGCCCCCCTTATTGTTGTCTTGGTCTTTCTTGTTGTTGTTGTTGTTACTGTTATTTGTTATTACTGTTGTTGTTGTTGTTGTTTTTGTTGGGCTGCGGCAATAACAAGAACAACCCTTAAAAGCTAAGCGCTGCATGGCCTGTCGAAGCTTGTGGTTCCATTCAATTAACCTTTCATCTGTTTAACATGTATTATAAAATTAGACGCGGTCTTTGTGGACTATACCATGCCACCGCCTTAGTGGGCGTGGCATGTTGGGTTTGCCTAATGTATGCGTAACCACAGCCTCAAGACATGACAACACTATTAAACAATATGTCCTAGTCCCACGGGCGTAAAGAGTAGGTGGTTTCATACATAGGTTGCCTGGTTACTTTCTTAATTAAGCTACAAGATGGCACTGGTGGGACTCCACTTAGATCTGGATGTTAAACTGAAGACAATAAATTGATTTAAGATACTGCAATTACCATTATTCCATTTTACAGTTTTCTTTGATTTGATAAGCCCACAAAGTAAGCCCATTATTGGTGCACTGAAGATTCCGAGTTGAAATGATAAATATTGACCAATTGCTGTACTAATTCACTTATTTATTTATTAAGATGAATTAAACACACAAATTGCACTAATTTACATTTACGACGCGCGGTAAAAGACATCAATTTCCATCGATTTGGCAACGCCTGAGCATGCACAACTTATTTTTAGCTATACGGCAGCGCTAAAAGTGGCATCCTTGCCCGTTGTTTTTTGTTGTTGCCAGCGCTCTGCAGCTGTGTTTGCCCACCACGTCACTTTGTGAAATCTCTTGCCGCTTGTAACAAATAATGTAAATTAGTTTTTATTTTTGTAAATTCATGTTCAATTGCTTGTTTTTGTAAGTTTAAAATGAAGTTCGCTGATGTATTGCGTCGACTGGACGCGTATCCGCGCACACTAGATGATTTTAGCGTACGCACTGTGGGCGGTGCTGCCGGTAAGTTTTGTGTTTTTGTATACAAAGTAAACAAATAAATAAGATTTGGATCTGTCCGGCACAGTTACTATCATAAGTACCAGCATTATAAGCCTGCTCATCTTCTTGGAGTTCCTCAACTACATGAAGCCCACACTCAATGAGGAGCTCTATGTGGACACGACACGCGGTCACAAGTTGCGCATTAATTTGGATGTCACGTTGCACAATTTGGCCTGCAACTATATATCGCTAGATGCGATGGATTCCTCGGGTGACACACACCTACGAGTGGATCATGATGTGTTTAAGCATCGCTTAGATCTAAACGGCGAGCCGCTAAAGGAGACTCCCATCAAAGAAATTGTCGCCGTTTCGCCGCCCAACAAGAACACGACATGTGGAAGTTGCTACGGCGCAGAGCAGAACTCCACACAGTGAGTAGACCAGTGTTGCCATTTTAGCTGTTTAGTAGCTAGTCTTGGCATGTTTTGCAAATGCAACTACAGAAGAAATGCAATTAGCTGAAAATCTGGTTAATTTTAAATATGAAATGACTAATTCTCATTTGAATTAGGGCAAAAAATAGTATCGTTATTGAATATTATAATGAAGGAATCATAAAACAGATAAAATGCTATTGTGGCAGAATCTATTGTGATAATTCTACTGACTCTTGAATTTTAAACAGAGATTTTTGAGTAAATTTAGAGCTACTTTCTCAGTTTACAGCGAAAACACTAAGTCTGCCTTTGTGAAAAACAGAGTTTGAAAGAGTTTTCAGCCGAGCTCTGCTCGTCAAGACCAATTTCAAGAACAAAGCGTTGTATTAATGCAGTCCTAAAATTTTAAAATTCCTGTAATTTAATATTAATGAATTTACATAGATGGAATACAACTTCAGATTGCCAAAAAAAACATTTTTAAATAATTAATTTTGAAACTGATAAATTTAAACACTTCGCTGATAGAGATGAAATAGTAGTTTTGGGTAAAAGTTAAGAACGTTTGAATTTTGTTTACTAACCTATGAACTAAATTGTTGTATTTAAGCATTACAAACAAAAAATTAACCTTTTGTTTAGCAGTTTTAATAACTTTTTAGCCATTTCTAGTCACCTAAAAGCCAATTAGATTGAAATTCTGGCAGCACTCAAGAAGACAAACAGTTATGATAATGCTTAACATCCCTGTCTTTCAGTTGCTGCAACACTTGCGAGGATGTTTTGGATGCATATCGAGTGCGCAAATGGAACATGCAGGTGGACAAGATCGAGCAATGCAAGGGCAAATATAAACGGACCGATGAGGATGCCTTCAAAGAGGGCTGTCGCATACAGGGCCACCTCGAGGTGAATCGGGTAAGTGGCAAAAAGAGCTCAACAAAATCTTTTAGTTCACGATTTGTATATTTTCTCTTCAGATGGCAGGAAGCTTCCACTTTGCACCTGGCAAAAGTTTCTCCATTCGTCAGTTTCACATACACGACTTTCAGTTCACAAATGTAAAGCTCTCCCATACCATAAATCATCTCTCATTTGGCGAGAAGATTGAATTTGCCAAGACGCATCCATTGGATGGTCTGCGTGTGGATGTCGAGGGTAAGTACAAAGTTCAAACTATTATTTGGCTTAACAACTCGTCTATTGCAATAACTTATAGCATAATTTTAACAGCATATGCATATTAACATAACTCGATAACTTATTTTTAGTTGGATCTGGAGGGGGGGTTAGGCTAGTGATTTTAGTCTCTTAGCTAGTCTCATTAACCAAAATGCCATCGAAGTGGGAGGGGAACTCTCAGCAACGTATGCCCGTGCCAATGGCCATGAATGTGCCAAAAGTGCCGCCGCCCTGTATCATCACTTTGCCCACATTATTAATGAGCTCGCGTCCTCGCAGTCCATACCTATAAATCGGGAGTTTCAATTGTTTAGCCGGCAATTACATAATCCCCATAAGACGGACGCTTGCGTCATGCGACGCAAACTGATCCGCGACTTACCTGAGTGCTGAGAAGCCACCGAAGAGAGCACCGCTGGCCATGCCTACGCAGAAGCCAATGGTGAAGCCGGTCTTCATCTTATCAAAGCATGTGGGACCACCCTGCTGCGAGGAGAACGAACCGCTCGGCAACGGCATTTTCTATGGTTCTTCTCTGTGTGCGTGATTGAAAGATAAGAGGAAATGTGAGCAACCCGCCAAGTTCTGGTTTTGCGCCTTATTCGCTTCGTTTTTTTGACGTTCGTTGTCCAAATTTGCCTAAAAACTACAATTTTAGGTTTTTATCTGTGCCGACTCCAAAAACAAATTTTGTCTGTCAGCCTGTTTGTGGCTGTCAGAGAAACCTGGCATGTGTGCCAAAGCAACTCTGTTGTCGCAGTTCACTTAAGTTGCGCCAGATGGCGTCTATGTGCCTATCTGCTCTTTATAGTCGAATGACACTTTCAAAGTGATGGAATAGCCGTTAATAAAATTTGAAAAATCGAAAGAGACATTTGTAATCATCGATTTTTATTTATTTAATGTAATTTATGTTATGTTTATTTCAGAGTCCAAGAGCGAGATGTTCAACTATTATTTAAAAATTGTGCCGACGCTCTATGAACGTCACAGCGATGGCCAACCCATCTATACCAATCAGTTTTCGGTCACCCGCCATCGCAAGGACTTAATGGATCGGGAACGCGGCATGCCGGGAATCTTCTTCAGCTATGAACTGTCCCCGCTAATGGTCAAATATGCCGAGAGACACAGGCAAGTAGATTTTACACTTGACATTTCACTTTACCAATTAAATCTCTTAATCTTGCAGCTCCTTTGGCCACTTTGCCACAAATTGTTGCTCGATCATTGGAGGCGTTTTTACCGTGGCGGGCATTCTGGCCGTGCTGCTGAACAACTCGTGGGAGGCCATCCAGCGCAAGCTGGAGGTGGGCAAACTCAGTTAGCGAATTATTGTGGACTATTTCAAGAATCTCTCCAGCTTTATTAGTCCTAGCTCATTCCATAGCGCATCGAATTTTACACAATGCCAGACAAATCTCTAAATAAAGTGCTTATATTTATAAAAAAACGTAGTCCGCAATTGGAAACACCTCTAAGTAGTGCGCTTGCCCACGGATAGAAACCCAGATGTGTTTGAGAAATACTTGGCTTCGGTGTGGGATCTTTCCGCCGCCTGGGGATTGACAATTTCCAGACCTTGCAACGGTGTAAATGCCACGCTGGATGCTGTGCCGGAGATTTGACGCTTCACGGTCGTGTTGCCGCCATAGACCTGTTGCTTCTGTAGATTCTTCTGCAGCGTCTTGCTAATGCGCACCTTTGTCTTCTCATCCAGCTGCGGCAGACGAATGCGACCGGTGCCCGTTTTGCCAATCGTGCCGCGGGAGTAACCCAAGTCGCCTTGGTAGGCGTCCTCCTCGATCTGAAAATTGAGTATTTATTGTCAATTTGTTGATAAGGAATCAAGGAATCTCTGTACTCACATCGCCAAAGTTCATGCGGTTCGCCTGCTTACGGAATTCGGTGAGCGCGTAGCGTTCCTTCATCTTGCGCACACGCTTGCCGCCGCGCTTCTTCTTGCTGCCCTCGATGGGCTTGGGCAGCGGCTTGATGAACTTCACCGGCGGCGGCTCCTGCAGTTTGTCCAGCTTCTTTTCAATGTCCTCCTTGAACTTTAAGCCAATCTCGCCATGCACGCTCTCATGGCAGGCGTCCACGCGAGCTGCCAGCACCGACTTGGCAGCCACCAGACGGGCTGCCTTGCGTCGCAGATCCGGCGCCGTATCCTGCACAATCTGGGAGTAATACACGTAGCCCGTGTGCGGCAGCATTTGTGTCTGTGAGAAGCCCGAGAGCGTCTTCTTCTGTGATCCCAGCACCTGCACATTGCAGGCGGGCATTTTGGAGAGCTTGGTCAGACCGCCGGCAATGCCCAAGAGTTTAGCGGCCGTGGAGGCGCCCACAATCATGGACAGATTGGGTGCTATAAATGTCATTCGGCTCTCGACGTACTCGTAGATCTTTGACTTGTAGTTGTTCAGCTCAATGGCCATTTCACAAGCCTCATCGATCTTGGCCTTCTCAGCGGCCGTTAACATGGTTCTAAAATGGATTATATATTATTAAAACAATTCAAAAAGAAGTAAATAATAATACTTGCCCCTGGGTGGTGGATGCGGTCACTGAGACTATCATAATGGTGGCCTGTGTGAGAATGGCCTGCAGCTTCTCATTGTTCTTGACCTGGTCCAGATCATTGCCCAGCTCCTTGACAGCCAGCAGATACTCGATTTCGCCCACAATCAGCGAGTCGAGTTCGGGGAAGCGTTTCTGGTACTTCTCCTTGGTGAACTTGTGTACTATGGATATCTCGTTGTCCACATCCACGGCGATGGCATTCGCATCCACGATCAGACAATATTCCGGATCAGATTCCACGCTGCCCAACATTTCGGCGGCACTGCGCTGCCGACTAGCATAGTGCTCGATCTGTTTCAATGTGTTCTGCAGTCGATCCGAGTCGCGCAGCTTGCACAGTTCACGCACGGACTGAACTGTGACGTCCACCTCCATTAGGTTTGGCGTCGGCTTCAGCAATTTCTCGGCCAGCTCGTGTGTGAGCGTCGCCTGCTCCACCTCGTCGGCGTCGGCCATTTCGGCATCGTCGATGTCATTGTCGTTGTCTTCCTCAAGATCAGCGAGTAGTTCATCAGCAAGCGACATTTTAACCACTCAATATTAACTAATTACTGGTTTTTATTAATATTTAGTTCCGCGTTTTCAGTGTAAACAAAACGTTTGCCAAATGCTACAGCTGTTTTTTTTTCGAGCGTTGCCATCTCGATTGCCAAATGCTACAGCTGTTTTTGTTTCGAGCGTTGCCATCTCGATTGACAAATGCTACAGCTGTTTTCATTTCGAGCGTTGCCACCTCGTTCTAATTCTCTGTTAATAACATATGTTCAACTGCCATTTACATTTCTGTTCTGCTGCTGTTATGTTATCATTTGCAGCACTTGTTCACAGCTGATTTAACAGCCAATTTGCCCCTTCTCTAGAATTAAGTGTTGCCACACTGCATAAATTGCCGCTCAAATTTGGCGCAGATTTTTGGCGTCCTCCAAATTCGTGAATTTTGCAATTTACAGGCTCGAGGCGCAATTGAATAATGTCCAAGAAATTGAATACTAGTGCGGGCGGCACGCCAACAAATACATTGTTCAATTACTTTGCCAAATCACCGGCGATTGACAAAAAGAAACTCACGCCCAGCATTGCGAACGAAGCGCAGAAGGAAAATCAACAGAATGGAAAATCTGGGGATGTCAAGAAGTTGGAGTCCGAGCCGAAGCCCGCTGCCAAGCGCAAGTTGCCCATCTCGGACTCTCCCCCAGCTGCTGCTGATGAGGACAGTGACATAGAGGATAAGGTTGGTAAACGCAAGCGTAAGAGAATCGTGGTGCCCGAATCGGAGAGTGAGGAGGAATACGAGTCGAAATCCGAGTCAGATTTCTCGGAGGACGGCTCGGACTATGAGCCCAATGAGAAGGAGGCCATACCCAGCGAGGAGAGCGAGAGTGGCGAGGATGAGGATGAGAAGGAAGACAGCGCGTCTGAGGAGGATCCCACACCGAAGAAACATCGCAAAGCATCCAAAAACCACAACAACAATAACAACAACAATGAACCCGCCAGCAAGAAGGCTAAATTGGATGAGCCTGTGTTGGCCACAGGTGGCACATTCCTGGAGAAGCTGCAGCAGCTGCAAAGTAATGCCAAGAAGGACGCTGCCTACGATGAGATTGCGACTGCAACATCCAATTTGGATGAGCCCGTTGTGTGGCCGCATCAAAAGCTGGAGTTCCTGCAGCCCGACAAGATTAAGGACAAGGCGGGCAGGCGACCAGATCATCCCGACTACGACAAGAGCACGCTGCATGTGCCCGAGAAGTTTCTCAACTCACTGTCGCCAGGCGTGCGCCAGTGGTGGATCCTCAAGTCGGACAACTTCGATTGCGTGCTCTTCTTCAAGGTGGGCAAGTTCTATGAGCTGTACCACGGCGACGCCGACGTAGGCGTCAATGAGCTGGGCTTCACCTACATGCGTGGGGAGTTTGCGCACTCTGGCTTCCCAGAGATCTCCTTCGACAAGATGTCCACCATACTGATAGACAGGGGCTACAAAGTGGCGCGCGTGGAACAAACCGAAACGCCCGACATGATGACCGAGCGTTGCAAGCGAATCAAGCCTACGAGGTTCGACAAGGTGGTGGCCCGCGAGATCTGCCAGATTACGGATCGCGGCACTCAGGTGTTTGGCTCCCAGTGTGCCATCGGACCCAACCACCAGCCCAACTATATGCTGGCCCTGGTGGAGCACGACGAGGGCAGCAACAGCAAGTACGGCGTCTGCTTCATAGACACCTCCATTGGCGACTTTCATGTGGGCGAATTCGATGATGACAAGAGCTGCTCTCGTCTGCTGACGCTGCTCTCCCATCACATGCCCGTCCTGGTGAGTCCAACTCGTTGTTTTTTTCACAATTTACCAGGGACATTGAAAAATCAATGTGAAGGCAATATGCTACAGTTAAATGGTATACACCAAAATTCCTATTTCAGTCGGAACTAGAGATGGGCACGGGTCGGGTCGGACCTCGGGACCCATGGGCCTTTTACAAAATTGTCGAGTTCGGGCCGAAAAATCTCATTTCGGGTGTGGCCGGGCCGGGCTCGGGCCTAACTTCAAAGCCCGGAACACACCAAATATAAAATAACTAGGTTTGCTAAGCTCCAATTTGGAAAAAAATTTTTTTTTAAATAAATTTTTTTTTTTTTTTAATTTTTCGGGCGGGAAGTTCGGGTTTCGGGCTTTATAACAAAAGAATCGGGCGGGCTTGGGCCTTTTTTCATCGGGAATTTCGGGCTCGGGTCGGGCCCGGCCTGAAAAATGAGGCCCGCGCCCATCTCTAGTCGGAACTATCGATATCATCCAAAAACTTATATTTTCAATTTATAAAATATAAAGAAAATTTAAATCTTACCTTTAATATTTGTTTAAAAGTCAAAAATAACCATTAAAATTCAATTCTTAATACAAAGTTGTGGAATAAGACTTGATACTGATTTGTTCAATAAAAATAAAAAAAAGAGTTATTTTTGATATTTATTTTAAAAGTTACAAATAAGAGTTATTCCGCAACTTTTATTTTAAAAATCAAAACAGAAGTTAAAGTAATACTATTTTTGGTATCTATGATTTTTAGTATATTTTTCATATTTTTAGTACCAATTAGTATTTTGTTTGCCAGTAATTTCTTCATACATATGTATGTACATATGTATATTGCTGCAACAGAATATAGAATGTAGAAGAAAAGATGAAATATAATAGAAAAAGTCTTCGTCCTTAAAGGTCATAGATCAAGAATATTTTTATCTGGGGTGCCACAGAATTCGATTTCGCTTGAATTTCACTTAAAATTATATGAAATTTAAGTGAAATTCAAGCGAAAGCGATTTCTGTGGCACCCCCGTATATTTTGGTAATACACCACTTGGCTCAAATAATATTCACTTGAACTTTGCTTTTTGATTTTAACAAAAAAAAAGTTACGGAATAACTCTTTTTTGTAACTTTTAAAATAAAAATCAAAAATAACTATTTTTTTTTATTTTTATTAAAAATGGAATTTTGATGATTATTTTTGACTTTTTAAATAAAAATTAAAAATAATTGTTATATCGTAACTTTAAAATATAAATTTGAAAATAACTGTTAGTTTGCCATTTGTATTTTAAAACTTATAACAGTTACGGTCCCTGCAATTTACTAATTTCCACCTTCCCATTCTCAGCTGCTCCATGAGAAAAGCGCGCTGAGCTTGCGCACCCAACAAATCCTGCGCACTGTGCTTGGCGGCATACTCAAGGAGCAGTTGCCCAGCTCTGGAGCACAACTGTGCAGCGCCGAGAAGACGCTGAAGCTGCTGGCGGAACGTTACTATGCGGGCGGATCTGAGGACAATTGGCCGCTGGTGCTGCGCAGCATGCAGTCGGACACGGATCACTTGGGACTCACACCCGCCGATCACTTCAAGCTGGCCCTCAAGGCGCTGGGTCAGTGCATCCATTACATAGCCAAGTGTAAACTGGAGCCAAAGGTGCTGCCCATGGCGCGCTATCAGCTCTATGTACCGCCTGATGAGCAGCAGCAGCAGGAGAATAATATTCCCTCAGCTTTGGCTGCTTCAGTGCGTCGCTCGCACATGGTGCTGGATGCCACCACATTGTCCAATCTGCGCATCATTGGCGAGGATCATTCGCTAATGTCCACGCTGGATCATTGCTGCACCAAGTTTGGCAAACGTCTGCTCCATCATTGGCTCTGCGCGCCCAGCTGCGATGTGTCCATGATACGCGAGAGGCAGGAGGCGATTGGCGAACTCCTGAGACGTCCTGATGAGCTGCAAGAGCTGCGCGCATTGCTGGCGCCAATGCCGGACTTTGAGCGCCACTTGGCGCAGATTCATCTGTTCGGCAGCAAGCGCGTCTCCCAGGCCGGTCACCCAGACTCGCGGGCCATTCTCTTCGAGGAGAAGCTGTACAACAAACAGAAGCTGCGCAGCTTCATGGCCATCTTGAAGGGTTTCGCGACGCTAATGAAACTGCCCTCCATGTTCCAAAAATCCGAAACGTCGCTGCTCAAGCGCTTGACTCAGTTGCCATGCGATGGCGGCGGGTTTCCCGATCTCAGCAAGCAGCTCAAGTTCTTTGAGAACGCCTTTGATCATGAGGCGGCTGACAAGACGGGAGTCGTGGCCCCCCAAGCGGGTATTGACGCCGACTACGATGAGGTGCAGGAGAGGATTGCCAACATTGAGCAGCGCCTGAAGACCTATCTAGTTGAGCAGGAGCGTCACTTTGGCTGCCGTGTCGTCTACTTTGGCGCGGACAAGAAGCGCTATCAGCTGGAGGTGCCCGAAACGCACGCCCACAAGGCCAACAAGTCGTATGCGCTGGAGGGTCAGGTGAAGGGCAAGAAGCCGGCTCGGCGCTACACTACGGCGGAGACGAAGGCCCTGCTCAAGGACATGCAGCAGGCGGAGGATGCACGCAACACGGTGCTCAAGGATCTGGCGCGTCGTCTCTTCGAAAAGTTCTCCAACCACTACGAGCAGTGGAAGCAATGCATTGACTGTGTGTCCACACTGGACGTGCTGGCCTCCCTGGCGGAATATGCACGCCAGCAGCTGGTCATCTGTGTGCCGGAGCTGGACTCGGCACAGGCACAGCCCTTCATAGAGCTGGAAGAGGGCTATCATCCGTGTGTGAATGCCTCCACGTACATACCTAATGGCTTGCAACTGGGCACGGCATCTGAGGCGCCGCTGTCGCTGCTCACCGGACCAAACATGGGCGGCAAGAGCACGTTGATGCGACAGGTTGGATTGCTGGCTATCATGGCCCAGATTGTAAGTTGATTATAAATGAAAAGAGTCCCGTAAATGTACAGATATGATTCCTTTTAGCAGGGACCGCAAATAAGAGTTATGAGAAACTGGATAAACTTTTATTTTCAATTTTTATTAAAAAATTATAGAATAAAGTTAATTAAATTGAAAAATAACTTTTATTTTTAGTTTTTACAATATAAATTGAAATTAAAAAATTATTTTTCAATTTTTATAATAAAAATTGAAAATAAAAATATTTTTCAAGTTTTATTTTAGCAATTGAAGTTAATTTTCAATTTTATTATAAAAATAAATTATATATTGATTATAAAAATAACTTTATTTTAAATTTTTATAGTAAAAATTGAAAAATTATTTTTCTTTTCAATTGCTTTAATAAAATTGAAAATAAGAGTTAAATTATAATTTTTAATAATTCTTATTTTCAATTTTTATTTTAGCAATCGAAAATAAAAATTATTTTTCAAATTTTATAATAAGAATTGAAAATAAAAATAATTATTCCATTTTTTTATACAAATTTAAAATAAAAATTATAATTTAACTCTTTTTTCAATTTTTATTTTAGCAATTGAAAATAAAAGTTGTTTAAAATTGAAAAAAAATTGTATTTTCAATTTTTATTATAAAAATTTAAAATAAAAGTTATTTTTATAATACAAATTAAAAAATAACTCTTATTTTCGATTGCTAAAATACAAATTTGAAAATAAGAGTTAAATTATAACTTTTAAACCAAAATGGAAATTTAATTATTATTTAATAACTTTTCTATTTAGATCGAAAAATTTGAGTTTTCATTTAATTCTTTTTATAAAAATCAACAAATAATTTGTATTTAATAATTAATATTTTAAAAACTATAATCGTTACGGTCGCTGCCTTTTAGGGAGCCCATATACCCGCTGCCAGTTGCCGCCTTTCGCTGGTGGATCGCATCTTCACTCGGCTGGGTGCACAAGATGATATTCTGGCCGGACACAGCACCTTTCTGGTGGAGCTCAACGAAACGTCGCTTATTTTGAAGCATGCCACATCGCATTCCCTGGTGCTGCTGGATGAACTGGGACGTGGCACGGCCACATATGATGGCACCGCTATTGCCGCCTCTGTGGTCAATTTTCTGGCCAATCTCAAGTGTCGCACCCTGTTCTCCACGCATTATCACAATCTGATTGATTTCTTCAACTCGGACAAGAGAATCACACTGGGTCACATGGCCTGTATGGTGGAGAACGAGGACAACGCGGATCCCACGCAGGAAACTGTCACATTCCTTTACAAATACACAGCGGGTGCTTGTCCTAAATCCTATGGCTTCAATGCAGCCAAATTGGCCGGCATGCCACAGGGCATTATTAAACGTGCCTACGAGGTAAGTTTTGGTCAACTTTGTTAATAATTATTTATTTAGACTACAATAATTTGTTCCTCAACTACAGCTATCCAAGAAAGTGGAGTCCATTGCCCTGCAGCGCAAAATAACAGCTAAAATCGTGGCAGCTTCCAGCGGAGATGATGCTGCCAAGAAGCAAATGAAATTGAACAGCTTGAAAGATTTGCTGCAGCAGTTGAAAATGTGTCGCGTTTGAGGGAGCTACACAATAATTACCTAAGATCAGTTGGAGGCTTACAATTTAAATAGAACACCATTTGAACAAATATCTTCGACAACTGTATAAATATTTGTACAACTTGTTGTCTTAAATATACTTTTTTTTGTGCTTAGTTTTAACATATTACGTATACGTCGCCATTTGAATGCCATAAATGTATTGAATTATTTGCAGTATTTTCACTCAAACATTAATTATTAAAAATAAGAATTAAATTCATAAAACTTTGCTCAATTGTTTTGTATTTGTTGCCATTGTTTATTTTTGTATCACAGTAAAAATTAAAAATTAATCAAATTCACAATTAAAATACACACATATGATATTATTAAATGCTTACAAATTAAACGATATTCAATAAATATTGCTAAGAATTGGAAAACCACCGTACCGCTCAATTCGAATTACACAACTAAAATTAACAATTATCCACAAACTAAAATAATAGGAGTAGTACACATATTAGTATTGCAAAGTGAACTTCGGCCTGCCGAAGATGAGATACCCTAGGTTTATTGATGATTCGCCAGTTGATTGACTTTAAACAAGCTTTTTTTGCTTTCTTGACACAGACGAACACTACATTTTAATTGTTTTAATTAATACATAATTAATTATAAAATTATAATACCCTTTGCAAGTGTATAAAAATAGGAATGTTGTTGTTGTTATTGTTGCAGCAACCAGAATAAAGATCAGACTCGTCTGAGCATTATGCGATTTGTGCGTTTACAGCTACAGATTTATATTTTTATAGCATTGCTATTGATGCAACTAAAGCAAAAGTCATTATAGATCCGCAAATTAAGATAGAATCGAGACTTGAAGCAGGCAGAAAACTATTGATGTTGTTACTTAACTTAGTTGCTTACAAAAATGCTTACAAAACGATTTATAATTATACATTAAGTACTCGTATATTGGTATATACTATATAAGCTAAAATAATGCTACTGAACATTTACTTTTGTGTGTCACTGTCACTGTATTTGTATCTGTATCTGTGTGTGCGTTCTCCTTCTGCCTAAGCGCTAAATTGGACTTGCTTTTTGAACAACTAAATAATGTATATAATTTATTATATATTTTGTATAACTATAGGCTAGATTCTCTTATATATTTTTTTTGGTATTGTATATGTTACAATGATCTTCTTGAGATCTTAAGTCTATAGGCTAGTTTCTATTCGCTTCTTTGTGATGTGTGTGCTTTTCATGAATTGGATATTTTGCAATCCAAGGAAGGAACATACATATGTATCAGGGTATCAAACCGAAACGAATATCGGTTTAGTTACGGTTTCGGTTATGATTTTAGGCTTTCAGTTATCGGTTACGCAACATTTTTATATATCGGTTACGTAAGGGTTGCCGGTTTTAAAATTTAAAAAAGTTAAAGGTATACAAATTAATTGCAATATGCAAAAAACAATTATTTGAAATTACAAATATTAAGATCTATTTATGGAGTTCAATATATAAATTAAATTAGGGCGGAAGTCAAAATTAAATTATGTTTTAAAAAACAATGATTACACCTTAAAAACTTAACTAAATTCTATGCTTGACCGCATCGAAATGAACCGTTATGAATGAATCGGTTTCTTAACGGTTATTTCGGTTGGAATAATTTCGGTTTTTGGGTTTCGGTATAATAAAAGTTTCGTTCCGCTTACGGTTACCAAGATTAATCGGTTAATACCGGTTAACGGTTACGATTATTGTTACGGTTTTAATCCCTGATATGTAGTATGTATGAATTTATGCCCCGATTCTTATCGAGGTATTTTGCGCCATGCTCGTTTGATTATTGATTTTTGGCCATGCTAAACATATCATCTATGTATATACATATGTATATACTTAATTTGAAGCGACTGTTTGCTCTTAGTTCTAGCTACAAAACACATTATGTTAACTTCGGATTTGACCGAATCTTCGGTAAAACGAAGCGAATTTTTACACATAGTACAAACATACCTACAAAAAACAACAACAGTATAGCCACATATATTGATTTTTTGCTTTGATTATGTTATGACGCCAGCGCCGTCCACTATCTGGACAACAACAATCCCATCTCAATCATCGCTAATGACATCCTGGCGCGCCCGCAAGTTGCGCCACGATCCCGCCGTGCAAACTCCGACGCCCCGCCACCAATCGTTGACATCCGAGAACCAGGTGGGCTTGCGCAGCTGCTCCTCGTTGTGCAGCGTCGAGCAGACGCGGCACCAGTAATACGTGTTGATGAACTCACCGGTGCCCTTCCACTTGAAGTACGAGTTGTACAGCTCGTCGTCCTTGTCGAGTATGTGCAGATACTCGGCCAGCTCTTTGGGCGAGGCAAACTCATCGATGTGTATGTAGGAACGACGTGGAGCACTCACCTCGTAGTCCTCGGGCCGAGCGCCCATTACTATCGGCAATACCTTGCGATTTAGCGCATTCACAAAGAACTTCTCTGTTATGTAATCCCTGCAATTGGAGTTCTCGAATGCCAAATAGAACTTGTAGTCGTTGTCGAGTATGTCGAAGCATTTGTCAGCGGTGCTCCGAGGACATTTGTAATTGCCACAGGCACCATAAATGTCCACCTATTCGAGCGAAGAAGAAACATTTTGGATGAGATTGGAATATAGAATAATAAACTTAAGTTTAACAATGTCGTTTAAATATTGTTTAAGCAAACTGGTTAGAAAGCAAGAAGCGTTCTTTATACAAAAGAATATGTCTACAGAAAGTCTTTGAAATAGATATTTGCTAACGTTGGGAACTTAGTCCTCCAGAAACAAAAGGAATTAATATAGATAAAGCCGAAAGACACTTCATAATTTAAGATATTAAGGTATAGATATGGAAAATCAGAAATGAAGATCGAATGCGAATAAAACGATCGAAATAAGGATTTTAGGCAATACACCTTTAAATTCATAAAACAAGAGAGTGATTAACATAATGGGAAAATTGTAAGCTGGATTAAAGTTTTTAATGTGGAATCAGGCTGTAATTAAATCAAGAAAGATGACATGTAAAATACAAAATTAAAATAATGAGGATAAATATAAAATACTAATTTATAGACATAATAAATCAAAATTCATTAATTTTAAGAGATAGTTCTACAATCAACAATATATCCCTGATAGTTCGTTAAATAAAAGAATGTTAATGTCATATATTCAAAAAAAAAATGCTCTGATTTTTTTAAGCTCTAAAAAATTGTATAAGAATCTCCATATATAAAAAATGAAACAAAATTTCGTAGACATGGAGTTTTTCATTTCGTGCCTACTCTGTTTTAAGTCGATTCAGGGATTAATACAGAAAAATTTCAAATCCTCAATATGGAGATTAAGAAAGAGTAATAAAAAATTAAATTTTTAAAGTAGGAATAGTTGGGGAAGCGGTTACTAATTCAGTTTTTCATAAGTTCTCTATGTATACCTGGCGTATAATAAAGGTCGATTTTTTTTTATTCTAATAACATCGAGAAAAAGAAAAAATTATATAAAACAGGGATAAATTAAGGGAAACACCAACTTTCAATTGAGAATATTTTTAATTTGACACTTATTTCTATATATTTAACGGCAAAATATCTCTGTATTTGTTATATGGGACCTTTACTATGCAATGCAAAGATCATTTATAAGCTTCTAAATTTTCAAATAATCTATCTACAGAAATATTTACTTTAAAACCTTTTTCAAAAGCTATCAATGTCATAATTTCTGTACACCGAGAGGTGAAGTAATTACCTCAATATGTTTCTGCAGCTCGTGGGCGTACTGCAGTCGGCCATTGCGTGCACCGCAGTTGGAGACAAACCAGGCGACCTTCTTGGTCTTGTTGAGGGCGTAGTTGTGATCCTGCTCCAACTGCTGCACCTTTGTGTCGTAGTACTGCCACTTCTCGTAGGGTGCCATAACAGTGCTGTCACGTCTACAAGGCAGTGAATGAAAAAAGGTTGGTTATTGGTTTGAATTAATTGAATTAACTACGCACCTGTAGGTGGCCGTCCAGTTGATGGCGTCCGGCACTTTGACATTTTGCGTGTGATACGGACACTCCAGGTAGTACATCATGCTGACCTGCCTGTGATTGCTGGGCCGGCGAATGCCCGTGGGTATGTAGTTGTCCTTGTAGAGTATCATATCAGCCACGCTGGCCAGATCCCGATTGGCAGTCAGCTCACAGGTGTCCACCGGACACTTGGAGCGCAGAAAGACCTCGCGACCCTTTTTCACATTCCAGGGGCCCAGTCCATTGTAGAGCAGGATGGTTTTCAGCTTGCCACTGGCCTTGATCTGTTCGTAGTTGTGTGGCACGTACATTAGCTGATTCACCACACGATCGCTGTGCGGATCCTGGTGTGGAAACAGTCTGGGGGCATGCAACTTGCGTGCCTTGCGATTGCTAAACGTCTTCGCTGGCCTTGGATAATACTCCCCATTGCGGAAGAACCACGGTTTGGCGGTGGCTGCCGGTTCCAATCGCTTTTCCGCCGCCGCTGACTCCTCCTCCACCTCCAGCTGTGGCTCCTGATCAGCAACAGCGACCGGTGAAGCAGGTGGCGCTGATTCAATCGGCGCTGTAGTTTCATCGAGCTCCCAAGTCTTCAACTCATTTGTGTCTCTGGCAAAGTCTTTATGTTGCCGCTGTTGTAGCTGCTGTTGTTGTTGGGAAGGTGTCAAGATTGGTCGCGTTATTTTCGTCTTCCATATCTCATATTCTCTGTCAGGTTGAAATGAATGTTTCGATAAGCTAACGTCAAAAATTTGAAGATACGCCAATTATTGATGTTACTCACTTGAGATTGAAACCAAAGATCAACAACAGGGCACAAATTAATGTAAAATAGAAATACTTTTTCAGCGATATTTTTGGCCGTCGCATTCTGAATTAGGTTCTAGGTTCCCTCAGGCTCTTCTATTCTCTCTCACTCTATCTACCACTTTCTCCCTCTCTTTCTCTGGGTATATTCCTCAAAGGGGTTGGGATCGCTAGCTGCTGGATCTCTGCCGGCTCAGCTTAGTTTGCTCATTTTGCTGTAAAATATTAATAAAAAATAGCATTGCAAATTAAAAATAAGCGGACAAGGCTATGGTCGAGTTCCCGATTATGGGATACCCTTTACTAATTTAAAAAATATGTATATATATTTTTATTGAATACTTTTAGGCATTTATATTGGATATGTGATATCCGTTACTTATTTCAATTAATATAAAATATTTTTATTGCATACTTTTAGGTATTCACATTGCATGAAACTTAAATCCGTCATTTCTTCCGTTCTGTTAGTCCGTTTTTTTTTGGGATTAAGTTGGATGATAGCTTATATTAATAGAAAACGTTAATTACCAAAAAAAAATACTTAATTAAATTATACAGCTAAAACTTGAAACAAACTTGATCTACCTGGGGTGTATAAAAGTCTGTTTGCCAAATTTTGGTTGCACTGCTCTTATAGTCTCTGAGATCTAGGCGCTCACACAGACAGGCGGACAGACGGACTTGGCTATATCAACTAAGCTCAAGAATACATATATTTTATAAGGTCAAAGATGCTTCCTTCTCTCTATAACATACATTTCACCGAATACACTATACCCTTCGACTTATTTTTTAGGTAAAGGGTATAACATTCTCTGCATCTACATACATATGTATGTATAACGATAATATCAATAATTATAACTAAAAACACGTATAATTACCCATTTTAAATTATCTCTTTTATTGTTTTTTTTTTTAATTTTGTTTGTTTGGATTCCACTTTGAATTCAAGTTCTGTTCTTGATAATCTATTTTCGTTGACAGCTTGTTGTTCGCTTGCGTTCACGTGGAAAACTGCGCTCCAAGCCCAATTGGTTTAGCTCTATAACTAAACATACCTACTCATACTCGTACTCATGGATGTTGCTTGCCGCCGCTTCATTAACTCTATTGCGTCATGTTATCTACGAAAATTATCACACATTTCTAGGGGGCGTTTAAAAGCGCTCTGATATAGCTGCACTTCAATTTTCATGTGTAGCACGTTCTTTTCAGTTAGTAGTTGACAGGCTGGTCCGTGGAACGATGGCAAGTTGACAAGGTCGTGCAACTGGCAGAAACCGGGAACTGTCTTTGCTGTACAAAACTTAGATGAATACTTTTATGGCAATTTTTTAAAAGTTTCCAAAATTCGTCATAGTAATTTCAACACTTGAAAAACTTTCAGCTGAAGTTTCAGGTGTATCCAATTGGGACTGTGAGGCTAGTGTACCCAAAGCGGGTATAGTAAAATATATTATTTTATAAGTTTATTATTTAGATCTAAAAAAGGAGTTTTCTTTAAAATTAAATAAAATAAACAAACAACTTTTATTAAATAATTTATATTTTAAAAATTATAATCGTTACGGTCCCTGGTAAAAATTAATCGTAAAAGTTGCTATGTTTTTAAACTCAGTACAATCTGGATAATTTCTAAATGTCTTAGTATTGAGGAAATGGTTAGAAGTAGCAAAAATATGTGCAAGGTCGGGCAGTTAAACTAAACTAAGTGCAAAATATATTGTCATATTATATTTTAAAGTTTTTACTTCATTATTACATTTTTACAAAATTCCAAAAAGCAAGATTACAATAAAATAAATGGTTTCGTTTTTTTTTTACTTGATAAAAATATGAAAAAATCTTTGAATTATGTTAATCTTTTTTTTTTTATTAAGTTTGATAGTCCGGATAATCTACCTATTAACTCAGTCACTGCGTGTTCCTTAAATGTCCGTAATTGTCGTTAGGTTAATCAAAAAAATTTGTAATATCGGCCTATGTGGTACTTAAATAGAGATTATTTTCTAATACAATAAATTATAATTAGATAAATACAAGCAATAGATAAAAATAATCAATATGACGCAAAATTTAAGTTTCCAGATATAGTATTGAATACGAAACCAAACAACTGTATTGTAGGTGCTCAATATGTTCCCATTAAAAGTGTAGCGAGTTCCATATTCACCAATTAACTCCTCGGTTATTACCCTTAACTTTCAAATAAATACTAAACCAAACAACTGTATTGTAGGTGCTCAATATGTTCCCATTAAAAATGTAGGGAGTTCCATATTCACCAATTAACTCGTCGGTTATTACCCTTAACTTTCAAATAAATACTAATCTTGTTATATTTATATATCATTTTGTATGTTTGTAGTTTTGTACACTACATTTCACGCAATTTATTTTCATTTTACTGCAACTTAGTTCCATATTAAAACAGTTGTTGTTATTGTTTAAGTTGCCTGAAGGAAATGTGCCAAATAAAACAATGGGGCGTATGCGCAATAAAAAGAAGTTTGGATAGATAAAGTCAAAGCAAACGGCGATGTGCTTGACGAGTATGAGTATGAGCTGCCCCACAGGCATCTAATTACAGCCGAGTAGGATGACTGTGCCAGGATGCGGACTTACGAATAGCTTAGCCCGGCTTCATTATAGACGCATAGACAAACTAAGGCGTTGAACTAATCACGGCACAATCCCAAGCAGCAAACAGCACTCACAAGTTGTCCATCCATCCATCCATCTATCATATGTCATTTACGGCACTATTTTACATATTCTATTGAGGCTCGCTGTGTGCTCTAGCCTGCGGTTGCAACGATGTTAGCCCTCGGATTGGGTTCGGGGGTTGTTGTGGCTGAGCTCTTAACAAACCACGCGCTGCTTTGCGTGTGTAAGTAGTGAAAGTGGTAGCAGCAGGAAAATGGGGAGGCGACTCGTGCTTGTCGCACACTCAAGCTGACTGACTATCGCACTTTTTTGACGGTTTTGACAGGCCACACACTGATGTCCCAGTCCCTGTCCCAGTCCCTGTCTTGGTAACCAGTCGGCGGTCTTCCAGCCAACTCAACTCTCATAAAAAATGTAGTTATAGCCATTCATTCATGTTGCAAAACTAGGACTTTAGTGGCATGTGCATACAAAGCAATGCAAAGCTACACATACAAATACACATACATATACACTACCCTACCCTACACCCACAACAGTCTTTAGTGGCTTGTGTCTGAGTGTAAGGATAGTGGTTGATAGATACTGGAATATTGCTTTTGCCCATATATGTACTCATATAGTATGTAATCGTATATGTCTATGTGTTATTAGTTGATTATTTACTTCAGTCAGGAAACTTGCGCCAAGTGTTCGATTGCCTTTAATCCCACGTGGGCATTTATTCTTATCAGCTCTTTTTCGATTTCCTCGAAACAATCAATAAGAAACTGAAGTGAGAAACGGAACAAACCATATTTACATATTATATAACCCACTTAATCAGGTTTAACAAACCCATTGACAAGGGTGTAGCTAGATTTGCGTAAGGGAAGGAACAAATTATTATATTTTTTTTATAAGATGTTAAAAGTTCATAATATATTGATATTATTTTTTGTTTGTCGTATCGTATCGTAATCAAAAACAAGCATTCTTAAGCCTTACTATAATTAAACAAAAATTAATTAAAGCGGCCATCTGTACAAATCTCTAAGAACCCAGGGCAAAATCAATTATTAATGTGCCAGAACCCAATTTTAATGGCTTTCAAATTAAAATTAATTATGAATATATTTTTTAATTAGAGAAAATATAACAAGAATGTTACTCACATTTAAAGTAAGTTTATGGTCACCGACTTTTATTTATAAAATAAAATTATCATTTGATATGTAGATAAGTTCTGAAGCATTCTACGCCCATAAATTCCCCCCCTTGTTACGCCCTTGCTTATTGATATTTTAAAATAATTATTGAAACAAATTAACTGTATATATTATAAGTTTCATGGCTGCTTATCAGCTCTGAAATGGTATAAAAAAACTTTAATATGCTGCAAATACGTATATGTATATAGAGCTCTGCAATTTTCTGGCTTATCGACAATTCCCATGTGATAAAAATACAAGTTCATTATATTGTTTTTGTTTCAAATGCTCTGCAATTTTGAATTTACTCATCTAGATTGTATACTAACAAGTTTTATAATTAAAAGCTAAATTCGGAGCTTGTTTGGCGAAAAAGTTTGATTCTCTACAAATAGAATTTGAAACATATTTCGAAGAACTGATTAGTCAGTAATTAGATCATGAAATAAAAATCATGATGTAAAATGTTTATCAAAAAAATAAATATGCAGAACGGTACAATGTTTATATTTAATACGATTCGATGTTTATATTTAATAACAAGCGGGAAACGCTATAGTCGAGCTTCCGACTATGAGATACCCCTTACTTATTTAAATACACCAAAAATATTTTCTTTTGCATACCTTTAGGCAGTTACATTGCTGACTTTAAACAGTCATTACTACCGTTCGGTTCGGCCGATCATGTTGTAGTAGTCTTACAGTAGAATGATAGCCCATAATAATAGACGTTAATTATTGAAAAATGCGTTATAAGAATATATATTTTTTATAGGGTCGGATACGCTTCTTTCTCCCGGTTAAATACATTTCAACGAATACAATATACCCTTTTACTTATTATTAAAGTAACGGGCGTAAAAAGATTGAATAAAATGTAAGAAAGAAAAAAATTAAATATGTAACTTTATTTGAAATTCCGTGTATCGTCATTCCTCTTCCCAATAGTCCTTTAACTCAGCCCCACTCTTATAATAACACACCAACGCCATCAGAAGCCCCTCAGCCCCTTCTTACACACACCCACTTCTATGGTTTCGTCAATTTATACATTTATATTTAGTTGTAGTGTTGTGGCCTATTGTCAAGGCACTTGATCCTTTGCATTTAGTGTGTCAATATGCCTATAGGAGGCCAACTCTTGACTTGCATGCATTGTTTTCATAAATATTGTAGGGCCTGCTCGGCTACGAGGACTATGTATCTTGCCCATTGTTGTCTATACTTTGCACGTTGATACACTTGACTTCCTCACTTGAAACACGTAAGCTTAAGGAGGAGGAGCAAAAAGATAAGGGCTGGAGGGGAGTAGGAGGAGAAGAGAAGATGGCCAAGTGTTATAAGGGTCTCTCTGTTATTTTAGGCTTGTTAGTTTTTGTGTATTTTAGTCAAAGAGGCTTCTGTAGTAAAATTCTGGTATTTTTAGCTTATCACACGTTTTACGAACTATTAATTATCCGCCTTTCAGCTCATTCCACTTTGGAAAGAAATACTTCCGAGAATTTGTTTAAGCTTTCACTACAATATTGTATACAAAATTAATTAGAATTAGGAAAAAAATAAGTATATATCGGTTACGTAAAGGTTACCGCTTTTAGGTATGTTTCGGTTTCGAAATACCGGTTCATAAAAAAAAAATTTAAAAATGTTCGACATGTAAATTAAAAAAAAAATATTAAAAAATGTTAAAAACTAAGATATTATTGATTGAAATCAATATGCAAATTAGAAAAAAATCAAATTTATGTTTAAAACCAACTTTTATGCTTGACCGAACCGAAATTATTCGTCATGCATGAATCGGTTAGTAAACGGTTATTTTGGTTTGAATATTTTCGGTTTTTCTGTTTAGGTATAATAAAAAAGTTTTTCGGTTACGGATTCAGCTACGGTTAAACCTTCCATCGGCTAATACCGGTTAACGGTCACGGTTAGGGCTACGGTTTTAATCCCTGTATAAATAAATTAATTTTGTCACTTGCACTCTGAGTTTCATTCAAGTTTGCTTTAAGCTTTTGCCATTAACTTCTCGACACTCTCCATCTCCCTCTTCAAGATGGCAGCAGCTAACGGTAACTCACGCAATGTCTGTCTGCGTCATGTGTGCGTGAATGTTACGTTATTGTTTGATGTTTTTTAGACCCAGTACTTAATTTTTGATATTTATTTGTTGTTGTGCTTTGGTGTGTTGTCTTAATCAATAAAGCTATAGTTTAACATTAAAGGTTACGGGTTAAAGACACTTTTAACCCCACATCGATAACAACAGCATCGGACGCAGAAAAAGCCGTCAACTTTTTAATTGCTTTTTGTGAATGATTTAAACCTCAACTTACACAATTTATTGACGTTGTTTTTGTTGAGTGCCAGATTTGTGCTTTTAATTAAACGATGCTTTGGATTTAGCTAAATTTAACAATTTTTTGCATGCTTCTTCACATTTTTGATTTTGTTTTTCTTTTTGCAAACACACACACACACACACGCACTTAGCACTAGAAATAGTCGCGTCGTTTGTCCTTTACGTTTTCACGTAACTTTTGCAACTGCTCTGTCAATGTATATAATAATGTGACTCCAGCCAGACAGCTGGGCAGCAGCCGCAGTAATACCAAACGCAAAAAGAGAGTACATTTGCAAAGGCAGTACGAGAGAGAGAGAGAGATAGAGGCAATGCGATAAAATGCTGAGAGCGGCTAAAATATTGGCAAACAGCCATTCAGTGAGAGCAGACCATTGTCGGATGCGCAGATTATTGTGTATGATAAACATGTATTTCGATTTATATACATACATCATTAAAAATCGCGCAATTTAATAACGCTCTCTGTTGCGCCCAAAAGATGCTTTAAAATTAGTTAAGATGTAGCATGAATTTAGCTGCGCTTGCATATTGTTTGGCA
Organism: Drosophila subquinaria; assembly: GCA_037043405.1. NCBI lineage: Eukaryota > Metazoa > Arthropoda > Insecta > Diptera > Drosophilidae > Drosophila > Drosophila subquinaria. The sequence continues at coordinate 49,573 of JBAMBL010000037.1, read as the reverse complement.
TCCAATGCGCATGCTCTGTGAGAGACCAGTACAAAAAGAGAAAGAGAGAGAGAGAGGCAGACAGCTAGAGCAACGCTAAAAATGAGCAATCAAACAAACAAACTTCGCGTCGCCGCGGCTGAGACGTCGACAGCTGTCGATGGCAGCGCGCCTTATCAACAACTTAGGGCGGTTTTCTTTTGCCACCCCATTGCTTGGTTTGTGTCTTCGCTAAATGAAAGAACACATCGCTTTCAATTTGAATGTTTAATTGCCGTCAGACTTGTTACAATTAATTTTAAAACTCCCCTCCTTTACTTTGGCTGAATGAATTTTCAAAAAAATATATGCATTTTTACCACTTTCCATTTACATTTATTCTGAAAGGCCTTAATGTTGCTTATTTTGTATGTTATGTTTGATTAGATGTTGCCAAAAACCATTTGCAAGTTTTTGCATATTATCCAATTAAATACTCTTCTCTAAGCTTAGGACTTATGAATATTAGAAATAGACATACATACATATACATGCAATGTTTACGAAAGATCGAATTTGTTCCTCTTTTAAAATACACGTCTATAGCATAGTCTTAACCCTAGTCTAATTATATGTATAGTCGCGGTATTTGCTCTGGGCTCCTAGCCGGAGCTGAAGGTCTCGTAGACATTGGCCCCCAACATCTTGGACTTCTCGGACACCACATAGAAGCTGAGCAGCTGCGTCGGAAGATTGTGCGGTCTCGCGGCGGTGTCGTAGCCACGTGAGGTGAGTCCACTGACGATTGGTATCAGTTTGGCCAATGCCAACAGCACCGTATTGACGTTAAGCAAATTGTTGTTGTTGCTTTGTTTGGTCTGGCTCTGGCTGTTCTGCAGTTCACCTGGCGCCAAATGCTGCAGCGTCTCGCCCATGGACTCGGCAATGGCGTCACAGCTGAGGACAAAGCCGCGACTCACATTATGCACACAGACGCTAACACAGTCCTCGCTCTCCAGCATGTCCAGTGTTTCGTTATACATTTGTTGCATTAGCGGCGAGCAATTCGCTCTCTGCTGCAGCCGGCTGAGATCTGGCAGCAAATACTTGGTCATCTTGGAGTTGGGATCGTGTCGCGTGTCGCCATTAATGGCCATTTGCAAGGACCAGAATATTTGCTCGGTATCCGCCAGCGTCAGTTGGCGCGTCAGCGGCATCGACTTCAGAACCTCGACGACTTTGCTGCGTATGAAACGCGCCAGATCCCGTATGCCATCGTCCGTGATGAAGTGCCGTATGAGGGACAAGTACTGCTGCTTCAGCTCGTCGGTGACTTGACGCTGCTCCGTGATAATGTCCCGATAGATGTAGCCGCCCAAGAGATTGAGCTGCACCCGCAACGCAATCACCAGCATCGACGAGGCATACACGAATGTGGCCAATCGCGTAAACGACACGATTTTCATTTGCTCCCACAGCTCCAGTTTGTTGGTGGGATTCTGGCGCAGCTGTTCAAGCAGCTCGTCCGTGCTACACTCATGCAGCACCGCCTGGCACATCTCCTCGCCCATGCCGAGTATCACCTGGTTGCAGGTGCGCTCCGTTGACTCAAAGTGATGCATCCGACGGGTGCGCTCAAAGAACTCGCGCGCCTGCCGCTCCTGGTACTCCACAAGCTTGCGCTGGGCATAACGTGCCGCATAAATGGTGCCTCCCACCAGTGCCCCAGTTACAATAAACTTGCGACGATGGCGTGACAGAAATTCTTGCAGGCGAGACAACATGATGGTGAGCCCCTCCTTCCTCCTTCCTCCTGTCAAGACTTTCTAAGTTCAATCGAGGGCTACTTGGGAAAAGCGACACCTGCCGGCACTGCAATACAAAATTCGATGAATACTTAATGTACAAAGTTCAGATATGTACATATCATATATACGTGTGTGTCTGTGTGTGTGTGTGGAAACCACATAGTCGACTTTGGCCAGAATAGATTAGATTAGCTTAATACCAGCGAAATACTCACAAATTCTCTGCTCAATCTGTTTGATCACACCTTCACGGTGTTTGTTGTTGTTTGTTGACTTTTAATTGCACTGCAGCTTCAAATGATTTGACATTTATTTATTGATTTCGGATTTCGACGGCGTTTTCCGGATGTGTTTTACGCGGAATGTATTGTTAATAAATAGTTATTACAAGTGCTACTTCATTTAAGCCAGCATACTCCGTTTTATTGTTACTTGTGTATTAAATTCGAGTCTCTCTTTTGGTGACCGACCAACTTGTCTTGGTCTCTTCTTCTAGCGAATTCTTTGTGTTTGCGCCCAATCAGGGCTGAATGCGCTATAATAGTCTTGTGCAACACTGACATTCTCAGCTGTGCAGCCCTGATATTTGCTTATCGGTTCTGGATCTAAAAATGCCCAGGCGCGCAATTTAAATGTGATTTGTTATTTTGGCAATAATTATAAATTTAATAAAAACAAATAAATCATAATTTATATAAAAACAAACGGAATCATTTTAATGAATATTGAGTGCTTGTCATCTCTTGGGGGTTGCAGTTGGTAAAATTATTCAAAATTAAAAATTAGATGGCTTGATGGTTGCCACATGTAAATTGGGAATAAGGCTGCCACTTTGTTTGTATGTAGAAGAGAGTCAATGAAGAAAAGAGAGAAAAACAAACGGCGCGGAGGCTGCTCGGTTGAGTGAGCGGCAGTCACGGTTGCCACTTAAAAACATCTGATTGAGCCAAAAACAAACAAAAAATGAGCCAAATTAAAAAAAAGGCGCAAAAGCGCCGAATGTTAAGTAAAATTTCTACACTGTTAACTAACCTGTGTTGCCACTCTTGGCACTCTTCTCTGTTAATATGCAAGTGGTAGTGACTCATTTTCTCTCTCCCTCTTTTTCTGCGCGCTAAATTTGAACTGAAATTTTGCAATTTTGCAAAATCAATTAAAAATTTAATAAAAACAATTTGAAAAAAAGAACAAAATCCAAAATTTTGTAAATAATTTAAGTTCAATCTAAAATTGGTTTGGTCCCGTTAGCTCTTCGCGTCTCGAAAAAAAAAAAGTAAGCAAATTGTAAATTCTAGAAAAGTCCAACAAAAATTCTGGTAAAGGTCTCAAAATTCTAGCTAAAAAATTGAGAAATTAAATTTTTCTGCCGTCACAAAATCTCTGTCAGCAAAATGCTCTGAATTTGCATTACATTTTGAAATCGGGTGCCAGGCGATCAGAAAAACGCTAACATAGCAAGTAGATGACGCAGAAAACGTTTTGCGTTTAGCGAGAACGAGAGAGCGCGCTTTGCAGCACACTGGAGTGACTGATGCGGCTATCTTGGTGTTTGAGTTTTAATGGCCGCCTTACCAGCTGATTGTTTTCTGACAATGAGAAGCAGAGGAGAGAGAGAGTGACAAATGCGCGAGCTCGCTCGCTTATCATTCAATTCCGTTTTAGTTCCAATTTTGGCGCAAGAACGCCAATTGTGGCAACCGTGGCGGCAGTGTTTACAATGTCGTCGTCGTTGGAGCGCAAACTGATTGTGGTCACAGGTTTTGGTCCATTTCTGGGTCATGAGGAGGTCAATGCCAGCTGGGAGGCTGTACAACTGTTGCCCGAGCTGCTAAGCTACGAGGGCACCGACTACCAGCTGGAGAAACGAATGGTGTCTGTGGAATACGCGGCAGTTGATGAGGCGGTCACAGACATTTGGCAGCGGAAGCCAGAGGCAAGCATTGAAATCAATTAAAATGAATCAAAAGAGAGCATAAGAGTGACATCATTCATAATCATTTGCTACAGTTGGTCGTGCATGTCGGCGTCTCGGGGATTGCCAAGTGCGTTTGCGTCGAGAAACTCGCCTATAATCATCAATTCCGACGACCCGATAATACCGGTCAATATTTGAACAACGCCAGTTGCTGTCTTCCCCACAATGCAAACGCAAATGTTTTGCGCACTGAATTAAACGTTGATAAGATTGTGGATGCCGTAAATGCAACTTGTAAAGATTGCGTGGCTCCAGCACAAACGGTAAATGATAAGTCCCTAGAGGCAACAAGAGTCTCCAAAAATGTTGGCGGCTTCCTCTGCGGCTACATCTATTTGAAGTCGCTGGACGTGGACTGCAAAAAAAGCTTGTTTGTCCATGTGCCGCCCATTGACAAGCCCTTCAGCACGGTACAAACTGCAGACATTGTCCACAAGATAATTGAACAATGTGTCCACCAATTGACTGCTGGCTGTGGCTGCGAGTGAAGCTCACCCACAAAGCAGACGACAATCTTCGATGCATTTGTAATGTTCAGTATTTATTTTCCTGAATTGTTGAAATTGAATTAAAAGCGTTTGTTGTTTTAACGGATATTCTATTTATAGTGTGCATCTGGCAATGACTTTTTGCCCTTTGTTTATACGATTTTTATTTAAACATCTTTCCAAGTGCCGTCTGCTCTTTTGTACATAAATAAAATAAATATTTGTTTGCTCTTTTTTTCTAGGTGAGTCAACTCACTCAGATCGCTCACTTGTTTAGTTGCTCCAAAAAAAAAAAGGTGGCAGCCTTGGCAACGGCTCAAATTTTACCGAATTTAACTCTTTTCAGAAAAAGAATTAAATACGAACATTTTATTTGTTTCTTAATAAATATTGAAGCTAGAGCTTTGAAACTTTCACAGGAGGATTTCTTATATATTTTTTTAAATTTTTATAATTTTTTTTACAATATTTTACTTTATTTGTTGATTTCTTCACAACGCAAAGGCTGACGTTCCCCAAACCAATTTTAAAATTAACTTTATGAATTTACAAAACTTATTAAGTTCTTGCTTTTTTTAATTTGTACTTACAAGTTTTTTAATAATTTTTCTAAAATTAATTAATTTTATTAGCGAAATGACATGGGACCAATTTTCAATCGATATTTTTTTCCAGATTGAGTTTATCCGATGGTGCAGCTAGAGGTGGAGAACTATCGATAGTCGGCACCATCGATAGTCAGCGATATTATTTTTCAAACCATCGATAACTATCGATAGTTTTCGATAGTGTGTTAATTTGAGCACATATGTATATTAAATTCCAAAAATTATACATTTTTTATAAAATCCAATTAAAATTTGAAATTGGTATTAATTTAGGCATTATAAAAATAAATAAAATTCGTTATCAATAATAATGTTTCGCTATAAGCTATTGTAATAGCTAAAGTTCGACGAACTAAATCTTTTTGTCCAGCCTACTGAACATGCACTCGTTTCAGTTCCGTTCCGTGCTTCTTTACCTTTTCGACTATAGTAAGGAACTTGTCCATGTCATAAAAATTTATAAATATTAAAAACAAAACTTAAATGTATCCGAAGCTCTGCAGATGCCATATGCGCGCCTTTCTGTGACTAGTTGTGCGTCATATAAAACTATCGCTTACTATCGATAGTGCAAGTCTGCCATCGATGGCGGCTCGATAGTGCTTGACCATCGATGGTGCCGATAGTGCCATCGATAGTTCTCCACCTCTAGTGGCTGCCATGCGTGCAGCAGAACAACTGAACCAGGGATGAACAACTAACTGAACAAAAAAGAGCAATTTGGAAGGAACATGTTCACTTGCTCATTTTTTGTTCACTCACTCATGAGCAACCCAACACTACTTTTTTTGAGCAGAAAAAAAGCCTTTCGTTCTTTCAGTCGAACGTACGCGATTTCATTTGGATTTTAGCTTGCAACTCGTGCGGTGGACAACTTTGAAGTTGTTCTAGTGTGTGTCTGTGTCTTTTACACCTACAAATAACAGCATTTATATACTATATAATATATATATATTAAGTGCCCGCGATGAAATTCCTAATCTGTGCACTGCTCGCCGCGGCGTCCTACGTGGCGGCTTCTGAAATTAAATTGGAGGAGGGTGTCATTGTAGCGACCGTGGACAACTTCAAACAAGTGATTGCAGATAATGAATTTGTGCTCGTCGAATTCTGTAAGTATTTACTTTACTTTACAACGTAATTAACATAAATAAAGGTGTCGTGCCGGCCGCTAAGTCGCTGCCGCTTAGGGTGATTCATGAAAATCGCGTTGTGGCTACGTGGTCTTTTCTGAGCAAGCCAAAGTGAGATGATTTGAAATGAAATATGTCTGCGTGGCAGTTCAGCTACTAGTGGGATTGTTGTTGTTGCTTGTTCCCAAGCTTCCTTCGGCTGTGGAGGCGGGAAGAGAGAAAAAGAGTTTTTAGCAGTGAGAGCGAATACATTTGTATACGTTTTTGTGTTTTTCTATTTTATCGTTTATCGCATATCGAAATTGACTAACGCGCTGCTCTCTCGCTCCCTTTTGTATGAACGCTCTCTTTGAATGTAACCATCTCGTTTGCTCATACTGGTTAAGCACCTGTGCGCAAGCGAGCAAACAAATCTATGCATACATTGTGTGGGCATTTGTTGCGCATAAGTTCTTAAATGTTAAACTGCTAAGACGGCCACAAAGAGCAAATAACGAGCGTCATTAATATGGGGGAAGATAATTCTCCGACACATTTCTATGCAGGGTCAACTGTTTTTGTGGTATTGGGGGCTAAAGTTGCCGCTCTGCTCATGTTCTTATCTATTCACACTTCTTGGGTTCCGTGCGGCGGCGTCTTGAGACTCAGATAAGACCGAAACAATTTCTATTTCCATATGATTCCCTTTTATCAATACACATACATAGTGCATCGCCGTTGCCCAGGGCGTGGTTTTATGTCGCCTACTTTGCTTAGAGTTTTAGCTGTCTACATCCGCTTCATCAATTTCGTTTTAGAACAAAAAAGTTGCCAAGCAACTGTCGCTTTAAAAGTGGGTTAGCTAAACAACTTTTTGCTGGTTGCTGCTTCTCAGTCAAGAATTCATCTGTCTCTCTCTTTGACTGGTTTCTCTTCTACTTTGCCCTTTTGTACGTCGTTCGCCGCTTAATGCGCTCGCGTCTGCGCAGCACAAGTTCATTCAACTCTTTTTTTTATACACTCTTGCTTTGTTTCTCTTTTGTTGTTGTTCCCTTGGTGCGTGCTCAACAACGGTAATATGCGGCAATATGGCGGCCCTGGCCCTGGTTTGTTTATCTTGGCACTTTTTGATGTTTTTGCAACGTTTACAATGTAGCGATTGTGTGTTTGCAACGTCAGCAAGGTATGTATTGTATGTACGGTACTTGACTTGGCTCAGATAATGCCCCTGCGAATCTTATCTGCTCAAAATTCACGTTCATTTGACCATATGCCAAGGCCACGTCAGCTTAAGCCGGCGATAAGAGTGCAAGACGTTGTCAACTCGCATTATGTCATTATGCCTATCTCTCTATGTCCCTCTTTCGCTTCCTCTCTCTGTGTGTGTATGTATGCGCTTTAAATTGCAACGCTTAAGAAATCAACACGTGGAATTTGCATAATGTCAAACAGCTGCTGCTCCATAAGAAATCTAGCGTGAATAATAATTACCATTACCACACCCCCCCACTCTCTCGTCTTTCGACAATTAACGTTTCCAAGCGAACGATTTATTTGAAAAAAAGGGATTACAACAATAGACAAAGTATACAGTAAACACGTCTCACGCAATGCAGGTGTTTATTTTTTAAATCAATTTCTTTCTTTTCCGTAGCATTTTTAATTATTTTGCATAATATATATATATTTTAGATTTGAAATGGATAATCTTGCGGTTACGGATGTTTCTGAAAAGTTCACGCTAAATAATTTTAAAAAGAGCCAGATCTGTCCTGAAAAAGACTGATACGGCAGCACTGCCTGTATTATCCCTAGTAAATACAGTACGTCAAGTAATTGTTTTGACAAAAACAAGCTTTTTGGGTTTTTATTACTTAAAAGTCTAAAAATATTGAAATCCATCTGGTTTAACTATTAATTAAAATAAAAAAAACCATTATGTGAATTTTTCTCGTTTGGCCACACAAATATTTGGCTAACTGTATCTTCATATTAATCACTCACATTCTGAACTGCATCCATTTTCTTGTCCTTCACAGACGCGCCCTGGTGTGGACACTGCAAGGCACTGGCCCCCGAGTATGCCAAGGCTGCCCAACAGCTGGCCGAGAAGGAGTCGCCCATCAAGCTGGCCAAGGTAGATGCCACCGTTGAGGGTGAACTGGCCGAACAGTACCAGGTCCGTGGCTATCCCACTCTGAAGTTCTTCCGCAGCGGATCGCCCGTGGAGTACAATGGTGGACGTCAGGCGGCCGACATTATTGCCTGGGTGACCAAGAAGACTGGCCCACCGGCCAAGGACTTGACCAGCGTGGATGAGGCCGAGCAGTTCCTGAAGGACAATGAGATTGCCATCATTGGTTTCTTCAAGGATGTTGAATCCGAGGAGGCTAAGATCTTCACCAAGGCTGCCAACGCTCTGGACTCCTTTGTCTTTGGTGTCAGCAGCAACGCTGATGTTATTGCCAAGTACGAAGCCAAGAACAACGCCGTCGTTCTCTTCAAGCCCTTCGATGATAAGAAATCCGTGTTCGATGGCGAGCTGAACGAGGAGAACCTCAAGAAATTCGCCCAGGTTCAGTCTCTGCCTCTGATTGTTGACTTCAACCACGAGTCGGCTGCCAAGATCTTCGGCGGCTCCATCAAGTCGCATTTGCTGTTCTTCGTTTCCAAGGAGGCTGGCCACATTGAGGCCCATGTTGATCCTTTGAAGGAGATTGCCAAGAAGTACCGCGAAGAGATTCTGTTCGTGACCATCTCATCCGATGAGGAGGACCACACTCGCATCTTTGAATTCTTCGGCATGAACAAGGAGGAGGTGCCAACCATTCGTCTGATCAAGCTGGAGGAGGATATGGCCAAGTACAAGCCCGAGTCGAGCGATCTGTCCGCCGAGACCATTGAAGCATTCCTGAAGAAGTTCCTTGATGGCAAACTGAAGCAGCATCTGTTGTCGCAGGAACTGCCCGAGGATTGGGACAAGCAGCCCGTCAAGGTGCTCGTCTCCAGCAATTTCGAGGATGTTGCTTTGGACAAGAGCAAGTCCGTTCTGGTTGAGTTCTATGCCCCATGGTGCGGTCACTGCAAACAGCTGGCACCCATCTACGATCAGCTGGCCGAGAAGTACAAGGATAATGCCGACATTGTCATTGCCAAGATGGACTCCACTGCCAACGAGCTGGAGAACATCAAGATCTCATCCTTCCCCACCATCAAATACTTCCGCAAGGAGGACAACAAGGTCATCGACTTCAATCTGGACCGGACTTTGGATGACTTTGTCAAGTTCCTCGATGCCAATGGTGAGGTTGCCGATGCCGAGCCCGCTGAGGAGGCCGATGAGGAGGAGGCGGCGCCCAAGAAGGACGAGTTGTAAACCAACAACAACATAAACATACAACAAAAATCCAACAAAAACAACACCAACACAAACACACACTTACAAACAAACAAACAAAGAGCAACGTACATTCTGTAGTTTATTCTTGTCTTCGGCCAAGGAACCAATTCCAATGAGTTTTTGTCATTGCTCCCAGTCCTGGCCGTGGCTGCTAATTTCAAATCCTAATTTGTTTGCCTAATTAATTGCATGATTTTGTTGTGATTGCAACGCAATTTCACGCATTGGAGGCAGTGCCTCCTTGGCCGCGCTTTTTCTGTTTGATTATTGATTGCGTAGCCTAAAATTCAGTTTTATTGAAGTTGTAACCGCGAAAATTAAAATCGATAAATTTTTTTAATATGTAATCTTTTTTTAAGTTTTCTATTTGGAAATTGTAGAAGCATTTGAGAAAGAACTGATTAAGGACTTAACAAATAAAGTTGGTAACAACATTAAAAAGAAAACGCCAAAATATGTTTTTTCTTACAATTGAGTATTTATATTATATTAATAAATAAATAATCATTTTATTAAAAATTGCGTATGCATGCAATTTTATTTAAAAAGCGCGCGCTATAATAAAAATCAAATATTTGGTCATTTTTTTTTTTTTCAGAGTGTACAACACTGCATGTGGTTTTGTATTGTTTCCCGTCTAGGGTCACACTGCACAGTAGAGTTGGGCTTTTTAGTTCAATTTGCTGAGCAGGTTCAATCGTTTATTGTTCTGTCGTGAACTTTATCAGTCACTTAGTTCAGTTATTCAGTATATGAAGAAGAAATATAATCAAATCGCAGAACTCCAAGCATAAAATTTTAATTGTATTTCTCTAAGAAATTAACACATTTTTTAAAGAAATAACTGACTAGCTACGAAGTGAACGATTTAGTTCATGATTGACTGAATAAGTTCATTCGTTCATCTTAATGACCCGTTCATCTGAACTTTTTCAGAACGAAACGACACAACTCTATATTTTAGTAGTAACTAACATTCGCGCAGCTCAAACCCAAAACAGAAAGAATACAAAATTTCTATTGCACAAAATAGAAAATATTGTAAATATGTGCAAAATACAACAAAAGCATTGTGCATTTGAATTTGGACAGTGCGCACCTGGTAAATTTGAGGTGTAGCGTGCGTTGCGAGCGCGCCGCTTCTACATTACAGTTATCAATTTGTGGGTAAGTGCATGTGTGTGAGTGTGTATAGGTCTAAGCATGCTAACGGGACTTTCACTTAACAAAAAATGCCAAAATATGTTTATTTACGACCCTTAAATTGCGTTGCAGAATGATGAACAACAACAGCACACGAAATAACTGCATAAATGTGGATGAAACTGTCGCTGCCGCTGCCGGCGCCGCAGCGACAACAGCGACGACGACGGCAGCGGTGCCGGAATTTGTGCAACTAAATGAGACGCGTCGTTATATTTATAGAGTGATTGCCGCCATTCACGATGAGAGCTTCAACAAGCTTATGAACGGTCTGCTCCGACAATTCGAGTGGTAAGTTGATCATCCTTTCTGCTCTCTATTTATTAATGCTTATCATTTCCTTCTAGTGCCATACGAGAGGGCTTCGAAAGTGCGCAGAACTCTCCGCTCTTGTGCCGCAAATTGGCGCGCAGTATTATCGCCCTGACGGATCAGATAAACACTGTGCAACAGCGCTATGCCGTGGACAGCAGCAGCTCAGTTAGCTCAGTGTACCGCCAGCGCATTTGCTTTATTGTGGCCATTTACATTGCCTGTGAATTGTGCGCCGCTCAGGAGCGTGTCGAGAAGGATCGGTGCATACTTGAGCGCATTGGCAGCGTGCTCAGCTTGTATGTGGAGGTTGGTGATGTTGGATCCGGTGCACACAAGGAAAACACTCTGCTTACGCTAGTCGCAATACCCAAGGTCTTTGGTCAGGCGAACATTATCACAGTATTGTACAGGTGAGTCGAATTCGCCGTCAATTGTCTCTCAATATAATAATGTATGCCAACTCCTTTCAGCCGCCTCTTTCCACAATGGTCCATGGATTGCAGCTTGTTTACACAGATAGAGCTGCCCGATAAAATATACATCGAATATATCATCATATTTTATTGCTGGCAACGTCTGGAACGCGATGAGGCAAAAAAACAGCGAATTATTGATTTTGCTGCGAAATTTATGCGACCGTCATCCACGCTTCCTGCCAATTCCGTCTACATCAATTTTCTGCCCGACTACGGGGCATCCAGAACGGCCACACGTTGCATTCTGGAGCATCTGAATGTGCAACAGGCTTGCACAGGACTGCGTGCCGCCAGCAGGATAGACAATCGATCACAGGCGTACTCAAATGATTTGGTAAGTTCCCGCCGATTTTTCATCACTACGTGAAGCTTCTCTTTAAAACATAGTTATGGATATAGCTGGTTACCTTTAAATTAACCGAAAGAAGTTGGTTTTCTTAACCAACTTGAGTTGTCGATCTTTTTTTTTAATCTCTTAGTGAAATGCTTATCATTGAAATCTTATCGTAGGTCAGAAACTCACGTTCTTTGATAGTTGAACTATTTACTACGACTTTGTAGCTCCGAGATATCCTATCTAAACACATGACACGTTAACAAAAACATTGTGATTTATTGCCTAGTGACTTGGAATATGTATTTATTTCAGTAATCAGAAATGCATTGTTTTATCTATCCTGTTACTGTCGAGAGTGATCGAATATAAAATAATAAAATTATAAATTAATATAGTTATAAAAGCACTTAAGAATATCAATATTTCTGTTTGACTTTTAGTAATGTTGTAGAACGAGTTCAACTACATTCCACATCCAATTGTACTTGTTTGATTTACATTAAGATATTAACTTTACAATAACTAGTTCTCGTTCGAATTCTATATGATTCACTTGATTAAATTAATTATGTGTATGGAGCCTTAAAACTAGTCTATAACTATGTGCATTCATCATGATGTCTTAGTAAAAGGTCTGATATTGGGCTCGCTGATCGCGCAGATGCCTTCCCCGACGCAGTTAGTCGCGTTTTAGGTGAAGGTTGGCGTGTTTTGGCTGCCCATTAAATGACTACAACCTCAACTGATTAAAAAATTAAGAATTAAAAGTTGGAAATGCTGTTGAACTTTATTAATGCCTCTTACGTACTTACTTACTCCAAAGATACTCGATTCGGACGAGGAGAAAACATCTGCGGAATCAGGTTTGGTGTTAGTCAGCACAATGACTGCTGCGATAACATTGCCGATAACACCGCTGCCGCCGCCAGCCCCGGATCCGCCTGACTTTTTAAAAGCGCTGTGCGAGAATGCAAGTCTCTTGGAGCCAGTGAAGCGTGCCACGGCCTTGTACCGTGGCATTGACAGCACGTGCGAAGTGGTTGATCTCTGTGAGTCGGACGACGATGAGGAAATGTTCTCTCTCGATTATAGTGTGCCCGCCAATGTCGATGGCAATGCCTCCAGTTCGAACGAAGCCTCGGCGACTGTTGAAGATGATTATGTGCCCATAACCCGCATCTTTCCTAGCAATTTGCGGACGTATCAACGTGCCACGAGCAGCGCAGCCAACGTAGTTGCCCCTGTAGCCACCACAACAGAAACTTACACGACGCCTCGAATAGTCAATAGCTACAGCTGTCGTGATAGTGATAGTATGCATCTTGTGTCAACAACGCAGACGCCGCCGCATCTTGTTGATCAATGTGTGCAAACGGCAGAGCCGGAGGAGGAGCAGGAAGATCAACATCAGCATTATCAGCAGCAGCAGCAAGTTCAACAACAGGAACAAAGTCTGAGCTTTGATGATAATACCATATCCACCTGCATGTTCTTTTCGGATGAGCAACTTTCGGTCATCCCCAACAGCAGCAATAATCACAATAACCACTGCCACCAGCCATCTAGTCGTAATAGCAACAGCAGCGAGGCGTCGCTGCTAAAGAAGCAAGTCACCTTCAGTGCTGAGCATTTGGGTGCTTCAAACAGCTCCAAGTTGAAAAAATCTCACAGAGCTATTAAGCCTTCAATAAAACGTTACAGAGCTGTGAATAATACAACGCGTATATCGCTGACACCAACCTCATCGATGGATCACGTTGAAACCCTCAAGTGGATGGGACGTAAAGGTAAGCGCATTAAGAAAGATCATTTATCTTATTCACGCCTAAGTTTTGGTAGCTCTGTACTCGATTTTCGACAAATAAGTTCTATGAACGTAAATTAAATAATTAAAACTAGCGCATATTTCTTTGTAGAACATTTACAAGCGGGACAGCGTATGTTTAGCAAACTGGAAGCCAAGAAATACTGTGATAAGAGGACAAGTCAATCGTTGCCATCAAGCAGTTGTCGTAAGCCACTGGCATCAGATAAAAGGCCTTGTATCACGCCAACAACACAGCTTACGCCCACGACAAGTAATGCTTCAAGTGGGACACCAACACCACAACCAAGCAGGCTTCAATCGCGTGCTCCACAACGTTCACTGCCCACACCTCCTGCGTCTACTCACAGCTCGAGCGGCACAATTCGTTTCGGCAAATCTGTCTGCAGCCTTGATATTGACATTAAACAGTTGCAGGCAGTGTCAAGTGGCTATAAGTTTAATCGTCGCAAGTTCGTAGATACCTCCCTGGAACACGTTCGTTTCTGCAACAATATACTCAAACTGCAACGCATTAAAATGCAAGAGAAACGAGCATCCAAAGAAACAAAGACACCGCAAAGGCCGAGTCAAAAGAAAAGTGACGTTCAAAATGGGCAAACGCTCAAGAGATTCCGAGCTTTAAACCAAAAGCTACGACAAAAAGTAAATAGTCTAGAGAGCGACCTGGCAATCATTACAAATTATGCGATGGAGGAACAGGCAAAGGCAGCAACCTTAACAAAATTAACAGCGATGCCTGTTCCTGTTGTAAGACTGAAACGTATCCACGTTGATGAAATGTTAGTGGCACACAGTGATGGTGATGAGAACCCTGTGGTAAGTGCAATATGTGCTTCGTAGGATTTATGAATTCATGAGCATCCCATTCACAGGAACAGACGAGCTTGAGTCAGCCAGAGAAAGGTTATGGGAGCAGGCGGCGGCGTCGAAATGGTCATCGCTGGTCACGTATAAAAAACACATGCAAAAGAAAGTTAGAAGCAGCAACAGCTCACATTTCTGGTATTTCTTCTATGGTAATTAAAAGAGAACCAGACCAATCTATTGCCGCCTCTTGGACGCTGCTAGTAGAACCGTCCGCAATAGCAAAAACTGCTTCTGTACCGCCTGCTAGTCCTGCCATCACTTACGCTTCTGCTTCAGGATCTGAAAGTGCCCCTGCTGCTGATTCAGCTACTGCCCAATCTCCCGCGTCTGTTACTGCCCAATCTCCAGTATCTGCTACAGCATCTGCTGCTGCTATTATTCCCTCGGATCCTAGTCAAACCGAACAATATCATGGCATTGCTTCTTATGTGACGCTTTCGGCCAACGGTGAATGCTGCGATGAACAAGATGCGGTCGATAAGCTAATTACTCAACTACCCAAGTCCAGTCCGGAGTCAGAGCAAAGCAGTGCCATGGTTGCACATGAGATTGAACTAGCTACCAGTAATGTTCCTGTGTATTTGCTCAATGGCGAAAGTCGTGATGTGACGACGCCCTTGCCAGCAACTTTGGCCAGCGAAGATTTTGCTCCCGAACCGTAAGATAAGAAACTGAGCCACACATAATATGTGGAATCAAAGTGTAATTTACATAAATTCAAATACATATATCTCTATATTTTTTTGTTGATATTTAAATGAAAACTGTTATATATAGTAATGTAATGTATCATAAAACAACTTTAAGAATACCCGTACTTTAAGCAATTGTTGAACTTTATTATTATTTTTTTATATTTGTGCATAGTATTTAAAGAAACTTGAAGTGCATAATGTATATATATACAAATTATATTAATTATTTTTATAATTTTTCTCAACCGTTACCTTTATAATATTGAAGTTGCAATTCAAGAATATTTTGATACCCTTAAAGCCCAATGCAATAATATTTAAGAGTAGAATATGAGATTAGCCACAATTATACAGATTTACTCTAAAATAAGTTTAATGTGAATAAAAAGTTATTTTTTCTGATAAATATTAAAATTCATAGTATGTGATGTAATTGTTTAAATGCGTCTTTAGTTGTGTTGAAAACCTAAACCGACTTGATGTTAATGATTATGTCGAGTCGATAAGGTTGAAAACTAAAGTTACTTTGCAATCTGTCCCAACTGGTATGTAAATTTAAAGTTAATATTCAAGAATATATTTTTTAATTTCAAGTAATATTTTTCTTAAGTTTAATGTTTTATTTTAGCTGATTCGCGTATATTAAATTTGGGCACACGATCTTTTCTGGCCAAAATCCTGTTGGAGTTGTCCTCAATGTTTATTGTGCTAATTATAAGATTCACTCGACGTTCAATGACTCCAATGAATAGCTTTACATTGTGCACAGTCAGGAAGGTCTTAGAACTGAGCACATTCAGTATAGGTGCATCATCGCAGGCCAGTACTCTGAGAATGATTTAAGATATTTAAAATCCTTAAGTTATGTTCGATTAACTTACTTGAATATGTCTTCAATTCCCTTGAGTAGCTGCTGCAATCGATCGCTGAGATTCTTTTTCTTTTCACTTGTTTCCTTGGCCAATTGTTCAATGCGCGCCAGTTCATCATTTAAGTAATCCAAAGCTTCTGTCTTAAGCTTGAGTTCCTTTTCGGTTTGCTCCGATTTTTGACGCTCTTTAAAGACAACTTTTGGTAATGAAGTATTACAAAAATTTCTGGTTTAACATACCAATTTCATCAGTTAATTCCTGTGTAGTATCATTAAGTACTTCAACCTCATGACTCAACTCGTTTACATAGTTGAAAAGTGCAAAGTTTTCGTCCTCCTGGCGCTTGAATTGTGCCACCAAACGTTCAGTGTCATCCTCGCCGTATAATTGTTTAATTCTTTCGATTATCTCCTTGTATTCAAAGATTTGTCGTTCATAATTTTCCTTTTGATTCTGCTTCTTGTCTAGCTCACGCTGCTCTAGCTCTGGATTCATCCGCTTCTGACCCTTGATGTCAAAAAACTTCTGCAGCTTAGCATCGTGCTCTAATCGACGCTGCATTTCTCGCATTTCCTGTATATGCATAACCTTATCGTTCTCATTTCGATCCTTCAGCACTGAAAGCTTCGTACACAGCTCCTGGCGTTGGTCGAACGCCAGTGTTGACTGATCAATCAAGTCCATTATAAGCTTCTTGCCGTCATTGAATTGGGTAACCATCGACTGCCACATGTCATTAAAGTTTGCGCTAAATTTGAGATTATAATTCAGATAATGTCAGTTACCTCGATAAATTTTTATTGTAATTCCAATCGAGTTAATTAAATCGATTTTCATGAAAAAACGAAAAAAATCTTTCATAGAATCGTTTTCTAAATATCAATATTTTTTCGAATTTCCAACCTGCTCCGACAATTTTCAGTATATTTCCAGTTCGAATTAACCGATTTTGCCAAGCAAGCACTCAAACTCCTTACAACTTTTTTTCAATACAGTGTTGAGATCGGCTCAGTAGTTCAGATGCTAACGATTGTAAAAAGTCCGAAAAAACGGTTTTTTTGGGATTTTTTGAGTTGTTAATTTGAGCACATAGGGAATAAATGGCCAAAACTTGAAAATACATTAACTCAGATTTGGCAAAGTTAAGAAAGTTAGATGTTGGTTGTAAAATTTGAAATTTATGGATCTCGATGTACTTATTTAACAGTTCTTATCGATAAGAATTTTATTAACATTGCTTATCGATTTAAGCTTACGACAAGTCATTTACCGATCTCTCTAATCGATATGCTTATCAAGCTTAATTTCACATGCCTATCAAATGCGTGAATAAGAAGAAGACAAAGTGACGCGGAAGTAGGAGCAAAGAAAAATTTCAAAACGTAGTTTGTAGAATAGACTTAAAAATATAATTTGTATCTAAAGAGGACGGTAGAAGTGAAGAAGATATCGGGCCGGGCTCGGGTTGGGCCGGGCTTTTTGAATGTTAATCAATGTGCCGTCTTAACAGCGTCATTCTTGGCCAAAGTGCTGATACGTTTGGTAAGTAATTTTATTTTTGCTATTTAAGATGTTGAACGAACACATTTTTGATCCTGAACAGATAATAAAGCGCGCTTCCTGCTTCACACGCTTGCTGGCAAATACAATTACTGAATTTCGCCCTGCGTTCTTATTATGTTGAATTATACCAAAAGTATCAAAATATTCCCAAATTCAATTACATATAATCCAAGTTGCTAACAATACGTGTATCTCACCGATCTTGAAGCATATGATTAATGGCATCCCGCATTTTGCTATTCTCAGTGAGAACATCGCTACATTTTTTGTTGACCACATCGAGTCGATTTTCCAATTTGACGACGCTCTTTTGGACCTTACAAATGGTGTCTTTGTAGCAATTGTCGGGCACTTCGTTGCGACGCAACGCATCGATTTCCTTTTCCATTTTCCGAATGTGACCCTCCAGCTCCCACAGATTAGTGCGCTCGCCTTGTAGGACCCTTTGCAAGTCCGTTTGTTGCTTCTGCAAGGTGCCCAGATGCTTCTCCTTGTTGGTGTTTTTGCGTGCATGGGTGCCGCCTTCCAGCGTTCGAATCTCGTCTTTTAATTTCTCATGCTCTAACTGCAGGACGTTGATCATGTGATTCTGTTTTTTCAGTCGCTTTGCCTTCTCTTCGAGCAGACCACGCAGATCCAGCTGGAGGGAACGATGCTGACGCTGCAGACGATGCAGCTCTGCAGTGGCCAGTTGGTCAAGTTGGTCGGACATCTTAAACAAAGCAGCTGAATTTTCTTCTTATTTCAAGTATAAAACAAACGCTGTTGCTAGAGCGCGCACCGTTACTTGGCAACCGTTTTCCGGCGTTGCCAGATGGCTGCGACAATGTCAACATTTCGACACAATGAGGGTCGAATTTTAGCTGTTTTTATTTAAATCGTGGAGAAAAAATCGCTCTAAGATTTTCTAATTCTGTTTTTTGTATTTGGTATGGAAAGTTATTGGAAAAAATAAAAAATCAGTTTACAGTGCGGTTGAAAAGCTCACAGCCTCCAAAAAAGGCTAAAAAAAAGATACGTACAATGCTCTCAAGATTGCGGGAGTATACTGCATCCGAAAAAAAACGGAGAACTAGTTAGCATGAATGCCTTTTTTTCGTCGATGATCGAGCCAAGGGGATAGCGCCGTTAGTTCTGCGTCGTTTGGCACTTATTTCATTAAAATCGGCCCAGAATAACTTGAGTTAACGTGTGTTTGCAAAACATGGTTTCGAGAAAAACGCTCTTAAACTTTTGACTTCGATTTCATTAACATTAACATTGTTTTACAAAGTCCTGTATCTCCTAAACTATTGCAATAAATCGAGAAAAAATATCTGACCTAGAAGACCCCCTTAAATGCTAAATCTGAAATAGAAAACCATCTTAAATAAAACAAGCTGGATTTTTTTTTTGATATTTTTATCGTAAAAGTTTATTATTTGTAACTTTATTTTTTAGTTTGTTCTTCGCCTTTTGTTTTCCTGTTTAAATGTCTATAAAGTATATATAATATATATTTTTCTGCATTTTTGTAATTTTACCATTTTGGGGTTTCTTATCTTTTTTTTTTATTATTATTTTTTCTTAGTTGTTTTTTTTTTGTTTTTTATTAAACTTGCCAGTTTTTTTTCCTGTTTATTTATTTTTTTCTGCCACTTCTGCCACTTATTACATTTTTGCATAAGTTGTCATGTATAATAATTATTTATTAATAATAATTTAATTGTTGTAATTATAACTTGGTTTACTTTTGCTCATATTCTTTTCCATCTTCGTTAAATTTTCTGCTCCTCTTTTATCATATTATTTTCCATATGTCGCCCATATACGACGCCCAGTTTGGCAAACGAAACAAAATTTACATGTTCGCCTTTTTGAAAACTGGCATAATTTAGCTTAAACTTTGCTTGATATTTTATATTGTATTTCTTATATGTTTCTTTATATTATATTATTGTTAGCTTTGTTAGCTTATACTGCGCATCTTGGCCTAACTGCTGTCGCTTCTCGTTCTTTATTAAACTTTATTAAATCATATGAATAAACAAACCTATAAACAAGTTGAGAAAAGGCGCAAACAATTTTTACATTTACGAGTATATATGTATTTTTGTATAAGTATGCATGTAAGTAGTTGTTGCTCTGTCTCTAATCATTTATTCATTGTTATTGTTATTGTTTATTTTTGTATTTTGTATCTGTAGTGGTAGTGTATATACTTATAAATATGTTAGGTTTATTTATGTATGTTCTTGTATGGCATATAAATAAGGTTTCAACTAGACTTTTGAATGCATTTTCACGCCTGTTAAGTATTAAAATATTTTTGCATAGTTTTGTGTTTTTTTTTTGTCTGTTTTTATTTTCTTCTCAATATTAATTAATAGTTTCTTTGATAGCTTTTAACGTGTGACTTCAAAAATCGTTCGCAGTGTTGAGCGAAAAATTAAATTGATTATATATATATATATTTTTTTTATATATATATATGTATGTATATATAGATATATTTTTAATGTTTTTCGGTGTTTACTTTCATCCTTTTGTTTTCATGAACGAATGCACAAATTTTACACACTTCGCCATTGAGTTATTTTTTTTATAAATTGTATTCAATATACACATATGTATAGTATATAGTATATTTATATAGTTAATATAAAGACCATTTCTTTGCTATTTTAAATAATTTTATTCAATGTCTGCGTTCCTATGTATCGTCTCTATGTATTTTCATTTCCAACTACATTGTCTATTAGTTTACTTCTGCGCTTTATATGTATGTATGCATGTGTATAATGTATAAATATAAATTTTGTAATATAAGTAAGTATTTCCTAGTATGTATGTATGTGTGCTTAATGTATTATTAATGTCTGTCTGAGTGTCGATAATAATAAGTTCGAGTATCTCTTTGAATTCTGATTCTGATACTAATTGGATACCTGGTGCATTTCGATGTAACTTAGAAAATGTTTCTATCAAAATCATTAAAATAACAAACATAATTTTAATAAATGAAAAATATTCAATTGTGCTGAGAAATAAAATAAAAATTTTAAGTGCTTTAAAAGTGCAAATTTGAAAATCTTGCACCAAATTAAAAACTATTTTAAACTTTGATATAAATTTTTTAAAATTGTTTTTACTTCTTTGATACACATTTATTAAGTTTTTTGTGTGTGTTTATTTTTTTTCTTGATTTTGAAACCATTTTACATTTAATATTAAATTTTGTTGTGGGTTGATTATAATGTTTTTTTTCATTCTTAAAATGTTGCTTGAAAATCCTTCGAACCAATGCAAATTTTAGTTCTTCTTTTATAATTTTTTTAACTGACTTTAAAAGGAATGAACTTCTGAAACTACTTCACTGGCTTTATGCTACAAATTCTATGTGCAAGTGTTTTTCTCTTATGTTTACATGGCATTAGGCTTCTTTTTGCTGCTAAATTTCTTATTGTTTTCTTTAAAGGTGCTCTTCAAAAATCTCAAATAATAGTTTATCTGTTGTTTTTTTTTTTTTAAAACAATTCTGTGTAATTTTTTGTGTATGGATGTGAGTGTAAGTAGGGCTAATTGCTATGCAAATTAGATTTAAAGGCAAATAGTCTGAGAACTGTAAGATAACCTCGATAAATTTGACAGATCCTATAATACTCTAAATAATTATTCCTCTCTGTAGCTTCATTTATAGAATCTTGTATTAAATTCATGTTTCTCAGATTGCGTGTGTATATGTTTTTGTGTTTTTGTTATGTTAGTGTAAGTGTGCTAGTGCATAATGCTAATTACGGACGGATTTCTAAACAGAAAGTAAAGAGTGTGTGTGCCAGAAAAAGCTGTGTTGTATTTGGGATTTAATCATTAAACGTAACTAGAACAACAATCGAAAGTTTGAGTGTATTAGTGGGTATATATGTATGATCGAGTATGTGTGGTATATACTAGACTAGCAACTATTTTTAAATAATTCATAATTTGTAATTATTAAACCCTCTTAGGTAAGTAGCTTAGGGCTTTGTGTTTACCTATTTACAATATAAATTCGCTTTGATTTTTTTGTTTTTTACACTTAGCCTGCTCTCAAACTGTATTATTTAGCAACTGTGCATTTGTATCAGTATCTAATATTTGGCTAAGTTCTAAAAGATAACATTTTTATCTACAAAAAATAACTTGGGACCTTTTCTTTTCCTTTCGTTTCGTTTAATTTCATTTCAATTCAATTCTGTTGAATTTTATTGCATATCATTTTGTATAATTGCAATTTGGTTTACAATGCTTGTTGAACTTAGCTCGCTAATAAATCTTTGTATTATATTTTTTTTATTTTTATAATAATAATTGTCATAATAATAGTATAATATATAATTCTTCGCCTATATAAATATGACTAGATTTTCTTTTCGATTTATATTTATTTGTTGTTTAAAAAATTTTTATTTCATATTTTTTTAAATGCACTTTCTGAGCTTTCTTACAAGCGCTGCCAATTATTGTTGCTGTTTGTTGTTGTTCTGTTCCTATATACTTAAGTATATAAGTATATATATATATATAAATGTATATATGTATACTTTCCTAGTACTGCACTCCTATCCCAACTTATGCCCATTTGCTGCTCTAAAGAACTATTCAAGCAAATTCTAGTTTTATGCAAAGCTTTCAAGAGTTTTCAAGCTACCAAATTGAAAATATAAAAGAATTGTAGTGCAAAAGCTTAAGGAAAATAGTTAAACCAAATACAATATTTAATATGCATATACATATGAATAATATGTATATTTAAATTATTATTTGTTTATGTTTATTATTATATTCATATGATTACTATTATAATAATTATTAGTATTATTATTAATTGCATGTTTTACCCTGTATCCTATAAGTTATTCGTGTTTAGATTAAAATAAAACCAAATGCTATCAAGGCAAAATGTTCTAGGCCTACAAAAAAAGATATGCACCCCTCCCTCAATTTGTAGGGCCATTTACGTCCCCTTGTAATTGGGCCCATTTAACTGTGTTTGTGTTTCTAAATGTGTTGTTGTTCTTTTGGGTTGTAAGTTGGTAGTGGTTGGTTGTTGTGTATACAAAACTAGTGTATGAAATTTAGTAGTCCATGGTTATGGTGGGGTCATTTAATGTGCCTTGCTCTAGTTCTATCGTTAATCTTTATAGTTAATCGTTAATCGTACTGTAAATTTTTTAAGTATAACTTTCTTTTTGAGTTTAATACCTGCTGAAAAGTGTATCTAAATATATTTTTGATTATTAAGTTCTAAACTTGGACTCATGTGTTTTTTTGGTTGTTGTTGTTGTTGTTGTTAGTTTTTGTATTAGTGTTGTAAGCTTCATTTACTACTCTGCCTAGCCTTGCCAATAACTAGAGTCGAATAATTAATTAATTTATTAGTTGGTTAGTTGATTTTTAGTTATCTTTAATAAATTATATATACATTCTATAAGAATGTCCTCATAATAAAAATACTTTATATGTAGGACTAAGTTTATGTATCATAGCGTAGCCACTATAAGTAAGTATTCTTGTAAATCTTATGATTTAAGTTTAAGGAACGATCATCGATAAGAGACTTCATTTTCTTTTAGTAAATATACAATGCTTAATCTTAATTTTCCGTTTTTGTCCTTTTCACTTAGTTAAGTATAAATTGCAAATTAAATTAAAGCTGTCAAAAACAAATCTAAAATATGCGATTGAGTTAATAATGATATTATTCATTTCCAACTCACATACTACAGTTTCTCTTCTACAACTAACTTTTTGGAGGGGCGTCCAGTAGATCTATAAATTGTGAATCCTTTCATTGAAAATCAAGAGTTTTTATGTTCTACAATATACGCATTGTATATTTTTTGATATGATGGCTTTTGTATTTTTTTGTTTATTTATGTGTAAGAAAGCGCTGTAGATATTTATTATTTAAAAAAAGAAATCATTCTGAAAATTGAGCACTAAACTGTATTTTGGCAAAATTTGCAAATGCAAGTGCCAATTTTAAATCTTCTTGTGGTTGCCATTTAGCTAGCATTTCATCGAATTGCGGCGAAACCTGGAAAATTTTTATATAGGTTGTGTCTAGCATTAATGGCATTCATTTTCTTTAGTTCCAATTTTAACGCTTTATGCTCAAGGTACAATTGTTTTTATTTTTAATAATTTCAATTCGACATATGTTTTTTGTTTCGTTTATTTAACGTTTTGCATCACATTTCATTTCGAATTTAAATTAACCGCTCATTGTTAGCATTTATTATTTTTAACTTTTTGTTTGTTGATTATTAATTATGTATCTTGTATGCATTAATTTTGATTTGGCTTCTTGGTTGCTTGCTATCACCGCATTAGAAAACTTAAATTTGAATATGTTATTCAATATTTTTTGTTTATTTTACTAAGCAAAGCAAGATGAATAACTAACATAAAGGAAACCAAATAAAAACAATTATAAGCAATTTGTTTGATTTTTGTTACATAATTTTTTTAACGTTCAAGTCACAGCCCTTTTGTATTTTTATTTGTATTTTTTTTTTAAATTTATTATCGAGAAAAACAATAATTAATTTGGACTTGGAAAATTATGAGGATATAATGCGCCAAATTCTGAGTCCGTAGGTCTGTTCCGTTCGTTCCGTTGCTTTGCCAATTCACAAGCCACATCTTCACACTTGAAATATAATTAATTAATTAAAATAAAACAAGTTTTTTTTTGTATTTTGTATTTGTCAATTTGTTGATCGCTTTTATTTTATCATCGGTTTAGTTTATTGTTGTTACGCATTAAAAATAATAATATGTATTGATAATTTAGTATATTTGTGTATTTTGTTTTATTTATTTTTTTTTTGGATATATAATTTGCATAATTTTGCCAAAATCAGTTTTTTGCACTAAGTTTTTATTTTTGGTTTTGTATATTATTTAAATGTTGTGTATATATAGTCTAAAACGTTTTGTATAATAGCATAGAATAATAATGATAATAATAGTAAATTGGTTTTATATATTTAGTTTAAATACTTGTTCGTATTTTCAATACAAAAAATCATAATTAGTAATAATAATTATAATAATAATAATAATAATAATTTATTATTATCTCAATAGTTTGACTTTGCTTAAAGTTTGTTTTATGCAATAATTAACTTGAATTTGACTAGATCGATTCATACAGGATCGTAAATACATATAGTGAGACTATGTGTAAGTGTATGTGTATGTGTTTGTATAGATGTGTATGTGTCTAGGTGTGGGAGTGTATTACTCTAGTAAAAATCTAGATTAGCATTTAGAAGCTGTCAAAATTTGGGCTTGTAGTTACTCGACTTGTTTAACTACGGAATAATCGCTAAAATCAATTGATAATTTTGCAAATATATGTGTACTCGTATGTAAATGTATGCTTATGTTCTTTATGTATATAGTTAAATGTAAGTACTTTGTGTATATAATGCATATCGGCTTCTGTTTTCTTTCCTTGCATTTTGTATGGGGGGCTTCGTTTATACTATTTACAAGATATTATGCTTAACATGTGGTAAAGCAAAATAAATTAAAGTGAATTGGAAATTAATCATTTTTGATAGTTTTATATTCGAGAGTACGTTAGCTTTAAGCTAGGCCACATAGTAAATACTTGTTCTATAGTGTAGTTTAATCTAATCTGATTCTATTGGCCAAACTGCAAGTTATTTAATACTGTCCCATAACTTTTTGACTAACTGGCAATGTTTTTCATTTGGTATTTAGATTTTTGATTGGATATTCTTCTTTTCCATGGGGTGACATTTGATTTGAAACGATTGCTGTGTGGAAACTCATAAATAAGTTAAGTATTTGCACAAAAGTATATATTGCACTGATAACAAAACTAACTTTAACTTTGATAACAATTTGTTTTATGCTTAAATATTCTTATATATTTTATATTTATATATATATATATATATATATCTTTTTATACATATACTATTTATTTTTAATAATTAATTGTTTTTATCATTAGTATCAAATATGTGTCGCAAGTTCTGCTTCAAACCCACAAACTAGGCGCTAAACATAGTTTTCCTTCTTGCTTTCACTATACAAACTCTAAATAATTGTTACATTTGAATAATTTTCATCGTCCATCTTCTCTTATGTTCATTTTTGGCATATTTAGCTGTAGATTTGACAATCTTCACTTCATTTTGTACAGATATACATATGTATATATATTCTTTTATTTTTTAATTTTTCTTTTTAAAGACGAAGTCAAATTGTTTAATGATTTAAATCAACCGATTTCAGTTGAGTAAATTACGGCTTTAATTTATGTTTTGCTTAATGTTTTGAATATGTGACATTTTAAGTTAGATTTGCTTGCTTTGTGTCAATGTCAGTGTTTGTGTGTGAGTGTGAGTATGAGTTTGTTTTAAATAAAAGGCAAGAGTTGAAATATACATATAAAAATTTCAGTGTTGAATTTTCTAGTTTTGCTAAAAATTGTTTTGCCTTTCTATAAAAAATGCTAAATTTAGTTAATATATGCATGTATTATCAATAATAATAGTTTATGCATATATGCATTTAATGTTATTTGTTAATTCTTGTTAATAATGTGTGTAAATTTTGTTGTTCTTGTTGTTGTTACTGTTGTTGTTATTAGCATTAAGTTTGCTTAGCTAGGACTAGGGCGCGCTATGGTCAACTTTATCATTGTTTGAATAGATATTTTATAGTTTGGTTTTTATCTGGGTGTATTGGAGGAGCTTGTGAAAATAAGTGGCCAAAATGTTCAGTTGTCTGTCATATAATTATATATTATATATATGTATATATACTGTCATAGCAAAATTTCCATTTGTAGCTTATACCTTTGCTCATATGTGTATATATATAATATACATATACTATATATGTGTATGTATATTTGTAAGTACCTGTATTTCTTTTTGTTGCAAGCAGCTAAGTTTAAGTGTAAAGTTTGTTGTTTGATTTTTTTATTTTAAATATTTTAATGCTATAAAATCGTTTACGATTTTTTGTTTTTGTTCATTAGTTTAAACAAGAACGTGCTTTTGCATAACTCAAAATAATCCTTTTTAAAAGTTAAAATTGGTTTTTTGGGGCAACAAAAATGATTAATTTTTACCGATTTTTTCGATTTATAGTTAAGTTTTTTTTTCCCTCAATATTTAGTTCTAACAAATTCAATTTTTTATTTATTTTCATTCATTTACATGTTGTTAAAAAATGATATTTTTTGCTTGTTTGTTGCAGGCTACGCAAAAACCTTGTGTGGTTCTTTAATTTTGACTTAAGTATACTTCTCGAAGCATATCGCATATTTATTTTCTTGCTGCTTTCACCTAGTGCTAATTTACTTTTTAATTAATCTCCTTAAAATTATTTAAATTCGAATTTTTGTGTTAATTTATATACTTTATTTATATATATATATATATTTATGTATATATAATCCTTTGCCATTTTGCTTAGTTCTAAATGCTAAAAAGTTGCAGAGCTACATATCATCAATATCTTTATCGACTTCGTCCTCGTCATCATTTTCATAATTCTACTCTCCATCAATAACTTTCTTCTACCTGCAAACTCATATGCATCATTTGTTTCATGTTGTCATTTTTCAATTAACAGACTCACTTTTGATAGATTTCTTATAATTTCTTTCATTCTTCTCCCTTGTGTTGTGTATTTCTCATATATTTTTTTTTTTAATTTTTACTTTTCCTATCATCGTGTGATTTACCTCCTTTTTTCTATTTATTAATTTATCATTTTCTTTTAATTTTAATAAATTCCCGTGACCAATTTTTCGTATTGTATAAAAAATGGTAACTGCCTTTTTTGTTTTTAATTTTTAATTATTATTCCACATTTTTTTTTTATTGAAAACCCAGATATTTTTGGTCTCTTACCAGTCAGTTTTTGTCTCAAGTTTGTGTATGTATGTATGTAGGTGTGTGTAGCTGTATGTGTGTGCACTTGTTGTTGTTTGCTCTTTGTGTTACTAACAAAACTATCAATATCAATGTTTGTTGCTTGCTCTATAAATATATATATTTATATATATATATGCCTATATATATATACTTATATAATCGTTATTTTGGCAAAATTTTTTTTTGTTTTTTGTTTTTCATCTTTTTTTCATTCTATTATTTAAGTACTGTTCTCAGCTGCCTGTATATACATATATTCTATATATATATTTGCAAGTATGTTCTGCTGGTTTGTATATATATATTATATATATAAATCTATTTAAATTTCAGCTCTAAAGTATTTCATTTTTTCTTCTTTTTTTGTTTTGTTTAATACATTTTTTGTTTACCATTTTTTAGTTTATTTTGTTCATCCATAAGTATGTATATGTGTAAAATTCTAATGCTGGGACTTAGTTTCGCTCTGCATCGCTGAAGTTCATCTGAAATTGATAATGTATTATTGTTAAATTAGTCGAATAGATCAAAAGATCGCAGGCAAACATTCAAATGTAATGCTCCAACAGATGTGCATTTCAATATAGCATACTTTTAAGGGCTCACAAATGGGCTCAATAATAAAACTAAGGTTTCTTTTTTTTTTTTTTAGCAAAACATCAACTTATTGCATTACATTTGATTTGATACTGGTTCATAATATGTTTTTTTTTTTATTTATAAATTATTTGCTTTAGCCTCACCCTTTAAAAAGTTGTTTCATGATGTTGCTGTGGTTGTTGTTGCTGCTAAACTTTTCGCTTTTGTTGCTGCAACAAGAACAGCTTTTCGACCAGCTCAACTTTGGAATAGTTATTATTTTCAATCGAGCGCGAATTATTGTTGTCGTTTCTGCAGTTGATGTTAATGTTGTTGCTGTTGTTGCTATTGATGCTGCTGATGTTGCTGTTAGTGTTGCTATTGTTGCCGTTGCTGTTGGCGCTATAGCGATAACAATAAGTACCGCTGCGCCAACTGGCAAAAGTGTAGGGCATTGTATTAGGATTTGTATTACGATCATTGGTTAATTGTGTCCTAAAATTGTTGTTAATATTATTTGTAGTTGTTGTTGCTGCTGTCGGTTCTGCTCCTGCTACTGTAGCTGTAGTTGTTGTCGCATTATATTGTAATTGTTGTTGTTGTTGATGTAAGTTACGCTTAAGGAACTCCGATTGTTAATAAGGTCGACTGGCATCCTTTGGCCGCTTCAATTGAACTTTCAGTCTTTTCATGCCAATCTGGAAGCCATTCATGGCCTGAATGGCCGCTTGAGCGCTGGTGGGGTTATCAAATGAAACAAAACCTATAAGATGAACAATAACAAATGTTAGCAATTGACGAATACATATTACTAAGAATAGTTATATATTTGGTTTACCGAAACATTTGCTCTGATTAGTAGCACGATCGATGAAGACCTTGGAGCTGATCACATTGCCAAATGGCAGGAACATTTGCATTAACTCTGCATCACCAAATTCTTGCGGCAAATGATAGATGAATAGATTGCAGCCCTCCGGGCCGGATATAGAACATCCTGGGAACATCAGAAAATCTTAAAAGAAGACATCACAAGAAAAGAAACAAAGTAGAGAAAATAAATTAAACGATGAGCTAAATCATAAATTATAACTTTATGAGATTGTCTGAAGTTTTTTGAATGGATTTTTCATTTTCATATTTTTTTTTTTGCGGAGCTTATATATTTTTTTCGTGTCTTGTGTTTCGTGGCTGATTTTGTAGACGATTGAACTAAAACTAATGCATTTTATAAGACTGCAAAAATAACAAATAAAATGATAATATTAAATAGAAAACAAATGGTAAACAATAATAAAAGAAAACTAACAGTAACAAAATGCGCTAGAATTGTCTAAAAGATATGTAGACATATTCGTATTATAAAATGCTTAATGAGCTACCAGTTCTAGATTTCTATCAATAGGTACTTAAAATATAAGCTTAGAATAGGCTTTGGCATTAAATTGATATTGACATTGAGGTTGTTCTATTCGATATTCAGCAGCCCCATTTTGATATTGAGTAATTTAATCGTATGAAATGAGTTCAGCATAAGCCGAGTTTCATGTTTCATGTTTAATATGTGTCATGCAGGGTAATTACTAATTTTAATTAACTAATTAAAAACACAATTAACCATTTACTACGCGCAACAGATATTAAAAAAAAATAAATAGAAAAACACGTTACAATCATGTTAGGTTTAGGGTTAGAT
This sequence comes from Drosophila subquinaria, assembly GCA_037043405.1. NCBI lineage: Eukaryota > Metazoa > Arthropoda > Insecta > Diptera > Drosophilidae > Drosophila > Drosophila subquinaria. The sequence continues at coordinate 19,843 of JBAMBL010000037.1, read as the reverse complement.
ACATGTACACATACACCGATAAAGAGAGAGAGAGATAGAGACAAAGACACATAGGTACATGTATATAGCTGACTATAATATGTATAAGTATATATAGACATTATATATATACGCCTTATTAATGGAGTGCTTGTATCTTGTCTCATCAATTTGAAAAAGACAAAATAACTGAGTCAAAATGAAAGAGAAAAATGTAAATAAAACTGGCGAAACAAAGTAACATAAAATTTTATGATTTTCTATGTGCCGGACCCCTTAACCCCATAACTCTATCCGTATATCCGAGTTTTAAGCAAATACCATATCTTGAATATACGCCGACGGTTTTAATGTGATTTTAAGCAGTTTATATGCAATTTTTACGATCTCACATAAAATGCCTTTAAATGCAGCCATTAAAAACGATTTACGCCTTTGCTTTTTGCAGCCCTCTTTTCGCGTACTTGCAAGGGGGCGGTGAAAAGTGCGTCACAAGATAAGAAAGAGTTACGAATAAAAACAGCACAAGTAATTAATTTTTATGGCCTTTTAGTTTAAATACTTTCTCGAAAAAAAAAAAATAATTAATTATGTAACAAAATGTTCTTAATCGAAAAAAAAAAAATATATATATAGATATGCAAGTGTCTTTATATATGTCAGTGTTTTTTTAAGGAATTCTTTTATTATGAAAAACCCGGAGATGTGTATGAGTTATTCGTTATGCCATTCATATCCAAAAATCAAATACAATATTTAGTTACAGAACTATCAAAGAGACAGACAGAGATAGAGATAGAGATAGAGAGAAAGAGTCGAAACGGAACTAAAGAGAAAAACTGAAAAATAATAATGAAAAGCTTACCTTCACGCTGAGTGGGTGCAACCGCCGCTAGGGGAGGTGGTAAAGCTTGTGGAAACTGTCCATAGACGGCGGGAAAGGCTGCGTTGTATATAAATAATTTTTGTTTTTGGTTTTTACACAAATTCCGAAACATTTATAAAGACAACACAACAATTAAGTATACGTATATAAGTTTTATTAAGTTTAGTTAAACTATTTATATAATAAAAACGATAAGAAAAATTAGTTTCATATGTATATTAAAATAAAAAAACATTTATAGACGTAGAATTATGTTTGTTTTTATCATGAAATGTAGTTTCGAAAATTCAATTCAAGAATACTTAATACGCGATTTACCAGCCGAAACGCAACTGGATTTTGTGAATAATATGAAAAATACAAAAATTTAATTATTTTAAATATTGTCTTTAAAATTAAATTTTTGCAATCAAAATATAATTTACCAGTAGATGGGGCAACTGGATTTCTTAAGTAGAAAAAATATTTTGAAAGTAGTATGGAAAATTTTTAATATTAAAAGTCTTTTCAAAATTAGTTTTCTTTAAGTAAATATTTGTAGCAATTAAATATTGTTCATAAAATGAAATTTTCGCAAACAGATGTTTAACGTTTAACATTGAACAACACATTTTCAAATATGACGTTTTTTAAATACTTAACACAAAATTAATAAAAAAACTAAGAATCCAAATTATAATCCAAGAGCCGTCGAAAGGACTAAAGAATTGTTTCAAATTGTGACAGAAATGTTTTATAAGAAGAGTATAGAACAGTCAGTGTTAAATAAACTCTGCAACATTGCTGAAACAAATTCTTTAATCCTTTTAAAAAAAATGAATTATATAAGTATATATAGAAGTTAGAGTTATATATAACACTTTACTAACAATATATATTTATGGCATGACACAACATTTATTAATTATTTCAATAAAAACAATTATGAATGATTGAGCTGTTTATTCTGTTATTGTTTGTCCTTTTACACATAATATATATTTGCCTGTCATATAGCGGAAATATGCTTATGACGATGATAATAACAGATCTGGTTGATAATTATTATGTGAGGCTCTATGACATAACAATGAATGGAAAAACATGGAGAGAGAGCAAGAAGGGGATAGACTTAGTGAGATAGAGAGAACAGTGTGTGGATATGCTGAGCTAATGATGACGTTAAAATTTACGATTTTATGCGAATTTCAATTGATATTTTTTGTACTCTAATTATTTATTTAATTCCTTGTTCTTTTGGGGAAATACATATAATAATTTTCTTAATCTATTTAGGCATAGGGAACTTAGACTTAGATTAGCCTGAGATTGGAAACTTACCAACTCCTGGAAATGGTGGCAAACCAGGGAAGGCATGTTGCAGTGCAGCAGCATCGCCATTTGGCAAACCTTGTGGTGGTATGGTCAGATGCAGCGGATCTAGATTGAACAAGTAAACAATTGGATAACTTAGCTATATACTTTTATAATGGACATAGTAAGTTATAATTAATATAATGTAACTTTTATTTATTGATTTTCATCATTATGTATTGATATTTTCTATAATTTCGGATAAAAGGTAGTCGATTTTAAAATTTCATTTATATTTATTCTTAATTCGAGAAAATTTAATTTTTTCTAAAAAATTTTTATTACAATGAACATTGCGTTTATTGGACGATTGTATTTCATAGTTTGGATACTTTTCTTTAAAACGATACAAAACCAATTCTAATCGATTGATATGTGAAATTGAATTGGTAAACTTGTACTTTAAGTAAAATGAAAAATTTCTTTCAACGAAAATATTTTCGTATAATATTTATCAGTAGTCTCGCTAATTTTTGAAAATTGACCGATAAATTATTAAACTTTAGCTAAGCGTAAAGATTCAATGATATTTTATTGAATTTTACATTTATGAACGGAATTAATTTAACTATAAAGTGAAGATTACTTAGACTTAGGTAGATAATATTTAGATGCTTAGATCTACTGATTTGCAGAATATTTAACTATAAAAATCATCACATTTATAAGGGATACTCACGTGGGAATGCCGTTTGTGGAATGCCATTCGTGTAGACACCATCTGCCACTGAAGCGGCAGCAGCGGCTGCTGCGGCGCCACCTGGTTGACCATTGGGCGTATTGGCGCCCATGTTGAAGTTGGGCATCGTCGGCGATGGCAGCGACGGCGGCTGGCCGGTGCCATTGAGGCCATGAGGTATTTGAGTTGCCAGTGCGGCCATTGGATTCATGTAGGCAGCTGCCGAGCCAGGTGCTGTGGCCGCGGCGGCCATCAGAGCCGCTTGCTGTTGTTGCTGTTGATGAAACGCCGGAGCAATAAGATAATGCATGGGACACGGAGGTGGAAAAGAGGAGCAACTACTTACCTGTGCGTAGGCGCCGTACGGTCCAAATTGATTAAAGACAAAAGGATTCAATAGGTTCATATGACCGGCCATTTGCTGCATGCGTCTTATTTGTCGCTCCTTCTCCGTGTCGGCGTATTTGACAACCAGGCTGGAGGATGCACCCTGCAACACAAAAGAGGAAAAGACTTAAGTGAGTGAGTGGCATTGCATATTTATAGGCGACTTTCCGTTTCCCGTTGAGGAGCACAGTGCCCCGGCAAAGCCTCAGTGTGCACGGAAATCCTATTACAGGCCATTATTTTGTACCTTGTCATTTGAAGATGTCTCTGTCTTTTTACCTGAGTGTGGTGTGTGTGCCAGAGTTATCATTCCTCTGGCTTGCTGTGCTTTTGTTATACGAGGCTGTCTCGCTCATTATTATCGTATTATATTATATTTGATATGCTTTTGTTATAAAACAACAACAACAACAAAAAAGGCAAAAATAATGCTCGTAAATAACAAAATAATTGGCAACGCACTTCAATTTGCATTTCCATTGAAATCGGCTTACATGCTGTTTTACTTGCTCTATAATAGAACAAAGTTGCCACCCCTCCCCCCTCCCCCCATCTCCCCATAATACTCTCTTGTAGCATCCTCAACTCCATCTACTCTTAAACATAATGTTATCTATTGTCGACTGTCATTGATTTTGAAACATTGGGGACATGCAACAAAGACATCGCCTAGGCCTCTGTCACCTTCCCTCTGCTCTGTTGTCAGTTGCCTCCTTTGATGTCAATTAATTAGCATAATAATGGCCGCTTCACATTTCGCACTTCCTCTCCACACCTCTCCCTTCCCCTCCCCTTCCCACCTACTCGGTAGCCACTTCATGACAATTGAGGCGACGACAACATTTCATGTGCCTGGGCATTTTGTTTTGTTATAATTAAGACGTTTTGCAGATGAGTTGCCTGTTTTTGTAATAGGAAACCATTGCTGAATCAAAATGGCAATGAGGGGGAGAAGTTGCTGGGGCGAGGGAACTTTTATGATTTTGCAAATCATTAATCAAAGTAACAATGATATTATGTTGCATAATTTTAGGAGCAGACTCCCTCCCATTCTGCCCCTGTGTGTGTGTGTGAGTGCTTGTGAGCTTGTTGTTAATGAGACTATAGCAAAACAGGTGCTCCATGTACATAGTTATCCGCCTTGCACACAATTTTAATTAATGAAATATGAAACTCAGGTTTATGCAAAGGCCATGATACGATGCAAAGCCAACCCCAAAGCAACCCACGGACAGCCGAGGGGAGACGAGGCTCCCAGCAATGTGAAACTATATAAGTATTTCCCCATCTCAGAGCTAGAATATAGGTGGCCTGGCATGGCTGTGTAATGAGTTTTAATGAGCATTAGATAATGCATCATGTGAAAATGTTTATGAGCACAAAATGTTTACAAGTTACTTGAAGCTTATATAAATAAAAAAATTATTCTGATGTATCTTTAAGATAGAACAATGGGCTTTAAGGTAAGCACAGCTGTAAGTGCTAGGAAAAACATAAACAGAAAATTAAAAATTGACAATTGCTTGTTTAATATTTTGTTTAATATTTCTTTAAACTAGTTATTATCTCATTATCTTTTCATCATGTTGGACTTGACTTTAAACTGATTTAGTTTAATTTATAATTTAATTCATATTTCCCAGTTTTATTTAAAATTGAAAATTACTTGTGTTTAAATTCTTTAGTTGGTTAGAACAATCCATAGATTTATATGAGCGTACAAGTACAAGGGAATTAATAAAATTAAATAAAATAAATGAATAAAATTAAATTAGGCATCCGAAATGGCTTAAACCTAGTTTAATATATGCTCTAAAAAAGATTTGTAAAATATCGAATTTCTTTTAATTCCAGAAAATGCGACGAGATTGATGTAAGAATAAAATAAATAATAAGCAACGATGGAAATAAGGGTGATTCGCATTCAATTATATGTACACATACACATGAACATGAAAATATAATGTAAGTAGCTAAGTAATTGAAAAAGAAAGATAGTTGAATTCATGTTATAAGTAAAAACAAGATAACCCGAAGAAAAACAACTGACAAAATAGACTGATAGATAGATTTGAGTGAGTAATTAAAGAGATTTTCATTGTGTTAGCTTTCTTTCTGGCCAGCAATTTAATTGAAGCCACTTTAAACAATTTCCTGAGACTTTTCATGAATTTTTGGCTGGCAATTTTCAGCAACAGCAACAACAACAACAAAAACAGACATTAATTGAAGTGCACTTCCTTTCAATTTTCGCCAACAAATTACAGCATATCAACAACAGCAGCAGGATGCCATCAACACACATTCACATACTCATATATATACACACACACACACACACACATAAACACACACTGAGGCACCCTTTAACATGCAGAGGCCTCAACGACTGTTCGTCCTGCATGTCCTGCGCTCTCTCTCTCTCTCTCTCTCTCTTTCTCTCTCTCTCTCTTATCCTTGCTGCTTGCTGCTGTTAATTTCATATTTCGAAACATGACACTTTCACACTTTGGCTAATTTAAAAGCATACAAAATGGTGGCCAACACACGCACGAGTTGCTTTGTTGCTGCTGCTGTTATTGCCGTGAATTTGTTGCGACTGTTGCATGTGGCACACACAAAAGGCGAATCCTTTTCGCGCATATATGCAACGTGTCCTGCTCGACATCATCGTCTCGTTAAATTGTCGCCTGACACCTCGCTAATGTCATCACCATCATTGCCGTTGCACGTCGGCGTCAACGTCGAGAGTCAGCCACATTATTACTGTAATTATGTTGGCCGTGTAAACGTCATTAGGCGTTTTAGTGCCAGGCCATAGAACGTGTCCCAATCTGACTGCCGCTGAGCGACAATGTTGTTGTCCTTGTCATCATAGTTGTTGTCGTTGTCGCTGTCGCTGTCCTTGTAAATCTTTCGACATGTTGCACTGGACAAATTGCAGGCATTATACGCATTCAAGTGGTAGGAGTACTCAATTATATAGAGAATGGAAAGTAAGTGCTCTACGGACTGATCTCTCGTTGGAGCGGACGTTATTAAACTGTAATCAAAAGTTTTTCGATACCGAATGAAATACAAAATTACAATTATTGCTGCATTCTAATGAGATTGAATGATGATTTGAATGAGAAACCAACATTAAAACCTACTTTCAAACATTAAATCTATAATAATAGCTCTATAAATTGCTTATCTACTAAATCAGTTGATTGAAACACAAATTGTCTTATATATTATTTGAATGTTATTATCAATTGATTGTCAAATTTTCTTATATATTATTTGAATTCTTTAAGCATTGACACTCAGCTTTTATCCTTATTAATTTGAAATTGTTCATGATCCTAAAATTCTGCTACGTTAGCAAATTAAACTCGAATATGTTTCATATATTATTTAAGCTTTCATTGTATCACTTAATTTTCCAATTGATTGGCTGACAATTGTAATCCAATTCAAGACAATCCAATGGCTTAATCTTTTCTATTTCGAATTATTTGCTTTGCCCCCTTTAGTAATTAGTGTCGCTCTTCAATCTGGCAAACACGGAGAGTGCAACAGGCATTCAAACACAAACCGCAAAAGCTCATAAATTAATTCATTAACGTCAATTTGATAGCCTTATAATCCCGGGTCGCATGTCTTGTGGTGGGCGGTTGCCAATTTGTTGGCCAACCACAGAGGACAAACTAAAAAAGCCAGGAATGTGGCATGGATACTAGGAAATTATGCCTTGCCTGTCTTTCTGTTTCTGTTTTAGTCGAAGGAGTGGGGATTGTAAGTCAGCGAAGTCAATATAAACGTTTATTATATGCTATGTGTGCAGTTGTTTGGCTGGCACTTCCGTTTCCTGAAGACGACGACACGAAATTCGCATTCAAGTGAATTGCTGCGCCAAATGAAATGAAAAATTCAACACGACACTGAAGCAGAAAGAAGCACGCCCCAAGCCCAGACTCAGACTGAGCCAGAGTTGTAGTCAGAGTCAGAACGAGGCACAATCAAAGGACGACTGACTGAATTGAATGCAACAGGCAGCAGGCTGCCACTTGCCACTTGCCGTCCGTCCGTCCGTCTGTCTGTCTGTCGTTTGGCAAGAGGCAACTAACAAGCCAAACTACTAACTGGAGGCCGTCGTCGTTGGTCCTGGACTTGTGCCAGGCGGCACTTTTGGCAGCAATCGCATGTTGCATGCCACTTGCTTTGCGGCACGGTCCTGCAAACGTGACGCCATTAGCTTGGGCCTCTCAGTAGGCAGGGGGAAGGCCCCTTCTCTGCCACCGTTTTGGCACTTGGCAATATATAGATGTATATATATATTTTTTTCTTTTCTCTTTATTGTTTTTTAATGCGCGTTGCTCAAACTTTTTTCCAGTATTTGGGCCATTTTTTGGCAAAGTTTCAAACCGCACGACGAGGCCAAAAGCTGTAGCTGTACTCGTTGTGAACCCAAACTCGACGTTTGGCCAATTACAATTGAAGGCTTACACAGTGCATTTAAAAAGTAATTTGTCTGCCAGCCGCTCAAAAGCCGCGCACGTATTTATATTTAAATGCAAATGCAGGCACAGAACAAGAATCCAACACGAGTGCACATGATAAACCTGTTGGCTGTTCGCTGTTGGCCCTATTGGGGCTCTATGGGGATCCAGACACGGGTGTAATCACAGCTACCCGTCGTGGCAGTCGTGGCAGTGTTGCCGTGTTCACTAATGGCGGCTACAAGCCGCAAGCTCTGAACTCCAACCCGGGACACTCCTCCCTCTCCCATGTTCCTCTCTCTGTCCGCTTTATGCCAAAACCAAACGATTACAAGGGCGCTGAAATGCAGGCAGCCAGAACATCGCACTCACATCCACACATACACAAACCTATACATATAATAAACTGGCGCGTATGCAACGTTCCGGGTGTCCTGGCTGGAGTCCTTTACGTGTCTGGGGACATGTTAACATGGCAGAGTCGTGCCAAAAAATTATTATTCCCGCCTCGACGCCGCTTTTTGTGCAACCCAGCAACGACTGCGAGCGTCGATTTGTCAACGCCTAAAAGGACAACATATTTCTCTCTCAATTTGCAGCACAACAAAAAACAGAAAAAATAAACAAAATGAAATACAAATAAAATAAATAATATTAATAAAAAATTGAGCAAACTAGCAAACAAATTGGCGGCAAATGGTTTTAACAAATGAATTATATATATATGTGCATACTGATTTGCATTTAATAGTTTATTTTTGATACGAAAAATGTTATATTTATTTTTTAAGCACCCGGCGGCCGGCCGCAGCTTGTTTTAATTGCTAAATGAATTGGCCGGAATGCCTGGCGAGCATTTGTTTAATGGCCAACCATTTTTATATATCAATTAAAGCAGCGACAGTAAAATATTTCATCTTTTTTTATACACGGCACCCATTAAAAATGGGTACACAGATGGGTATAACACTGTTCAAGCAGGTTTTGTCACAGAAGATAGGATACATACATACATATTTATATGTATCCCTCGTCAGCATCATAATGCATAAGTATGTTAAAAGACAGGGTATTTTCCAGTTGTCTGGTTCCTATTAAATCAGTCCTACTTGGTTTTTTTTAATCTCAAAAAAATGCGATAGCATTAATTCCAAGCTAAATGGATTTATGTTGTGAAATTCGGTGGCTAAAAGTGCCATTGACAAGCTTAATGGGAAGTATGTATTATATAAAGGTGTAATATTTATGGGTGTAATAGCCATTGAGAGAACAATAAACTACTCTCAGTCATTTTATTAGGATATTTTCTTAAAGTAAATTCTTTGTTTATTATCCAATAAATTTTTACAAATAATAAATAAAAATAACAATAAGCGGAACTTTACATTTATTTATTTAGATTTGATAAGCATTTTCCATTTTAATATAAACATAAATAATTACTCGCTCTTAGCCAGTATAATTACGACTGTCTATTTTCTACTTGCAAATATAATCAACCTATTTTCATTATTTATACGAAAATCAATGGCAATGACAAACACCGAACAGCTGGCAACGACTTTTTCAATTAATTTCCATTTAGAAGACAAAAAAAAAATGCAAAAAGTAAAGCCCAAACTCTCAATAGCAGTTGTACAACTTACAGTAAAGTGGGCAAAAGTAGCAGTAAAACTAATTACAAATTCATTTTCAGATTTTAATTTTGCTGTCAGCTTCAGTCTCTGGTCCAACAAACAGTCGACCAGTCAGTCGAGTTCGGAGCACTCAGGCGGGGGGACACAGGGGCTGAGGGGTTTCTAACCGCGAAGCGTCAAAACAAAACGTGAATTGGATGAAAAGGAGGGAAAGTCAGTCAACTCAAAAGCGCCACATAAACCGCAAGCCGAGTAAGTAATCTTTTCCGCCAAATAAATCACACCATCGAAAGAAAAAAATAGAAATAAAAATAAAAATAATAAAGAACTACGACTGCAAGTCAAATTAGTGTAAAATGCCACTAAGCTACCTAAAAGTATGCTATGCATTAACCGGAGATGGCAAAAAATTTACGTACTATGCGAAAAGTTACTTACTTTGGGGCCAAAGTTGCGACGCGTTGTTAACCGCAGCGCTGGGCAGGCCGAGGCAACCCAGGCGGACCGACAGATAGACAGACAGACGGGGCAGACGGAGCAGACAGGCGTTGCATACATTAAACAACTTTTGGCTCATTGCATTTGGCCCCGGATCGGAGTGCGGCATCAAAAGGCAGCCAAATGGAGCCGCAGGCGAAGCGTAAAATGCGGGCAAGCAAAAAGCGCGAAAAAGGACGAGAACGAGGATGAAAACGACGACGACAACGACAACGGCGTTGACAATGCAACTTGGCCGTGGCCAAAATGAAAAACTTATTTAATTTACTTTGCTTTTTGCCACAGCCAGCAATTTAATTCAATTAAGCGCTGAGAGTTCCTTTAGATACAGCTTTAAAAAGGACGGCCTAGCAAACAATCAAAGAACCTCGAAAATAGTATGTCAAAAGAAAAGTGAGAGAAAAGCACTTAAACATAACTAAAAGAATTAAAAGCTCCTGATTCAGCAAAACTTGACTGAGGAACTATCAGTTATTATACAATTTTTTATTAATGTCCTGACTGTTTGAGAAAGATTTAAAGAAAGCTATCGATATATGGGGTTTTAGTTAAAATTAATGTCGATTTAAGGCTTGGCAATTTTATTGTAGGAAGAGAATAGAAGGAAGTATGAATTTCTTGAATATTTAATAATTTATTATTAACCACTCTTTTTAAATTTCTCTATTTAATTAAAAGTTTATTTACTTGCAATAAATACTTAAATACTTCTAATGAATGAAATACTTTATAGTACACATATTCAGAGGCATTTCAGATGTTGTATTTAAATAGTAAACTGCATTTCCATAGCTTTAAGAGGCAATCAACAGGCGACACACTCGAAGATATGCCAAGAATGTGGCAGAAAACTTTAAGCGTAAGTTGTACTCGTAGTTGACTTGGAAGACACGACTTGCCTTGGACACGACAATTCCCAAGTAACGCCCTCCATTTTGTCGTATCTAACCTTCGCATGCCTTGTTGCACTTGTCTTGCAAAGACAGAGACAGAAACTGGGTGAGAGAAAGGAACAGAGAGACATAGAGAAGTTGCAGAGCGCCAACTGCGAGTTGAGCACATACCATGAACTTGGTATTTTGTTATCATTGCTGTTGTTGTTGTTATGGGTATAAATGTCGCTAGGACCACACAGTTTACTCAAGCAAATGGTTGGCTCAACACCGGCAAAGGACTCACGGCACAACTACTAAGCAGGCTTGGCAGTCCTGGCAGGATATTACATGCAAGCATGATTGAGTTTCGAGTACTCGTATGCATGGAAGGAAGCGGACAATTTCATAAATTTAATGTCGGAAAAGTGTGCAAAAAGTTTTTGGATCTGATTTTAGCATAGCATTGCAACAAATTGAATTTAGTGGCGGCAAGGACTGAACTACAACTGGGCCTCTAATGCACTTAAAATCAAAGTGCGTTCACACAGTTTACAACTGGAAAACAAGGGGCAAAAACAGGAAAGGAAACGAAAATGAAAATGAAAAAAAAAAAGAAAACATAAACCTAAACTATGGCTAAGGATTGCAAGGATGCTGTGCTCTCTCTCTCTCAGACTGTCTGCTGCGTTTTTTGTGCTTGATTGAACAGAATGTTGCCAGGCCAAATTTAATTTACGACTCTCCACAAGAGCAAGACACAGAAAGAGAGGAAGGGAAGAAGAGCGAAAGAGACGGGGATCTGCTGGGAGTGTGCAAAATGAATATTTCATTTTCAGTTTGAGCTCGTATAAAAAGACTTTGCAGACATTGCCTAAAAAGCGGCTATGAGTACGAGTATGACTTGCATTTGCAGTCGTAAACAATTTACAGTCGAAATTGTTAATAAAATTATCAAATATTATATTTATGGTCAGTGTAATGGGCAGCAGCGGTCAGTTCTTCCCTCTTTCTCCCCCTCCCTCTTTCTCTGTAGCGCTGCCAACTCGTTGGCTTTTTATGGTGGCAGTTTAATTTGCTGCTTTGGTTTTACGAGCTGTTGATGCGATAGTTGTTTTTGTCGGCTGTGGGATAAGCACAACAGCAGTAAGTGCCCTTTTAGGGTCGACTGTAGTCTACTTTTGGGAAAGGGAGAGTTATTTGGTTGGGTGATAATCCCCGAGTGATTCGCATACTAAAATCACCTCTTTAAACGCTGCAGTGAGCTATACGTGCAAGTACTTTGAAATGAAATGATTGTATTAAGAAAGTTTTCCAGAGAAACTACTGATGAGCTGCTCTTAAATTAACTTCTCTACCTTTAATTTTTTTTAAGAAGTCGAAAAAATTCAAATAAATAATAAAGTAAAAATATGACAAAATTTTAAATTATTAGTTAGAATAAACAAAATAAATATTATGGGAATAAATAGTATTTATTTATGCAGAGAAGCAAATGGAAACTTTGGAATGGAAACTTTACTCAACTTTCTTAAAAGAATTCATTTTAATTGGTTTAATCTGTAAGCATTTCTATTAATTGGTTAATTTTAAAGAATCAGCTCGCTATTATATTTTTTGAAAACGTTGTCACAAAACTACGATTTAATAACGATCATCCACTTATTTTAAATATGTCTCTCCCATACGATTCCCACATGCCCTAAAATAAGCAATTGCTTAATATTTAGGCCATTGTACACCTTGTGGCCTGAAATGGCCGACGCTAATGAAACAACATAATAAACAAAATTGGCCACACAACACGCGCCTCTCGATCCAATTAGCTCAATAACCAGGCGAATGAGTTTCAATACTGCCATGTGGTGTTCAATGTGCTGACCAGTTTCGTGCCAATTTTAAGCCACAAACAGCAAAAACATTTCAAAGGACACGTCAGATGCAGGCACAGGACCAGAACCAGGCGAGTGGCATAAGAGCACAGTTGCAATTTCTGGGTTCCAAGTGAAAATTACACAAAAATATTTTGGCCAAACTAAAAACTAAAATCCAAATGAAAATATTATTAAATTCAATTGGGCAAACATTACTGTAACCATGGAGCAGGCACGCACAGGGCGAGAAAGCGAGAGAGAGAGACAGGGAGAAAGGAAACTGTGGGGCAGGAACATATGTGGATGCAACATGGCGTCCATTTGGCAACGGCCGCCGCAACAAACGACCAAAAATTGCATTGCCATTTTTACGCGCAATTTGTTTTGCGGAAATATTGTGAAAGTTTTTGGGGCGAACCGGCAACAGTGCGACAGATCGGACAGCCGGACAGACCGGTCAGATTGGACAGACCGGACAGCGGTGCCACGTTGGCGACATTTGGCCAAATTGCACACTAATGTGTGTGTGCGTGTGTGTGTGTTGTGCCAGAGCAAATTGCCAGCGGGTAAATGGCCACAAATGTTTTATATATTTTTATTTGCTGCATGTGCGTTGATTTCTGATTGTTATATAACATTTCATTTAATGCCTGAGCTTAAATCCCCAACGAAAGACATCAAAATATTTGCCAGACTGTACTCTCTCATCCTCTCTCTCTCTCTCTCTCTCTCTATCTGTCTCTTTGTCTCTTCCTCAATATCATTCTCTGTCTGCCTTAATTTAATCATTCGAAATCTGTGCATCTGTGTGGCCCCGCCCAAATGCAGTAAGCTCAAATCGCTTTGGCAAGCCGCAGTTTTGGCCAAAAAGAAAAATGCATTGCCCACCACCACAAAAAAGAAAGGAGAAAAAGTAACATCAAAATCATGGCAAATCTTTTCTAACTATTTGCAATTCAAGCATAAGTCTGCCAGAGTCTCCAGTGTGCCATACTCGTGGCGAACTCAGACACAGACACATATCCTACTCGTATCGTGGCTAAAGGAGTTGCATATGCAAAAACCGCTTGGCTGCTCCACCCACTGCCTACAAATCTTGCAATGAATATATTTGCCCCAAAATGGCAGCAAAGAGTCTGGCAGTCTGACAGTCTTTCAGTCTGGCAGTCTGACACTCTGCTCTTGCAATTGCATACTTCTAGGCGTTGGCGTGAAACGTTTTAGTTGGCAAAACTCTGCGCTGATAAACGAGTGTCGTCAAGGCAGCGAATGCCTCGCTTACCTGCCAGACGAATAGTCTCCATGGCGGTTTATATTTTGACAATTTTTCTTTACTCCCATTCCTTATTCCTTCTCAAAAAGACGAAAAGTTTCCAGCACACAAATTGCTAGCGGAAATGATAGACGACATTCGGTAGTACGTAGTTTTCTAGGCAATTTATACAGTCACATGTTGCTTTGTTGTCTGTCTGCAACGGATTCTCAAACGTCTGAACTGTTCGGTAAGTGCTGCCGCTAAGCTGCATAAAGCCTAGAAAGCAATTTAACTGGGCTTGTGTGTTCTCAGATAGTCACTGCAGCTTAAGCAAACAAACTGTGAGACTTTGACTTCATGATCGAATTTCCTTACTACGCATTGCTGGATCTCGATTGTCATGAAACAAATTAGTTGTGAATTGGTATAAGAAATTGTGATTAAATTAAAAATGTCTTCTACCTTAAATAAATATAAAGTTCTAAGCCTTTTGTATAGTTACACTTTTGCAAAGTTTTTGTATGATTATCAGAACTAACATTTGACTGAATTTTAACTAAATTAAAGATGTCTTAAAGATTTTTTAAATTTGCAGTTTCCTTGAATAAATTATAGCTCTAGGGCTTTTGTATAAATACACTATGGTAAATTTTCACTTAATTTTAACTAAATTAAAAATGTCTTAAAGATTTTTCACGTTGTCAGTTTCCATGAATAAATAGATAGTTCTAAGTCTTTTGTATAGTTATACTATAGTAAAATTTCCCAAGTGATTTTTTTGTCAAATACAAGCTTTACTGAAAAGTGAACTTTCTATGCCATTCTTACTAAATTGAAATAATATAAGCTTCAAAGCAGATAACATTTCAGTTGCAATTCTTATTAATTGATGTCAAAGTGATTCTTACTAAATTAATATATAGAGAGTTGTAAATTTTTTTTCATTGAGCAAAGTGATTCTTACGAAATTAATATGAAGTATGTTTATTTTATTGAAATTTATGTCGATACGTAAAGTCTATAATTGTTTTCTTTACGTTTTATGCCTATAATCTATAGATAATATGGCAGCCTACTTCTCACTTAATTGCTCACAATTTGCATAATTTCCTGGGAGCTTAAAACTCAAATATAAATAGATTTTCTATGCATTTCATTATTTGACTCCTTACAGTTGCAGTTGCTAACTTTATTTAAATATGCAACCAAAAACTCAAACCAGCTCAAACTCCTGCTCTGCTCTCGTCCAATTGTCCAATGTCCCATGCTACATGCCGCTTCTGCTTGACTTGCTTATCATAACAAAAGTTGCATAGAAAAAAACGGAAAAAAGAAAAGTCTGAAAAAACTGTCCGATTCGGAGGTAAAACGAAAACGAAATAATATGCCAAAGCATTCTTCACTGATTCGGCGCTACGCGTTTTTGCACTTCAAAGTACTTCAAATCAATTTTCTTCACTTATTTTCATAAACCGCCAGCCGGCAGTCCTTTTCTCCTGCTCCTGGAAAGCCTGCGGACCCAAAAAATTTGCCAGAAAAGTTCAATTTTTGAAAAATATTTGCAAATTTCATTCACTGCGCTCGTCCATTCAAATTTCCTGCATTTATGCTGTTGTCCTTTAGGGACGCGCACGGCCAGAAATATGAGAGCAGCAAAAGGAAAGAGTAAGATGGGCAAAAAAAAAAAAAAGAAAATCGAAAGAAATAAATGGAAATAAAGGACAAAACAGCAGCGTGGTCCGTTTTCAGGGCAGAGAGTACAAGCGAGTCCAGCAGCTGAGCTGCGCCTTCCACCCTCTCCTTCCTCGTCCTTCTTCTCCTCCTGCTCCCTTACTCTACATTTTCGGCACATTTGCCCGAGCGCAAGGACCTTTTGTTATATTGAGAAGGCAGCAAGAAATTGCGCTAAGATGCTTATCCTTTTTTTTTTTTTTTTTTGCTTTTCGTAGGAGCAAAAAATGGTAAAAATTCTCCATTATTATTTTTATTACTTATTTGCTTTTAATACTTGACGATGGCGAGGGCTACGAGGACTATGGCTACGGCAACGACAACGGGTACGAACGTCATCCAATCTCAAAGCGGATGTCGTCTACTTTGCATTTTGAGCCGTTCTACTTGTATGCTTCCTGACGCTAGCCAAGACCCAACAATCCGGCATATTTTAAACGACGTCGCGTCATCCCCATCCACATCCACATCCTCAGCTCATCCTCTTGACAGCGTTCCTGCCCGCCCGAAATTATTATACTTGTCCCTTGGCCGTCCCGTCGCACTTATTGAAAAATTCGCATCTCACATCAAGACAGAAAGACGAGGAGAAATGGAAAAAGAATTTCTTTGGGCATCTGAGCTTCGATGACTTTCGCTTGGCTTCGATTTGGCTTGTCGTGGCTTGGCTTGGGTTGGCCT
This sequence comes from Drosophila subquinaria, assembly GCA_037043405.1. Lineage (NCBI taxonomy): Eukaryota > Metazoa > Arthropoda > Insecta > Diptera > Drosophilidae > Drosophila > Drosophila subquinaria. Next base: position 3,527 of record JBAMBL010000037.1, on the reverse strand, counting down.
GTCCTGACTTTTCTCTGATGGTCCTTTCCTCCATACTGGCTCTTGTTTTAAGTGCAGCCCCTAGTTGGCTTTGTCGTCTGTGTTTATGCAAAAAATTTGTCTACTGTCTACTGTCTATGGCGCATTGGGTTCTAGCTGGTTCTGGCTACTCTGTCCGCTGGTTCCCTTGGTTTTGTCTTATTCTTTTGTTATTCCTTGTGCTTAAGTAGTTTTTGCTGTTTTTCATACTTTTAGCTTGTAATCACTGTCAATGTCGACCATTTTTTGTGTTTTGTTTCTGACATGCTGCTTAAATGCTTCTCAAGATTTAGCTACTTGATCTCTCGGCCACCCCAAAGTTATTAATAATAAGCTATACAAATTTCTCAGTGTCTCGTGCATAGATTGCATTGAGATTGCGACTGAGTGTGGAAGATGGACCACTGCACTTACACAAAGGATGCCCAAAAGGGTTTTCTTTTTGCTACTGTTATGCAAATTTGTAGTACATACCTGGAAAGATAAAGAAGAGCAGAAGAGAGAATTGATATGAGTTTTTGTTGAATTTTAAGTGGATTTGCGAGCGTTGTCTAAATTTATGACTAAGGCCAGCAGGTTGGTCTGAGACTGAGCTAAGAGTTAGACCATCTAAAGAGGGTACAGAATTGATTCGATTATTATTGAATACGTTGGGGAGTTGCAAGATTTTAGCCTTAAGCAGTTAAATCATACAATTTATATAAAAGTGAGTTTGGTGATCATAAAAAGTAAGACATTATAAAGTTATCTTTATTGATAGAGATTTAAGACTAGTTTAATTTTATTAAATTCCAAACTATTAGTTATATTTACTATTTAAGTCTTTCTTTGACATAAATTCAAGTGCATATTTTCAAATTTACTTAACCACAACAAATTCAATTTCCCAATCATTTTGACCAGCCTAAAACAATGGTTCTCTTTTAATAGCCTCCACTTTAAGGGCAGCCCATTGAACTCGCATTTAGTTCGGAATGGAAAGCCAGTAAAATTTTAATAATAGCAAAAAGTTCAATTGGCATTTCAATATTGTCTTTGACCTTAGCCTTTTATCTAGAAAATGCATTGGCACAAATTGTAGGGGCGGTGACACGACACGCACACAAACACATACAGACACAGACACAGAGACACGACCTAGACTTTGACTGGAGAGAATGTGAACTGATGTGGGAAAATAGAGGTGACTAGGAAGGAAGGAAAACTGACTAAAAGAGGGGCGTGTGCGACTGGGCTGCGATGATATTATGAGTGTTGCTGGCATTTCAACGATTTTCAGTTTTCTTATTAAATATTCTAGAAATGTTTCGGAATCCAATGATTGTGCAATGGCATGTACGCGCGTCTTCCCTTCAACTCACTCTCTCCCTTTCTCTCTCTCCGCGTCTCGCTGTTTCACCAGTTGTGTGTGTGCGAGGGAAAAACATTTTTCGCTTTCAAACAGTTGGCCAGGGGCAAGGGGAAACTGCCAAATGTTGTTTGTCATTTTAAGGCAGAGCCATGGGTAACTAGCGAGCTGGAACTATGGAACAGCATCACGGGGCAGAAGTAGAGGCCGTGGTAGTGGAGGCGGCAGCAAATGGCATTGCAAGGACTGGTAACTGAGGCAACAACAAAGTGAAAATGAAATGACTCGGAACGAATGACAAAGCAAGCATTTATATGGCAGGGAATGCTTAAGACTGCCAGCACTGTGAAACACAGAGTGAGAGCAAGGTAGAAAGAGTGAGAGAGAGAGTGCGAAAGAGACACAGTGGTGGGGTTAGGCCAAGTCAAATACACACATTCGTACTTTATGTAGTCGTACCTTTTGGCAGCCAATGAAGCATATCCTAATTGCCAAACAGAACTTTAAACTTTTTCGTCATTTTGCATTTTAAAGCAATGCTTTTAGGCATGTCAAACTGAATATGCCAAGTTCCTAGTGCCCAGAACTGTTAAAATTTCTTGGCGTTGTCAAAATCAACAAGTGAGGTCAATAAATGATTCAATAGTTGGCATATTTTCGTGTGTTTTATTTTGATGTGAGATGTGAGAGTATTCTTTAAAATATTACCTTTTACATAACCTATATACATATTAGAGAAGAATTTCCGAAAACTGTTTGTTAAATATTAAAGCATTATTTAAAATCTCTAACTTGTATCTTTCATCATAAATCAGTGGGTTTGGGGCATCAACAAAATAATAAACTGGAAGCGCTCAAAATTATGCAACAAAAATCAGCGCATTTTACGACTGAACAAACAGGACGCAAAGCGAATGCTTTGCGATAAACAGTCAACTAATTTTGTCAAAAAATCACAGCATAAAAATAGAGAGATTCAAATTAATTTAGAATTCGCCTGAGAGCAAATGTGCAATGTCAAAAACATACACACAGACACACTCACACATCATACCATACACACATGGCACTATGGGTAATTTCACGAGTTTGTGAGGCCATAATTAATATCTAGTAAACTACTCAAGATATTTTCATGCGGATTTTTTTCTAGTGTTGTGTATTCGCTTAGAAGTATTCTGGAAAAGTGGGCGTGTCACCACCCCCACCCCTTAATTTTTTTATTTTCTTACATTTTTATCGGTAACAATTAAGCTTAAGATTTCTATTGCAAATTATAAGTTTTGACCTTATATGTATATTATTAGAAATGAAAAGAAACCTTACTTGTTAGATATAGAAAGTTGTAAGCCCTCTTAGATGGCTGTGAGCATAAAATTAAAAAAAAAAAATTGGGGGCGGGGGTTGTGACACGCCCACTTTTCCAATATACTTCTTATAGTATGTATAACACTATAAAAAAAACCGCATCAAAATATCTTGAGTAGTTTACGAGTTATTATATAATGCCAACTAAAACAGGTGAAATTCCCCATACGGCAAGAGAACAAATTGGCATTCGAAATTGTGAGGTTAGTTGTAACAAAATTAAATTTCACCAAAAGAGGGTAAAAGAGGATTTTTAGACAACAATAATTTGAAAGAGAATTAAATACTCTACAACACACAATATGTTTCAAGGTTGGACTCCGCTGGACTCGCTTTAAATACCTTTTTAAAAATTAGACTTAATGAAAAATTGTCGTTTGCTATACTACTTACATTGTAACATTAATCACTGCGGACGGCAGTCCGCGCTAGTGACGAAAGCAGCACGAAGGGTGCGAAGGCGACTAGCATATATACACAGGAAGAATGGAAAATTTGCTATGACTGTCCGATCAGGTCGAGTTATATACCGATCGAAAGGTATTAACTTAACTTACAAATGTGCATACTAAGACTTTTGGAAACTCACCTGGTTCGTGAGATAAACAGGTGTAAGTGGGAGGGGCAAAATTTAAATGATTGGAGCTAATGGGGCCGTTGGAGCCTTTCTGAATTTTTTTTATTTTTTTTTTATTATTTTTAACTATTCTAATCAAAATTACGCGTCGAATGACACCTCGATCATCAAAATCCGACCGCTGGTTCGAAAGATAATTAATTTTGAAATTTTTAG